>BGZK01000135.1:0-691669 GCA_005406025.1 Eumeta japonica
CAGCGGATCCGTAATTCCGCAATAAATCTAAACGTTATCGCACTTGACTCGCGCAATGAAATACAACTCGATTCTGGAATTCCGACCAAATTGTTTTACGAAGATAGACTGTGGCTCGCTCAAAGATCGCGCACACGGTCTCTAGCTATTCGGAACGTGGCCAACCGTACTGCGTACGAACGCCAGTCAAGGTAGCAATTTGCGTAATGCTGCCACGCTCAATTATGTCTACGGCAATGTACAGCTCCTAAAAATTCTTACTCAATTTTCCAAATGTGGGAATCTCGACTAGGAATCTGATATTGTCTAACAAAAGCATAATTATCATTGACAAATACGAAATTCAACCTTTGGATATACCATGATGTAGCAACAGACAGAAAACATCAAGCGTTTTGATTTTACATGGTTTTTTCCATAGATATATTGTTGGTCGGCGACGGCGCGCTGCCGACCAATAATAAATCTATGGTTTTTTCGTTGATTTACGAAAGCGCTACGCTAACGAGACCATCGGGACCGGCGATGACGAACCTGCAGAGTTCCCTGCAAAATGAACGTCTCGGAAAATAGCGCATATGTAATTTACGTCCAACGTTTGCTATTTTCGTTGACGCGTGTCGTAATCTCCGTAAAAGCTGTTTAGCGGCGATGTGCCCGGGCCGGCATCGGGCAGCCATCGGGCGGTCGGAGAACGCGGTCACGCGCCGACACGGGGCGCGCTCGTCGCAGTCGAGGCGTCGCGTCCACGATGACTCGCTGTTACTCAAGAGTTTACCACTTAAGGTACCTGCATACATAACTGCGCATACGGCCGTTTTGAATTCGATTTTGGTCATACACTATCTCGTTAGAAACGGTGGCCGCTTCAACATTGTAATCGTATCTGTTGAGATGAATTTTGATGAATAAGAGAATCGCAAATGAGTAGACGATTTATTAGATTTCTTTCAATGAGCTGGTGTGGGACCCAAGTATCGAGCTTTTTTGTATATCTAGCTCTTTTGAAACGGATCAAAACTGTTTTGTGGTCAATCCCCAGCTCTTCAGCTATGTGGTAAGAACTAATATGCCGATCTCGCTTTATTTTTTCTAAAATGGCATCGACTTTATCCGTAACAGATCAACCAGAATGAGGTTTGCTTTTGACATTAAAATTACCGGATTGAAAACACTTGAACCAGTTTTGTGCTACTTTTATCGACACTCCATTGGATCCATAAAGGTCACAAATTTTCTTTTGTGTCGTATTTTCCATTTTTTATAATAAAACTTCAAAATGTATCGAATCTCTATGAATCATTACAAATTAACAGTCACCATAGTCTAGACTTTTCATATACGCTCATAAATGGAGCGCATGGTGGTGCTCTACTCTCCTTGAAAACAGGTGATTTTTGAACTTTAAATGTCTTTATTTATTACATGTTGCACTTGTAAAATGTATGCACTCAAACGGCAAGAATAATCACTGATTTTAATATCTGTAATATCTTCAAAACACATTTTGTTAGAGAACATATTTTAAAACTGTTTTAAAATTTTTTCGTGGACGTCCGTGTGTCTGTATGTGCGGATCCTGTGTATTCACGATAACGAATGAAACTTTACTAATCAGACGTTTTTTTCATTCGCTTTGGTATGCATCTGAATAGAAGCCTATTGAATTTCACTGTCTAATTCGGTGTAGTTTAATTGATATTTAATAAACAAAATTTTGACAGGTCTTTTAGTAAAAATTTTTTTTTTTATTAAATCTTAATCTAGAGAACATAAGAAACCGAAGCGTGACTGTCTTTTTATTCTCAATGTTTAAGTAAAATTTTGACACCACGGTATTTTTTTAATTTATTTCAATTTAAAAAATGACGATTACGGTATAAATTTTGTTAATATATAGAAGAGTATTGAACAATGCATACCAAGTAATTTGTAATCATTCATAAAGAGTGAGCTCCAGTCATTCGTCGGAGCTGACATACACACTTTTCTTTAGTAAAAATGGAGTAACCGCTATGAGGCGTGCACTTTTGGATTTTTGTTTACTCCATTCGTCCGACAATCCGACAGCGGCTACCGCGTCGCCTACAGATAAACAATATTCCGTTTAATTATTATTTAACAGCCGAAGTAGGTCCCGTTACACCCAATAAAATTCGAAGCCATTCATTACAATAACGCGGCCCGCATCGATTGTTACCATGAGAACTACGAGCGCCATGAGAACCGTGCGCGGGGCGACCCGGCGGGGCTCATTCACGGCGCCGCGCCGCCCCACCTTTGTGAACAGGGGAAATATTACCATTATCATCCTGGCCATTATTCGATTGAAATTATTCAACGTTGTGTGTCATCTATAAAGAGTCGAAAACTGAACTCGAGACCGTTCTCCGCGATCGGTGTAACTCGTAACTCGGAGCCAAAGCAATTCTAAATTAACTATTATTTAAAAAAAAACTTAGAAAATGAAAAATTGGTGCTTTCAGTCGGATATTAAGGAATAGAAATTGAAAACGTCAATACATTTTTTCGAAGTCGTAGGAAGCTATTCTGCCTATTTTTCAATATGATGACAAATTGTATGCAAATCTGAGTGCATGCATACGTACAATGTACACATTTATTCCTATACATTTATGTTCATTTTATATAAAAGCCTTTTAAAGGTATAAAAATTTTAATGTCCATTGAAGGGCTTCCGAGATCCCCGAGCTCAAGAAAAGCGGGAATGTTTTGAAGCTGGCATGCATAGTCAACCGTTTCTCAACCGTCAACCCTTTGTTAAAATTTTATAATCAACGTTAAACCATTGAAATACAATGTGTCAAGCCGACATAAATTAAATACATATCTTATAATCATAAACGTAATGAACAACTGTTCTAAATGTTTCTAATAGAGGTAACTTAATGCATCCAAAAATTTTTTATGCTTTAAAAATGTGCTATTGTAAGGTTGCAATTTGAAATTTGTTTTATGTTCTTCGAGTTACGAATTATTCGTAATTTATTAATTATTCGAATACCACAGAATACAGGCAAATATTACTGCAAGTCGATTGCACTTCACTGCAACCGACTTGTGATGATATTATAAGACGCTCTCTTATTATAATGCGTGCGTCAAATTGATTACATTAGAAAACTCCGTCAGTTCTGTCCGCGTTTTTTGTCAGAAAGCACTTATTTAACTATGCACGCGAAATAATTATGTTAATTTATAATTAAGTAAAGTATTTACTTGCCTTTTTATTGATGTGTAAATCAATGTCCCTCCATTTTAAACTTCTGATCGCAGAGGTTACACAACTTTTAGAAGCACAAAAAGTCATTTCAACATTTTCTTTACATAATAGCGAGCACATCTAAATACATGAACCCTTTAACTTTAGGAAGACTATGTCGAAAGCGCGGATGCGCTTGAGTGTTCGTGTACCTTTGAATGACGTCAAAATTTCAGATTCTATCTAACCTATCCACACTACTTATAGTAAGTCTATGATTATTCTAAAATATACGTTTTACAGACGAAATGTTGAAGGAATTTCAAAAGTCATTTTTTATTTATTAAGCCATCTTTTACTGAAATACACAATTTGGCATTGCTTTTTTTTTGTTTTTAATTAGCCTATAAGCCACCAGAGTGCGAATACTAGATTTGCGCTTCCAAGCAATGAAAATATAAGGGTTATTGCCGATTGACTATTTTGATTGTATGGTAATTAGTGTAACTCTATTGACCGATATAGACATATTGTTGAAATTTATTAACCGTAATATAGATTTTTTGTTTAAGACGTACGAACAATTTGTTTCTTAAAATTATCATTTATTATTAGCACACAATATATAAAATATGCACAAAGTAATAAAAAAACTGATCAAGTGCGAGTTGATCTCTCGTGGAGAGGGTTCCGTACGATGAACGTGTTATCTAAATGTCGTTTTCTTTTAATCTGGCCCAAATTTGTTAGTGGTAACTAAAGCAACTGCAAATGTAAGTCTGTAAGCATAATATTGAAAGATGCACCATGTTATTTTTAAGATCATAGACCACATAGACTTATACGTTTTCCCGTTAGTGACAGCGTCGGGTCGGTGACGTCAGCGAGTGCCGACGGCCTGAAGGATCCTCGAAAACTGTTTCCTGTAATATATAAGTAAAAATTAGAGGAAATTTTTACCCGTATTTTTTTTATTATACGCTTAGTAATTTCGGAGATAACGGGAAAGATCAATTTTCATCTATTTTCTTAAACAGAACTGTTTACCTTAAAATTATGAAATAATGTGTATCTATATTTAAGAGCGTCACAAGCCCTTTCATATGATATATCGCGAGGTTTTTCTTTAATTTATGAATTTGCCTCCCGCTATAATGCGAACCAATATTAATTTTTTTTTTATTTAGTCGTTACACCTCTGTGTTTAGGTCACAGAAATTCATTAGTGTACCAACTTTTCGATTTATTCGGTCCAATAGATTGGGAACAAATCCGCTGTGAAGGACAAACAGACAGACGAGCGATCCTATAACACGTTTTTATTTTTATTACGGTGTACGGAATCTTAAAAATAAATGCAACTTCCATTAACTTAGTACAAGACGATTTTCATGATTTTACGTTGGTAACCTCCGTAAGAATATGTGCGATTTCATCATAAATATCTTAGTAGATAACAATCAAAGAAAATTCATTAGTCAAATTTGCAACAACATCTACTTGAAATATTTTTCGTTCTCTGCTACTATGATTACACTGTATTATAAGTTTAGACAATTGTGAGCACAGTAGCTAAGTACTGAATTATGTAAATTCAAAATACCTAAATAGCTTTTAGTAAATACGAAATTCTAATAAAATAAACACATGGGGAAATATCAACTCAATTTGTATTAAATTCACTCAATAACTGGTCATTTCCACTGCTAATGGCTTCGACGCGCCCCGGAGCTGGCATCCGTGTATCGTGCAGTAATAAAATTACTTTTGCAATATTTCAAGCGTTTAACACGCTGCATACGAAGCACAGATCTAGTCGGATGCTCTTACGTCAACTGCAAATCAAACTGACAGCCATAAATTCCGTTTCCAGTGACGTTTAAGCGATTCTTTTACAGAATACGAGCGTTTATTCCCAATCCGCCGTAAACACACGAGAGGGGTGCGCGCGGCGTTTGGTTGTTGCGGACATGGTATTTATAGCGGCCCCCCGCGCGGTGTGCGGGAGTCTGCGGCCGCGGCTATTCCAGGAGGACCTTGCTTGATCGCTGCCACGCCGCAGTATGAATTGACACGTTCTCTACTCGCTACAAAATGCCAGCAACGTTTGATTCTGTGACGGATCATCTTATCTGCTCTAAATACATTCTAGAGAATGAACGTATGTGCGTCTTTGAATATATTAGTAGATGACTGAATATGGTTAAGACTAGTGTCTAAAAAATTATTTATTCAGAGACTAGCAACATTGGCCTGAGACAAAAGGATCTTATTATCGATATGATATGAGATAAAAATACATGAATGTAGGAGGAGTAGGTGTAAATGTTCGAAAGGATAAACATCAAATAGGAAAGACCCGATATTGACAGCACGTGTATTTTTTTTAATATGACTGCATATTATATTTGCATAGCATTATGTATCTATGCATCCATGTACGTATAACGTCCCACTGCAGAGCATTAGCGCTGACCGAATTCCACCAAGCGTTCCCAGGGCGGGTAGGTGGATGACGATGCGGGTGCGTTGGGCAGCTGACCGATCTTACGGTCAAATGTTATTGAGCCATCTCGAAGCATTCAATTAGACATAATGGCTGACCTGACGTCACAGGGGGCTAATTACCTAGTGTGCCGTCCTAAAAGCGGAGGTTCTGGAGATATAGATATTGTGACGTCTTTTAGCTCGGAACATTTACCAATCCATTTCGCATTCTCGCTATATGTGTATTGTAATTTAAACCCGCATAGTAATCAAGGTCATACACGTTCTCACAAAACTTACCCCGCCTACGCATGCAATATGTATATATATGTGTGTATGTGTGTGTGTGTATGTGTGTGTGTGTGTGTGCGTGCGTGCGTGCGTGCGTGCGTGCGCGCGTTGTTGCGTGTGTGTGCTTACAGATGATTTCAACATTTATAGTTTGGCATATCCCTGTCCGTATGTCAAAGCCTTATATTATAATTATGACATTTATTTCAATTCTGTTGCTAATTTAATGTAATTACTTTGGTTGATGTTATAGCAAAAGTAATACAACAAAACTAAATATCAATAAACGTTTTATAATTTAATGTGGGCAGAGACGGGGATTAGAATCATTATTGAAAGGGAGATCATTCCATATAAAAAATTAAGAAATTAATTCTATTTCCATCAGGACATAGACGGAGACAACACTAATTATTAATGAAACAAATAACTCTCAATAAACGGATTAATGATTTACATATGAAATAGCCGTTTTCACATATTGCCTACTGACATTTGAATATTTATTCGACGTCGAATTCTAAATTCAAATTATAAACAAACATGCGTAAAACTACCTATATAATTCAACTTCGTTCAATTAGTTTTCCTTGCATCTAATTAAGGGATAAATTTTACTAAACGACAGATGCTAAAATTATCCATGTTCTCTTTAACACCATTTTGAGTATATTTAAATTGTATTTTTATCTTTTATTTATATAAAACTAGCACAAGTGGGCGGGTCGATAGGTAAAATACCACACTCTCACAGAATACGAATGTGAAATAACAACTTCCACTGGTGCATTTCGTCCAGTGAGTGAGAGCTCCTACGACCCACTCGCCTCTCCCCATTTCATCAACCTTACCTCCTCCATTTGATACCCTATTCCTCCCATAAGACCAGCAATGCACTAGTGACTCATCTGGGGTTACGAGTGTTAGTGAACGGCAATGACCATCTACTGTCTGATTGCTCTTCTGTTCGTTAGCTCCTCGACTATTCTACAAAACAAAAATTTGACATACATAACATAATCTGCAGTATTAACACGACATTGATTGTTGAGTGTCACGTTATTGCATTATTTTTTTATTAAACAATTCCGTCATTATCGCTTATTAGACGCTTGCCCGCAACATGCATTAACATGCAGCATGCAACTCACCGCTAACCCTCGAATCTGCCTCTCCACTACGAATCTCTATCCAAATGATTGAATATTGATTCCAGAGGATTGACAGATATCGAACACCTAAACAAGTGTTATTTATTTTTATAATTATCTTATTTCATATTAGTGTATCAATAACACTTGCTTAGGTGTTCCATATCTGTCAATCCTCTGGAATCAATATTCAATCATTATGACATTCAACAATCATCATTGTGGGCAACTTATCTATAATTTCCGCGAATTAACACCTTACAATACAATACTATTGCTTATGACATATTCGGGCGTGTGTTTGTAATTTTATCATATCCAACCATGATCAAATACAAAATTATTAGAGACTAAAACAACCCAGTCAGAAGTCGAACTGGTTATGCCCATGGATGTTACTTATTATAAATAAACTACAAAAATTACTTATTTCAAAGACGAAAAGGCTGACGGCCTACAAAAGCTACGCCGCAGTTTTGATAAGAAAGTAAACGACAGCAAAGAAAACAAAGTCGAGCTCAAGGAAACCTCCGTCCGTGCGGGCGAAGTGGCGACTGCGGCCTCCAGCCCGGCCGCGACTAGGCCAGTAAACATCATTTAACATTAAGAGCTTCTAAGATATTAACAGGGCACGCGCAGCTTTAGAAAATGTGGAGCATCGTGCAATATTTATCATCTGTGTCGCCTAGCTATAACGGCGGTTAACGAACCAATTAAGGAGTTTACAGACGGGCGGCTCCCACGCGCGCCGCACGTGCTCCTATGAGATGCTATCGCATTGTTATAGTCTCCCGAGTACTTACTCTGTTTAGCGTTTTACGTATACTGTTTTCGCCTAACCGAAAACTTCAATGTTTATTCGATCCAGTGAGAAACACAAATGCGGAGTTTAAACAGAATTTAGTTTAAACAGAAACTTCAAAATACATATGTTATGCGTGTACGCTTTAACATTGCGTTGCACGGTACACAACAAGATTTTTCCCAAAATATAAAATATATGTTTTTAAAGCAAATATAAATTTAGCAATTACGTGATACATGCGATTGTGTCCTTTTTGAAATATCTTGAATATGTGAGCACCTGAGTATTTTCCATGACTCAAAAACTAAACAGTTTGTAAGTAATATATATATATATATATATATATTTGGAACTAAATTCCTTACGACACGACACGTCAATAAGAGCTAAGCAACACAAAATAACGTTATGTAAGCGTTAGCATGGTATAAAATATTTGAAGTACAGCGCAACTATTTTTGTAAAGGATTAATATGTATGAATTAGCTTAGCTGTTTATCATTGCGTCGCTCGCGCGCGGAGAGGAGCCCGTGTTCGAAACTGTCCTAGTATTTGTTTTATTTTTATTTAATAACTTTCGAACATTTTAGTTAATTTCATAGTTATGTTTAATATAATTAGTAATATTTTTATATTACCAAAAATTATTGTATGAAAATTTTATTCGAAACTTCAAAAAGAACGTAATAATTTTGAAGAGCTTCAAAAAATATCATTTTAATTACAAACACAAATAAAGAAATATCTAGGCAAAATAAAAACACATACGATTAAATATTGCAAAATTTTTATAATGAAAATATTTCTAAGAATTTAAATATCATTATATTCTTCTAACTTTTAAGTTTTTCAACAAAAAATAATGTTTGAAAATAACAAAAAAAATATGTTTTTTATGCATGCAAATTACACTACTTTTTTATTATTAAAATGATAGGAAATACAATAGTTGTATTTTAATAATTTTTGGAAATATGCCATCTATTGTTGGAAGGAAGTTCCTTATCGCACGACATTCCACGAGTAGCTAAGCAGCAAAAAATATAACGTTATGTAAGCGTTAGAATGGTATAGGATAAACGGCCTATTTGAAGTATAGAGAACTATTTTCGACCGAGAATCAGTTATATGATTTAGCTTAGCTATTTAGACTATACTACGTTGTATGCACGGACTGCCCGGGTTCGAATCTATCCTAGTTGTTTTTTATTTCATTACTTTCAAACGTTTTAATTAAATTCATTGTTATTTTTAATAAAATTAGTAATACTTTTATATTAACAGCAATTGTTATATAGTATTTTCAATATATTATTTGGAAAAGAACAGAATATTTTTAAGGAAACTTCAAAAAAAATTTTTTTGGAACATTTTATTTGAAAACACAAATAAAAAAATATCTATGACAAAAGAAAGGGCATATAATTAACTATTACAAAATTTTTGTAATAAAAGGATTTCTAAAATTTAAGAAATTTTTTTTCACTTTATAGTAAACATCTACCAAAAGCGAAAGGAACTTCGCTCTGACCAGGTGTCCCAGAAACACCACCTGTTCTTGTTTTTTCAAATATTCTCCATGACATTTCTTCATTTAGTTGAAATTTTTTTCAAAGCATGAGAACCACTGAATGAGAGCATGTTTATCACGTGCCAGTTACTGGTTTCTACAACTTTAACTGGACTCGTATATAGTGAACTTCTGATGTAATCTTTGACTTTTGAAAAATAATAAAAGGAGATGTATATATATGAGATCCGAACTGTGCGCAGGATAACAGGATGGCTATCAAGCTCTTACTGTACAGACTCCAAAAATAACTTTGATTCATTTTTACGTACGAAGAATCACTGTCATGATGTAAGATGATGCTGCTTTCTCGCTCGTCTCCACCGAACATTTCGAGAAAGCCATGCCAAAAGGTGGCGTAATGGTGCTGAGTGCAGTATTAACTGCCTTTCGTTCTTCAAGCAATTTCGTGCTCACTAGGTCCTTCCAAGAGAAAAAGAGGTAATCATTTCTTGACCGAAACTTCGCACCTACTTTAACTTTGTTGGTTTGCTCTCGCCTTCGTGTACCCATTCCCAGACTTTTGTCTTCTCTCTGTGTTGTAATAATCAATCCATATTTCATATAACATCATCACAATGAAATTCAGTGCGCCGACACCACATGATGTCTAGATGAGGTGATTTCCTTGCAAAAGCGTATTGGAGATGAGCAATGTATATTGAAGCGAAAGGTAAATTTTAAAATCTTGGAAAATAACCGCTGAAAATATTTTCGCGTTAATTCCAATTGTTCTATTAACGATAAACTTAAATTTGTAATAAAACTCGTTGTCTGTAAAGTCGGTTTACGGACGGTAGTTTGACAACGTCAAACATTAATAATATAATATACAGAACGACACAAGGAGAAAAGTTAATTGTTTATACTATCAATTATATGAATCTTCATTATTTTTCAGTCAATTGTAACATAACCTATCATTACTGCTCTCGCCGACCGAAGCTACTTTTTAAATAATAAATAATAATAAAAATAAAATATTAATGAAAGATTAAACACATAAGCTTGAACAATGAGATTTTTAAATGCAAAATTACTTACCATTATTGTCGCAATATTAAACACACATGAAAATCACAATAACATTTCACTTCACTTTATAGACATTTGACGAAACAGTTCACATATCTTTTGTGCTAGGCTGATCGAGTAGGGAGACAGATGCAGCATGAAACGAACTGAGCAAACCACTCGAGCCTCGCTTGCGGAACGGGACATCGAGCGTAACGGGACAATGACGTCAACTTTTTCGTGCATGCAGCCCGTAATATCGAGTTATTAGAAGTTGTCACGTCAAAAAATGATTGGTGAGCAAGCCTGTCAAAAAAATATTTTAATCGATTAGTCGCATCTTCTGTTCTTTAAAAATAACAAAACTCGAAATTCAAATTTTTTTTGACCAGCCGAAAAAAAAATTCATTCCCATATACCTTTAGACAAAAGGAGCAGACTTTTAAAAAATTTTAAAATAATGGCACGAGGAAAATGCAAGCAAAAATCAATTATATGATTTTCTCATTGCATTCAATATGCGTAGTTGCGATTAGTATTATGTACAAAATTAGATGAAAAAACTAACATAATCAACCAACATATAACTTTGTATGTTACACCATCAATTTTACAGCTGTCTAAAATTACTATCAACATCGTTTGTAATTACGAATACAAAATATTATTGCAAATTCGCACTCGCTTGTGTAGACCATGACCCGACTTTGAACCAGAAAGCGAAATTGGCATAGGCGTGCATTTCTGATGCAGCTCGATCGATTTTGTAATGTGCAACGAAACAACTGCTCTTGTGTCATGCATAATTCAGATTTCGTCTTGCATTCAGTGACCCAATATTGCCTCCGCACGGGCGAGTGACAGAAATTTAAACATGACTCATCACATTCCTTTAGCTGAATTAAATAAAGACTATTTTTTTTTATTAAGCCCTATAATTTAAAATAAGACAATTGAGATTTGAAAAGATTGGCAAGAGTCCCCCTAAAAATACAATAAAGATTAAATTGGTGGCATAGCAAAAAGAATCAGATTTTAAGCACCTGAAACCGACGAGCTTATATGAAAAAAAAACTGGCCAAGAGCATATCGAACCATGCTCATTATAAGGTCCCGCAGCCATTATTACATAGAAATGCACTACGATGAAAAAAAAACGTTGTTACATTTTTTCTATTTCCCATAGAATAGTTATAAGTAATTTAGTTGCCTATAACTAGAAAAACAAGTAAATATGTCGACTGATACTATTAAACTAGTGTAAATTAAAGTGAATTAGCTAAAAAACATATCTTTTCATGGAACTTACGACCTTTTGTTAAGAAGCGCAGTTTTGCGGCAATAAGTCAAAAACAGAATATTCGACCATGTTCAAAACAATTTTCTTTGAAAGTATTTATTAAGCGTTACCTTCGTCATTTTCTCATATTTTTTGGACTCACGGTTTAGCAAATAGGGACGACTACACAATTTCTGCAACTTTCGGGGCGATTATTTCCGAAATCATTCACATAATCATAAAAATTGTTTACAATCTTTAAAGCGTTTTTTTAAAAAAAACCATCGAAATATGAACCACTCGTTGAGGTTTGCTAAAAAAAACTTCAGCTTGTGTTACATATATAGAACGCCGCCCCCCGAGCGCCTTAGAAATATTTATTTTTGTTATTTAACCACCAAAGTAAGTAGCGGTTTATAGAAGGCACCTATACTATACATTTCGTCAATATACGTCTTGTAATATTTCAATAGAGTGCTTGTAACATACGGACAGACGGACGGACGAACGGACATGACAAAACTTTAAGGGTTCAATTTTCGCCATTTTGCCTCGGAACCCTAATAATTGATGCATGTCAGTAAAGCAAGAGATGCAAAAACATACAATGTATATGATATTTGAAATTATTTCATCTGTAACAACTAAATAACAATTATTAGACGGATTACTAAATTTTCTTATGATAAATTAGGATAAATTATGTAATACCTAACGCTTTATATGAAACTAAGTATATATATATTTATATTTACACTCATTCATAATTATAGGTCTTAAGTCTATATTAGACTTACATATTAATATAAGATTTTCTTAAATCTTAATTTTTTTGTAAATACTTTTAGGCCTAAAAGAATTAGAACCAAATGCGGAACCAGCCATGCAATATCATGACCAAAATATTTTTACAAAACCATTAGAATCAGAAAACCAACAATAATATGTAATGTTCCTTACATAAAGTAATCTTCGTAGAATATACGTTGGAATGTTAACAATCTTTCAAATAAAAATTACATCCTGACCGAGAAACACTGATTATGCAACAGAGCGTATTCTCGTAAATTGAATCAGCGCGTGGGCAGCCGAAACGGACGCAAGAAGAGGATGACGTCTGCGCATTGAAACGGCATCAGAGCTGTTCCAGCTTATTACTCCCGCCTGTTCCCGTGTTCCCGCGTCGCGGTCGCCCGCTGCGCTGGCAGCCGGCCAGTATTACTCCACACCCGAAGTTCGTTTTTTATCGATTCATCATCAGTCTAGTTCATTATGACCGTGAGCAATTGCTCGGTTTGTCTGTGATTAAATCACGATGACGCGCAAGCGCATTACTCATAGAAAAGTATAAGTACGTCTAATGTTTCGCCTAATGGCATCCGCTGCCATCCACGAACGATTACCATAAAACGCAATACAAAATCATATATATTTTTAATTATTCCATTTAAAGTTTGTATTTCATCGTACCTCTAAGTCTAATATTTTAACAAGTCAGCTACAATTTTTTACTACCATTCCTTTTATATTCCTAGAAATGTCTGTTACTATTGCTGAGGGCGTTACCATAATTAGATTGATAAATTAATGATGAGGTATAATTTTGAAAAGCACCTTATAATTAACAATTTTAGACTACTGAATACGTGATTTAACAAAATAATTAAAAAATGACCACTTATTTTCGATGAATAACATAAACACAAAAAACATAAAAACCTCCTTCTAAAACGTAGTTAAATATTTTTTAAACAGATTTCAAAAAAACTAATTACGTATTTTTAGAGTCGGTTCCAGTTAAAGATAAATCAGACTCAGTTGTGTCTCCTTAGATGAAGAAGATCTATCTCCTTTTTGACTCAATATTTAACCTGTCATATTAATGCTTATAGATTATACGTTCTTTTGTCTTGATTTGGCTGGAACCGACTTTAGATCAATTAATTAGTTTTTTTATTGTCTGTTTAAACAATTATTTAAATATGTTTTGAAGTCGGTCTTCTTTTTTTTGGAAAAAAATATTTTATTTCATAGTTTTTATTTATCAAATTATTATAACTTTATAACACATTTCGTTATTTTGCATGTGGATTCAGACATAGTTAATAAAATTGGCTGGGCGTCTCCTTTACTGAAGCACTGAACAAGTGGAAAAACATTACATTTCCCGAATTCATTGTCCAATAGTAATCATTCCAGCGTATTTACATTCTTAGTTGAAGTGCAACTACTAAATTATTCTTATACAATCTATATAAATTATTCTCATTCTTTATAATATAAAATTTATATAATTTATCCAGATCACGTTTCATACATTAAATTAATTCATCCTATTTCTATTGATATTGTAAAGAGTTTCGATGTGTTCCTGCTAAGATTGTCACATTAAAATTATATAAATGAATGAAAATATGTACGTAGATTAATAAGTGATTTTAATTCTGCGTATAGTAGGTTCTATTGCCATTGAGTTTCTAACGACAGATCAAAATATTATCCCCTAACTTCTAACCGTTAAGGAATGGTGGGCTTCCATTATCAAATCAGCAGCTTGAGATGATAACTACCAGACGAAAAAATTCGAATAACTAAAAAAACTGGCCAAGATCATGTCGAACCATGCTCATTATATGGTTCCGAAGCCATTATTAGAAGAAATGCACTTCTTATTAAAAAGTACGTTGTTACACTTTTTCCATGTTCCTCGCACAGAATAGTTATAAGCACTTTAGTTGCCTATAACTAGAAAAACAACTCAACTATTACTATTAAACTAATTTAAACTGAAGTGCATCAACAAAAGAGCGTATCTTCGTGGAACTTACGACCTTTTGTTGAGAAACGCAGTTTTTCGTCGATAACTCAAAAACAATATATCGGACCATGTTCAAAATATTTTTTTTTTAAGTATTTATTAAGCGTTACCTTCGTCATTTTTTCATATTTATTGGACATAAGGTTTAAAAAATAGACAATTTCTGCAACTTTCGGAACCGTTTATTTCCGAAATTATTCACGCAATCAAAAAAATTCTCAGAAAACTTAAAGTGTTTTTAAAAGAACTCTCGAAATATTTGCCATCTAGTTGAGATTTGCTGAAAAAAAAATTCGGCTTCTATTACATGTATGAAGTGCCCCAAAAAAATATTTATTTTTGTTATTTAACCACCAAATAAGCAACTGATTATACAAGACACCTATACTATCAATTACATCAATATACATTTTGTAGTTTTTGAATAAAATGCCTATTAGGTATATGTGGATGAACGGACGGATGGACATGGCGAAACTATAAGGGTTCCGGTTTTGCCATTTTCGCTCGAAACCTTAAAAAGAACTCAAACACCACACGTATATAATATTTAAGAATATCACTCAACTTCCCTGAGATCCCATCATCAGATCCTGACGTGGTGAATATGGAACAACCTCAGGAGTATACTCTCTCAAATAAAAAAAGCAGTTTTTGAAATTGGTCCACAATTGACAAAATTATAGCTGAGGATTTGCGGTGGCTACCTGTAATCTTCTTCATCAGTGCCATGTCACTAAGTGATACTTTCTAAATGCAAATGCTTTACTTCTAGCCTAAAACAAAATCGCTATGTGTATATCTACAATATTTCACGATACCCCTCAATTCCTCATGGACCTCATCATCAAAAATGAATTTTGGAAAAATAGGACCAATTTGTAAGTACATCCTTCCAAATAAAAAAAAGAATTTACCAAATCGGTTAATAAATGACTGAATCTGAAGTAAAAAAGGAAAAAAAAAGGAGGATGTTCTTGAGAACCTCCTCCTTTTTTTCTCGAAGTCGGTTAAAAAACAACGTGTATGTGAATAAAATTTCGTAAATATTCAATTTGTAATTATATACCAACAATTATTCACAGAAACGACTTATAACGTGATCCCAACATTCATGATGAATTTTTCAGTTCTTCTCTAATTGCTTCCTGACAATGCGTTTGCATCTAGATGCAAATGCATTGTCAGGCCGGAACGAAACAATGAACTGTGTACACTTTTATGGCTTACATTAAGACTTGCCGCAACACAATACGACTAATAAGTTGAACAATATACAATAATATCCATACTTCCATAGTATTATTATAAATAAGTGTATCTGTCGCTTTGTCTATGTTTTTACACCTAAACCGCTGCACTGCTTATGATTCTATTTAACACGACAATATTTTTTGACACAAGAAAACGGACGTAGGCTACTTTTTGTTAGTTTATCTGTCTGTTCGTTTATGAAAATGAGGAATTAATTATATGCAAGCGGAGCCGTGCCCAAAAGCTAATGTTTCTATAAAAATATTATTTTTGATGAATAGTACTTTCGCTGATTATGCAACGAAGTGTGAGCTTGCATATAATACTTTCTCAAATCATCATGCGGCGCTTTAACAATATTGTGCCAAGAAATAAAAAAAATCTGAAATTTCTATATTTTCGTCTTTTTTTACCTTTGACTGAGTAAGAGCCTAATTTGGCTAAGTGACGTCAATACAACATAATTATTATAGAAACCTGCGCAGTGCGCGTCCCACGCGTTGTAAGGTTCCGTAGTTGTTCGTCACAATATGCGGACTTGGAATGGAGCTTTTTTATATTGTACTATGAACTTTTTAATTAAGTGCAAGGTTTAATGGATAATAACGTCTACAAACGGGCCCACATAAAACGGGTGTTAAGGATGTAAAAATTTAATTTATCCATAATTTTACATGGTCCACAAATGATATTAACAACGTGCTTTACATAATCAACAACGTCATCTGAACAATTTTCAAGGGAATTCGTACGAAATTTTGCTTTTTACTTCTTCAAGTATATTTTATAAGTTGGTCGATTATTACCTGCAAACTTACAAAGCCTACTCAGCTGTGATAGTTTTCCTTTAATTTCGTTATATATACCGTGAATTTTTCACATATCAAATAATAACCATTTACCTTACAGGGTGAGGGACACTGACTTTAACAAAAATTAACATTTTAAAGCTTAATAATTCTCAAAGGGATCCTAAACCAAAAATGGTTTTGACAGACCAGAAATGTTTTTAAATAAGCTACCAATGATGCTACTCACCATGAAATAGACGAGAACAAAATTTCATCCCTAGTTTACGTGTAAGGGAGATACCACAATTTTTTTTTCTACCACTACAATTCTACCACTTTGTCGGCGTGATTAATATCATTTTGTAATAGGCATACCAAATTGAAGCACTTTAAGTACTAAGAGTCTTTGAAATAAGCCGCTGACAGAAAGATGGACCAAGGACATGTACATGGCGAAACTACAAAAGTTCCTTGTTGACTACGGAACCTTAAAAGGCTATATTTACGACTTTTTTCGTTTATTGACATATAACATGTCAATAGGCATTAAGTATAATTGGAAATCCTTTTTAAAGTCGGACAAGAAATGTCAGAAAGGAGGTATTCAAAACATATTTACTTCACGAGATGTTATTTTTCTCGGTAATTACAACAACAACACGTTAGAAAATTAAAAAAAATCTTGCGTAGGATAAGATTCGGTATTTTAAAAGAGAAATAAATATACGTTAAGATAATTTCACTACATAAAAAAAATAACGGAATAACCTCTTTTAAAGGAGAAAAATCCGACTATTTCCTAAATTTATTACTTTATAGAATTAAATTTCAATTTTTAGGTTCAGTCATAGATTTATGTTTACAGTATCAATTAGAAAGGAGATATTTCAATGAATCTAAATCGATCGATGTATAAACATTTTAACGTTTTGCTACACGTTATTTCATTTTGAGCAATATCACACATGTTTAGTCTTTCTCTCTCTCCTAACATCACATGCATAAAACAACTAATGCTTTATCTTTAACGAAGATGCGATCCGCGGCCGATAGTAGGCCACAACTTCCATTTTTAAACCGTTTTTCAACATTATATTATGCGTAAAGTTTTTATCAACGCCCTACAGGGGTGGACCTTACCAAACCTTACAGCTCGACCTCTCCACGCTAGTCCGTTATGGGATGGGAGCAGTTAAGACCGTTGTCACCGACGCGGTAGCAACTGCCGGAACAGGTAGGTAACTTAACAAGCAAGTGAGTTAGATATGACTTAGCTGAAAATTCATCGGTCAATGCGCCCGTCGTCAGGGCGTAAGCCGATTACTTTCTTATTTGAAAGTAACGCGCTAACTACTCGGCCAACGCCGTTCCTATAAAAGTTCACAGCGTTATATCGCAGTAAATCAGAATGACGTACAGCATCCGCGCGACACACGAGACATCGGCAATCCGAGACTCGGCGCCCGTTGTTGACGTGAGTGCCCTTGCGGCAAGCAACTGAGTCAGCCAATACAATACGGAAACTGCGATTGGCCAGTTCGCCGCCGGCGTCGCGCTCATGTCTAGAATGCTAAAAGTGATGCGTTCGCACAGCACCGGCGGGGGGCGCGGGGCGAGCGCGGCGGCCGCGTTACGTCAGAGAAACTGCGGCCTTCTGGCGGACGGAAATCGTTAGGCCAATCATGACTTTATCCATGCTTTTGTGGATCGGCTGTTCCATCGCGTTTATCGGACGCATCTAATTCTGTCAGGGTCGTGGCGCTGTCATATAGAATTCGTGTACCGACGGGCCCGCGGCTGTTATCGATCGTTATCGCGACCTATTACATTTTATTGCGCGGCGTACGATCGTGTCGGGCCGAGTCGGTGCTATTGTTTCTGTTGAGGTTTCGGATCTCCGGATGAGCAGACCTCCACACGAGTGTAACAAAACCGTACAATACTTACGTCGCAATGTACTGAATATAGGCAGTCTAGAAACACATAGAGCGATAGGATTACAGATTTTAATTTCTTGTCCATAATTAGCCGTTAATAGTTACTAAAGAATTTGTCATTGCCATTCGCTGTCAATTGGCACAACGAATTAAACTCTCGATTATGTAATCAATTTCATATATGATTATAAAAGCAAAAACCGATATATCAACTTAAATGATTTTTGGCCGAGTAGACGATTTATCGAAAACGAAACTTTATTACGTCCTTCTGGCATATTTATCTCGCGCTGTAATGGACAACCGTGCAAGAAGGAGGCACTCAAAGAACTTATCCTTTGAAAACTTCCAAAGAGGATTCGCTCCAGCCCATGAATCACAACCGAAGCGTATTGAAAGGGCCACGCGGACGCGCGACCGCATACGAATGCGGGGGCACAATGCAACTTGATTACATCTGAATGAATAAACAAGCCGCGGGGGGCTCAAGTGCACCCTATTATCATGTATATTAGTGTCTCTGTTCGCTCGGCAACGCCTGTCGGCCGCCGACTGTGGCCAAAACACTCCCATTCAAGTGTACGGCCCTATGGCCCGGCCCGTCTTCCTCCCTCCACTTTAATGGTCGCATTGACCTATGACTCGGGGCCCATCCGCTGTTTTAATGCAATATTTTACATATGCACACGGCGACATAATAAGGTTCTTTGTTACGAAATATTTTCAAATACGCCCTTTTCAAAGTTCAAAATTTCATTTTCAAGTCTTGCGATTCAGATGAATGAATGGAGCAGAGATGGAGATGAATGGTTGGAGAGAGGTTCAATCTTTGGAAGTGAAACTTCTTTAGACACATTTGTAGCAAATTTTGTACACTAATAAAAAAAATATCACGTTCACCTGTCACATTTGACCGTCACGAGTTTTTGTTGAATGTAAAACATGTATTTCCCATTTTATCTGCCGTAAACCTACGATTGCTATCGATTTTAATAAAAACATCATTATAATAAGCCACAACGGCGCGGCGCAGGCGACAACGGACGCGCTACGGCCGCGGCTGCAGCGCGCACCTCGTCCCTCGGCGGCCGGCGGTATTGATTGCACAAAGGGCGCGCGTCCGCCCTTGTCTATCTTCGACATACCTGAATATTCAATGCAAATCAATGCGCCGCGCCGGCGTGCTCTTTATGGCTTCGGGTGATGCTCCGGCTTTGTTTTGTCGTCATTTTCTGTTTATACTTTACTGTTTCACCGGTGTGGCATTCTACAAGATCGAAAACAAAACAGTTAGAATTACGTGTGGAATAAACGACATGTAAATCGGCACACACAATCCCGGGCCTATACGTGTTTTAGTTGGATACATCTAGTTTGATTGACGTTGAATTCTATAGGAAATGTAATTAATTTATGTAACCCTCAAATTGAAATAGTATTTTCGATGGCGATTATTAAGTGAAACATTTTTAGGTTATGTCTAGATCATTTTTATTTTATTCGATGTTTTAAATAATTAGGATAAATGAATTATGACCAAAATATTTTGTTTTAAATAAAAGTATATTATTGGATACACAAGTACAACGTACAAATAATATAATCAATTTTATTATATTTATAATATTTATTATTATAATTATTATTCAACTTCGTTTATATTGATAGAGTTATTACTGTATTCTTTTGTCATTCTGTTTTGTTCTCTTCATATTCCGATTCCGATCACGATCTGGTTTCTAATTTTAGTCTCACGGTCGATTACGATCACGTTCCGTTCTTAATTTCGGACCCTCCTGGTCTCGGCTTTCGATTCTGCTCCTCGTCCCATTTGCGATTTCGATTCCGTTACCGGTCACAATTCTATTTAGGACGAACTCGGGAAAAATTGTAGTTTATGAATAAAATTTATGCTATATTACTTGGAGATAGTTTTGCTTTCTGTGAGTAAAAGAATTTTAGAATCTGTTATAACACAATTAACATAGATGAAACTAAAGCGATAAGTTAATAGTCTACTTTACGCAAGGAGTTTCTTATTAAGATGTAATTCTTAGCATTGGTTCAGTAGTTCGGTTCAATAGTAAAAATACACCGACGTCAAATACGAAAGCTAGTTGCCCTTTCTAGAAATCTACCTGTTAGCGAGTACACCATATCGCCAGTTTCATAGTAATTGTATGAATAGTTTAAAGACACAAATAAAACCAACAAAATACACACACATTACAGAACCCCACTCCCACCCTAATTGAGAAAACGCGTTTGACCATTTTTCAAAGTCGTAACTTTGCTCCATAAAAAGTTTCATACAAAATTCCTTAACTACGATAAAAAACAAATTACGCTCACGTACACACACACACACACACACACACACACACACACGCAACTTCATAAAAACAAATAAATATGGCAACTAAATAAATTAAAAAAATGATTTCTTTTATATGGTTATATTTTTTTAATATTAATCACCATAACAACATAATTAAACGATTGCACCGACTGCATAAGCTAAAAATCTCGTGCCATTATGAATATCAACGTCGTATCAATAAATACGAGAACATCAAAATCTAACCAAGTTACTTAAATACCACTGACAGAGACAAAATAGAGCTTTTACAACAGCCGTGAACTAACGTCAACCACTGAGTGTTACGCTATATATAGCTATCTGCAAAATACATTGATAGGTATTTTATACTTGTTAACTAGACAGGACACTCGATTTGTAAACCATTCTATTGATAAACAAGTTGCACGAAAGAGGAATATTCTTTGCTCCATTATGTAGACGAAAACCTAGAAATATTGAATGCTCCATTAAAATTAATTACTTACAGCGAATCTAATGCATTAGCGTTATCACCAGCCAGTACGAAGGGAGTTTCGCAACACTATCCGGGGGCCGGCCTTCATTGTGCGAATTCATACACGAGTTTAGCTAGAAAACAGAATGAACCTTTGTATTGCAGTGGGTGTTGTGAACGTCTATCGTAAAAATAATACCCGGTTACAATCCTCTTTATACTATAATGATATCATTTATTTACTTATTTGCATTGTTGTCCGGATATCGTTCACTTACTGACCGCTTAGAAAAAGTTTCAAAATACGTTTATCTGCAATTTTTAATATCAATTCAAAACAAATGCAGTTTCAATAATTATCTGAATCTAGTATACAACAGTTTAATGAAGCAACTTCGGATACTTTATACATATTGGATAGAATAGTTTATATAACTTGAAGTTCATTGACAGCCCTCGACCTCGGGCCGGTGAGGAGCACTTGAAGTTCTAAGGCTCTACATCTCAATTAAAAGGTTGTCGGAGGGCATGGCCCCTGCAGTAAGATGAGGGAAAAGCTGACATATCAAAGACACTGAATGCTTATAACGTAGTTCTTGTAATCGTGACTGTTTTTTTCAACAAATTTCTATAATAAAATAGCGTTTCTCTAAAATCATTTTTGTTTATGCATAATAAAAATATAAGTATACTTTTATTTATTTATTTGGAACACCAACAAGAAGTATACCAATAGGTATACTTCTTCTTTCTGTTCATCGTATATGTGGTGTGTATCAACAATTTCTTTTGTTCGTGTTTCTTTAATGTTTTGTATGTCTATTATTATAGACAATTCTACATTTCCTACACTTCGGTATTAAATGTTAAATGTCCTATTAATAAATGCTGTTCACAACTTGCGACATACAAAACATGTAACATACCAAACATTAAAGAAACACGAACAAAAGAAATTGATGACAAGTTTATATTAAGGTCACTATTTTCGGATTATGCTAAGCATACGCTTTTTTAATATATTAAGACTGTCACCAAATATATCTACAGCTGGATCAGTGTCAAATTCATCAATACATTCTAACATTCTGTTCAATGTTAAGTTCAACATTAAGTTCAACATTAAATGGGTTTTACCAGATGCAACAAAGGGTACATATCTGCTGGGTCAGGAAGTTTTTGTTGAGACTTTCGAACCAGACATGCTCAGTAGGTTAGGACAGTCAGTGAAATTATTTAGTAATTTGTACAGAAACATATATCATTTCACATAAGGTCATCCAGTAGCTTACCACGATCAATGAGAGAGTCCATCTTAAAATGTTGTAGGTAAAACAATTTGGTAATTGTTTGACCACTCCACAACTGTATGAAATGTTGTATTGTATGAGGTGTTAATTCGCGGAAATCCATAGTAGACGCTTGCCTGCAACATGTATTAACATGCAGCATGCAACCCACCGCTGACCCTCGAATCTGCCTCTCCACTACGAATCTCTATCCAAATGATTGAATATTGATTCCAGAGGATTGACAGATATCGAACACCTAAGCAAGTGTTATTTATTACTATAATTATCTAATTCCGCCAACTATTAAATTGTTTAGTTCTACGTACGTTTCATGCCAACAAGGCACATCTTCAGGAAATTGCCGACAGTCACATCCACCAGGGTGCAGGGCGTTAAAACAACCAACGCAACCTCGTTAGACAGGCCGCTGTCATGTCATGCATGCAATTTGCATGACAGCGGCCTGTCTGGCAAAACGTCGAATAACAATTACATGGCGGATAATTATAGTAATAAATAACACTCTTGCTTCGATATCTGTCAATCTCTGGAATCAATATTCAATCATTGAATAGACAGATCGAGGGAGTCAGTGGTGCATGCTACATGTTGCAGGCAAGCGTCTGAATGAAATGTGACAGAGAAATCTTTTCTGTAATCTTTCGATTTTGCTAACATAGCATTTGTACTTTGTGTTTCAAACCCGGCAACAATATTCTACCCTCCTGCGCACTATAGAGTTACTTAGATATTTTTGGTTTTGGATTCCTAAACACTTTACAATTGCAAATCCCAAAATTCTGAAACTATTATTCACTAAAGCGTGTGTCAACAATAGCTTCTAAATCGCGAATATCGTCAAGTTGTTTGAGCGGAATCCGTCTAATGCAATATATAAGTGAATTGAGTGTTCGATTTCTTGTAAACTTTATGCAATAACATTTATCTGTATTTAAAATCATTCTATTATTTTTGCACTATTCAGTAAGTCTACGCAAGTTCCATTATAAAAATTTACAATCTTTCACAGTTTATTTCTTTTGCCAATTTCAAATCATCAGTAAAAATATAGTAGACACTATTCTCAAAACATGCAGCCATATCATTTACAAATATATTGAACAAAATAAGTCCCAAAATAGATCCCTGCCGAACCCCTAACGTAGCCAAAAACACATCAGATGAGAATCCATTAGCGGCTACAGAAAAACTACAAATTCGAAGACGAGATTAAACGAAATTTATGTATTTCGTATAGAATTCTCGTATGGCTGACGGACTTCTCATATTTTTTTTGCCTCTCCAACGCATGGATGCCGAACTAATTTTCAACAATGAGCAATTTACTGTTTTGTGAATTATTAATTCAGAAACATTGAAAATTTGTGCTTTCCATAAGTAGTAAAAGAAGTACACGTTCCCAATTTTTTTTATTTCAATATGAAACTCCTAACACTCATTTAGTCAGCGGCAGTTTGGAGATTACGACTCGAGGCGCCCGGTGGCAGAGCTAACAATTTAGGCCGATTGAGGCATGCATAGAAACAAACAAGGTTTCCGAAGTGACACATCGGTCTAGCATCAGAGCAAAAGCAGACATTGTTCTTGACATGCCGTTAAAACTCTCACGCGTAAACCACAAGTAAAAATCTTTAGCGCGAATGACGGAGAGCGAGATTTATGGAAAATCTAAGCTTCGTATTTTCGAAACAAAACTGTATTAGAAAAAAAATATTCGTTGAAAGATACTTCGTATAAATTTTATGATTACTGAGTGAATCTTAGCACCATTTTGAAGAACCTAAATGTATTTTAGACGTAACCTCCTATTTATTTGCATCGAACGGAATTAACTATATTATATTTGGGAAACTGTACAAAACATACAAACTCCTGAATAATAATATAAACATTTTCAATGGTTTCACCTACTGCAAGGCATCCATTACATACATATCTACATTACAAACCTCACGTTTAACTATACCTACTAAGCGTCTTCATAGCCTCTCGAGGAAGCACATACTGAGCTGTGCGATGTACGTGTAAGCATACAGGAAACATTAAAAGTTTGATTATCCGTGTAAAAACATGACCGTTATCAATACAATAAAATCCCATATAAAACCTGCAATTAACAGACAAAGCCTTCGCGTAAATCTTTCGTCGAATGAAGCAAAGCTGTCTAAATAACATTACTCCATGCATGTAACAGAAACTAAGGGATATTCATAATCCTCCGAAACACGCTACGGGCACGAATTCGTAGGTTCGGCGATAACGAGAGAGCCATTTAAGTGGCAATAAAGTCGAGACATATTATTACACTACGAACACTGTACTTATCGCGGGGGCCCTATTCTCCGCCGTCGAACGTCATCCTAAATATAAACGTGACCGAATGAGTGGAACGGAATCCTCTATTAGTCTATTACGGGCAACACGAGAATAGTGGACCCGACATCGATTACACGTCATGTGCCAGCCAGCTGTAGTGTTTACAGCTTGACTACCGCACATTAGCTGTGACCTATAATTAGTGGTAACAGGCGGTATAAGTGTTCGTGTGCGTGTGTGCGCGTGTTCTGTCACTATCTCGAGCGGAAAAAGCTCAACTTCGTGGTTGAATCATCCTTTGTTATGTTCGTGCCTAGTTTTAAATGGTGATACATATATTAGTATAACATCTATAACGGTTTGTTGTTAAGAAGCTGAGAGGAACTGTAATTTATTGTGTACATTTAATACCTAATTCCTGATTCATATGGAAGATTACGGCTAGGCTAAACAAGGCTAAGTGACAGAAGAGATTATGTGACACAAAAAGATCACTTGGAGTTTAACATTTTATAAACGAAACCTGATTTTGAAAAACTTTAATATAACACATTTTGAAATAAATCACTATTCAATGTGACACTCAAAGGAATATGTAATGTATGTATATAATACACATGTCATACTATTTTATCGACAAAAAAAGGCACAAAATACCCCGGAACATTGTTTACAGTAACAAGTACAACGTAGTTTACAGTGAAAATCGTTGATGTAATTACAGCTACGTGACGATAATTGTATTAATAATTCATTTCATACAACTAATAATTAAAGAAACACCGGACAAGTGCAAATAGCACAGCACCCTGAGGGTTCCGTACAAACTTAATTATATATGCAGATGTATTCAATGCGATTAATGTATGAACGTCACGATCTATACTCCAACTGAAAATGTCGATTTGTAATCGCAAAAAAAATAACGTCTATTTAATATCAACTACAAGCTAACAATTATTAGACTTTTTTGCGTTATTTGTGCTTTAAAACAATACTTCTTGACAAATTTAATGATTCTATGTCGACGAGAACTACCCTATAGATTTTGATTTATTTGCTTGTGTCAAAATGTGTGACAAAAGTGGACCTATTTTTGATTGAGTTGTCTTAAAAGCTTCGTTTGTTTACAGCGTCAAGGTACCAGGTACAAGGTATATATTATTTTCAACTTAATACCCCCATGTGTACCTGAGAAAAAGGGTTTTGACAAACGGACATACATACGAACAGACGGACAACGAAGTGATTCTATTAGGTACCATATTGATGGATACGGAACCCTAGAAACGAAACTTCAGCTACTTTCTTTATTGAAATCACTGTACAATAAAAACTGCGACTAAGCACGTTGAGGTCTTAAAGTAATGGATATTTTTCAATTTCTTTATGCGGATATTAAGCACTTCTCGCGCAATTACTTTATAAAAAAGGCACTAAAGCGATTACACGATAAAAAGCCAACTGATTTATTTACACTGCCCCTCTTCTTGCGGTGCATATTGACTTAGTACTATTTCTCGTTCAAGGTTTCACTACTAAATTATGTAACGGTTAAAATAGATATCATTAAAAATGCTATATTGCGTCAATATGGTCCTAATAGTGGGTGCCTAAATACAACTGTAACATACCTACAAATAAACATGCTATAAAACTCTAAAAAATAAAATTCATTTTGCGATATCTTCAATTTCTTCATTAGAGTTAATATGAAGTGAATTTATTACGGGTCAATTTTTTTGGAAAAGACAAAAATGCAAAGACGACATTTTATTTTTAAATGTTATTTAAATTTATGTAAGTTTTTTTTATTTCACAAAAGTTATATACGCAATATTCAGATTATTGTTTTTATTGTTTCCATACATTTGATATGTTCCCCATACGATGAATTCAAAAATAGTTTTCTTCGGACAATTTCTTCTATCTCAGTCAACGATACCATTTTCTCCAAAAAATAGCTATGTATTTTAAGTCCATCCTATGACTATACAATACTTCATTACCCTCTTTTCTATATCAAACGGCCAAGCCGAAAAAAAAGCAATATCAATTGCCTTTTTTTTCTATTTTGCTATGAAATTATATTTCTATAATTATCAGTAAAATGAAATGAATTAGAGATTAATAAAATATAACAAGAAAATATAATAAGCAAGTAATGCACAAAAATAAAGTTATTTGAGTCATAAACTATTTAACATAGTATAAACAAAGTCAATATAATTACATAAATCGAAACGTTCGAAGAAACCTTATCGGTGACACATCCAAATAACTACATCTCTAACGACATTATTGCCACAGATTATTAGGAAATGCGTACAAAGTCCGATTTCAGCTAATGAACCGTTTGTATGCACGTAAATAGCATTCTACTAGCAGGATCGATGGTTTACTAAAAATGTACGTACTCTACCGCTCAACAATAAATAATAAAGAACGACAACAAATAGAAATTTCTAGAAAAATTGGAGAAATTTTAATTATCTACATACTTTTTCCTAATCGTTAGTATTTTCTTCATAATCGCATGGCGAAAGTGTGAGACCGTTGAAAGAACAACGAACGAACCATATGTGCGCCTATCCCATACAATGTACAGCATCGTACATTGATCGTACGCGCATATGTGGGCCGATAACGGCGCCTAACGCGAGGCGGCGTCGCCGGTCCAACTAAGAATAATTTCTCCTCACTCGTCGATCGTATGTTTATCTGGCCCAGCTGACCACCTGTCCGAAACACGTCGATTTGTAGCTTACGTCTTTGTGCCATTGTAAGGTTGGGGTGTGATCGACTTGTAAGCGATTCTCCGTTTATTTTTTTCATTAACAGTAAGCCTTCTGAGAATACGACGGAGCGAACCGTACGATTGGATGAGCGACAAAAAACGTGGCGGATCATAATAAATTACTTGTACACACATCGAATTCATGAGTAACCATTTAGAATTCCATTACTGTCGACTGCCGTAGCGTAGCAGGTGGATATTTGTTAAAAGGGGTTCCGGGTCCGTATTCGCTTTACTAGGTACCATTAGACATATTTTATTTTTATAAATAAATCCAGAAATGAAATTGAATTCATACTTCAGAATGTCAATCACGCAACTAAAATTGCATAATATTAAGAAAAAAAAAACGAGAAAATATCCTGCAGAACGTTGACGTACCTACCGTGTTTATTGATAATTCTAACTCATTTCTGATAGAAGCAGAAAAGCGGCAAAGATCTTTTATGAATCTGTAATTCAGTAGATACCACACAGCTCCAGTAACTATTTTCGAAGTACTTCAAAAAAAAAATAATCGTATATCATTCTTTTTAAAATTAGGGTCATCAATAAAAAGGGTCAACGAACCCACGTCAAGTCGGTGTCCAAAGGACTTAAAAGAATTCAATTATTTGAACTCAATGCGACCACTATACAGAACAAACGATCCGCTTTCAAATCGTTTTCAGTAACGCTATTCTCATCACGGTTGCATCGCCATTTGCTGTTGCACGCGAGTTCCTTAAAGTCACGCCTTTAAATTATGAATTACCTTCTGCAAGCGCTTCGCCGAACAAAGCGACGTTTTAAATTAGGGTGCGAACGCGTCGGCTCGGAAACGGGTCGCGGATAATGAGGCATACGCACCGTCCATCCGCGAACGGCAGTAGATTTCCGTTAAGTACTCGAATGTTGCGTGCCTGGCGACGATACCGCCGCTCATAATTGCATCATGAAGGAAAAACATCGCCCGATCACAGTTTAGGCTCTATTGCGTGACAATGAACGGGCAACGCGAGAAACACGAAAAGGGAAAGTTATTTCTCCCAAATTAGACGTTAGCCATTGACGTGGAAAACACGGAAGAAAAATTTTCTATGCGTGTGCGAGCGTTTAAATGTTCATAGTTGTAAGTACGTGAGTGAAAATTGTACTTTTTATTAATTACGATTAAAATTCCGGAAATTCTATAAGTAATGAAGTCATATTAACGTCTTGCGTTTACGATGAAAATTTCATTGGTTAACTCTCGCATGAAAATCTTTAATTTCTTGTGAAACTTTAAAAAAAATCAATTGCGCGAACTAGTGCAGCGTGCGTGAGCGCGTATGTGTCTGCAAGATTTAAAAAAGTTCCATTGAACATTGATGACTAGATGGTCTAGGATTTTGATACTAATCGGTCAAATAAATCTCGATTGTTTACTTTTCGAAAAGATATTTTATGGTTCTCTCCTTAAATATGAAAGAGAACGCCCATGGTAATACTTCAGTATCTATTTGTATGTCACAACAGTTCCTTTCAGGGACTACCGTGGCAAGCAGCTCAAAATAAAGCATTTATAAATATATTATATCCGCCCCCATTCAAAATGAGAAATTTTAGGTTTTTATGGTCCTGTTCGCACGATGAAAAACGAAACCTATATAGAATGACTCCCGTGAAAGTTCGTCTATCCGTCTGTCACAGACTATTCTCTCTTAATCTATTGGATGAAAAAGGTGAAATTTGATTATACGTATATACATAGTTAAGTCGCCCGATTATGACCATACAACATATAAATGAACGAATCTCGTTTTTAAAAATTAATATTGGGGTGGGCCGATTAGAAATAAAAAGGAAACCTTGTTCAAGTGCGTCATGTGATATCGAATGATCTAGTTTTTATGAGAAAGATAAACTTATTTTTTTCGATTCCAAAGTTAATAGTTCAAAAGTATTAAAGAAAATGTTAAAAATGGACGTTCTGCCCCCTTTTTATCTTCCAAATTTCCGAGCATAAGGTTTTGAAAAAAAAATGCGAAATATAGCGCTTCCTCGTAGTTTTGGGAAAACCTATACGAAAATCGCAGTTTTCCTAAATGGTTTTTCTCTTCACAACTGTAGGTATTGCATTTTTGTGGGAAGTAAACGCAAAATAGTCATGAAGAGAAAACACGTGAAATGTGTTGCTTAATTTCACCGGAGATTAATGTGATAATCGAAGAATAATATGGTACAGAACCAATGCGACTCCAACTTGCACTTGACCGGTTTTATTTATTATAAACCATTAAAGTATACAGCATTTTCGAATATCGACAAAAACCCTTATTTTATGTTTTATCACCCCGTAAGGTGTCATTTGAAAGGATATGATTTACAAATTCAAACATTTAAAATTTTTTATGGGTTTAATTTTTGACTTTTAGCTAAAAATATGTGAAAAAAATACAATTCCCAGATTTATCACTCGGAGTTTGTAATCCCAACGTCCCGTTTATAATCCCAACGAAAATAAAACTGATACGAAAACAAAGTTTGCAACATTTACAGTATTCGCTTTTGAAAAATATAAAATGTGTTTTTTTTAATTACCTTCCTTTACGCCTAACTTCATAAAGTACGACTTACTTCACGACCCAACTTAATTTTAAATAATATATTGTACGATATCCTTGGGGAACGAGTGAGGCTTGCACATTTGACCAGCTTTTTAGCTTTCAACAGAACTACTAAATTGATCACTTTCGAAATTTACTTAACACTAAAACTAAAAAAAACTACTTCAAATGCTTTAGTAAGCATTAAAATCAGTTACGCTTTTGCTCCAGAGATGCAAAGGAAAATTAGACGTAAATAACTTTCTTTAGAATAACTTTTTTAATTAACAATACGGTTAGTTATGAAATTCAATAAAGCAAAACCCTAGAACTCCAACGTTAAAATCCGCATCGATTCTTGTAAAAAGGATGAGACGATTTGTTTAAAAAATATTGCTTTCTAAACAAATGAAATTGATCTGTTTATTTTCTCAAAATATTTCGAAGAGCAAAAAAAAATTTTGAGGACGAAAAACTTAAAAATACTGATGTCTACCACGAATAGTGAGTGAACTTTCTAAGTCGGAAGTTAATCAATACATATTATTGAATACCTAGATTCAAAAACTCAATAATAGCAGCAAGTCCCGGAGCTGGCTCAGAGAATTAACTGTTTCTTCCACTTTTGATTTTGATGATAAAATAGTGGTTAAAATAACATTTTAATTTAAAATTAAAAAAAAAAACGTGAGCACGTAAATTAAATTCAAACTTGAATTTTTTTCATTTGTTCGAGACTAATATTTGATTTACATTTTAATAAGCAAATCACCAACCACTAGCTCGGCAATGAACCACAATAATCAAGGGAAAAAAACCGATCAAGTGCGAATAGGACTCGCACCCTGAGGGTTCCATATACACTTAATTATATGTGTAGATATTTTATCAATCATGTTTACGATAGCGATACTGGTAAGAAATATTGGTCGCAGGAATTCCGCAACTTTTGCTGTTTTTCAGGTCTTAGGTTTTCATGCCGCGAAGTTAAAAAAATTTCTCGCACATATTGCTCTACATGACGATCTATACTTCGACTGAAAGTGTAGGCCTATAATAATATATATATGCTTATATGACGTATCTCTAAATTATCATTTCTCATATTTTTTTCTTTACTTGGGCTATGAGACATTTCTTCTAACCAAATTCCACAATTCTAGGTCAACAGCAAGCAGGTACCTCATAGGTTTTGATTTGCTGGTGGGTTTCAAACTACACGGTATAAATCGAAGTATTTTAGTCCTATTTTTTATTACCTTGACTTAGAAGCTTCATTTTTTACCGCTTCAAGGTATCGCAGGCATAAGTATTTCAACCTGATACCTTCAGACGTTCTTGAGGAAAAGAGTCTTGACGAACAAACGGACAACGAAGTAATCCTATAAGGATTTGTTTCTCCTTTAAATGTACAGAACTCTAAAAACGGAGTATTCTAAATAAAAGGACGAGCAAAAGACAGATAAAATCGTCCACACAAAATTAGTTAAGGAAGCAATAGATTTGAGAACCCAAATGCCCCGAACGACTTTAACGATCCTCGTAGTAATGTCCCCATACACAATGAGCCCCTTCCCGTTAACCTGAACGATAAGCTTCCTAAACCCACAAGATAAGATTAAACCAATGTTAACTGGGTAGATACAACGTCGTGATGCGGAATCACGGCCAGCAAGTTATTTATCGGTCATTTCGGTGTTGTATAAATATCGTCTGGTGAAAATACGTATTCGACAGGGGCATCAACATAATCAATGAAGTTTTAGATATAAAATAAAACTCAAGTATATTTGTCATATATTTGAATATTTTTCAACTCTACTTGGTACCTATGTAATTAGTTAATATTAATAAACTTTCAATTAGTCAGTCAGAACAAAGCAGTGGGACAGTTGATGTTCTGTATTAGGTACAATTTGCGTGATGGTATGACATTTATCGGCATTTTGAAAAGAAATTGACCTGTTTGTTTTAAAGCTAGCCTCAACGTTTCTTATATTTTCCCGTTTTCTAAAGGCTGTAGGGTAATTATTATATTGTAATTCAGACTAATATTGTATAACAATATATAAATGGCAATGTTCAATATAACGTAATAAGTATAACGTAATATGGTTTGGTATCAGCTTTGAAACTAGAGGTTCTAAATTAAACTAAAAATGGTAAGAAATATATATGAAGAAACATATTTGATCCATTGTCAAACTGGAATGGGTGACCAGTCTATTATTAAATTAGACGACATTTGAAATTGCTATCATCGTTCTTTGTTAGATATTAATATATCTTGATTTACATAACTTACTTCGGAAATCGATTGAATACAGTAATATAAATGTCGACCTATATTCCGTGTTTAATAGAAATTCGAGCCCCTTGGTGTACACCACAGACATGTGCCACATCTGCGGTAGTAAGTGTGGTTTCGAAAAACAAATCGCCTATACCTAAGAAACCACAGCATTCGGGTGACATATGTAAAATGTTAAAAAATCATAAAAATATTTTTATTGTGGGTAAGCGCGTATCAACAAGTACATTGATGGTTAAAGCATTTGGATTGTTGAAGAAAGTTTATTTAAAAAGAATCAACGTCATACATGAATGTCATTAGTATTTTCGTATAATTTTGGTGATTTAAAAAAATACAGACAACCAACAGGTCAACTATCTGCATATACAAAATTTTATCGAAACATGAAATACAATTAAAATACATTCAAGGTTTATATTTTACATTTTCTGGAATATTTGAACTAGAGCAATAGCAGTTGGAAAAATTGATTTAATTAAAATCGAATCATTATTACTGGCAACCAGCAGTCATTAAGCATGTGACCGACAAGAATTAAAATGAAAATTAAAGAAAGTCATTTGTATGATTTACCTCGTATTTTTTTTTTAATATTTTTATTTGGCAATATGTTTTTTTAACTTAATTTAAACAATAACTTTCGCTATTTGATTCTCAAGTACAAACATGTCACCAATATAAAAAATAAACAAATGACCTCTGGCGCTAAACAGAACCACTCGGAAAAGCTTAATAAATTAACTGTCATCTAAAAACATGAAAAAGCACAAATTCAGGTTAATGTTTTTTCTATGATACCAAGTTTAACTATAAAAATCTAATTGTCACATAGATATGCTGGACGTAAAACTTTTCTTATTCTTAATTATGTAGTTGAATATCGAGGTATTTTCTATGAGGACTGGGTTAGAGATCTATGAACTGGTGTTCACATTTCATTCCCGACGCATTAGAATGACCGTCAACCGTGTTTTAGTTCCTTTTAATTCAATAGCATTAACAAAAATATTAACAGACGATTTTCCATTCTAATAAAATGAAATACTTATTACTGGTATCAAGTAATTTATTTTCTCTACATTTTTTTTGTCATTTTCATCTATAATTGTTCAATCACTGTACATAATCCTCGATTTATAAAAAATCATTAACTATTCATATTCATTTAAACAACCACTCTGTAATAATTGACATAACAAAATTATGTCCCATAGTTTAAGTATTTAAAATTATTAAATTCATATGTATAGTGCACCGACCAAAATTCATCATTTGCATCTGAATAGGTATATAAAATATGTTGTCTGTTTTTTATGTTTATGCATAAGCGAGTGTAATTGTTTTTATGCAAATACTTATTATTCTTCCCAAAATATGTTTTATTGAAATTTTAGAATTGTATTTGATTTTCCTACTAATCACAATACAGTTTTGAACCATTTAATAGCAGCAAATTCTTTCAGCGACGTTGGGTATATGCAATGTATTTTAGGTTTAACATAGAAATAGCTCTAATTTCAAAGAAAATCTGTAAGCAAAGGAAGAAACTAAATTGTCTTGTTTAATAAGTATGATTTAAATCAAAGTAGTGATCTATTAATACAGAACCAAATATTAAGTATATCATAGTAGGTTTATAAAGAATAAAGTACAGGGATACCACCAAGGTCGAGAAGTACTAACCTTTATGATGCACCTTTTCGCTACTTCTAGCTTTTAGAGAATGGTTTGAGGATCATTATCCACGCCAAGATTCCATATGTTAAAATATAAAGCTAAATAAATTTAGGTTTCAATAGTTTAGGATTAGTTAATCCTAAATCATAAACTCAGATGCCATCAGTGAGTAACTCTATGTATTTTATTGGTTTTGTTCTGTTTTATTTAGTACACAGGTCACTGGTAAATTTTACAAAAATAGTTACTGTAGTAATTGAATAACACTTAAATATTATTAGCTGCAAATATAAAGGCAATATCATCTGCATATGAAATGATGTTACATTGGCAAATGAAAAATTTGGAAAGTAATTTATGTAGTTGAGAAATAAAACTGGTCCTAAAACACTACCCTGAGATATATCCTATATTATACCTCCTACACGAGCAGATATATTCAACTGTTTATACACATTATTCTCGGTTTGCAAGATAGTCAAGTAAAAGATGGAACTGTATTCTTATACATGTTTCTTTACTACCAAATGCCATATTTAGGGATGTCTGTAGTCTTTTCTATTCGTATTCATCAATGTTCATATTACTTTATTTGGCTGTTAAGTTTTTATGCACATCAATAAAATATTTGACAAGTCAATTAACTAATGAACTTTGATGTAGAATACAGGATCATAGACGAAGATAGGTTTTAGCAGAATTCTTGTTTTCTTCTTAAAACTAAATAATGACAGCGCCTCTTCTGCAGTTCTTGCATCTTCGTACCTTTTCCCCATTTTGTTTGAAGTCACTCAATGAATATATTTTCACCATTATAAGGTTCTAAGTGGTTAAGAACACTGCCTTTAAATTAGAAGGAACTGGGTCCGAATCCTAACCATGGGTTAACTGATCAATGCATTTTTGAATCAAGTCAAATTAAATTATTCACTCCATGCCTTGAGAAGCATGTTTAACCATAAGTTCCAGACATTATCCTTACATTGATGACCAGCGATTATTATCAACCCCTAATCTAGAACATTAAAGATCATTGATAGATCACTAGATCTATCAACCACTAGATCAGTGTGGACAGTTTAACGTACAAACCCCTGAACCCGAAATAAAGATTGTAGTAGGGCATACTTCATCAATATGGTGTCTAAAACTTGACACAACAATTAGTACATATCCCCAACTATCAAGACCCATGAAACAATTTATGTCAATTTGCAAAGCATATTAACAGATTATGGGGACTTTACACATACATACAAAGTGTTTTACCTACTTAGTTGGTACAGATATCTTTTAGACTTAATTACTTGACAATTAGAAATTTTGAGAAATTTTCTTGTCCTTGGGTATAGCCAAGAATAGACATGGGGGCCATTGCCTCCTCCCACAGGTGTTCAAGTTTACTTGCTCCTCTCTAAACAATTAATCTAATACAACTAATAATTCCTCAATATAAAGAAGAGGAAACTATTGCCCTATTCCTATCATATAAGTACATACATCAAAATATATGCTTAATCGCAATATCTAACTTAATCATTTGAAAAGGTCCCATTTTAACTTGACCAACCAATTCATCAAACTTATTACAGACCCAATTGAATGGACTGCGTCAGATACACCCACATGTATCATTAAATCCGAATCTAATGATACTTATGAACTAACTCAATTTACTCAAATTATAAAATAATATGCTTTAGAGATCAGTATTTGAACAAAAATATAATTTGTTAAACACAATAGAGTATTTTTTCCAAAATAATTTTGGAATGGTAGGTTTCCTTCTATAGCCAACCTAATTACGAAGTTTGTTTGATAGTTATATAGATTTTATATGGCTTGTTAAAATTTATTTAGGTAAAAGTTGTGCTTGTTTGCTATCTGATAAGTAAAACGATAATTATTTCAAATATGGGTGCGACCAACATCATACAACTCGACCCAAATATGAAATCGTTTTTTGACAGTTAAGGTTGTTTCTGTTTCTTTACTATGAATTACATGTCGTCTATAAAGCAAAGATTATCTAAAAAAATATGATATAGCATAACAAATCATATATATGTATTACATAATCGTGCTGATCCACTTACGTTGCCACAAACTCTTACGCTGCCATAAAGAAACAGACTTGCATACTATACTTACCAGTACATATTTAAACCTACATAATTATATAGGCGGATCTACATAACCCTCTTTTGAAATGTGTAGTTAGATAAAGTAATAGGCAATGTTGCATGAAACTTTAAACTTTCATGAGCCCTAATTTTCTTTAATTTAAAACTGAAAACTAATAAGCAAATGACACAAAATTTATGTAATTATATTTTACATAGGTATCTGTAGTAATCTCAATGTTTATTGGGTTATTTTTCATATCTATGTTAGGTATTCATTATATAAAAAACTAATGAGTTATTATTTAGAAGGGTAATACGAATATCAAAAACATTAGAAGAGATAGTGAAAAAATTAATTTTATGAATATAGAACAATCTTTTGACATACATGTCGGTGAGGACATTCAAAGTTCTAGAAAAAAAAAAACATGAAACAAAGTGTTTCTTTAATGAAGACATGTTGAATTACATTAAAATCATAAAAATGGTCTAATAATACTTACTCATTATTTACTTACATCGCAATTATAATGAACATAATGCTAGGTATGCATTAGATAAATATCCAATAAAAACTGTAGTGTTGTAGAAATAGAACAGCTGCATGGCTGCACGCGCCGGAGCCACTCCAAATGCGACACGGTCCACCAGCCGTAGCCACATGCCCGCTCACCAACAACCAATTTGTTATAAAAGATATATTTTTACACTTTAAAAAGATTCAATTATACCTGTCTCATATCTCTGAAGACACTCATTACTGTTTGTAAAAACTTATACTTGTTTATTGTCATAGAATTGCTTTTAGACAAAACCAGTTAACATAATTGTTGCCCTAGAAACGTCTATTATTCAGTTAAACTCAGCCTAGTCTAGGTCATTTACCATTGAGGTCACAAACCACCTAGTTTTGTTATGAAATATAACTAAAAAGTTTTACGCTCAATTTTATTGTAACTCAAAGCCAGTATTCTTAATAATTGCAAATTTGAAAGTGACACAAAAACATTTCTCTACCTAAGTTAATATACATATTTTTAATTTAATTGTAAATGACACACCTATATAAAAAAGTACCCCAGTTACAAATTATTATTTTCATTTTTAATTGTGGTCTTCTACCTTGTGTCCTACTATAAATATTACTTTTATGTCACAAATTTAGTTTCTAGTTGAAATAAATACCATGATCCAGAATTATTTTTATAATCATCAAAGAATTATTTTATAATCATCAAATTAATGGTTACGAGAACTGTTAAACAGCAAACAATTTAACTTGAATCTAAAATCTTTTGCTATATACAACTACCAAATTGAGAAAATTTTCAAAATGAAATTAATCAAAATATTTCAAAATGGCTTCACTAATTTCTAAAATATGGCTAAGCAGCCGCAAGTACTGACATTTAAATAAACATTTTGATTAAAGCAATTCATCCATCTCGATGGTACAAATAACATATACAATAAAGTGTACAAATCAAAATGTAAAACTTTTGGTACTTCTCTTTTAAGAATAATGGTTAAATCAGTAACAAAGTTTTTGATAATTGCTTTATGTTAATAAGTGATAGGTTCATACTTATCAAATACAGAGGTATTATTCTAGATTGCCATTTGCATAACAATAACAGGAAAAAGAAAACAAAATTACATATATCACACCTTCTGGGATGTAAACACTTCAATCTGCTCCAAAAAAAAAATGATATTGATACATGGACATAATAGGTGCATGGAGAAAATATGACTATAAATACTATTCGTTAGCAAAAAATACACTACCTTCTTATAAAGATATGCCCAGTAACACATTAATTATTTACTAAATTGACAATATTAAAGCATTGATAAAGAATACTTATTAAACTACAGTAACTTCATTTAAATTAATAACATTAATAATTTGTATTATTTATTTTTCAAATGATTAAACATGTTGGAAGTTTGCTAGAAAATGTGTAGGTACCAAAATGTTTGTAAATATCACATAGTTAATAAAAAACAAATTGTAACATGAAAACAGACAAAAATCTGTTAAACAAAACACCTGTAAAATAGAGAAGATATGGATTACTTTTAAAAATGAAATTTGAAGCAAATCCTTTATAAAAAAAACTTGAGAAAAAAATTCCAGCTAAAACATCAATCACATTCAGTAGTCATGAATGACTTCCTAATTTTATTATATTATGATTTTAAATTATAGCACATTAACTGATGTATTGACATCTTAATGTTTTTACATATTCATATTAAATATGCCTTACCACTTTGTAACATTTCAGTATTTTATAACTTAGTAAATTAATTTAATTTGCCTGTTATTTATTCATAATGCATCAATTATGGTACGAAAACTTATTGAAATAAACTTTTAATTAAACATAATTAAAACTGTTCCTCATATGTAGTTTTGGACTTGAATTAAAGTGAATTGACATTGGTATAGCTAATCTAAGTAATGACATAAAATATAAGTATTTTAAACCTAACATTTTACTTGAAAGTGTAAATTAAAGGTCATAATAACTTCTTTGTAATAAAATAAGACATATTAATCTAACTATCTAGATGTTAACATACTAAGAGACTATAAGACCACATAATAAGCAATAAAAAGGAACATAGAGATAACTACAACTTTTTCATATCTTAAGCTGTGGTTCTGCTCACATGGACAAAAATTGTTCCCTTTATCTTTTATATCAAGAGATATATATATATCCCTTTCAATCATAAGCCTGACCCTGTTCTCGGTTTCAATTCCGGTTCCACTTAATACAATTTCATTCTCAATCCAATTCAAATCCTGCTCTCCATTCTGATCTTGTATTTTCTCTTGATTCAATTCTGATCCTGCTTACTCCGATCCCAGAACTCACTATAATATCCAATTGCAATGCTACTCTTAATCTCGAGCTACTTTAAAGGATTTCTTTTACAACTCATCAAAATTTCATTGTAATTAGACGAATGGTATAGAAACACATAAAAAACTAGAAAATGAATGAACAAATTAATTCTATTATTCAGTATGTATGATTAAAACAAAGGAACAACTATGACACAAATATTGCTCATCTGTCACCTACTAGAACTAAATGTAAACTGTGTCTATATATGCATACATAATCAAATAGTTAATGACCCATGTGCATTGGAAGTATATATATTTGAAAAGTCCACGTGATGGGATAATACAATTGGAAAGATGAAAAACATGATGGTTAATCATGTTTATAAAAAAAAATGTTAATTGCTATTTGATTAATGATCATTTACATCTATTTGTAAAATAACTAATATACAGATGTTCTGGAAATAGTGGATATACTGAAGCCATAAGATACAGCAATTTAAATACATTTAAGACAAAAATGTTCTAAATGTTAGGTATTATAAAAGCATCAAAACTCAGATACAAAGTAGTAGGGCCTTTTAAAAAAAAAACATTAATTACTGTTTTTTACAGAATATTCAACATCATTTGTTGAAATGAAAAGAAAATTGTAAAAGTATTCAAGAATAGTTTATATTTATTGGGAATATAAATCATATTCTGCTGGCAGAAAAAAATTTTGAAAATAGGTCAAGAGTACTTCAAAAATGTTCCACCAAAATATGACTATTGATTAGAAAATATGATGACAAAAAGATACATAAATGCCTAAATACTTATCATTCGATTTCGTTAAAAAAAAATCATAATAAAAAAAGTACCTAATAATAATTCATAGCCACTACTGCTTCTTTTACATTAAATATTTATGAAACAAAACTGTAAATAATTGTATTTAAACTGTAACTAATTGTAATTAAAAATTTTATTTAAACAAAGCTGCAAATTATGGACATTCAACCCTTCAAGGATTTACTTTTTCAATGATAAAATACTGGCACAATATTATATTTAGTTTATCTTGTCATTACCTTGTTGCTAATTCCATATAATTCCACAGCATTTAGTTAAATTTTTCATCATTCCATGGCCTTTTTAATTTTTTCTTACAAGCATCTTTAGTAGTAAATTGTGTGGGTGATTGTTTTTTATCTATTTTCCTGGATATTCTTCATAGAGACATGATATGCCTTTCAAGATCAAATATATTGCAGAATATATTATATTTACTACAGAGTGACAGATGCCATATCTTACAAAATACTTTAATTCATGGATGTCACTATGAAAACAAATGCTAGATTTACAAAAAAAAACTAATTATCATCAGTTTTATATTTAAATTATGGACTGATGTTAATACTTCAACCATAATTATTTTAATAATAATCTTTATTTAATAATAGAAAAAAATCAACCTTGATGAAAGTCTGATGAAATGATAGAGACAAACATTTTGGGTTTCTTCAAAATGATATATTGATCCATAGGTTTTGACATATGGACAATATGCCAAAATGTGTCAGGGAGTACCTTCACAAAAAATACAGTGTATGTATGTGGTATATATCAGTATAATGGTAAAGTACATTTAGTCTAATATTATGACTACTTCTTGACTGGATCTAAATCATACCCTTAACTTTTGGTGATATAGTTACTTATGAATGATTTGTTAGGCACCTTATCCATAACTTTCAACCATAATTTTGTTAAAATTCGTTTTTGCTTGTTGTAAATCTTTTAATGATCTATCACCCAGTTTTGACAAACCCCCTACTTTTCAGACAACCATCATATGTTTTCATAATTTGTAATGTTGGATGACCAGACTTTAAATTAATTATATTAGGCAAAACTATCACAGTATTTCTAAAAAAATTATAAAATAAGAGAAAACTAAAAACTCACACACGTATACTCACGATTGAAATTGAATATTTCGTGTTGATTAGTGGTGTAGATAATAAAAAGAAACTTGTAAAAATTGCTCTCATTTACTCTTTTGGCAGACTAAGTATTCCAATAAAAAACAATTTTATTACATACTTGCCTACTTCTATACATAATATATTAAATTGTGTAACAATAACTGTCACCCTAATAAAGATATGTAATGGCCGTCTTTTTTTCTAGATGCATATTATATATATGTCATAAAAATGCAAAGCATATTAAAAAATGTATTAAATCAAAATATTCAGATACACATGTCTTTTTAAAAAACATGATCTTCATTCCAAAAGTAAAGTTATAAATTCCAAGTTTCTAATATTTCATAAGTCAAAAAGCGAACAAATTTCACTTGCATCATACATCACACATTTCATTTAAATGTGGAATTTTGTGACTAAGAAAAGAATACAGGACAGTGCCTCCACAATATTTGTAGTTGAATGTCACTTTCATTGGTTTCGATGATGTGCTCTACAAGGCATTTAATTAAACTGTATGCAATCAAATACATTGATCAAGGAATTTTTGTTATTGTCAAAGTAAATATTATTGTTAATCTAGCAGAATTTAAAAAAATATCCAAAAGTAATCTGGTTTTTTTAATGATTTTCAATTCCTTTGTCCATAACCACAGATGTTGAATATTATGACTAGAATTACTGTCAATAATAATCACAGAAGTGAGATAACCAGGCCTAAAATATATGTTACAAATGTGCAAACACAGGTTTGCACATTTGAGTGTATCTATACACTCAGTATCAGTGTCATATTTTAGTAATAATAATTAAGAACGAAATCATTTACCTTGGTATCCAGGGAATAAAACTGCACTTTTTATCTCCCACTTAAAACTTTTATTATATATACTTTGTTATATGTATTATCACAAATCCTGGTAGACTTTTAAAACACAATCACACATCTGACAAATCATGCTGCATTTCTTTGATTACCAAATTTTCAATATAAACATAATTTACACATAAAAACCACTGAGCCTATATTGACTATTAACATATCTCACATTGCACTCCACAAGCAGATTTATTGCAGATTTGGATGGGTTTTAAATTCCTAAACTGTCCTTAATTCATGCCTCATAATCTCAGTAATTGTAAACTATATACATTCTTTATTAATTTACAAATAGACATTCTTAAGAAAGTCAGTACCTCATACTCATTGTTTGTATACAATTAAAATGAGACTTTTGAACGAGGTACAAATGGTATATGAAATTATTCACTTTTTGTTTATTTGAAAAATTAATATTATGATTATCATGAGAAATATCTACCAGTACTAAAGTATGAAAATATAAGATAAAGCACCTCAATTGGACAATGGTATGTATCAAAGATATTTAACAACGTGATATGACGCACACCGCGGCCGGTGCGCCGCTGGATCGGCCCGAGCCGCCGCTACGGGCCCGCTCCGGGCGGGCCTCATGCGCATAAGGCCGCGCTCCCGTCTCTGCAGTCTTAAGTGAATAAATGCCACATTAATCTCTATATATTAAAGCACTGTACAACAACAATAGGTTTTCTTTTCTTTTTCGGGACTAAAGTTCATTTCGCGAACAATTTCCGCGAACATTTCATTGACGTTAGTACGACTTTTAGCAGAAGCCTCGACGAATGGGCAACCCCACATTTGTGCTAACGCGGCACCCTCTTGAGCAGACACTTCGCGCTGGTGCTCCAGATCCGCCTTGTTACCCACTAGCAGAATAGGTACGCGTTCCGAGCCTTTTACGCGTGTGATCAACTCCTTCATTGGCTTGATATCTTGAAACGTCTGATGATTCGTTAACGAGTATACTACTACGAATCCCTGGCCATTCTTTATATACAGGTCTCGCATTGAAGCAAATTGCTCTGTACCGGCTGTGTCGAGGATTTCCAGAACGCACGGGGAATTGTCCACTTCGATTTCTTTTCGATAAAAATCCTCTATTGTAGGATCGTATTTTTCCATGAAACATCCCGACACAAACTGTACTGTCAGTGCACTCTTTCCAACCCCACCTGAACCCAACACAACCACTTTGAATTCGCGCATTGTATTCTGTGATTTCACACTCAGTGATGCGTGGAATTTCGAACAACTTTTTACACTCCGATTGACACTACGCTATAAAACTGTCATTTCGATATTTTTATACAAGTCACATAAAATTGCCTTCAATTAAACGAATGTTCTTTCTACTTGAAAAATTAAATATAACACAACGACGCCATTTTAGATGAGTGGCAAAACAATTTAAGATGCATCGCGATGCCTAGCTCACTCATCAAGCGTGCAATACAAACACGAAGGATACATCCATCCAACTAAACGGCAACTGCTTCCTTCTTTTGTCTAGTTGTTGGCAACAGCATGAACCATTAACAGTGCAAAGGTTGGCAACGCTGGCTTGTCAACTACGAATGAACGAAATTGAAAGAATGGTTTTGAATGGGTGCGGTCCAGTACAGCGTTACAAAAATATACGACCTAATTTGTCAATTACCAAAGATTTTTTAAAATATTCTGTATCAACAATGTTTATTTAAAATTGTAGACGAACGAAAATCAAAGACATTCATTCAACAAGTAATTTATCATTACCTTCAAATTTATTTTATAATTTAGAACATACTTTATTTAAGCAAACATTTTGTTGTGATTACAATTTTAAATAAAATTTATCTCTTTCTTATAGTTCCTGAATACATATATTATAGTGAGTAAGTACAAACAATACAGAATTTTACCTCTGTAATTAACAATGGGTTAACAATCATCAAATTGTTGCTGTAATAGATATTTACCAACACAAAAGTATTTGTAAGTTTCCCTACGCAGTTTTTATACAACAAAAGTTCATTGTGTACATTTAATGCGCTAAAATAAAATAATTAAAAAATGCAAATTAAAAAATATCACTTTTATAAGGTTTTCAAAATTCGAAGATTTAATTGGAAGTTACTAAAAGGGAGAAATTTACACACAAAAAGTTTCATTTTAAACAAGATTCAAAGTTATATCGTAAACATTTTGTCGAAAATGATTACGATTACGAGTAAGTAAGCAAATACATAAGTTAGTGTCAATTTTACTTTAATAAAATGTTATAAAATACTAACATTTTCGTTAAGTATTTGTTTTTCTGCTTTAGAATATCAATATGAATACTCATACAAATCCTCGATTCCTTTTATTATCGAATGAAATTAAAAACCACCAACATTACAAATAATTACTATTAATGGGATAGAATTATAGTAGAAATTTATTTCAACATGGCTTAAAAGGAATGCCAAACATACAATCCATCAATATATATAATTTCATCTACCAACCTCCATAATTCTGCAAAACAATTTTCCAACTCTCATACGAATGCCTACATATGAAAAATTTAATCTTTTGTTTGTCAAGAGAAAAATATTGACAATAAAAATAAATCTAATGTATATGAACCGAATTAAGCGGTAGAAACTCATATATTATAACTCTAACCGTAATAAATTAAATAAAACAATATTAAATCCTAATTGTATATAAATCGAGATAGGTGACAAGAGATATAAATATTGATGTGAAACATCTATAGGCGCAGAGTAAACTGAATTGTTGGCGTAGCAACGCTTGCCGTGGCGACTAAGATATATATACAGTCTATTTATAGTAGACTGCACTGTATGGTGACGGGTCGCCACACTATACAATTGTATGTATATAGTCAAAATGTACACCTTATAAACAGCACCATTGAACCGAGTGAGAAGGGAGTCGCACAGTCGCTTGCACATGGCGACGCGTCACCACATCGTACACACTACTACCTGTGGACTGTATATATCTATAGTATAGCGTGGCGACCCGTCGCCACACCGTATACAATATTATATTTTGATTAATATGATTGTATTTTTGATTAATAATTGATTATTAATAATCAATTATTAATTATTATTGTGTCTAACAATTGTCACAGTAATACCATCAGAGGAAACATCGAATACAACTATTACTGAAGTCACAGATGAAATGAAATAAGTTGTGTCAACTTGAAATTAATATTGAATTTTTATATTTAATGAAAATAAATGTTTAATAAATAAGTAGTCATCACTCTGTAAAAAATTCGCATATTTAATTTTTCCATTATTCCATTATGCTTTATTTAGTTCCTGTCGTGATCTTGTCTTTAATGCATATTACTTGTACAAACTCGATGTTTCACATCTGCCACGCGTCCATGATGGCTTACATTTTTTTTAATTTACGATCATAATTGTTTTTACTTAAAAACGGTTTACAATCCTACTGTACGTGCACGTTGCGTGAGTGCGTGTATGTTTGTGTGCGTGTGAATGTGTGTAAACCTCTTATAACTTTTAAAAGGATTCACCGATCGAAACGTAGTTTACAACATTCGACAGTGGTCTATTCAATTTGAACTTCTTGAAAATTTGATCTAGTTCTGAATCTACCAAAGATTATAAAAATCGAAACACTAAAATTTTCCGAAAAATGTTTATTTGAAATAATTTTTAGACTACTATACCGATCGATAACAAAATGTAATTAGCTTTTCTTCAAGCAGTTACATCGATTGCCTCAAAGTGCATAAAAAATCGGTTGATTTGTTTTATAGATTCTGCTCGACATAATTTTAAAAGAATAGATTTTTAGAAATATGTGTTAAACTACTTAACAATAAATTCCAAAATCCTTTCTTCCAACAGTTTTCCTCGAAAAACAACATCGATTGTTACAACCATATTAAAATTGGTATTTCATTCGAAAGATATTGTTAACGAATAATTCGCAAAATTTTTTTTTCGATTTTCTTTTAAATTGTTGTTGATTGATATTTGAAACTCAGTTATTTTTTTATTCTTAAAAATTACGTCGGATACCATAAAGTGGATCAAAACCAAATCAAAACAAGAAATAGCAAAGACAACATCTTTTGAATTTTTGAATCCGAAGAACTAAAACATTCAAAACGGGAAACAATAAGTAATACAGTACAGCAGTGGGTAATAGGTACTATCTACAGTTTTATACACTTCCACCATGTACGCTCACGCCTTAATGCGATTTTTCTCCAGTTAATATATGAGCAATCTTTCAAATCTTACAGATTACTTTTACGAATTATATTTTTACTTTTGATGCAACCTGCCTTAAATCATGATTATCTAATGTACCTGGAAGTACATTATTTAATTCGATATCAAAAAAAGCATCACTGCAGCAAAACAATTTGAATCGGTCTGCTTCCGCGATTTTAGATCGATTCAGATCGCTCGATAATAATGTTCTGTGAAAAGTGAAAAATAATAACTTGTTCTATGATTATAACGACAACCACATCCAAAGTTTCTAATACTAAAAGACAGAAAAGTGTTTTAAAAACTGCTTTTAGCAATAGTCTCACACAACTCTCACGATTTTTTTAATGTCTTGTTAAATCTGCGTTCTTTTGGCCAGTAAGTTAACCCATTGAATATGAATCTCAATTTTAATGTTAAGAGTATTTAAAGTGACGACCTTGATATTTATTTATAAATATCTAACTACAATTCGCCGGATATAGATATTTCTAAATTGTCTTATTTTGAACTTTGAAATTAATGTCTTAGCTTATATATTTCGGTATTTAGCACTTATTGCGGTTTGCGTCATAATGCGAGTTTTTAAAATGCTGCTTTAGCTTACTCTTTTCCTGGTAGGTATGTCTTTATGACTTATTAAAAATCATCAAAAAAAAATTATTTGCATATGGAAATTTACATTAAAGGAAGCAGAGAACTTACATGTTATCATATTTTTGAATTATATTTTTATAGAATGTAATCTACTAATAAAGAAAATTCTAATTTATTCTTTTGTTTTTGTGCCATACCTACCACATAAGCCTAACTAAGGCAGGATAAAAGCAGGGAGGTTGCATATTGTCATGTTTTTGAATTTTCTTTTTATGGAATACAATAAAAAATACTAATCTATTTTTTTTTTGCTTTTGTGTCATAACAATCTATCACACAAGTTCAACTAAGGGTCCGACTAGCAACTTGTATGCACACCTGCCCCGGTTCAAATTGATTTGCGCATGCTAGCGTTTATGTGTAGATGGAAACACACAAGCTAGCTAGACACAGGGTCAAAAATGTAGCTCGTGTAACAGTTAATTTGCAAAGAAAAGTTTGGGCTGTGCAGGTTGTGGTTTGAATGATTTTATTTGAGTGTGTGGACAGTCATTCAAGTCATGCTTCTGTTGGGCAAATTACAATTACACGACACCTATGTCTACGAATGTGAAAAAGAGTGATGTATGAAATTATTTGAAAGAATTTATAACTTTGTTTTTAGAATTGTATAAATATCTGCCAGCATTATAGAAAATTAAATGCAAGGAGTATTTTGACAGGTACAAAAAAGCTAAAACTTTTTAATAATGCTCCCAATAAAAAAAACTTGTGTCAGCCATATTGGTCACAGCTCTCAAAACACAATGAGGTTCGCACAGTCAGTTTGCACGAACTTACTTGTACCATGTGGACACTCCCATGCTCCCATATTTTATTTAGTTTTAACTGTGTTATTGTACTTGCAGAGAAAAAACGGAACATGTAGATGAGCCTTAAAGCAGGCTACAGATTTACAGTTTTAACTGTTTAGACGGACTATTCAATTAGATTAGACACATTTGTAGACGAAACTAAAAACTGTACAATCAAATTTCTTCAAAAGAATACTATGTATGTAACATTTTATGTCTAGTAACTAGTGATTGCACCATGAACTTCATTATTTTCTAATATTTTTACTAGATACAATACCCCAATAATGGTACCAGGTATCATGCAAACTGCCAGTATAACTTCATGTGTCTGCCACTCTTAGTTTCTTAAATATACAACTAAAGTAGTTACTCAATTTGACTATGTCCTTGAAATGATTACATCAGCTTGACTGCCTCTAATGATAGCATGAGAGTTATCACTTTATCACTTGTTTGGGGGGGAGAAAATTAGTGGACTACTTAAATATAACAATTTCGGTTTTTATTTTCATATTAATATTTGTGACTTTTAAATTACTTGCAGAAAATTGTTTTCATTTTAGAAGACCTAATATCAAGTGGTAGCCTGGTTACCTCTAATGTATGTAAAACCATGTATGTTAAAAAAATTATTCAGAGTTAATTTCTATAAATAATTTTATAAAATAATATTTATAGAAATCTATAATGTGGAATCTAAATTTTAATCCTTTAAACTTTAGATTCCACATTATATTATAAAATTATTAATTGCCTGATGATAAACGAAATTTATAATATAACATATCATTAAGCATATCAATTACCTTATATATGGGTAGTAGGTAATAGACAGACACAAGAAGTAATGCGAATAATAAGTCATTGTCTCGGAGCGAAAATTAAGATCAATCAAGAACCTAGACCAGAAACTAAGAGGGAGTGTGTTAGAGTGCAATCATTCCATTGAAATTGTTAAAAAGTAAGATATTTCCTTAGGTACACTTTTTGCATACTAATACTAAACTTGATTAAACTCTAATTTCAATTGATTTAGCATCTTGAAGTTATACCTAAAATCTGCATAATGTGGATTAGTCATGCCTATTGTTTCCATCTGAATTAATGGTAGGGAAAATGAAGTGTTTGGGGAGTGATTTTGTATACTTTTGGCTGTGTTTTCATATATTAAATACATATGTTAATTTTAATTTCTTTAAAATGTCTGGAGTTGTGTTGAAAATTTAAAACATACTAGCAAAAAAGATTGTAAATTTTATAAATATACAGTCACAAAATAGAAATAAATGGAGAGCTGCAGTGACGAAAAAATAAGACCTGTCCTATCATAACTTTTATTTCTATATTGTTACAGTCATTTTACTGTTATAATTAACTTTGAGAATAACTGACAGCAAAAGGTTATATGTTTCTTACAAACAATAATTTTTTTTAATCCAGCTAGAAAAAAATCACTGGATTCCCATGTATGATTTTTTCTGTTGTTATGTAAGCCAACACACAATTCTGTCGATTGAAATACAATTTTATTGCAGATTCATTGGAATCCTATTTTAATTACAATACTCTGTTTATTTTAAAATGAAAATCAAGAAAATATTTACAAACATACAACAATTTAGTAAAGAAATAACTTTTTTTTATTTCAATATATTTTTACTTCTTATAATATAATTGTTACTTTTTGAAGTTTGATATTACATTACTCAATTGCCGATTTATGAGCTATTTTTTTATTATTTTACTTTTCCTTATTTTAAGTATCAAATACACTTTTCACTTGTTTAATAGATCCATAGAAGGTTATTAAAATCCAAAATTAATATCTTTAATAGTTAAATATCATTATATAACATTGTCAACACTCTACAAATATTGTTCCATAGTTCATATTTTACTGGATGCTGCTGTCACCCATTGAGCGAATATATTGAACTTATTTTTTTGTTGTGTTTTTGTTGTACTTAGCTTTTTATTGTTGTGAGAATAAGTACTTGAAATTGTTTAACTATATAACTTAGAAATGGTACTAATTTGCATTTTGATTTTGTCTGCAATGTCTGTTATACACTTTGTTAGAAAGTTAAAATTTGACACAGAGATAAAATAGATGACTTAATCCAGCACAGTAGTTTTTAACATTCTTCGAAAAGTTAATTATGAGGGCATAAATTGGAAAACATTTATTTCTTTACAAGTGGGTTAATAAATAAATGTTTATAAAATCTCTAGTTCTAAACCTTGTGATATAAACTTTTATAATCTTTTGATTTTTATTAGTAAAACAAAACTTATGATATCACAACAAGTTTAAAAAACTTTAAATATTATGTGTTGGACAACAATTGAAATTTTCCTGTTTACATTGCTAGTATGTCTCTCTATAGTGTAAAAATATCTGTACAGTAATAAAATAGTTTCTCAACCCCACAGACACCTAAACACTACCAAAATGACAACCTTTGTCAGTCTCCAATAGTAGAGCTTAAATTAAGAGAAAACCATTTTCAATTATAATGATGGGATTGAATGTAAATTATCCAAGTTTCACAAGTCATGTTTAATTAATTATTTTATACTAAAGTATGAAGTATAAAAATGGCTATCAAGTAGTAATTATATAGCAAAATTTATTTATTCTTACATATGAAAATTGTCATATAGACATACTATATACTACAATTTTGGTATATTCATATATTTGGTATATATATTTGGAAGATTCACGGTTGCTTACTATTTTAAGATTGAAAAATGTCTCAAAATATACATGATGTCTCTATTACAATAACATTTTACAGTATTAAAAAATCGGTTGTGTGTAAAGTCACATTATTGACGATAATTTTATATGATGATGTCATAAGAAAACAATGATGAAAAATTGCATACTTTCATGAATTGAATTGGATTATTATCACTGAATTATCATTATTTTGTATCATCTAGTAGTGATAATTGTATCTCTCTTCCACTCCATCAACTGATAGAGTGGAAAAGTGATAAATGTGTCACAAGCCGAACGCTTAGGACGCCTCTCTATCGCTTGTTTCGTGCTCTCGATCGCACGCTCGGCTCAGGCGGAACGCGACAATGAGTCATGCTTTTTCGTGCATGTAGCCGGCGTTCATCGATTAATAAGACTTTATCACGTCAAAAAAGCAATGAAGAACCATTATTTATTTCTACATTTTAACAAAAAGGTTCATTTTTAAGTACAAATATAACAAAAAACAATAGTTTTGTTACTGGAACACAATAAGACAATTTTTACAATCCACACATATTGTTTTAAAAACAAGACATTGAGTAGTTTAATTTTATTTTAAATTTTTAATATTATTTTTTGCTTGAATGTGTGAAAAGAATCTTAAGATTCTTTTCTGCATAGATAAACTCAATGTATTAATAACCTAAGATTATGGTTTATATAAAACTTTAATTTTATAATATTGGTTACAATATACATAAAAGAACTTGATAATTTCTAAAGTGTGAAAACTATATATGAATGTTTCTTATTTTTGTATCATAAAACAAGGTGACTATTCATTAACATTAAAATATGAATGTATTACATAATCTGTAAATAACAAATTCAAATATCAACTTTTTGGGATAGGTTAAATTTATTCTACAATAGTTTTTAGAAGTGATTTTAAGATTGTATAAAAATAAAAATGTTATAAATAACAAAAGTTTTTATTAGTATAAAACATTCTCTGTTAAGCGAATGAATATTGTGACAACACAGGCTGTATGAGACAGATGATGTCTAAGTTTAAATAAATAAAATACAAAATATTGTATTAAATCCTAATTAGAACACACAATTGAGCACCAATAATAAATACATTACCTTTTGCATACCCCAAAATTAAAAAATTCTATCCTTTTTGAAAGCTTTTCATATAATATTAGAACATCGTAATAGAAAGAGTAAAGAAACTAAACTGAACCCAACAAGTGCTAATCATTTAGTTATACTTAACTGTACATCTTTTCTTTTTTATACATCAATAAATGTGGAGCACTGACTACATGACTCCGAAGTTTATTTATACAAATTGTGAAATGTTCATTGCTCTAAAAACAATTCAAGTGATTGTATCTGTAAATCCAATTTCATTTATAAACTTACTGTTAACATTATCAAATAATTATAGAAAATGTATTATATTTTTTGTAAAATAATTTATACATTGTCATAACTATCTTATTATATGAAAAGCAACAAATTTTTTATGAGCTATTCTTAATTCTATACATAAATTTTATATTAAATAGCATTTACAGACAAGAATAAACAACTTTTTCCTGGTGTGCAATCTGTTGCCTCTTAAAAATAACTTTTTGCTCAATATTTGTATTTCTCTAAATATTCAGTCTGAAGTAAGATCGATTTTAGTTATGTAACACATTTTTAACTTTAAATTTGTAATAATCTACTATATTTTGTGTAGGGATTTACATGTAATGCTTTTATTTATTTTGTAATGGGTCTTTCTTTTTCAGTTTCCAGCGGACATGTCACATAAACCAACTCCGTATACACCAAATTTTCCATCAAGCCAAGGTTATGCTTTGACATCAGAAAATGAGAAACGCCTTGAAAGTTATCCCATGAACGCCACTTCGCCACAACCATATCCCCAACCTGGTTACCCAGGTCCACCACCTGGTCATCCCACTCCACCACCTGGACATCCAATGCCTCCACCGGGTTCTGTTCCCCTTCCAGGTATGCAACCTGGAATGCAACCAGGAATGCAACCTGGATATCAACCGGGATTTCAACCAGGATTCCAACCAGGTTATGCGCCTGGTTATCCACACCCCCAAAGCTACCCTGCTGGAGCTATAGTCAGCCAACCTGGACCTCAAATGCCACCGAGTATGTTATTCCATTTCAGTATCAATTGAAGCTATAAAATATGAGATTGCCCATTGGCAATTTTGGTGGAGACAAATATATGCATAGAAACATAAAGAAAATTTATTTTGTGTTGTACACAAAAATCATAAAAGATACTAGCACAGTTACTTTGATTTAGTAAAATAACATATAGAACAGTTTAACTAGTTTATAGGTTAAAACTTCTACACAACTTTGACAATTATGACAGTTTGTTTCATCATATTATAATAATTGGTATTAAGATAATTTAATTTAACCATAGATCATTTAAACCATATTTACAATATATTTATGAACAGATTCTGAGAGAATACTCGATAAAATTGTAAATGATTAAATTCTACCTTATTTATTTGAGAATTTTAATATGAAACTAGTGTTTTCATATGAATTTTAAATACATTTTTTAGTCAAGCCTACTAGATTTTTTGGGTGACCACAAAGAAATAAGTTAGTTTGAAGTTGTATCTTTTAATACATCTAAAAATATTAAATTCAAGTAGTTATAATGTATTTTATTACAAATGATTTTTTATTTTATACTAAATCTTTAATATAAACCATCTCAAATGGACTTTTGGAGAACATAATAAAAGTAACACAAAAATCATACCACTGAACGGATAGTTGTAAAAAGTTCTATTGATTTTCCAAATAATTATCCCTATGGTGAAATTGTGCTAAGCCTATGTTCCATAATAAAATGGGGTATTCTCTTTTGACTGTCATTTCATAGATCACTCATCTGCTGATAGCTTTATATGAAAACGAGTTTGTATGTGTAATGCTTTATGTAATAAGTTCTTACAATCATACTCAACGCCTCATGATTCATGAAAATTAGTAGAATGCAATCTTTGAAGAACATTCTCATACCGAAGTTGCGATTGAAACCGCAAAGCGCTATTAATTTAATAAGCTCTCGTCTATTTCACCATTATTGTATGTGATCTTCAATACCTGTGAGTAATGTTTTTACCGATTTATTTTTCCTATTTTTATTTTTTCTATCACTAGATCTTTACAAAAATTTGAGTCCCTATTGGAGGTAAAATCTTTCCAATAAAAATAGTTTTTCTAATATTATTCTATCAATGAAGTTATCACATAACATACCCAAAACAAAAATATACAGCTTCTGTAGTCTCAGTTAGAATTTCTTTCTGTTTTAACAATATTCTCCTTGCCTTTTGGCTGGCATCGCTTTGAATCCAAATTTAATAAATTTCACATGTAAAGAACTAAATAAAAATACTGACAAAATTTTAATGAAGACAAACTAAATACTACTTTAATAAAGCATTTTAAAGAAATAATGAACAGAATGACATATTTTTGTTTCATCAATATGCTTTATAGGTATACTGCTTGCTTTATTAATACTTAATATCCCGACTTGCTTTAGAGTTGTTGTAACTTACTATTATTGTTAATTAAAATCAATTCTTTAATGACAATGAATACATGAACCTATGTTATTTTTCTCTAAAACCTTTCTATTGTACTGAAAAAAATAGTTCTATGCTTAGATGTGAATTTTTTTATCACAAAAAGTATGACTTAGAATTTGCCTTGACACATATATCTTATACTCTGGTCCTGAACTATTGAATCTTACAACTAAAGTCAACGGGACTATTGACATCTTGTCACAGAATTACATTTTAATACAAGAATGCCTCTATAAGAGCTCTTCATTACCATTTATAATTTTATTGTGAGTACTATTCCTATTAACATTACAAGACAAAGCATTAGCTACCCAAACAAAGGACTGGATATCTAGAATAATAATATCAATAAGTACCCACTTATATGTCAATTATCATTAGGCTGTTGTTAGTGATCAGAATTGATGTTAAATAGTAATTATTTTTGCTTATACTTTCCATTAAATATCATACTTTTTGCTTTATTTTCAATGTTATATATTAAGTTTGCTTATTTTCTGCATGAATGTAGGGATTATGTTAGTAGGTATAAAAAGATTATTTGTTTCCTCTAATGTACCTTTCAAAATCAATTTTGCAAGCTAAATATAGTTTAAAAAAATTAAACAAATATAGTATATTATGGACGAAAGTACTTTCATTTAATTTCTAATCTAATGTGAATTTAGACATCTGGCTTTTTATTACAATTATTTATTCTTATAAAATTATCCATGCTGTGATATTGACTTCTATAGATAACAATATGTTTACTCCTGCACAGTAAGTTCCTTACGGCAATTCAAGAAACTGATAAGTTTAATTGCATTAGTCTCCATTATATTGTAACGTATTGCACAGCACGGTATACTGTAGCAGCTCTAGCAAATAAGCGTTTAACCAATTTAACCATCCGGTGAGCAGTATTGTACCTTTAGTCACGGGCGAAATGACATCTAACAAGAACGAAAATGTTTTTAATGTAAAAGGAGATGATAATGAGCAGACCATAAGTAGAGTCAAGTGGGAAAAATTCAAAGCATTCATCGCTAAGAAGTGTTCGAGTGTAATTAATTTCAGAGACAAAAACAGTGTTTATGTCGAAACTCTAAGTGTTGCTAGTGTGAGAAGAAGCATTAGAAGAGCTTCTGGAAACTTTCGTTTGCGATCGCGTCACTGCAGTTACAAACGGTTTTATTCAGATGAGGAAAAAAGGTTTATGTTACATATGGATGTACATAAAATTGTGGAGTCTTATTAACTGGAAACTTCTCGTGATGTTTTGTTTTTTGTGTCTTCTTCATCTTATCACTTCTATATCATTGTGCATTTAAGATAAAAATATTTGTTCAACAATATTACGTAACTGATAATAACTAGCGAACATTGACTATTTAACAGATGTTTAATTCTAACAATACTAAAGCGTCTCATAAATCGAAAGTAAGTTATTTTGTGTCGTGAGAACAGTGTAGTCACATATATACAGCATGCTTATTAACATTTTTTGGTATTTTTATATGACAAGTGTTTGAACAAAAATTTTTTACTTTGACCAAAATCAATTAATTAAAATGTTTGCAGTAGTTCACTTATTGATTTTTAAATTAACCAATTATTATTAAAGGTGGTTGGATGACTATACCGCAAGGGCTCAGCAATTGCCCACCAGGTTTGGAATATCTGTCTACGATTGATCAGCTCTTGGTGCATCAGAAAGTTGAGTTATTAGAGGCGTTCGTCGGCTTTGAAACAAATAACAAGTACACTGTGAAGAATAGTGTAGGACAAAAAGTCTACTATGCAGTCGAAGATAATGACTGCTGCACCCGAAACTGTTGTGGTCCTAATAGACCGTTTGAAATGAAAATTATGGACAATTTTGGACATGAAGTGAGTCATGTGTTGTTTTGTCCATCTCATGTTGTTTTGTTCGTATTGCCTTTTATTTTATTATTACTGAATTATATGTCATTTAGCTATCTCTGTATACAATAAAAAAATATATTGCTATATTACATTTTTTTTCAAAATAAAATTAATCCCAGGAAAGTACATGGCATAGATTATAACCACAACCACAGTACAGCAAAGGAATTATAATCCATTTAACAGTCTTTGTATATATGAATGTTTAATCATAACTTCAAAAAAACTACTGGATCTATTATAACATCATGTAGTAATTGTCCTATATTTAAGAAAGAATGTCATAGGCTAAGTTTTTCAAACGAAAAAACAATGTGGCAGCTGAGACAAAAATAATATCTATTGACATGAATCAAAAAAAAAAAATTTCTGCTAAACTCTACAGAGTTGTTTTTGAACAAGTTTGCTGATTCATTCATTATTTTGGTTACATTTACGAACTACGTAACTCTGTACTTATAAAATTTGATGACTCTTAAATAAAGAAAAAAAAAAATTAAAATAAAGAGTGCTTCGGAGGAATTTGGTGGGTTAAAAAGGCAATGGGATAATCTTTAGATGAAATGTTATACTAATTATTTATCGGATACAATACACAAATTGTAAGGATTTAGTGGCAATGGTAAATTTGGAAAAAAAAAATTTTATCCATAGGCAGGCCTGTGTTGTATTATATTAAGTAAAAACACTCTAATCAATGTTTAACAGTGATTTATATTTAGAAAATTAAAACAACCCTCACAATCACAATTTGTTAACAAATCGACTTGACTATGTAGTGAACCCAAGCACAGTTTTATACTTAACCATGCAAACTATTGTATTTCAAAATGTATGAAGACTTCCAGTCATGGCAAGTTCCTGTAGAATTCATTATACATTATGTCTTTGCTTATCGAATACGAAGAATATTGCAAACTTTTATGTGAATCTGGAAGGCTATGATTATAAAGTCACCAAAAAGTATCGTAAATTATGGAAATAATTAGTTGAGTAGTGATCATTAGGTGCAATTCATTTTTTTTTTCTAGTACTTATTAAATTGGTTGAAGTACCATAATTTTTATTATTTTATTGATTATTTATGAACTCACTTACAGTACATTAAACTTTGCCATTAGATTTGTTGTTGATTTTTGTTGAATAGTAATAATTTTAATTGCACACTGAGCTCTCAAATTTAAAGTCGCTTTGAACATGTGATAAAACATGGAAGCATGAATAAACACCTCATCTTTTTTCTCAACATTTGTTTACAATGCAAAACTATGAACAGACATTATATTAAATATTTATTTCTAACAAAATTAATTCAGAATAATTAGAGTTGAGGCTACATATCCTCTTGGAAGATACTTGTTTTGAGTGTACCCTTTGACCGACATCCATCCCTTACACTAATATGTAATTTTTAATAGTTGTAATTTTCCAGCTAACCTTGCTAATTTAAAAATGATCTCATTGACAAATATTTTACTACTACCAAAGCTGAAAGTACTAAATATAAAATTGAACTAAGCGAAATAATCATTTGAAGGTCTTGGGATAATATATATTATAGCTTGTTTGTATCATCACACAGCAAAGGATTAGTCTTAGTTGTTAGTAATTAAGTAAAATAGTGATGCCTGTAAATGTAATATATTTTAAATCAATAATCTTCAGTAACTTTTTATTAAATTTACAGGTAATTCATCTTCATCGACCCTTAGCCTGTGACTCTTGCTTTTGTCCGTGTTGCTTACAAACGATGGAGGTAACAGCCCCACCTGGTTCCCCAATAGGATCTATTGAACAGGAATGGTCTATATGCAAACCATGCTATGTGGTTAAGAATGCAGCTGGGGAGATTGTACTGAGAATCAAAGGACCTGTCTGTACCTTCTCAATATGTGGTGATGTAGAATTTAATGTAAGTTTTTCATACTTTTCTAATTTGATATTAAAACATTTTGTTAATTATGTCCAATCTTAATCATGTACTTGAAAATTTATTGATTGTGGATAAAAAATTATTAATCAATTATGGGCTACTTTACTATATTGGGCATAGATTTCTCAGTCCCCATGGATCGATTGATCAAATCTATCGCTGTTTTTTAAATGATCTATGTTATTTGATTAAATTCAAAAGTATCAATAATATCACTGTACTAAATACTGTCATTTAATCTCCATAAGTTCATAAACTTATGAACTTATGGAGAGTGTTTTTCTAATCTTTCATTTTTAATGTTATTATTTCAGATAAGCCATTTTTGTGTACGTGTGTGTGTTGTCTGTGCGTGCGTGCGTGCGTGCATGCGTGTTTGTTATGTTTATACATTTATATATTCGTTTCTTGGAAACAACTTAACATTTCTGATGAAAATTTGTATTTTAATAACATTTTTCTTTTTTTATTTATATAGGTATGTATCTTCTTTGAGAAACCAAGGTTTTACAAAAAAAAATACATTACCTTATAGCATAATCTAGAATTTTGATGTTGCTAATTGCATTGTTGCTATATTTTTGAATGAGGTACCAATTGAAGACGTAATTCTAAACAAGAAACAGCATTACATGACAAACTGATGACAATATGTGACATTATTAATGTTTTACATTTTGTAACATTAATTCTTGCACAATTAATTATTATGCAAAAGTCCACATACTACAAAATCATTTTTTTCATTTTAAGCATGTGGAAGGTACCAATTTTATGTTATACAATCATTGAAAAAATCGGTAACAAATGAAAATTGCAGTGATCCCCATAAATATTTCCTTTGCATATGTTTGTTAAAAATATATTGTTTTCTTTTTCATTTTATGTTGGCACAACAACGTTTGTACTAAGACAAAATATGCAATATTGTAGTACCGGAAAACAACATTTATCTGCGGTTAGCAACCTCACAGAGTTCCTTGGACAATTACTAATTATTGCTATCTTTATATGCATAAGAGAAATTATCAAATCATTAACCAACGACTTAATGTGTTTGTGTCCTGATTGTGCTCAGTTTTCCGAGCGTTGACTTAGTAATGTTATTAATTACTTTATTTCATTTATCTTTTTTTATTATGTAGTGTCTGCATCTTATCAAGCTTCATTGTATTTATTTTCGGAAAATAGAATTATTATTTTTTTATTTACTAAACTATTTTATAATATAAACCTTCAAATATAAAATTGTAAGTAACCAGTGTATTTGATTAAACAAAGGCACAAGCCTAATTTCAATTAATTTCTATTTTGGTAACAGTACACAATACTACTTAATGAATTCAATACAAAGATTTAATATTAAAAACTAACATAGAAGTATATTTAAGTACATACTTGTTGATCTTTCAGATTTTTTTGTACCATGAATCTTTTTCTATGTGATATTTCTCATATTTTAAGAACCTAGTTTGGTAAAATTAATATTTGACAGCATGTGGTGAAAGCAATGAATAAAATATTTGATTTTTAAAACAAGCACATATTATAAAACATATATTTTCATATCTTTCTCTAATAAATTTGTTTAATTTACTAAATTATGTTACTTGTATGGTCACTCTGCTCACATATACATGCGGTATGTATGTATGAGGAAAATGAACCTGTAAAATGTAATCTTAATGTTTGCATATAACACCATGTGAGCTTTCTTTTTTTTTATTTTATCATCGATCATTATATATTAGATTTACACTCCACATTCTTATACAATAACTATAAAGAAATATGTATCTGAATATGTATGTAATGAATAATAAATAAAAATGTATAATAATTCAGGTGTACTCCGCCAATGGAGCAACAAAAGTTGGAAAAATTACAAAACAATGGTCGGGATTGGCGCGTGAAGCATTCACAGACGCCGATTATTTCGGAATCACGTTTCCGATGGACCTCAACGTTTCGATCAAGGCAGTTTTGCTTGGAGCTTGCTTTTTGATAGTAAGTGCTTTAAACAATTTTTTTATTTGCAAACAATAAAGCATTTTCAATGGCAAAATAATAGTCTAATAAAAATTTTAGGTAGCATTACAGATGTACAAGTGTTTAAAAGACTTTATGTTAATCACCAAGAGTTCCTAGTTTAGAAGTTATTATGTAACTCTTAATAATATAAAGGTTGTGGTAAATATACAAAGCCTTCAGTGTTTCAAAGTGAATTTGATAAGACGACTTAGCTTTTGCTTTTTGATTTATGTATTCCATAGGAAATTATTTTAGGCTTTTCTGTAATCTGCACTATAAGTGGGGACTATATGAAATTTTTTTTTTAGAAATTCTAGCCCAGACTCAAAATTAAAGGATATAATTTCAAATCTCAAATTTCATATACTGTCCTTTAAACTGAATTTTAAAATCATAAAAATACTAGCCTTTACCTACAGCTCTGCTACGTGGATGGAGGATCTTCATGCTACTAACAAACCTCATGATCCCATTACCAATACTAATCTTAATCCTATTCCGACTTTATCTCTACTTTGCTTTCCTTCTCATTCTCACTTTTCTTTCATCCTCTCACTTCATACTTCTTTTGCTCTTCCTCTTCCTCTTCCAGCAAAACATGTAAATAAACCTAGCTAAATTAATAAAATAAAATGAATGACTTTTAAGTTACTTGTTTATAAAAAGATATAAATACAGACAGACAAACAGTTAAGTATATTAATTGTGTATTCTAATATAAAATTTCAGCAAAATTGATTATAACATTGACGAGTAAGAATATGTACAAATAAATAGTGTTATTATTGTGAATATTTGGAACAATATTATGTTTAATTTTTATTGTTTTTCTCTTTATGTGTTTTTCATAAAAGTTAATCATAGATTTCATTTATTTCCAGGATTTCATGTTCTTTGAAAAATCGGGTAATCAGGAATCTGATGGTCCAGGAATGTTTTAAATATAAGTTTTTGGTATTCCTTTATTAACAAGATTTTGATAATTACTTAATTAGCATTTTTAGGAATGTTTACATATTGTGGTATTGCATCTGTGCATTTATTCTCATACATTTATGTGATTTTGATATTTATGAATTACTAACTCTGATTACTAATATTGATATTGTATAGATATAATGTCTGAAAGCTCGGACAATCTGATAAATATAGTTGATATAAAACTATTAAGATTTATCCACAAAATGCAATTTGGCAAAGAATGAATAAATAAAATGAAAAAAATCAGTACCAAGACAACTTCAGCTAAAACACAACATAATGTGAACTAGTGAAATGCTTTCAAAACATTTGATAAGTTTGCACAACACATTGGAATACGAGATATTTTTGATACTTTAGAATATGAATATTTAACGCAACCCTTTTTATCACAGTTTTGTAATTTGTAATTAATAAGATTAATAATTGTTTATAATATAATCGTGATAATTAAGTATGCCTTAATCGGATTTCTGTCCTATGCAAAAGAATATAGTTAAGTCAATATGTATTCTTAGGTATCAGTGTATATCTATGGATAGAAACAGAATTTCTATTGTCTATAACGACAACCAACTTGTGATGAAATAATTGAATCTCTAATGAAGCTTATATTTTGATTACTTTTGTTAAGTTCAAAAAAAAAATGGCAAAATTTTTTTTTATTCAATATGTCAATTTTATGAAATATTTGCTGTCTAGAAATGGATTCTAATTCAGTTGAATAATTTTATAGAAGTAATTTTAAACCTCCTAAATTATGCTTTCGTAAGATTTACGCACCTTAGTTATATATCCAATATTTTTGTGAACATAGTTTGGTACAAAATTATTTTAGGTATTCTATACCTAATAACATCTTGATTTGGTGATGTTTTGGTGCTTCAATATTTAAGGTTAAATATATATGTATTTTTGTAAATAAAAAAATAATTCTGACTCGTATTCATGTACAACATATTCATGAAATTAAAACACCACATGCTTGCAATACGTCAAACACATGCATTGCATGCGAATGTCTAATCAGATAAAACATACATGTTGTATACAGAGTCTCCACCTTTTTATGAAGTAGGTTAAATAAATATGATTCTTATGCATACATTACTATAGATTTTCCAATTACTTATAAATTAGTCAAACTTTACTGCATGTCATTGCTTTTGGTTATTACTTACCAAAATGGTCTACTGTTCAATAAAAGTAATTCTTAACTATCTTACAGAAATGTTATATTGGTTCATTAATACTTTATAAATTTTAGCTGGATCGTAGATTTATATGTCTGTAGTTCACAATTTATGAATGCTATTGCATAGTTTAAATTCGTCGTAAATTGCTAACGATGTGTATACAGTATGATCGATAGTTATACATATAAACATTACAATCTTGAATAGTTAAAAGAGTGTAGAATCACAGAATGAAGCGCGATGTAACGGCATGCTCGACAGATTAAAGAGATGTCCCATACTCTGATTCATTCTAACTTTATCTACCGCAAATTAAGATGACGCGTTTTCAAGTAGATTTGTTGAACATGCTTACTACATTGCGTGCGTATGCGCGCAGCGTTTCTGCCTTTGCGGCATATTGCTGTGCATCTAGTATAATAATGTAAAAGGTACATATAGGATTTTATTTAGTATGAATGCAATTTACTAAAATTTCGTTTCAGTATTCAAAGGAAAAAGAACTTCTTAATAATTTTAAAAATATGAAAATTACATTGTTCACTTCGAAGTTTTATGTTTTAAAGCTTGTTCTTGAGATTTGTATGAATTAAATTACCTCATTAATAATTTTTATTAATATTTTTATAAGTTACAAATATAGACAATAAAATAATTAAAAATCATATTAAAATTCAGAGTGAATGAACTATGTGCAAATTTTTATTTACAATAAATTCTAAATATCTAGCATTCACTCAAAACTTGAGTATTTATATGTCAATATTAACATGTTTAATCTGTTGATAAGACATTTTCATGGTTGTATTTATATTAAGGAAAATTGATAATCACACATCCACATAAATGTGTTCATACACAGACATTAATAGAGCAAAAGTGGAAAATAATTAAAATTAGATTGTTTTCCATTGTGTTCTATAAAAATGCTTTATCATCTTGTGTCAACAAATTTTTTTTTGCTACAATAATGGCAATATAAGTTTTTAAGCTTATTAAGAGGTTCCATGATATAACCTGTGATATTTCAAAAGAATCTTATGACTGCTATTTGATTTGGCATTGGGCTTTGTCGAGTGAGTAAAAAAAATGTTAATTAAGAATCATGATGATGAAAATGATCTGAAACATTAAGATATTACTTGCCAAAAAATAAATATGACCAAAAAAGCATTTTGTATTTCCGGAAATAGTTATAATACAGGGATATAGATTATTTCACTTATTGTATTCAAACAATATATAACTTAGGTAATTTTTAGCATGTGACTTGATATGAAAAGCGCAAATAATGTTTTGTCTCTTGTCTTTTTTCCACTTTTGTATTGTACTATCCACTTATGTGGCTATCATAAGTGAATATTTTGATTCAAATTGCTGAACTAATAGTGTCTTCTTGTGGCTAACATTACAAAATTCTTATAATTGTTTAAGTAATGAGAAGCATAAATACAAACTTCTTTGACAATGTTTACTAAAATATAATTAATTAATGTGTTTTTGTATTATTATTATTATTACACAGTATGGATTTTATCATGCATTTTCGCAAACATTCATAATCTCTTTCTTTTTTAGAACAACTTTGCCAAAATAATTATAACAAAAATGTATCATAGAAAAAACACTTATTAAAAATTTAGACACATCTCTAATAAATGCTCGGCCAAACTGCAAGCGCGAACGCGGTCATCAGGTCGCGACGCCACGGGACGAACCCAAATTCTGCCCCGCTTTCGGACTGCGCGATGTATTAAAAAAATTATCTAGTCACCTAATAAAAATAACACTAGATGTTGTCAGTGATAAAAGGTCGCCGACGGTGTTATTAGTCTCTGATTTTCCACATGTGGTTCACTCACGTCTAAACATGAAAGATAAACTATGGCAAATAATAGCATAAACAATACACAGTACGCGGACTTGCGGACTCGCAGGTTGTTGACTGTCGGGGTGTTTCACTAGAAAGCCTTAGGGCCGCAGCAATGTCACCTCTGCAAATTCCCCACCAATAAATTATGTTTGCATGTTCAATAAAATACATTTTTATTAAATACAATATTAATCACATACAATCTTAGTTTCAAAAACGTCTTATCGTAAACGTAACACATACTATAACTGTAATCTAACACTAATACTATACTATCATTACAAAAAACGTCTCTATCGTAAATAATTAAAAAACAGAGATTAAGCAAAATACCTATAGCTTCGGTGCAATACCAGTGCAAGTTCGGGACCGATCGCGGCTGTGCGAAACGCATGACTGGCCGCTCATCTATTAAATGCGAAAAAACTTTATCGAGTATATTTCTAATACGACGTGTATTACGTGAATACCAAAGGGGAAAGCGAGGGTCTTTATTTTTTATGACATGAGGGCGAGAAGTCTGAATGGTAATTGTTAGCGATATTTCTTTAATTTTTCGTCGTTTTTGTAAAATTTCGTAAATTCTAATTTCAACATACATGGCTAACTTGTAAATCGAAAGGCCGTTTATAGGTTTCTCGAAGTAATTCATTATTGCTGACTCCTACGAAGTGTTATGGTTAAATAGGAAAGAACTTTTCTGAATATTCCAATTTAATGTCATTAAGATTTGACATGTACTAAATTAATATTTTTTACTATTAACTGAGGAAAATTAATTTCAATTTACCAAAATTCTTAAATATAACAAATTAGATAAACAGTAATATAATATATGAATATGAAATTAACGATTTGCTTAAATAAGTATTAAATGAGCATTAAGTCCTATATTATTTAAAAATTACTTATTTTGTGAAATAAGCAACATATGAATAATATAGGAATACATTGTTATAACATAACTAATGGGTATTTTACTACTACTGTTAGGCTTATAACATTAAAGAAACTTTAACATATTTCATAAAAATATATACCATTGCTTAACTGAGCTCCGTGCCTGCGTAGGCATTGCTATATTTTAGCATAAGGGGTAAGGAGCATTGCTTACTTTCAGTGAATTGGGGTAAAAATAACCAAAACTCTAATCTGTACAATAATGTGTACAAAATGTGTTTTTAGCTTTTTCCGTAGTTTGAATAGCTGTTAAGATAAAATCGATTTGTAATAACTATAACTCGACATAATGCGGCTCTAAGGTCATTCAAAGCTCATGAAAAATGGCGGCGTTCAAACTGCTTAAATTTATTCGATGTTTTAAATATATTTTAAAAATCCATTTGAATTTAATCATCAGTATTTATATTTTTTACTGTGTTAGAATGGTGTAGACAGTGAATTATGAATATATGAAAAAAATATGCATAATCTCTACTGATTTCATGCCACCTCATCACTATATTTAAACATCAAATGTTGCATAAAATGTAAATGTTGAAAAAGTATGTTTTCAATCTTTGAAATGATTTTTTTCCTGTCATTAAAACTACTATAGAAAAATAATTTGCATTGAATATCTTCATTAGATTTGTTTTAAAATTGTGTCAATAATTATACATGTTATTGTTATATACATCACAATTAATTGTGAAATATAGGTACATACTACAAAGAAATGTTTTCAGGTTTCTAGTTAATTGTATCTTTTCATTTCATTTTTGGTGTGTAAAAATATAGTCTACCTATGGTTAGATTCCTTATTTATCATAAAAACTTGGTTGGGATTGTTGACATCGGCAGTACAACATAAGAAGAAAACACTATAGATTTACAATATATTACAATTAGTGTGGCGGTGCAAAAAGCAAACGACATAATAACGCGTAATGTTAGAGCGAGATAAATAAATGAGACAATTCATTTATAAGCCAGTCTAGTATGGTCTTGGTATTAAATCAATCCTGACAATTTTTACGAAATCTCAGATTTTGAAATGTAATTTGGTGTCAAGCAAAAATATTATACATTTCATGTGTAACATTGGAATTTCTTACTGATGTAGTATTTTGCATTTACCACTAAAGTTTTATACAATAAATGGATGGGGAAAAAAATAAATATTTGTTCATATTAATGCTCTGAATGCATTTGACTTCAGTTTAAAATGATAAGAAATATGTAATCTTCAGCTAATTATAACCTCCCTAATATATATAGTTGACACACTTCACATAGTAAACTTTTTTTTAAGGTATTGAACAATTGGAATAATTATTTTAGCTATCTGAGTATTACATAGTTAAAGTAAACAATGATTATATTTTCTTTGACAAAAATTAATGTCCTCGAATAACTCATTAGGACAATATTCATTAGAACTTATTGTTATAGAAATGGGAAGGATTTGATCTGAACTTTTATAGTTATATTATTATCATCTTATCAACCATGCATATTTTTTTTTCTAATACAATGTTTTAAAATTTACTAATATCTTCACATGATAATACCAATCCTATAAAGTTTTGTGAAATAAATATTATTCTAAAATATATCTAACAAAGATGGCACATTTTTTGTTTGGCAGTTATAGTATGTTAGCTTTTTTTTATACTATACAATTATTAACATGATTGTCTTCATTTAAAAGATTACAATGAAAATGATTGCTATGTGTAAGGTTTATCATGATTGCTACCTGTAAGGTTATCTTTGGCAACCATTATAGACCACATTATTGAGCTAATAAAATTTATGATTATATTAATAAAAATATAATAATTGTCTAGTAATAAAAATATGTAATAAACACTAACATTAATTTGATTTTATATATAATGTTTTATGAACATATATTTTATTATTGTACATAAAACTTTATTTCAATTTGCTTATAGGCCTTTATAAAAGAACAGTTCTGAAGCATTTATTTTAGGGCTCTGTAAATAAGAATAGTACAGGGCTATTTATTATGTACTCAACATGTATCGATTTATATTAAACTGTTATAAAATAATAAAGGAAAACATACAAAAAGTGACTTTTATTTGTTTTATCAATACAATACTATTCAAAACTAAAATAATAATGAAAGCTTTATGAAAAAAACATTACAACATTAATAATTCTCCCCTTATTTTTTTGGCTTAAGTGGAGTTGGACTCATAGCAGATTTTTTTATGCAAACAGATAAGTCGGCCTGATGAAGAGATAAGTCACCAAAACTGTCTTCAGGTCTACAAAGTGTCTTAGTGTTTGTCGTGTTTTCCCTGTGATCGTGTCTCATAACAACGGGCCTGGGAAGGGATGACAATAATTTTTTCACTCTACTACTTTGAGGCATTCGTGGTTCATCTTGATTATCAATCTGTAACAGAGTAAAAGTTCATTAAATTTTGTTCTGCACTTGAATATAGAATATATATTTTAAACACTTGAGAATAAAAAGGAGATATTGCAATTATTTTATCAGCCCCATGTTGAGGTATATCCCCACAATCTTTTTATTTTGGATTGATGTTACATTAGATTTAGTTCATATCTTGGTTCTGTCCTTGCTTTTGTTTTACATCGTGAGCCTGATCATTTTCAATCCAGATTGTCTCTGGTATGATGCCAGCAATGTTAAAAGAACATACAGAAAATTGAGCTGATTTTATTACAGAAAGTTCAATTTGAAACGGTCCAGTAAAACAAGATGACACACTAACAATCGTCTTATATTAGCACAACGGTTACCTGTGACTGTCCATGTGAATTTCTGTGCATACACTGACAAAATTAATTAACAAATGAGGGATTGCAGTCAGCCATGCCTAATGATAAAACCGTAAAGAAATTGTTCAGATGAAGCCATTTTAAAAATCTAGTTACAGTGTACTATTGATTTTTCCCCAATGAAATCTGTTTCTATATTGAATTCCGTAATTGAATTTATATATTCACGCAAAGCTGAGGGTAAAAATTAATAAAATACTTTTGTACTATTCCAAATCATACATAATCTAAAATTAGTTATAAAAGTAACATGGAAACTATCATTTTTGTAATGTTAGCATATTTCAATTAATTATAATGAATACAATTGCATATAATTTTTAGAATAATGATACTTTCTTGCTAACATACATATGTAAATTTTACTAAGAAAGAGAAACAATATGGTAATTGGAAATTTATGATTTCTTATAGATGAATAATTAATATTATTTAAAAGGAAAAAAGATTTAAATAGATAATAACCTCAAAGACTACTGAAGAAACACCAGCTCTAGTGTATGAGAGTAGTGGTCACTCTAGGTGGTAACAAGATATACCTACTAAAATGCCAAATGCAAAAAGAGGATTTTGGAATAAGACATAAAAATTTGGAGCTCAAAATTTTATTTTGTTATTTATTTAATATAGACTTCATAAGTATTGATTTTTGCAACATAAGGTAAATTTAAAAAAAGTTAATAATCATTATTTATTTAATATGAACTAAAATACTGAAAGACAATCTCATGACGATTGGATGAGCTTTCAGTATCAAGATAAGTTCGAGCTAACAATTAATGTATATTTCATTAAAGTTTGTCCCCAAGTTCACCCATATGTTTGTAGGTTTTATGATACATACCCAATTTAAATTAATGATTTTAGGTCTTTTTTATGATATTGCAAAGGGCATGGTAGGTTAGTCCTGATTGGCTTACATGTTGCAGATTTTACAACATAAATGTACGTTTCAATTTATTTAGGAAGGTGTATCTAGTATAACATACTACAATTGTGTATAAATACATTGTTGATAATGATGAAATATTCTATTTGTTTATATTTTACATTAAAATTACTAAATCAACCAAATAAAATGACGGAGAGAATAAAAGCAGAAGCAAGATTTGTATAAACAATTTTTATGTATATATGGGCAAAGCTGTGTATGGAAACTAGTCTGTTTTTTTTTGCAAATTTATGAAAATAATTGCATAAATACATACCACTTTTGTCTTTTTAGCGCTTCGATATGCAATTTCTGGCAAGTTGACATTTTCCTTATTAGTCTGCTTGAAAGAGTTAAGTGTATCTTTAAACTTAGGAATACCTGATACAGCTACCAATTGCTTCTTTGGTTTAACTTCTTTAAGTAATGGAACTTGGGGTGAGTTTTTAATATATGCAGCAATTGGACTAGCAATATGCTCAAATTTTTTACATTTCTTGGATGTCTTTTTTAACGAACTCACAAGATTTGATTTAACTATTGGCAATTTAGCAGGTGTTTTAAATGCTGCATTATCTAAAATTTTGTTTTGGTTTGCAAATGGGTTTACTGCCGTATTGTTAGTTGATTCAGAGGCATTATTTTTAGTATTAAATAAATTCTTTTGTATTGGATGTTTCAAAGTTTGTAATGGCTGTTTTTCTGTTTTGAGTTCAATTTGTTGCTCTAAAGGTGTTTCAAAATACCTTTCTTCATCAGTACTTAAGTCAGAATCCATTATATTTGATGGGGTTTGGTAGATAGGAGATTGTTGATGACATGAAAGAGGTTTCTGAGGAGTTTCTACATTCATTTTCAAATTTTTATTTTGTAAAGACAGGTCCGAGAATAAAATATTATTAGACGTAATGCCAGTTTCACAACTTAAATCAGTTATATCCTCGTTTCCATAATAAAGATTTATCAAGTCTAGCTCTTCGTTGTTTGTTTTAGGTAAATATTGCACCTTGTTTGCCATGTTTTCTATAAAAGTAGCATTTGAGGAATTTTCAAGAACACACTTTTCTGAATAACTTGATTCAGTTTTTCCAACTACTGTTGTTTGTTTGTTAGAAGAGCTGTTGGATGTTAAATCGGGTTCAGAGTTTGTTTCTATAATTCGCACGCTAACTTCTATTACTTCATTTTGTGTGCTAATGTATGGACACCTAAAAAATTTAAAGAACCTATAACAAAATCTGGGATAAAAATAGACTAAATAATCTAAAGTAATACCTATCACTTACGCTATAGTCTGGCGATCTAAAAACCGTTGTTTTATTTCCTTCAAAGACAATTTCCCAAGAAATATTTCATTGTCACTACATGGAGAATTAGAGGAATCTTGACTTGGCGGATCGGAAGCCATAATTTTCAATCAAAATTTGGGTATCACAGATTATCTTTTATTCTAAACCTACCCAAATACTTTATATATTCTTAACTTTCAATAATTTTATAAAACACAGCTCAAATTTAATGTGAACTCTTGAAATTCGCCCACAAATGACAATAACAAAATAAAAAGAAACTGAATTATAACACAAAGAAAATCTATTCCAAACGCAGCTATATAGATTCGTGCACTAGTACCAAAAAATTATATTAAACGCCTGCGAAAAGCAACAATTCAACATCTTATTGAAAAATTAAAATTGTTCCGTTACGTTTAGTGTTACCAACTTTAAAACCCGTGTCGTACAAGCGTTATAGTCGTTAATAAAAACATAATTTAGGGGTAAATATTTGCACAATAAGTTCAAATATTAAGTAAATTATACCGCATTTTCCTAGATAGTTTTAGTTGTCATTGTCTGGTTTTAATCATCCTAATAAAGTAAAGGCACAGCCTACCACAATATTTTTTTTAAGTGAAACTTCTTTTAGGACGGTGTGAATTGAATTTCATGACACGAATTACAACGAAAAAGTGGTACCTGTAAACATATATATATAAGTTTTATGCTGTGGAAAAATGAAATAGAATGCTTTTTTATGTAGTTTCCGTATACTTCGTTTCCTGTTTATGCGGTGGTTCGTAGCGGTCTTTGTCCCTACTACTCTATCATTGTATACTGGCTCATACCATGGAGACTAGACTCCATGCTATATACTCATAGAGAAACGTTGAAATCTATAGCACATTATTTTCTGTTGGATCGTAGTGACTATAGTGCACTTTTAAAAATTATTCTATTTTGAACCAAACAACTTCTATTTTTACTAAAATGTTACTTTAAATAATAAAAAAAATATCGATCAATCGCACTCTCTTTTTACCACCTCCATAGTGTATTCATCTCATCCTCTTAAAAATTTACCAGAATACTAAGTTTCATTTCTACCGCGTGTGAACTCACATTCGATTTGTATTATTTTTTACATCGAATGATTTGTATCTCAATCTAGTACTTATTCATTTATTCTCATCAATCACCAAAAGTAAAAACCTTAATAAAACTTTCTTCTAAAACTATCCATCTTATTTTTTTCATATATATACATACATGTTTATCGTATGTCACAATCCAAAAGTCTATTTTATAGTGTTTTAATATAGGAACAATGATGAAATACAAATTCAATTTTAAGTTAATATAAAATAAAATACTAAAGGTCTACCAGGATCTGATGCAAAAAAAAAAGTTTAAAAAATAGCGAATTTCATATAGCAACAAAAAAATATCATCTGTCAATTGAAATTTCAAGGAATTGTTTTTGGCTTGGCTTCAAATTTCCTTTAAAAATGGTGAAAATGTCGAAGAAACCTCTTCGATCGCAAGCTAGGAAAATATTGTTTTCAATGTTTATCTAAGAATACTTGATGAACAAGGTGCAGAACAAACACAATCATCGATATTGAGCCATGTGCAAGCGTTGACTGATTAGTAGGAATGACACGTCTTGATACTTTGGTTTGTTGCATTTTTCGTGTGTATTATATTATGTATACTAAACTTTGATTTATTTTAGGGGTTTTTAATACTACCATAAGACGAATTATTGCTGAAGGCAGATTTAACAGAGGCGTATTTAGTACGCCCGGTAAAAAGAGGAAAGGTGGCAAAAAAAAACTTGGATAATTTTGATTTAGAATTGATAATAAACAAGATAAATAAGTTTTACACTGTACAAAAAGAAATACCCACTGTCATGAAATTGCTAGAAATTCTTCGGGAGGATATCAGTTTCATTGGAGGAAGAGAATCATTAAGGTAACAAAAATGAATTTCATTTTCTTTCGGTTTGAATATAATCTAAAAACATAGTAATCTAAATCTTATTTTATCTTCAAAATTATTTTGAAAGATATCGGATTCGAATTCGTGAAGTGCCAATTAAAGAGGACTATTTTAATGGAGCGACATAACATAAAGATACATAGATTCAAGTATTTGGAGCGTATGCAAAAAAATCGAGAAGCCGATGATAAGCTAGATGTGGTTTATTTAGATGAAACCTACATACACGGTTCATGTTCAGTTAACAAATGCTGGCAAAACAAAGATATTGCAGGCCCATCTAAAAGTATTTCGGCAGGGCCTAGATGGAACATTGTACATGCTGGTGGAGAAAATGGTTTTGTGCCAAACTGTTGTTTAGTGTATAGGTCAAAGAGTACATCTGCTGACTACCACCATGATATGAATAAAGATAGCTTTAAAAAATGGGTTACGGAGAAGTTGATTCCAACCTTACAAAACCTTTTTTAAATGTCATGGACAACACCAAGTGCCATTCTGTACAATTAAACAAACCGCCCACACAAGCCGACCGTATTGCTGTTATAAAAGAATGGCTTCAATCAAACAATATCCCTTACGACGATAATTGGCGTAAATGTAAATTACTGAAAGCAGTGAAAATCATAAGTCTAATTTTTCCTACATATCAAATAGATGAGATTTTAAAATCACACGGCCACAAAGTCTTGAGGCTCCCACCATATCATTGTACGTTAAACCCCATAGAATTAATCTGGGGAATAATGAAACAAAAAGTTGTGGGTAAAAACGTCAATAGACCTGCAAGTGATCTAAAATCTTTAACAGAAGAAGCTTTCTCTCAAATAGGAATCGACGAATGGCGAAAATCTTGTAAACATGTAATAAAAATTGAAAATCAGTTCATAGAACAAGATCGATTAATTGAGATGCAGGAGGAAAGGTTTATAATAAATACTGCGTCTTCTTCGTCCGATGAAGACTTTTTTATGGATGTGCAGTCTTTGGAACCATTTTCAAGTTCTGATAGCCGATAATTAATTAATAAGCTGATGAACAGAGTAATTGGAGTTTCAATCTAAATTTCGAACCCCACACTCGCCACAGTAAGATTTTCAAAAATTATTCTTGATCATTGGATAAATTTTTATATTTGCATGTATCACACACAGAATCAACCGTTATAAGGAAAAAAAGTATCAAAACGTTTTACTCCAATTTCCCCAGTATTGCTAGCGTCAATTTCTTTTTTCCCTTTTTGTCATCAGATCCTGGTAAACCTTTAATTAATTTGATCATAAAAAGTTGCAAACTTTCGAAAATAATCAGGTTATGCCATTGCCATAAATTGATAAAAAATTTTATCGACATTATTGTTTTAATAATACGTAATCTCTTTTAGGGCAATCCGCACATAATAAAAGTAGTGAGTAAACCATAGAGTAGATAAACTAACGTTTATATTTTTTGCATTCAATCATTATTTATTTATTAGGTAATGTGTTGTGTTGCAAAACTTCCCAATTTATCAGATCTACGGATTTTAAGTACTATCTTTGCATATTCCGATTTAGTAAACCTGTCACCCAATTTTCTATATTTTCAACTAAACTAACTTCAAAATAGCGTTTGCTTTAAAATACGAATTTCTAATGTTATTTCATGAAAAAACAGAAGAATTTTGGACAAGCGTGATTATTGTGAAGTATGGTGATGGCTCACGCATATTTGAGATGTCTGTTGTTGAATTTAAAATTTTGATTGTCACACTCATGTTCAAAAACGGAATCAATAATTTCATCTATTAATTTGATTAAACTAAACAACGAAATTAACTTTTTACTGGATCAATTACAGGTTTTCTTCATTTAAAAGATATGTAAGAAAAAGTTAATGTATGAGAAGTGATATGAAAACAAAATCAAATAATTAATATATGTAATTAAAAAAATAATTATATTGAAACAGAAAAATATTGTTTCGTTATAAATAAAAAAATGTCTCAATTTGTAACTGTCAAACTTACCGATTTCTAATTTTTCAACACTATCTGTTTAAGGCAAATAGACGGTAACAAATGTAGCAGCAGCGATATTTACATAATAATGTAAAAATTGGTACTTTCTCTAAGTGGGTGTTTGCCACAATTTAATATGATAGAGAAAAAAAAAAAAAAAATAAGGTATTACTGAATCCAAAATAACAATCTATTGCAACTGGGCCATATGACCACTGGACGCAGTTTGCATTTGGTAACGCAGCACTGGGGGAGGCGCGGCATCGCGGACGTATTTTTTCCTTAAGGTTGTCGATGTGAAACTTTTATGTACATATTCTAAGTTATTTTTCTCAGAAATGGCTATGGTTTGTTTGATAAAGTTATTTTTAATAGGGAGATTATGAAAGATACATGATCGATTTCATATGGTATATACCCATTTATAAAAAATAGGTTAACCCTGTAAGCCAACCCTGAAACTTCCCGCTATTTTCGAGTTGAAAACACTCGAAAATATACGGGTGACGCGATTTTTTGAGTAAAAAAACGGTTTGTTTCGATTTCTTTCGACAACGATTTCTCGCAAACGAATCAACTGATTTTGACCTGGTTTTCGGCAATCGACGTGTTTTTACAGGGTTAAGAGCTGGTTAGAATTTGAAATCGATCGGTCAAGCCGTTTCGTAGTTATTCCAAAAAAAACTGTTTTTTTTCGACGATTTCTCACTAACGAATCAACCGATTTTGACCCGGTTTGCGGCAATCGACGTGTTTTTAATAGGTTAAGAGCTGATTAGATTTTGGAATTGATTGATCAAGCCATTTTAAAGTTATTTTGAAAAAAACTTTAAAACTTTTTATCTTAGTTTTTCGAAAATTTCTCAAAATCTACCGATCCAAATCGACCCAAACTTTCAGGAAATCTAAGTTTGGTGAAACTATTTAGAACACCGTTTAGTGGGCTCGATTCGGTCAAGCTGTTTAAAAGTTATAAGAGGTCTACATACATCCACACACACACATCCACGCAGACATACGGACATCATCTCATGGATGATAGGAAGCTTTCTAGACCCTCAGAACGTCGAGATCTGATGAGAACTCGATTTTTGAAAAATGGGGTGAAACCAATGACTTCCCGAAAATTTTCAATTTTCTTAGCGGGAAGTTAAAAAAATATGACAAGTTCGTAAATGCCTTGCTTATCATGTGCAATAATTATTGTAGTGTTTATGAAAGTGTGTTCTTACCTATGTTTGTTTAAGTGTATAAGCCTCTTAAATTTAATGAATTTATGGCATCAAACTACATATATAATTTGGGTATAGTTTACTATTGAACAGCAGCCGAGTAAGTTACCTCATGAAGGGCATGACTTGTCAATCACCATCGACGACCGTCGCGCACTCTGCGCGCGTTTCTACGCCGTACGACTGCACGAAAACAAATGAAGTTTTCCACTAAAATTAGTACTAAAAGCCTATAGTTTTTATAACTTTTTGAAATACAGACAAAGTCTACTAACTTTCTTCAAAAGAATATCTTCAAAAAAATGTGTTCGTTGAAAGATATATGAAGTTAAATTCAGAGAAACTGCATCTATCACACTTTTGTTAAATTACAAATAAATAAAAACACAGATTTATATTTTATATATTCCGTAATAACTAATGTACAATAATAATTAATAAAAACATGGACTTTACATTTCCAGAGATTAAAAAAGAAGGCCTCAATGGATGACAGACTACATAAACTTTTATATTCGGACCCTTTTTGCAGACTCCTCTTCAATAAGCGCGATTTTTAGCTCAAAAACAGTTAGTTTTTAACTGTCTTTCGCGGTTCTTGCTGTCCTTTCCCATTACACGCTTATAAGAGTCGTCCGTTATTTATTACACATCGTAATAAATAATTATTTAGCTATTACGCTTCTTTCCGGGGCATTTTTTCACCTACGACGTTATTAGATCGTGGTAACCCGGAAGGATTTCAAACATTTCGCGCCGTTGACAACCCCGTGCGTTTCCTAGCTGCTTCCGATAAAGCTATGTAATATTTCAAAGGGTTTTAATCCGTGCGTGTCGGACAACTCGGACACACTCTGTGCGCCCGCGCGTACGGACAGCCTATGACAGGTTTTATCCTCCTTCCCCGTCACAAGGGGATACAAAAAAAATATGTAAATTTGTATAGTTGTGCCTTATTATGAACAAATGATAGAAGAAAAAATGAAGGCTTCATTTGATCCAGCATCAAGTTGGAACGCAGGCCATCCCTGCCCCCGCAGCGTTCGCATACTCTTCAATTATTTTGTTTGAAAAAGTTTCACTTTCACCTTGTTTTCTTAAAAAGCAATCCTTACATTTTTTAATATAAAACCATATTACTAAAGCTCAAGTAAGTATTTATTTATATATAAATACTAAACGATTTACTAACCACTTAAACGATTTGCTAACCACTATACTAAACGATGCTTACATTAAAAACGAATTTGACAAAAGAAATATTAACTTTTAAGAAGTTTGAATTTTAATAAAAACAATAAAATACTTTCAAACGGTGTCAGACTGGAATGAAGGTCTGGAATTCCAGTCACTCAGATATGTTTTATAATACATCTGTATTTCTTGGCAATGCACTTTTCCGAATGCTGATAATGCTCAATAATAACTACTGACTTCAATAAATGTCCCTAAATGATGTTCTCACGCATGAAATCTTTTTGAGACTTATTGCATTTTAGGTGTCGAAATTGGGAAATGAGGCTAAAAAAAGTTTCACTATAAAAATAGTTAAAATTATTTGTACAAAGCAGCAACTTCATAGGTACACACTCAAAACTATCTTTATTTTCTTGTATAAACCAAAAGTTTGTCCAGCAAAGGCTGTGATTTATTATGTAAAAAACACAAAGATCTTAAAATTAAATCTTTATTTATAGACATCAATTTTTGTGAATCCATTATAGGTGCATTGCATTTCCTTTGTAGAATATTTTACAACATATCAGGGGCTAGGACACACTGGTACAATGCGGATTGAAGGCTGTTAATGTCTAGAACCGAAGACTTAGCATGTTCTTCAAAAAACACAGCAATTTTAGTTCAAAATCAACTGATTAATTCACCCATGGTTAGGGATTGATCATTACCTTTTGATTCGAAAGCAAACACTGACCACTTACTCACCTCCACTTATTATTGTTCTGGCTTATCTGATTATCGCTTATGGGACCAGCTGCTTTATTAAGCACAATATATAATAATTTATCATTTGCTTTATCATTCCAAGAAATATAGGACGAAATTTTGTAGTATGAAACAGAAATAAAATGGAAATATTTTTTATTTAAATGGATTGTATATGCTGCACTTAGATCTAGGCTATTTTTCTGGTAGAAGTATCACTTAATTGCCTTCACCATATTCTGCTAACTGTAATTGTTAGAAGTTATGATTAATCCTATCTGAACTTCATTTTTATTCACATATTTATAAATATGGGCTTATCATGAATAAATAGAAATGAAAGTGAGTGTAATAAAATGACTCATTATGAAACTATGATTTTTTCCTCACCAATTATATGTCACTGAAACCACTATTTATTTAAGCTTTTTAAGTAATTCTGCTGCTTCTTTATTTGCTTGATGGTCATCATTTGACTTAGCTGGATAACTAGCAGCTAATGTCAGATAATATACGGCTTGATCTTTTTTGTCTAGTTTTAGATAACAATTTCCAATTCGTAGCAAATTTACACTATAGAACCTTGGTTCTACAGATTCAGCTCGAAGAAAATATTCCAAGGCATCTTCGTATGTCGAATTTGGGGGTGCTGCAAATATGGTTTCAGCTATTTTTCTTTGATACCATGGCATTTCTGTTATTTGATAGCACCATTCTCCTAAAATGTGCAAAGTGGTAGCATCGCTAGGATTTAAAGTAACAGCTACATCCATATGTTTTTTCACATTTTCTAGTTGTTTAATTCTCTCTTTTATACCATCATAAGAGCTTTTTGCATCAAGCAATAATGCATACCACTTGTGTACTGCATAATTATTTGAATGTTTATTTAATTGTTCTGATATAATTTGGTAGGCTTCAAATATAATTGCTTTCTTTTCCTCTTTGTCCGTTTTTGGTTGTTTAGATATATTGTACAGTACTCTACAAAGGCGCCATTGTACCTCTACATGTTGTGCATCCTGTAATGTTAAAAATAACTATTTAAAATATAATAATAATGTACTTATATATATGTGTCTGTGTGTGTGTGTGTATGTGTGTAATGTTTTAAAAATGCCTGGTTTTAAAAGAATGTCTTTTCCTATCAGATTCAATATTTACAATTTTACTTACAAAGATAAAGGTTTTTCTTATAAACTCATACCTATTTCTCAGAAGGTTAGACAGAGACCACAAACCTTCACAAAGTATGATCTTTGCATACCTCTCTTGCTAAAGTTGATTGTTTCATGCAAGCTTTCGATTTTGGATGCTAAACATTTAGCCATTCTTTAATATACCATTGATTTGGTCTGCATAGAATTTTCGAGGGTACGCCTTGCCAACCCTTCTATCACACATACTTGCTATTCAGATTAGTTTTTCCAATCATTCATGCACCCTTTCCAGATGCCCAAGCCAACATACTTTTTTCTACTCTAATCATTATATCTTTTTTCAAACCACCCCATTATCTGACATTACTATTCCTAGACTTATAAAGAAACTACACAGATACTACACAGGAATCACATCCCTACTGAATTAATTCTACGTTCATGTTTCTTCTACCACACCAAATTTTCACTGCCATACATATGCATAGAAATCATAACTCGATTGTGAATAGCCAAATGTGCTTTTCATAAGAAATTTATACTATTTGCAATGGCAATTTATTTCTTGTACATACTTCCTTTCAGTGAACATGATAGAGATATTTCTCTATCATGTTCACAGTCATTCTAACCAGAATACTTAAGCAGACAAACTCTTTCACGTGTTAACTCTCTGTAGTTAGTATCTTCTGCAACTCGCACTACTACAACTTAAAGACCACACACGATCAGCAGCTTACAGGAGATATTTGACAGACAGTGCACCCATTCCTAGTCCACATTTCAGACTTTATTAAATCCAATAATATCTATGAATAGGTTTAACAGCTATATGATGCTACACAATTCGATCTCTACTTCTGAAATTGTATGCACAGGTACTAGAGCCTCTATAGATTGTAGTACTCAATCTGACACTTGCATCTGCCTGCCACCATCTATAGAGATTTCATAAATCTAAGCGCAGAATACTTTTAGATATAAATGAAAAAAAAATATAATTATTTGGAAGGAAAAACTTGATATAAACATGTAACATGGAAGATCCAAGTATTATAATTTAGCTCATTTCATAGCAATTAATACAACTCACCGTAATTATTGAAGGCCTCTCTTAACAAATAAGGAAGAATTTTAAAACATTCCAGGATACTCATAAGTGAAAGAGAAGAAAATACATAACATTTAAATACAAACACCATGGATATGAAAAAGCACACAATGTCAAACATATGCAACTTCGAAAAAAGTAGTATGAAAATTTCCATTGAGAACATTGCCAAAAATGGATGCTTGAGCTCCAGAGAAACTCTCTTTGAGATGCAGCAAACGCGAGTGGTCACACCCAAAAAACTCTCCTACTGTCAGGGAACCTGAGCGGACATATCCGCCTCTAATGAAAGTCGTCTCTGAATCTTTAGATACCCTGAGTTGCCATCGTCATCTCAATGTTTCAGCCAAGAAGGAAATTAATCTATATCATTAATCAGTACCAAAGTGTACTGTAGTCAGAGCAATCATGTAACTCTTGATTAAAAGTCTTCAAATAATTAAGTGAGTATAGATCTTTACAAGATACACCAAAAATCTATCTGTAGAAATCTCCTCTCCCTCTTAGTAAGCCTGGCACCCAGCATTGAACCTTGAACCCAGCAGACATCAAGCCCACTCTTAGTCAGTAATCTTTTGACTGAACCTGAATCTCCTATTTCCTTACATACATCCTATCCCTTTACAAAATTCTGCTTGAATATTCTAGATTTTCCTTTCAATCTCATTCTCCTTTTTCTTACTACCTTAACCCTTCCAATAATATTTTTTGCAAACAATTTGTCAACAATGTTTAGATACACACATAATTTCCGCAAATACCTTTCCCTTTAGTACCAGGGCAACTGAGCTTTGCTCAGTGTCTTCAAGTTTGCCGTAAGGCCATAATAACTTCCCTTGGAATAAGTTGCTTATGTTCCTATCCAACAATAAATATTTAGATATATTACAAAAAGCAAAACTTTATAGAAGTATAAATTAAAGAAAACATTAGAGTTTTTTTTGAGATACCAATGTACCTAAGTCTATATATACACATACATACACAAATGAATTGCTTACACAAAATAATAAGATAAAGAGGTTACAGTAATAGTGACCTTAGCACCCGTCATAGGAATCTAATAAGTTTTCCAGCATTTACTAAAAAGGTGATACAACAGGCTCACCACTATACCTCTATTGTCCCTCAGTATATCTGATGAAACCCTATTACATATGGCAATTTTACCTGTTTTCACACATTTTATTGCTTCCATAAATTTTTTCATGCTAATTTCATTTTCATAATTATTCATACATTCAGTTGCAGTAGCATTGTTATAATCGCAAAAATAATTTTGAAATAATTCATCCGATACTCTTTTATATGATTTTCTTCATTCAATAGAGGTCTATTTTCATATTTTCTACATGTTTCAAGATTATTGAAAGCTTTTATTATATTTAAGCTTTTAATATAAAGCCTTTAATATATATTACACAAAAAAATTTAGTTTGCTCAGAAATCATCTGAGAATATCTTCCCATAGCCTTCTTTATTTCATTGTTTCTTCTTTTCATACATTTTTTAGTTCTCATTTTTGCAGCTTTGTGTGCATTTTCAGTCTTTTTTTATCATGTTTCAAAATACCAGCTTTTGTACTCTAAGCTGAACATAAGATTTATGCTAAACAATGGTGGTGTAAAACTTAAATTCAATAAACCAGTAAAAGTGAATTGTGCTAACATTAATGTCATGGTGTACTCTCATATCTACAACTTTACTTCTAAACCAAACGGTATATGGATAGACATCCATAATTACATAATCTATCTTAGATGAGAGATATAAGAGTGTATCCTTCATAACTTAAGGAAAAGGCAATCACAATAATTACAATTCTTATTCATTTCTTCATCTCTGGACTAACCCAAGACTTTTTCATATCCATCCCATTGCATATACACCCAACCATTAAAATCCCACAATTCTGTCATTTCTATCGCATTTAATGGATTTCCAACCAGTTACAAACACTAAATTTTATATATTGTATTGTGTGAGGTGTTAATTCGCAGAAATCCATAGTAGACACTTGCCTGCAACATGCTGCATGCTGCATGTTAATGCATGTTGCAGGCAAGCGTCTACTAAATTTTAAATACTTACTTTGTAAGATTTTAGTATATTATAACATCTTTCATGATGTCCATTTTCAAATAATGTATCAGCACTCTCGAGAAATGACTTTATTTCTTCATCCTCTGCTATTTCATTTGAAACTTTTGATGCCCATATAAATGCTAGAGTTGTAAACAGCTGCAATTTGCATTTATCTATTTTATGATGATGTTTCTAAAATACAAGCCATAATAGTTTAAGTTATTGGTGATCTAATTAGATTTTAGAAAATGTTTAATATCAAATTTGAGCAGAAAGGTTGTCAAATGTACATAAAGTCAAAATACTATATTGTGATCATTGAAATATTTAAAGAACAAAAGACATAAGGGGCCATTTTTTATTAACATAAGGGCAATTTTGACCCCCTTCCACTCCCCTATGTAGGGATACATAACATTTCCGAGACTTCCTTGTCCCTTCTTTTATCAGACTTTACTTAGTTTTCCTGAATAGTTGAATGCCATAAAAAAGTATCAGTTATATTAAAAATTATAACATAACTTAAATAAAAAAATATTATTTTTGAAGAGGTCTTATGAAATCTCATATTATAATTGAAGGTAAGATTTCAAATAATCTTACCTGAGAAAATATATTAGATGGTTTTAAAATAGGAATATGTAAATGAAATCATAACTTAATAAAATATAATAAAAATCATGTTGGAAAATCTATTTAAACAATTTGTAATTTATGGTGTTAACGCTAGCTGAAGATAACTTAAATGCAGGTGTCTTTTTAAAGAAAAATTATACCCTTTTGACTCTATACTTCACATTTCATATTATTTCACTTTATCAAAATCATATTTGTTAGACAACACATAGTACACTCACATCTTACATCAATATGCTTAAGCCCCCCAAACCAGTAAAAGAATGGTGAAATTTCTTAGTATATTGTAATAATATAATAGTTGCCTTAATATATTTTTTGAAATTTGTAAAATCTACCCTTAGCCCAATTTTTAATTAATTAGTTCAGTGTTTTGTCTTACTGGCCGATGCATAATTTTTAGTGAGTATACAAAATGCAAAAAGTTAGTTCTGGTAGTAAATAAAATCATGTATTAACACTTACTTGTACTTTGTGTTTATTGCTATAGTATCTCAGAAGCAGCTGTGAAAATCTTGTAGTAACAATATATAACCTACTGAAATTCATTTTCTTTCCATTTCTTTTTTGTTTGCTGTAGAGTTCTTATTTTATGTATTTAATACTTTAGTACAATTTCAAGATCGTTTTGTTTACATTCTTGATAGTAAAAATAGCAAACTTTGTACACTATCTGAAACAATGTCTGTGAATCCCGTTGTTTATTACAACATGAATCGCATTAAATTTATTGTCTTATTATACATAGATAAGTTGTTATAGTCGATGGATGGATAGATTATTGTTTCAATTACATTACTTTAATTTAAAATTAAATGAAAGAGAGAATACAAAAAAGCAATGAATAAACTTAATAAATCTATGCAAACCACAACAAACAAACCCCTACACAACTAAAATATAGAATCAAGAATAATACAGTGGCACACAGAACATCGGCAAGGAACCATAGAATAAACTTTATGCAATTAATTTATGCAATTAACACGAACATAATAATTTTTAGAAAAGAAGTCGGTAATACTTCTCAAATAATAATAAAAAACATAGATAAAATAAATGTTATTTACACAACACGTGGTACTTAAATTGTTTAATATCCAAGATATAATCAATCACGCATCTTTCCACAAATATTTATAATTTCCTTTTTTTTTTTTAGAACAACTTTGCCAAAGTAACTATAACAAAAATGTATAATACTAAATATGTTTATAAATAATATAAAACAATTTTGACATAACGTTAGTAAATGCTTGGCCAACCGACATAGTGAACGCCATGTCGGACGCCGCGGCTGGTGCATTATGAAGTGTGCTCCAGACACGAAAAAACTCGAATTCTCGCCCCGCGCTCAGGGTATCCAATGTATTAGTTTTGAAGAATTTATCTAGTCACTTGCTTACAAATGAAACTTGAAATGATCAGTAATGTAAATATCGCCGAAGGCATTATGGCATTAGTCTCTGGTTTTCTGTATGTATTCCATTTACTAAACTTTATATTAAAACTCATTAAAGAGATAAGACAAACTAAGGCAAATTATCGCACAAACGATATTTCACGCAACTTACGGATTTGCAGGCAGGAATATCACCTCTGCAAACTCTCCAATAATAAATCATATTTGCATATTCGATAGCAGTGAAAGGCAGTGTTATTAAACAGTTAAACATTAATCACACACAGTCTTAGTTTGAAAAACTCCAATATCGTAAGCGTAACACTATAAGAAAATACCTAAATCTCTGAAGTCGCGCGTCCGGTCGTTGATCGCACTACGATCTAGTAGTGGGCGATATAAATCGATATTTAAAAAAATCGATATATGTACGCGATATATCACTTCAATCCGATATTATCAAATCATCTAGTATCGAATGTAATATCGATATACCAAATATCGTGTCACATTCCATTTTTATTCTTTTCATCCACTTATTCACAGCCGCACAAGTTCTTACACAGCAGTGAAGCAGATTGCAAGCCAAAAGGGTAAATAAAATTTTGTTTTTGCAAGGCTTAGAGAAAAAGTACTGGGATTTATGATGCTAAACATGACTTTTGGGTCGTATGGCCTTGTCTACTTTTTCATATGATTTATATATAAAGTTGATTTGTTTCTTCTCTCTAAATGTTTTGATTCATATTAACTTAATTCCTATTTAATATTATAGATAGACTAGTTAAATACAAGTAATTACTTACGTTTCGATATTTTTAATATATCGATGTATTTGTTCGATATATCGCAAGGTATCGATAGAACACTACGATATATTAGATCGAAAAACATATCGATATATTTTCTATATGTACATCCCTACTGACACGGATCGTTGTGAATTTCACTGACACTCGCTACACTCGCTGAGTCTCGGGCGCGTCCGAGGGGTATACGTTCACGTTTTGATTTATTTTTCTTATGAACGTCTACTTCAATTGCTTTGGTTTTTTCAGCAAAGTTGTTCTAAAAAAGGACATTATGAAGACACCCGAGTTCATTTGACTGCAAATTTTGATTCACAAAAAATGCACAACGAAACATAAAAAAATGTTTACCATTAGAGGTTTTGAAATTAACAGTTTTGATTTTTAGGGTGTCATTTAAAATATTTTATTCAATTTATTTTTGCCAAATTATTTGATTTTGATTACTTGTATGTAAGAAAAATATTAATTTTGTAGATTTGTTTTTACAAATGTAGATTTGTTTTTACAAATGTAGATTTATTTTTACAAACGCACGCGGATTGAACCTTCAGAGTTGCGAGTGTCTATGAGCTGAGTTTTATTTCTGCGATCGGAACTTTCAAAAGTCAAGTGCGATCAACGACAAGGTATCAACTTATTTCCTAACAATTTATTGTGACTCTGTATTTCTGAATACACGCTTTCTGCTTTTTTACGTGTTATCTGTCATCTGAATTCAATTTTTGAACCGCCTATAGCGTGATTTCGTAACAATATTAAAAAAAACAACCTGTTACAATAACACACACGTATAGTATCGACTATATAGAGTAGTGTAGTGAGAGGGAAGCTTTTGGTATAAATGTTGATAAGGAAATGTTGAGTCCGAAAGAATCGACAAGCCTTAAAGCTGCACAAATAGAGCAATGCGACGACACGTATTCAAAGCATTTTTACTCCTTTGTAAACACGCCATTACATTCAACATTGACAGTCTACTGATTAAAAAAAAATCGGGTGGGGCTGTGCCGGGGCACACGGCCGTTGGTTTTAACGTGAAACGTATATGTTAGCGAATCGCTTTTAAAATAAAAGATTGAAATGAAAACAAGATTGACGCTGTTTTAAGTATTTTAATAAAAAAGAACAGGTACATAATAGAAACATAAATTACTTATTATTACGATTAATATTCGACAACAATTTTATTTAACATAGGTCTGTGATATGTGAAATAAGCAACATACGGCATAATGTCAACATTAATATTTCTTGTGAATGTACAGTCTATAGTGGTATTGCCTAATATTGTCGGTGATGTTTGTACGTAGTTGAGGCCGAATTCATTCCTCATGAACTCAACGAGATAGCTGTTCTGTTGTGGATCGCAATTGAAATCGCCGCATAGAACGATTGGAGTCTCCAAGTCTGGGTGAGAATTCGGTATTAATTTTGTTAAGTTTGCTGAATATGGCAGGAGTGATTGATAAAGACATAGCTTAACAGCTTCAGCCGACGCCTTAGGATGTATTTGTATATATACGGCACCGTGGATAAACAGCGTATGACCTTCGACTTTAACGTCCACCAGGCATATGTCACCAACATTATGTTTTTTCAAGACTGAATTTCCGCATGACTTGTTAGCATTTACGATGATTTTGCTACAGTTCGTGGAGAAATCAATCGAATGCTGATCGGGTCAAGCAGCGGCAGCCCGCTCGGCTTTGGAGGATAACGAAAACCGTTTGAGCGCGACAGCGTTGGGATTTTATTGGCATCTATCGATTTGCTACAGGTACTGCATAAGCGAAATTCCGTCACATTTTCATCGGGGAATTTTGTTTGAAGGAAAGAAATGTTGCGATATTTCACTTTCTTTAAGTCTCTTTCGAACCAAAGTCGATCACAAACGCTGCAAGATAAACCAAACGGATTGGCTTCAAATACCGTTTTGAAGCGTTTGTCCTCTGAACGCCAATGATTTTGTATTGCTTCACTTCTACTGATATTGACATCTCTCAGTTTCGTGGCAGATCCAATAGATATATCGATTGTCTGTTCATTCGTTACGTCCATAAGTATAGGTGTTCCAGTGGTAGAGTTACTCGCGAGGTCGGCGGCAGCAGCTTTGCGACGTTCCCGAAACCGTCTCGCTCGCTCGGCGCCGGATATTGGGGTACCTGTGCGTGGCCCATAGCCCCCTCTTTGTAACGATAGCCGTGATTTATATATCTGGCTGGCTCTTGCACGAGCTGAGGCCGACATAGCAAATGTTTATATATTTATTATCACTTTCTGGTTATTTTTAATATAAATACTGTCCAAATTACACTTATTTTTGTATAAATCAATCGGTTTAAATAAACTTGACAAACACACGAAAGAATCACCGCGCTATAAAGTTGGAGTCACGAGTTATACTGAATAGAAACAAGCGAGAGCGCCGGTTTCGCACAGTTAACGCAGTATCCCTCCCCCGCCGCCCCGCTGGACCCCGACACGAACTCAATGTCATAACAGCGAGCTGACTATATAAGTGAAATATTCACACCACATTTTTGTTTCTAAGACTAATAGTTTTTTAATTATTAAGGTACGATGATATAGACCTTTTCGTTACGGTCCACTTTTTAAATCTGGTACCCGTATGTTTTGGCGCGATTTTAAAGACGTTTCACGTCAAAATTAAATAAAATAATAATAAATAGAAAAGGGAGCACTTACGCCATAGACATAAAACCATCCTACTTAAATATTAAAGAGAAAGAGTCACAAAAAGTAGAGCTTTAAGTAAATATATTATTTATATAATATGACAATTAAAGTAAAAATGGCCTGAATATAAAAATAAGTTGAATAAAACCACGCTATAAAAAGTGGACAATATTCATTTGCTAAAGATTCAATGACATGAACCCCAACAGGTATGTATGGATAATATTAAATATCCGTATTATGAGTTTTTACAAGAATCTTTTTCAAACATTTTTTTGATAGGTTAAAAATATTTTTCTGGAATATTTAATAGGTCGCCCTTCAATATAATTTCTTGAATAACGTCGTAATGAAATATGTTTGGGAAATATAATAACAATATATTAACTGTTAAATTTTGTTTGGTTAATGATTTATAATATAATAATACTGCGTTATGAGACACATATTAATTGTTGATATGCTTATTACAAGAAATAATACGGTTTCATAAAACTAATCTGATCCACAAAATCAGATTGGTTTATATTTAGTCAGTAAAGAGTACTTGTGCTAATGAGGTGGTTATTGCGGTTTCAATACTAACTAATCGGTATGTATAAAAAAATTAAAATCCTAGTATGCCCTTCAAAGTTTGCAGCATGTTAAACGTTAAGAGACTTTCGATTGACATTTTTAGAGATACTCAAATAAAACAAAACAAACGGGATGACCATATCTTCTAAATTTCGGCATGTATTCAAGCTTTATTCAATATTATATCCCTTAATAAAAATAAATAAGTGTAAAAAGAGTGTAGACTGCATTTTGAACTCTAAATTTTATAACGTGAGGAGCTACAATATTAATAAGGGACGACGTTATTTTATAAATTTTGTCAAGCGTATACAGTATAATACTTTGATAGGTTTTTATTTTACATTAAAATATTTAAATGAAATAAGTTCTTTATTTTTTAATTTTACAGTTCTCGCCAAATAACTTTTTGGATAAAAGTTAGTTTTCATTTCGTCGTAAAAAGATTGTTGTGGCGAATTTCGTTCGGTTATATATAATATATACAATATCTGCGTAGTTATAGGTCCGGATCTAATTCTGTAAATAAATTATGACACAAAATAAACTAAGAAATAACTTATTTCGCACAATGAATCTAAAATACATGCTTCTAAACTCTATTTGTTGTGTGGCCAGATTTTATTTGTTGATAAAGATAGTCCAGAAATTTATTTTTTATATTACTCATTTTATTAAGTACATTTTTTTTTAAATTCACACACAAAATAAAAAAAAAATATAATCGTTTGGGACTATTAATAACATGAACAGTTTTAAATTGAAGCAGATTCTCTAGTAATGAATAAAACTAAAGTTTTAAAATCATCGCAGTAGAACAAGACGATCTAAACATGTTAACTAATTTGTTTATATAAATGAAATATAACACTAATATTTTGAACTTCCAGAAAATTATTAGTGATTAACAAAACTAAACTTTTAAAACTAACGCAGAAGAACAAAAAAAATCAAAAAATCCTAATATTTCAATTGCTTAATAGTAAAATGTAAAAAAAAAATATTAATTATTACTTTTATGCACAGTTGATTCTACATTCATTAGCAGCATTGTGAGTCATTTTAAGCTTAAAAATAATAACTATGAGTACCCATAAAACGTAAATATTTTGCTTATTTTATTTCGTTATACAATGTATAATGACCACAAACATAAAAATATCTAATTATACTAAAAGTTCATATTTATTTAAATAAATATAGAATGGATTAGGTATAAAAACATTAAAAAATCTGAGAAATGGTTGATCTTGCAAACCAGTTTCAAAATTTTCCGTATTCTTTTGAACAGTACTCTTTTCCATCTTGCAAATCATAGACACATTTTTATTTATATTTTGTGGCTATAAATAATTAGCCCTCTGTTTAAAAATGATTGAAACAGATAAATTCGTTTTAATATGCGAAATGAAGAAATGTTCCTCAAATCTAAAGTATGGTGGGGTATTTTTGTTTTGAGAATGGCAACAAAATTCAAAAATCAATTTTTGTCCGGCGCAAGGGCGGGCGAGTAATTGTTGACAGTTGGTGACCGAGTGCTTAAAATTCGTGTCTTGGAAATGATTACGATTTGAATAATCTTCAGACTTTTGTAGCTATGCAGAGATCAGGTAAGGAAATAAGTTATACATATCATTTGTTGTTCAGATGTTTAGTAATATAAATCTAATATTGGCGCCAAGACATATTGTTAAAGAAGTTTAGTCGTTACCATTTTTTTTGCTACCTAAAATCATTACATATCACTTGGTCGTTAAAAATATGTAAGTTCAAGCGTGAGTTTGTTTTTACGTAGGTATGTATAGCTTTATGTTTTCGGTATTTTATTTGTTGCACTTTACATGTTTTAGTTCACATATTCTTGTGTATTAGTTAGGTTCTTAATTTGTTGGTGCTCTTATAGAAAATGTACATGTTATAAAGCAAAAATAAATTATCTTTAACATTAAAAAATACAAATAGGTATTAATAATAAATAGCCTACCATAGTGCTTTAATAACGAATATAATAAAAAAGTTAGTAATTTTGAAACTAAATAATTGGACTAGCTAATTCTTGGTAGCTTTAGTTTTCTTTTGTTGTTGCCTTATGTGAGATTAAAAAGTGTTATTTTGTTGCATACACATTTCAACAACCTATCAAGAACCTCTTACTGGAGCTTTTTTTTTAATATTGACAAAATATTTTTCTATTATTAACAGTGATTGATCTAGTTTATTGTTATTGTAATTATGCATTTCTTTCAAATCTGAAAATTGTTATGATTTGGTGTAAAAAATGAAAAATTGTACATGTAGTGTTAAAGTAGGTATATTTTTCATGCAAAAAAATAAAATAAAATGGCATTAAAAACCTATTTAGGTAACTATTTAAACAGACTTCAAAAACGACTGTTATTGTTTTTAGAGACAGTTCTACCTAAAGATAAATCAAACAGTTGTATCTCCTTAGAAGAACAAGATCTCCTTTTTGATCGATTATATATAGCATTTCATACTTATGTTTATAGATTATATATTCTTTTGCTTTAATTTCTCTGTAACTAACTATTAAGATAATTAACTAGTGTTTTTTGTAGTTTTTTTAAACAATCATTTAAATAGGTTTTTGAAGATGATTTTCCATTCATATTTTTAGGTATCGAGTTATTATACCTTTATATATTATTTAGATACTTCGAATGTAGATTAAGTCATGGTTAATAAAATCGGTTAGGCTTCTCCTTTACATTTGTATGGAGCTAGTAGAAAATCATTTCTGATTCAGAATTTATTGTCCACTGGTAATTTCAGGGTCTTAGATTTTTACTTAGAATGCAACTACCAAATTGTTCTTATATACACTGTATAAATTATTCTTTATTCTTTATAATTTAAAAATTCTACTGTTATTGCTATAGAGTTCCAACATGTTCCTGCTTACCATGTTGGAATCATATAAATGAATGAAAATATGTAGTTAAATTGATAAGTAATTAATTTTGATTCTGTATATACTAGGTTTTACTAATAGCCATATAAGATTAGTTTGTGGCAACAAATCGCAATATTAACTCTAACTTCTAACCATTAGGAAGTGCTGTGGTTTCTATCATTAGCACAGCAATATGAGATGAATCTACTAGATGCTAAAACTTGAATAACTAAAAAAGTGCTTAAACACACTAAACATGCTTATAATATTTGAAGGTATCTGGGATTCCATCATTAGATCCTAACTTGGTGACTATGGCACTACCTCGAGAGTATTTTAAACAAAAAAAAATTCAAAATTGGTCCACAATTGACAAAATTATTGTTGACCATATATTAAAAAGAATACATACAGACGAAGTAACTCATCTTTTATTGAAGTCAGTTAAAAATACAAAGATCTTACCAATTTTGTTTCTTCAATGAAATTTTTTTATAGGAGTATCATCTTTTAAATGCTATTGCTTTTCCATGACACATTAACTATTGAGATAGTAATTAATGTTTCATATCAGCTTTCAGTAATACAATATAGAGCCTTGTATTTAAAAAAACATCAACTTATTTGTTAAGTAAATAATATCAGGAAATAATGTCTTTTCTTAACTCTGTGGCTTGTGCATTTATTAAATTTAGCAATAAATAAGAATTTCTATATGTATAATAATCCAACAAAATCCTTCACATTTTTCAAGATATATCTTGTGCAAATAATTACATTCATAGGTTAAAAAACTAAATAAAGTCTGTAATTATAGCCCACTAAATATTACATTTCTGGTAAATATGTACAAGTATAAATTTAGACATTTCCTAAGTTTATTTAGTTGATGAATCAATTAAGTAGACACTAACTTGAAGTGATAATAATATGAAATAAAACCATTTAAACATATTTTTTACGATAAAATGCAGCTGATAGTGTTCATTTGCATATTGAAAAGGTTTTATTTTACATGTTTTTAGTGAAATAAAATGTCTATGTTCTTTAATAGTGGCATTCAATATTTACTTATACCTGTATTTGTACAATTAAAATAAAACTGCTAAAAGATTTGCATGGAGAGGATTCTGAAGGATTCAAATCACCTACTAATGTGATAGGGTTTACCACATAATACAAACGCGCGCGTGCGAGCACGCACGCACGCACGCACGCACGCACTACGCACGCACGCACGCACACGCACGCACGCACGCGCACGTACACATATATATTTATACGTTAATATTTCCAAAAGGTTCTAATGATTTGAATCGGAATTCGTACTTTGATAATGATTTGCTTTTGAAGTTTATCTAGAAAACTATCTATCTTCCTTGGATAAGTTGGTTATAAAAAATATGTTTATAAATGTTGTTTTATAGTGCGATCTCGTACAATTTCGACGTAATTGCATAGATGCTATGCTATTAGATCTAGTCCCGAGGTACTAGTTAGCGTAAGACCCTCAAAAATAGATCGCTCTAGATGACATAAATTCGACAGATGCCAATACATGACATTAGTAACGTGAGAGCAAGTAACAAGTGAATTGTGCATATTATATTGTGAAGGAATATTCACAGTTATACTTATTGTTAAAAACAAACAGCAAATTTTGCTATGGGAAGTTATCACAAACCCACGGCAAATTTGAAAAATACTGAGTGAAATGTGATTGTCCAGATACTCCTTTTGTCTAAATCGCTGCGAGTTATTATATTTCGGCTTTAAACTTGAATAATTTAAGTTTACCATGAGAATGTAACAATATACAAGTACATTGGCGACTGACTTTTGTTAGCGTCGTCGCCCAAGTATTTGTATTTGAACTACGGTCATAAATAAAATAGTAGATAATCTTTTTCCCAAATAAATAACAGAATAAGTCCCCATTTGTTTATCCCGAAATGGGTAAGCGTAGCAATTTGCAATTTCTGTAAATTTTTATTGGCCAGTGTATCCTAAAAAATGCTCGACGTTTGTCTGTTTATATTGAAAGTAACAGTTAACACCTTTTTAGAATTGAGGACGACATATTTATGGCCTTGTTTACATTTAGGAAATGTACTAAACTAGACGGTCGCCGGTATATATAGGAAAATTCGATCACTGAGAGTTAGTTTTCTCTTGACCATCAGTGTCGTTAATAAGCAAAGTGCTAATAGTAATGGATTTTAAATGCGATCAATTAAAAGTATTCTATTGATTCCACAGTCTACTTTTGTGTCACAGAATAGTTCAATAAACCTTCTCTTAGTATTTAGTTTTTTTTTTATTTCAGCACTCAAAACCCTATAGTGATATATATAACAATAAATAAAACGATTGTAGCTCAGTTGTAATTAGTTTGATTCTAGTTTAAGGTTCGAAGGTTAAGGTTACACTTGTGCCAGATTTTTTATAAACTTAAGTGCATATTTTCATTTCCTAATACCATGTGCTAACACTATGCAAAAATCAATGTTTCAAAGGTAAGTCAAAACTATTCATTTTGCTTGCGGAATATCAATAGATTGTACAAAGTTATGGGAGGAGTGAGTTACTTGTGCTTTTATTTATAATAAAAGAAAAAATTGTACACAACGAAAATTACCTCCAATCGGAAATTCTCACTTAATGAAATTTGTCACATTTACTTTATATGTAAAAATTATATTAGATATGGAACACAGACACAACTCGTATCTGTCCAGGAGTGCGACGCGTCTGCCTTGATGCACAAATTTACTAATATATAGCAGGTGTGCGAAAGGCGACATATAGAATTAGACACTCCCAGTCATCTTTTTTTGTTATTTTCGAGTTCTGTCACGGGCTGTTTACGTAGGGATGTAGGGACGTAAAGGCCAGTTAATTGAGCAAACGGATTATCGAACATGCTTCAACATCATTGACTGCACTTAAATATTCCGCCCGATTATAAAAGACAGCAGTATTGACGAACTTTTTAGTGGAACAGATGGAATCCGGGCAGTTGTACAATCTTTTCAGCGATGCCTTATTCGGAAAACACTTGAGTGTTGAGATATTTACACTTCAAATTCTTTATTGTCAATGTGAGCACGTGACGGAAGCGCAAATCCGATGCAACTTCACATAGGCATGAAAAAAGGTGATGTTGAGTCTCCGAAATCTCCACAGCATTAGCTGTTTTCAATTTTTGATTCAACACTCGACTTCAATTTGCTGACGACATAGCAGTCGATGTAGAATCGCGGAATAACCTCGATGTCATGCTCGGAGACCTTGTGTTAGATTCTCTTAAAAATTGTATCCATAAATTGACGTGGATAAAACTAAAATGGTGTCAAATGCCCACGTTGTATACATATCAATAATGCTTTATCAATGCAATCGAAGTTTTTAACAATCACATTAATCTTCAATCAGAAGAGTTTAATTTTGATGAGACAAAACATTTTCTGACCACCGGGGCAGTAATTTTGGGAAAACCACGAAATTTCGAGTATGTCCCTTATATTTTAGTTCCATGTTAATAAACATCACTCAAGTTATGCGCCATCTCAAGAAGTAACGTGGGAGCGAGACATATATTATCTTCTATAACGAAACAGTATAACTCTTTTGCTCTTTCTACTCCCAAGAAGGAACGCGGACCTAAAGGCGCCCTGCAAATATGGACGTTAAGGTCTAAAGACCACACTAAACGTCACAATGTATATATAAAATACTGGACGCAATTTCTAAATCTCGGCCTGTTTAATAAGCCCGATGTCGTTCAACTTGTAATTAAAATATGTACGATCGGAAGTTCTCTGCAAGATTAATATTAGGAAAAACCAGAGCGATCGACATAGCGTACAGAGTCAACAAATGGCAGTGAACATTTGAACAACATCAGCTCGTACAATTGATATCGGCTGTGGAAAAAAAGCTTCGCGAGTCACGATCACGAATTAGATTTGCAGTACGAGATAATAATTATATGCGCATTAGGTCATTTTTGGTAAATACTACGAACTACCGTCGCTTTTAGATAGTTCAGCTGCATCCGTTGTCGACAGCTGGGATCACCATGCTTGTGTTCAACAGCGGACGGCAAATGAGTTAAAAATTGTCGTTAATAATTTTTATCGTGCGAGTAGTTATCTTCATTTCTTATAGAGCTATCGAACTTTCGATGTCGTGTTCTTCTCACATTTGCTTCATTTACAATCGTGTATTCTATAATTCGAAATAAAAAAAAAACTGAAATATTAACAGTATATTATGACGTGTTTTGACATGAATACGTGTTTAAATTTGCTTCCATAGTGAAAAGCAATTCAGACAACTGACGATAACGAATTCGGGAGAAACAGTTTGATTCTGCAGCTACATATCTATCATCCACATCCAAAATTTAATTACAGATAGCTAGAGGATCAAAGACTTCGTTACGTTTAGTGAGGACTGTGAAGTATCGCGTACAGTGCAGGTGGACGAGTCGATAGTTTGAGATCGTTTCGCTGCGTCACAAATTTTTTTTTGGTATAAAGTTTGACTTGGAGAAATTAGGATCTTCGTTTGAGTTTCAATCGTCAGCTCTTGTCAAAATTTATCGATGGCGTACATAAAATATATATATATATATATATATATATATATATATATATATATATATACGATCATATACGTAGCCCTTGCCAACCATATACGATCTATATATTTTGATTTCGCTTTTTGACGACTATAGACCGATATTCCATTATTTATTTCACTTCTCACTTTAACTGTATATATATATATATACACACACGTACGAGATCGTATATGGTTGGTAAGGGCTTCTCAAGAACAATCCAGGGATATCCATAAAACACTACACGACTGCCGGGAACGTAAAAGAATGAAGGCGTCCTGGCAGATCAACGACGGCGCCAGTGTACATCTGTGGCTAGGACGACTGAGTTTATACAAGTGGATGATGTAATCGCTTCTATATCATTGCTGGACTGTATAGAATTCAATTATATGCGAACACAGATTATTAAACATACATTTAGTAGCGGCTAGTGCACGTTTCACTACTAATTTCTAACTACACGAAATCTGAAGGAGTTCTTAGTATTCAAAAATAATTATACTTATAATTTGTTCAAACAAAATATTATCCGTTACGTACACCTATTCATGTAAAATATACACGGCCGTCTCCACGACAAAGCCAAATTCCCATTTTTTTGTCTGTTGGTGCTTTCGCAAAAAAAAATCTAGAAGTAAAAGTTGGATAGTGTAGTTAACGATGATTACAAAATAATTTTCATGCAAAAATTAAGTTCAAGAATCATCACGAAAATAAAGAACTATCGAGTAGTGGAATTATCATACACAGAAACATGAAAAAGAGTGGTCCAAATTGTTAATATGGGAAATAAAGTATTAGATTATTTTAATTTATCCAAAAGTTTAAATTAATTTTCTTCATTAATTTTCAAAAGTGGTTATTCGTTCGTTTTCATAACCAGGTAAAAGAGCGTGTGTACTGTACAGTGGAGGTGGAAAAAACATCAATCAAATCCACTTTCGCACTTACGTCAGTAAGGATTAAAATACTAAGTTTGAGAATTTTAAATAATATAAATTATGCAAAGACAATAAAAAAAGGCTTTTTTGCCAATAAACAACATAATAGAACCACAATAAAATGAATGCCATAGTTGTACAAAATAGTGGGTGTGATTTTTTACGAAATTTTCTAATTTCGGCTCATACTTGAAATTTCTGTTTAGGAGTTAGTTTTCTATTACAGTGACAATGAAAAAAATATCGATTATTCTGAAATTACGAATTATGAAAATATCTAAAAATGGAAAATTGGCGCGAGAAGCCGAGACGAGTTACCTTGGAACGATCAATCAAATAACAAGCAAGCGAGAAGTGTTTTTAAGTGGTTCCGCAGTACGTTTTCGTGACAGGAATTTGCGTGAAAAGTTGAATAAATCCCTTTTTCTTTTTTGAAGTGTTTGAGTATTCCGTTCCTCGAACCGACTGCGGCAGAACGCAATCATACTGTAGTACATATTACGTATGAATGTCGCGTATTGTGCCGTGCTTACCGGGCGTGCGACACTCCGCCGGGATGGTGTAATCGGAGATGGGGTGTGTAATTAACACCTACTTTCATGGTTAAATCACAGTAAATAAAAGCTTGAAGAAATGTAATTTATTGTACTTTTTTTTTTTTGTAGAGTATTATGAGGCTTTATGCGTTTGCCGTCTTCATCGGTTTGATAATGCGTGCATCGTACGCCATAATCATGTCTTTTTTTGATTTATGTTATTAATCTATGAAATCTCTAACTTGTATAAATAATATTAAAATTGGTAAATCACGTTTTCATTATGTCGATGCTATTGCCAATTCGATTATTCTACCAAATTAATAAATAAGATGAGTGCACCTGTGCATATGAATGTGTTACTGCTAGAAATTTAATTAAATTGACGTCGACGTGCACTCATTAGATTATAGGGTAGAATTCAAATAGAATGGTGTAAACTAGTTTAGTCGGCTACTTGCCGTGTTATTGTTCCGACGGGTTATCGCAGCTTCGATAAAACCGTGAGAAGCTAAACTGTCAACAATTGTAGGTGGGAAGATTCTGATCTTATAAGGTTTTCATATAGATATTAGGTTGTACGGGACGAGACGGCAATGTAAAGCAAATTAAGTCGCATAGTGTGGTCAATTAATCTTTAGATATTCTTAAACAATTTCGATAGTTTTTCTGTAATATTCTCACTTGATTCTTGTGAAGGAATATTTTAGCTCCTGCCAATTTTCGGGAGATCAATCCAGTCTCGGTCAGTCTGAACATTGAAGGCGTCAATCGCACGCTTTCAATTTCTCGATGTCCATCGAGCTACAAATGCAATAAGGTATAAGCAGAAATATAAACGCAATATATATTTCGTGGAAATTATAATTCCGTTGCTCTTATCGGCTTGAACGTCCAATCGAAAGCGGAAACTCGGGTTAAAGCCGTATGTTAGTTTTGCGCCAACATTTATGAATTTTAAGTCAAACCGATCTAGGCTTTTAGAATTGTATGTACACATCGTGATGGATACACGAATACATTGGATGCACGGTCATTGGGCGCGCACACTGTTATATTCATCAGAATATGAAACAATAACTCGTACTTAAACATTATTCACAACCGCAGACCTTAAAAGGCGCCATCACATTTCTACGCACGTGAATGCGCCATAGATTCAACTTTCTTCGAACGAACAACACTTTGCAGTCTGATGCTTAGGGAGCCATGACCCTTGCGTTGAGAATTTAAACGAGTCGATAAAATTAAATGCGTGCACTCGGCCGGTACCTACGCGTCGGCGTGATGCGGCGGGCCGAAGCCCCCATTAATTGATCTCTGGAATCTGCAATGGCCAATGAATACGACCTTGTTTATTGCCTGTAATAATCTAATGCCGTACCAATTGCATTGGCGGTGTTGCTGTGTTTTTGCTACTATTGATTCATTGGTTTATGATCGTTTATGAAACACTTCTTTGTAGCTAGTCTATTGTTTACAAACTCTCGTTTCTCAGACAAGTAAATAGTCACTATTGCCGATTTGTTTATGTTACCTTGTTTTTTTTTTTCGTCGCATTCATTTATCCAATAATAGCTTTATCATTACTAATCAGTAGTTTGATAGTGACTTTCGAAGCTCATTAATAAACGGTAAGTTCAATTTTCAAAACGGTATAATATTTTTCTAAACAATTATTAAATGGAATCCATAGACATCCACTTGAAATATCTATATTATGTTAAGAAAAATAAGTTGGAGTTATTTTTTCTAGATATATGTATACCTAAAGGAAGCTTCAATAAATGCTTTCGCTAGAGAATTATTTCCAAGAAAATAATGTAATTGGTAAATTTTTACTTAAGTTCTATTCGGACAAATGCATAAAAAGAAAAAAGTCAATGTCTTATTTGCTTTAAACAATCTAGCATTAATAATTTGATTACTATACTTACTAATTCCTGGTTAGGATCTTATAATGACTACCAAAAAAAAAAACTTATATACCTGAAAGCTATCATTGTATATAAAGCTGAAATTTATATTACAATACATATTAATTTTGGTAAATATCGGGGAGAACCTTCGACACGCAAACGTTTCTGGTTTCGGCATAAATCGTAGGCCGATATCTTAAACGACCTTACTTTTAGACTTAAACCTGCAGTGGACTCGTTAAGCAAAATCTCAGTGTACAAATCGCGAGACATTTTTTTTTTTGCAGTAGTTAAGTAAGTACATAAATAGCAGAAATAGCGAAACGGGCGGCGGGCCGCGTGGCCCGGCCGGCCGCTAGTCTGCGCGCGCCCCCCGGCCGGTCCGGCGGCGTAGCGCGCCAGTTTGCGAATTCAAACGCGGCGAAACAACAACACGTAACTTAGCCCCATAAAGATTCTACACGTGAACTCGTGTTACGCTGTTTTTCTGCATTCGTGAATAATAATTCGCCTAACAGTGTCTCGCGAATTCGCCTTCGCCAATAACGAAATGTGCATGTGAAGAAAAAAAGCGGTGAAATGTCACATAAGTAGATCCAGAGGGTATTCAAATATGGATTCTTTGGAAGCGGCGTTTTATTCAAGTACATTGGTTATTTTTTTAATTATTGAATACTAACAATTAAAAGAAACAACAGCTTTCATTTTACACACAAAGATTCCGAGCCATGCTGTGTTTGTTAATTAATTTTATTAACTTATCGTCGATCTCGATGATGTTGGTGATTTTTGGGCCGATGTTAAGAAATGAAATTGATACAGAAACAATTGTAACAAAGTATAATTGTTGTTTAAGAATTGAAAAATATCTTAAAGGATTCTTAAGCCTTATAAAGAATAATTGTATCATGAGTTAGATCGTAACAGGTACTGCATAAACATCTAAGGAGTACCTAATCTCTTGCATGCAAGGTCATATAATTGAATACTTAATCGCATGGTTTTTTATTAAGCGAAGGATTCTAGTTTCCAATTCAAAGATAATGTATTTATTATTCGTAAGAAGTATTATTTAAGATTAAGCTAAACTGTCTAAGAATCTTTTATAAATAAGCACGAGCTAGTCAAAATTTATTATTAATGAAGTTAGTAAGTACATAACGAAATTTATTTAAGAACTTTATAGTTTACAGGACAAGAGCTTTGTTATGATTGAAATTATAGGTAGTGTTAGCAACTCAGTTTGATGTGAGGTTTTATAATATATTACAAATATTTCCTTAGATACTTCAAATTAAAAGAACTTAGCACAACATTTCAAATAAGTTCAAAAATTTGAACTACGTTGTACTATGAAATAATAAAATCGCTTAATAATTACGTCACTGTCAGTTACAGGATATTAAAATATCACATATTAAATATGTGTTAGTATGTACTGTGTATATTTAATTGCAAATTTATTTATTGTCAATTCTTTTTGAACAATAATAGTAGCGAGTTGACTTCGTAATTCGGATTCATAGTGCTCTGGATATAATTTTTGACCAATAGTCAAAGTCGTTTTATAAAAAAAATGTTTTATTTTTAATATAAATAGTAATTGTGATTTGGTTTAACGTTTTCCTATATCAGTCACCAATGTTATCATTTAGTGTTTGTTATTTTTATAGCGGTGCACTTAAACAATGCAGATCGGTATTTGGGCTCCTGATTCATCACATTCGGTCTTTCGTGTCACTCACATACGCGCTCCTGCGGCATGTAGTTGTGCCGTTGCCAACGTAGTAATTACTCTAGTAAGACAGTTACAAATCGATTTTTATATCGATTCTTAGGAAAAGTGGTGTCGAGTAATGTTGTAATAAAGGATACAAAAATATTAACTAATGAACGGCCACGGTCCGGACAGTCCCGGGGACCTTAGCGCTTGCTGCATGCCGTGTTTCGGTACCTTTTAAGCGATCAGCTGTTTTCAATACCGGGTTTTGTTTTCGTAATGATCATACGCCGAGCACATTATTTACTAATAACATTTGTTTTGTTTCATGTATCGCCTTCGGTCGTCGCGACGACAGCGGTAAGTGTTGCCAGTTTTCGTATGCGGCTTCGTCACACGAAACGGATCAATCACGTCGTAATTGTGATGAGCGATAGATTTTTGATGAGCGACAGGTCGCGTTATTGGGCCGTGTCGTCGTGCGGGCACGTACGCGGCGACCCGCCGTGTTACGAGCAGGAATTCGCGACCGCTACGCGCATGGCCCTCGGCGGCCGACACCGATACGGCTGGGCCGTCGCGGCGTCGGCGTCGCCCTGCGGCCACTGCGGCCCGTGACCGTGTCCCCGACTAACGTCGTCGCGAATCGAACGATCACTTGTTGCACATGCAGTCGTTGTTATTGTAGATTCGCGTACGCTTCGCATTTTGCGTTGAAATTGCGCGCGGACTGTGTGAATCGAATCGATCGGTGTCTTATGTTCCGGCCGTGTTACTATTTCGAGTTAAAATTCATTTTTAATTATAACGATTAATTCTTATTTGTTGAAGTGAAGTGTGAACTGTAACCGGCACGAATCCGTTTCGATGCACGGCCTGCTGGTATTGTTCTATTTTTATTCGCGTTCCTCGGGGATCATTCCACAGACTATTCCTGGAAAGCCCTAAAGAAGCATTAAAGACGGTAACACCGTCTGGATGTTTTACGACTGGTCTCCGTGTACACTTTAAACATTTTATTTTATATGTTATTTAGCTCGGAGCAAACAGTTCGATATTTGAGAAATACCCCTACAACCCCACCGTGTTGCGCCAGCCGAAGGTCATAATCATCAAGAGTAATATATCGTAGCGCCGATACAAACGACTGTTATCGCGTTCGCCGTCGAAATGTGCAATAAAAAGGGATCGCGCGGTACAGTTATTTATCAATTTTATATTTAGCCTGTGGCCCTCTTTCGTTCAGCTCCATTTGTTTGCTCTGCCGCTTCAGTCATAGTACCTACTGTAAAACGCTATCTATGTTTGCCCCATAAAGTCGGCGCAATCGAGTGATTCACTTGCGCTGGTCTGCCCGCTCCTCCGGATGTGATTTGTCGACGGGAAAATGTGGTATCGCTTCTAACACCGTCGGCCCGCGCGTCGAACGGTCTTCTCGTTGTAATTATAATAAACATGTTTCCTGTTTTGATCGGTTAAAAAAAAAAAATAACTCATAGTGACCTTGTTATTGGATTAAAAGTAAGAACACTTGTGCTGTGAGTGTAATTCATTCATATAAAAATTTAACGATGATGCCGATGTCGGACTCCCCGCTGAATAGGGGTAGGAACAGACCGGTGTTGGCGAGATACAAGCCTCACAACAACAATGATCAGGTAAGTTCAAAAAAAAACCCGTGAAAAACAATATACATAATAATATATGTACATGTACTAAAATTATTATGTCGTTGGGAAATCGAATATAAAATTTATAATTAAACAATTACTTAGTTGTTAATATTGCAAAAAAAAAGTGTATTATAGATGTGCTCATTTCGAGTGAGTCAGCATACACAGTGCATTTTCCGTATATTACGTGTTCATGTATTGAGTGCGCGTTATAGCGATTGTCCCTCTTGCCTCGTACATTAATCAGCTATGAATTTATGTTAAGTAAACCTTTTGTCTTCGTCTATCCCTTTGCTACAGAATTCTTTCGCTCTATACGGAAAGTCAATTAGAAACCCATGCTCGTGTTGGTTCGTTGCAATGAGACATTGTATGTAAAATTGTTTACTGTATGACATTCGAAAGAGTCGCGATAAATGCTAACGTTCTGATTTATTATAGAAATGTGTTATATTATCATATCGAGTAAAAACTATACTATAATAAACGCCGGCGCTGAGTGGGCGTGACGTGTCGAAATTGAGAACATCAATCACCCCATGTATACATACGGTACTTAAACGCGTAGGATTTGTATAGTTTAGGCGCCGTAGTGTTGTTAAATTACTTGATACTATCAAACGCTCGTGGGATGCGTTCATTAGTTACTGTTGCAATATTGGGCCGACTTTAAAATGTTGCATAATCGTGATTTATGTACATCCTCGGGTTATTATAGCGCATTTTATTGCAACATATCTCGATTGTGGTAAAACATTTATTCAAATTGTTTCATAAAGGTTATATAGTTGTAAATGTGCCATTAACATTAATAACGCCATTAAAATTATTATTCTCGTCCACGCGAAGGTTCGGGCATCCTGAATGCTGTCGCGCCGACGGCCCACCGTTATGGCTCAGGTCGAATGTCATTATGAATAATTCATATGAGCGAGTGGCCCACAATTGACACCGATTTTATGGCATAATGATGTTTGCTTAAAAGGTAGCCCCACTAATTTATGTTGATCATTTTGCCTATTGAGTGGTATTCCCAAGAGAGTGCTTTTGGGTGTTGTCATTTTATCTGCTTAGTTGTTATTGTCGTGTATTGTTTAGTACGATTCATAATTATTATTATCACTTTCATCTTGTTTTTATATTGTATTCCATTGCTAAAGTTAAAGATGTTTAGAGATGCGGGTCTCTAAGACATATTGTGCCTTGGAATTAAACATATCCTTTGAGGACGTGTTATTATAGTAGAGCAACGGTAATGAATAAGCAAATTAACGAAACAAATGTAACGGATATTTGGTTACTAGCTGTGCCCGTGACTGCCTACGCGTCATAGAATAAAAAAATCAGCTAATCGTCCGCGAGCTTGGTTGAACTAAAGCCTATATTTTGCCTGTGAAAGTTCCATGAAACTTCGTCTAGTAGTTTTGGAGATTAGCGTTGAATAGACAAAGTTTAAAAAAATATTTTTATCATAATCTATTTTGCACTATGTATTGTATTATATTTAAATATGATTTTATATTTGTATTAATTGTGTTTATTAATATCGTAATTCTAACAAATCTCTAAATTTTATTTGAATGTTTATCGTCATTCAAATTTTCACTTGTTTCAAAGGCATTTTTTAGTAAACTGAGTATAGCAGAGGTTCTTAAAACGTCATCGTATGAAACCCATTAGGCAAGAAGAGGTTTGTTTTACAACAACTTCGAAAAGTTAATGGTTTCTGGAAAAAACCTTTCATAGGAACTGACACAACTAACAGTGCGACTCCATATCGCGCGACAAATACCTATTACCCATGTTTTTTCTATTTCGTACAATGCGTGGAAGGCGGGTACAGTACAACGCACGAAACTCTGCCACTGTGAGGTTAGTCACGAAAGCGTCGCAATGGCGTAAAATAGGAATGCGGGGAGAAGAATAAAGGGTCGAAGAGCGTTATACCTGCGCATTATTGCCTCACTCGCAGGCAATTCAGAGCGGCTGAGTTTCGTGCGTTGTACTTATAGGTGGGGCGTCCATTACTTGAGGCGCGCTTGGGCGGGAGGTCGGGCTGAATCTCACCCAATTTTACATGGCGGGAGGGGTCTCGACAAATATCACGTAATTTTTTTTCACAAGAAATAGTGCAAAATTGTGAGAAAACAAAATAAAATTTAACTTGTTTTCACAAAAATGGGTCTAAATACCACACAATAATATGTATGGGTTTAGAATGACTAAATCGCCGAGGGTGAAAGAGCAGATGATTTTATTGAAAATTACATGGACATGTTGGTTTCAGTAGTCACACACTAATAAATTTAAGCAAATTATTATTTTTTTTTTAAATAAGCCTAATGCTATCAAGCACAAATTAATGTATTTACATTAAAATATGGAATTGAAAAAAATTCACGTGAGATAAGGGGTGGGTGGGGGCTCAAGACAATTCTCACGAAATGTTACCGGGGAGGGGTGTCAAATAATTGCCAAAATCGCCTCACGTAATTGATGGGTGCCCCCTGTCTCGTGCCGAGCGACGTCAAGGTTATTTGTGTTATCCCATCTGGTCAAAAAATTTGGCAAACATTACATTAGACAAACAATGTTTCGAACTTGGAACAGGAAACCATTACTATGTATCACCAGCGTCATAAAGTAGCTGCATTTTAAAGGACTCACGAGGTCTTCGTTCGGGGCGATCTATTAGTTTTCATTCATACGTATACAATTTATAGAGTGATGTTGCAATTCTTATGTTCAGTTTCGTAATGGAAAATGTTAAAATGTGGATTGGCTTTGCAATAATGTTGTCTTCTTACACCTGGTTATGCCCGAGTTCAAGACAAGCCAAGTAAACATGCGTAACTTTTATATATTGATTGAAATAGTATAAATTGTGTTCGATTTATCTTTGCTTTTAGTTTTAGAATTGTTGTTAAAATTGACTTGAATATTATTTATACAATATATATATTTCTTAAAGTCCATTTGTTGTCCATTGTCCACTATGTTTATGAATGTTTTCGCGTTAACATTAAAAAAGATCCCTAATTTATTATCAAGAAGGTGAGTTATGATTATTTAAATCATGATATCGGCTTCATGTGTTATATAAGAAAATTGGAGTGCGTTAAAAGTTTCTACTCGCTATTGCGGATCTAATACTTGTGGAGTGACTGTCCGGCATAAAATCAGACTTCTTGTAAGTTCTGTTCCAGCCAACGAAAATGTGAGTCAGTGCTGGCTCGCCTAGGGTTATTGTTAGGTCCGGTGTATGTTTGGGGAAACAGCGTGTGCGCTCGGCGTCGCACGTGCCTGTTTGGTCAATAGCCACGTCCGACGCCGACGGCCGGTGGGGATAAATTATGTGTACCGTGCTATTAATACGTGATCGATTTGCATGTGGCAGCGTTCTCAGTATTCTTCGCGTATTCCGTACATAATTTCTCAAAATTGAGACCGATATAAATATAAAACGACAATAAAATGCGGTTCGAACTTGTGTATTTAATTTAGATAGATACCTATCGTACACATTTTTTTTTAATATAAAATATTAACGTTAATCTTTTACTAAATCTATATGAATGAAAGAGTAACTGACTGACTCATATATGAACGCACAACCCGAATATTTGGTCTAGATATCTGAAATTTTGTAGAGATATTTCTGTTATAACATAGGCGAGCCCTAACAAAGGATTTATAGAAAATCAACGCGTATGTAGGTGAAAATGGTGAAATGCTCTTGTATGAAACATCAAAATAATTTGAGCTATAGATGTCAAACTTAAAATTAGTTTCTCATAGAAGTAGGAAAGAATATGTATATTGTTTTCTTTTAAATTAATCCTGTAGATGGTAAAATAGGGGATGAAATATATGGAAAATCGAAACCGCTTAAGTTATTTATCTAAAATTTATTTTTGACCTAGTTATTGATAATAAAAAAATTATGTAATGTTACTTTAAGAACGATGCATGCGCATCGTTCTGGAAGTAACATTAAGAGGGGTAAAATAAGGGTTAAACATTTTATTTAAAAAAAAAACGAAGTCGCTGAAGCTATTAACAACAAAATTTACATTTTAGCTACTTATTACAAATGAAAAGTAGCGTCATGTATAATTTTTGGAGTAGCAGCTCTAAGAGGGTGAAATAAGGGATGAATTGTTTTATGGAAATTCGAAACAGCTGTATGTATTTTGTCCATTTTTGGTTTTGCGTGCATAAACCATTTATTTGGTTATTATAAAATTAGCTATATGTTATACACACGAACGAGAAGCTTTAAAAAAACTTGTCTCCATCTTCGTATTTCTGCTCAATAGCAGAAACTTTAGAAAGATTCTAAAAATTTTCCCCTCATGGAAACCTATAATATCCCCTAGTAATATAGCCCAAATTTTATTTTGATACTACTAGCATTTGCTATGTCTTTGTTCAAATCTGAACCGATACTGGTGCAGAATCGAAAATCTGTGAAGGGGTTGACCTTGCAGACCATCCCTAAAATTTCTCGCTATGATATTTAACTATGTGTTTTTGAGCTCATTGAGTTCAAAAATATAGTTATCTCAAAGCTCAACGACTTGTCTTTAAACTTTTTGAACATAAAAATTTGGAAAACGGATTGACCTTGTAGGCCATTTCTGAAACTTTCTTACTTTTGAGCCTAAAATCTTCAAAAATATACCTCAACAGTAAATTGTTGAGTTTGAGTTCAAAATATCAATGTTTGAGTTTTTATAGCTCTCTGAGCTCAAAAATATATTCTTAAGATATATTAAACTTTCCGAGTTCAAACATCTAAATTTATTTAAAAAAGAAATTCTTTTTTTTTACTTTAAACTACTATGTCTATCGAATCTTTTCGATTTTGATCTGCTTTGCGGCATTCGACGCAGTTTTTTAAGCAAAGAAAGTTGATCTATACAAATCATCAATCCGACAAGAACTTTAGAAGTTATTTTGATAAAAAAATACTTTTTTTTTCGTTGTGTCAAAGAAGGTGCCGGATTCGTGATTTCGATCGCTCGTCACGCCGAGCTGATAATACTGCTGGAGTACAAATGTCGCACACCACTCAGAATTAACTGTTTTTTAAACCTCCAGCACCAGGTAGCAATATGACCGGTCTTACAAAAAAACGTGTCGACCATTTGTTTCTGTGTGTTTCACGCACGGCGACATTTTGTTAGTGTTGGTTTATTTTTAAGGCACCATTCGGTCGAATGTCGCTTTGTTTCGGTGTCGTAGTTGTACAGCCATGTTTCGTCACCAGTAAACTCGGCGTATCGTATGCGTTTTTTTTCTTGCATTCGTCAAATGTCTTATTATAAATCAGCACCAATCTACCCGGGGCTGTTTCTGCTTATTAGTCACCCATCTCGAACAACGCTTACGGAGAGAAAGGCAATCGTGAATATGATTTGCATCGGTGTTCATCCAATACCCATTTCCCGTTTAAGCTCTACATTATGTAATTCTTCGGTTCTCCAGATCAACTTTTCAATTGCTTGAACATTTTTTTGGGTGACTGCGGTTGGCGGCCGACCTGTCCTCCCTTCATTTTCAAAGCTTACCTTTCCTTTTTGAAACTCTGCAAATCTCATAAAACTATTGCTCGTGAACAAGCAGACTCACCAAAAGCAGTAACCAAAAGGTCAAAACATTCTTGCGTCCTTTTTGTTTTTGTAATCATAACAAATAGCGCGAAAATCACAGCTACTGGTATCCATTGTTGCAAGCAAATTCCCGTTAGATTCTCACAAATACATTATTTGTGAGATTCTAGCATTGTAAAGAAAATAATATATAAATACAAATAAGTTTTGTTTTTAAATTTCTAACTAAATAATCGATATTTAGGAAGGTGTATAACTTGCCAATATTAAATTACAATTGAATGGAGAGTATCTAATTATTATTGGCGTATTCCTTGTAATGATAATATGTCACAACAAGAACCTGACGTCACGATAAGTTTAACGTGTACGTGCACGATAAGTTTAAATAAAAAAATAAATACTTCTAGGTGAGCACTCCATACATGTAACAAAAGCTGAAAAAAATTTTTTCTGCAAACATCAACGTGTGACACATATTTCGACAGCTATTTTAAAAACACTTTATGGTATCTAAGCAGTTTTCCTGAGTACGTGAATAATTTCGAAAATAATTGCTCCGAAATCTCGGCAGTAAACAGCGCAGGCAAATATTTTAGCAGAAATGTTGTGGGCTGAGGCTGCCTCAAAAATGGAACACTACACTTCCAAACCGCCGTCTGCGCATCCAGGTATCAGACATCCACTCTTGTGGGGGTAAATAAAAAAAGGATCTTACAACCACTATAAATACGTGCCACCGATGATAACCGGTATACCAGATTTCACAAATCATTTCTCTGAACAAAACATCGTATCTTACCCGTTACTTAGGAGGATCCCACGATAAATACTTAATAGACCGGAGAAGATTGACTTTTTATAATATTTCCTTGAAATAAATTCGCCTTTCGCAATGTCTGCCCTGACGCTTTTCAAATCAGAAGAGAATACCTACGAATTTTTGTATTGAAAAAAAGTGATCTTCGATATGATACAAATGATATGGCAGATCAATCCAATGAAGGATTGAATGACACTAACAATTAGATATTCGAAACATGTTTTTAAATATTTTTTTTGTGATCCATCGACTGAATCGAGTTATAGATGCAAAAAAGTTCCTTTACTTCTAATCAAAACGAATTATGGAACCATCACAATAACACTACGACATCTCGTTCAGAAGCTGATATATTCGTTTTGCATATTCGTGCCACTGAACAAAATTACGAAATCGATTCTAAAATTTCTTGCATGAATGAGAAACTTCTTGAGTAAAATAGACTACAAACATTTCGATATGGCTTCATCTGCATATTTGTGCTATTACAGATTTTAAAACTTCTTCTACTCACAGAAACTTACATCATCTCCGAGTAATATAGCCTAAATTTTATTTTGGTAGTAGCCCCGTCCAAATCAGAACCGTGAGCGGTAGCGGAATCGATATTGGAAACAAGATGAAGAAGCAGAATCGAAAGTCGAGACCGGATGAGGACGGAATCGAGAACGGAACCATGATTTGAATCGAGTGTGGAATTAAAATTAGTACCAAGAACATGTCGGGCCCGATCTAACTATTTAGCCGCTCCGGGCAAAGATAATTTTTGCCGCCCTTACATACACAAAACCATATAAAAGTCATAAACTAGTTATGTTGAGGAATGTTAAGTATACAAGTACCTACATAAAATACGTGATATTGTTGGGATTGTATCTACCTATAATATTCACGTCAGTCTATTGGGCCTTCTGAAGAAGTACCTATAAGTAAGTTGATGAGTGTGTTTATGTTAGTAAGTATACAATGTATGTCTTTTAAAAAAAATCACGGAAACTACTGAATGGATTGATATATCTTTTTATCGACATAATTATGTACCTTTCAACTTTCATCAACATCAACCTATTGCGACTTACCGCTGCGTATGGGTCTCTTTTCCCTTGTGCTATTTTTCCCTCTCTCGGGCTAATTTTGTCTATGTACGATGACACTTTAACTAAATGAACAATTAATATTTTTCATCAAAATCGTTTCAGAAATTAAAAAGATTAGGACCAAGCTGTTTAATTGTTTATTATGGTCAATCGGTTCATATGTATTTAAGTTAAGGTTCATACGGTACGTATAAAAAAGACACAACAAAAGATATGTTTTAAAATTTAATACTGATGAAAAACAATTATGTTACTACAATACAAATCAGTCATTTTTTAATATAATGAAATTGTGTAAATCAATCAGTTTTTCGGAGAATATTAGATCCTACCTCGTAATTATAGTAATTTTCTTAGCACTTTTTGTTCCGCAAAATTTTTAATAATATCTGATATATTTATACTGTCGCAAACCTCGTGGTCTATTGAAATCATAGCCAATCCAGTTAATCTATTCTGTGTTATGGTGGATCGCAGATAATTTTTTATTATTTTTAATTTAGAAAACCTTTTTTCACCACTTGCAACTGTTACTGGTAAAGTTAAAAGGATCCTGAGCGCAATACTGATATTTGGCCCAAATCTTAAATCTGTTACAAATTTCAAAACATCTTGAGGAGATAAATTACTATTTAAAAACATACAAAGGACTGACAACTCCTCAAAGTTCTAATGCATTTATATCACTTGAGTTCTCATGAGTTAAAATTGCCTCGAGGTTCTTACAATGTTCTAACAATTCATCTTTTGGGAGTTCTCTTAAGGCATATATGTTATACAAAAAAGCAAAATGGTTACTGTGTTCAGAAATCTGGGAAAATCTTAATTCGAAGGAGTTTATAACTGTATCTATAATGTAGACAACTTAGTAAATATGTATCCAGTATCCCTAATTCAAAGTTTGGATGAATATTATATTTTACAACATTACTTAGCTTAAGACATTATAATAATGTATTGTATTATTCACCTTAATAAACTTTGTTATTTGTAATTATTATTATTTTTCTTATTATTAATACTAATAATTAAAATATTAATCGACTAGAATTTATTTTAATTTTATAGATTTTAAGTTAATTTAATATTCGTAGAATTAAATTTGATTTTTATAATTTTTTTCAAGATTTTATTACTCTCCGAATTTTTGTTTATTTGTAATGCAATTTATTTATGTGTCAAACATTCTCCCTAAAATAATAAGAACCATTTACATATCTACAATAATGATATGATCGTCATTTTGACGATAAGCAATGAAGAAACGTGGTATAGCTGAATTGGCTATACGACGTATCTTAAAGACAATTATATTGCGTATAGCTAAAATAGCTATACAGATCCTCATTCTGACAAAATTTTTTCTCTCATGCAGTTCAAAATGTAAAATCGGCAGAAAATTCAGATGAATTTTTTTGTATTCTAGTTTCTAAGTTCTAGTTATTTGGTTCCTTATTTCCTATTTAGGTATTTTTTCTTCTTAGTGTTCCATAAAATTTCAAAGTATCGGTACTTTACTCGATACCAGTTATCATTAAATCAAGATTTATCGATACCGAGAAAGTATCGATATTGTTCGGTATCGAGTATTTTTAATCCATTTTAAAAGTTCCGATTGAGTAAAATCCGTAATATCAAATACTATCTATTCTGAAATTTCGGAACTTGGGTTCGGAACTTATCACAATGAGACACTTAATAATGGTATCAAACTAACTAAATTTAAATTTCAACGTATTAAATTGTCGGTACAAAAATAAATTAGAGCAACAGTAAAAAGTAAATCAGGATTAAAGTGTTTTAAATCTTTTTTTACTTAATTGATAAAAATAAATCTACTAAATAGGTACCAATCACAAGAAACTAGCTACACACGCTCTAAACATTAACTATTGTCTATAGAAGGGTAATTCCCTACAACCCAAATCTAATTATGTGACTTAAATTTTGTTAAAAGTATCGAGTACTTATAAAAGTATCGATACCTCAAAAATATCGGAACAAAAGTATCGTGTTCAAATATACTTAGTATCGCAATGAAAGTTTCGATACTACTCAGGTATCGGTATTTATTGCGGATCCCTACATCTTCTTTCTTTCTTTCGAGCTAAAATAATTCAGCTAAGTAAAATACTTAAATATTTCCACTATCCAACCTGAAGTAGGTTGGAAGGTGTATATAATTCTCAACCTACCAACTTGGGTGGTGGATGGCTAATGGCTAGGTTAGAAGATAAGAATAAGTCAATTTTGCCGCCCCTCATTTTTTGCCGCTCTTCAGTTAATTTTTTTTATTACTATTAACGTTGAATTACCATCCTTACCATCCCGTTATCATCTCTAGTTATATTCACACACGATTTTTGCAATTATTTCGGTTTAGTTTTTCAAGGTACTTCAAAAAAGCTTTTGGATTGTGCAGAAAGAAATCTAGGATTATTTACATAGCCATTTTTTATCTTATTCTCTTCTCTTCTACTTTTTATACATTCCTTTGCTATCTATTGTTTTCATAACTTTATAAGTTAAGTCAGACTCGTTTAGTTCACTCTTTTAGACTACTCATTATTTGCTTGGTTTTTGCAGATATTAACTTTAGCTATACTTTGTTCTTACCCGGTACTTCTTTTAGGGCTTAATTTAACCGATAGTTGTCCTCCTTGCTGAAATTCATCTTCTTACCTATACTGCGTAGCTTTTTCCCTTTGCATACTAAATACAAATTTCGTTAATTTCTCCATCTTCGTTAAATTCCTTTTTAAAGTCTAGGCCTTCATACTGTTCGATTTTATTGAAGTTTTACTTTACTCGCTCTACATACTCGTATTTCACATTCGGATCTTGAAGCTTATCCACTTTTATTTGCATTAACTTAAAGTAATTATTGCAGCTTGATGTGGCCAACCCTGACATAAATTTTTATTTGGTATATAACTAAGCATTAATCCGTCCCAATTTAATGTTGATATTATATTATTTACAATTTAACATATTATGTTAGTACGTTATCGCGTCCACAGCTATGTTTCTCAATCGATGGTCTCCAATTACAAATATTATTATGCTCTCGACTTCTCTTCTTCGCCATGTGCACGATTGTATCAAATCCTAACAGGAAGGATATGTATCACGCAATTGTATTGTTTACAATTGCTTTACCAATAAGTACATGGTCCATTTGCGCTAATAGCTCTGTCGTCAGTAAGGTGTATAATAGTTTTTCGTATAACGTTATCAGCGCCGGCCGTGACAGTACGTCACTAGCGATACGCACTTGCCCATCGGGTCCTAACCTAAATACTTATCGACGGTGAGCGCCGCGTTCGCTCGTTCCGATACCGATTCTTATCGTTGACTCAGTGTTTGTCGATAGTTTTGGGTAATGGAATATTATGAGTTTAGTACTTCTTATCCGTCATATCTACTTCTCAAAGCTAAAGTATCGATTACAACGATATACGAGATGAATAACGTTCGAAAGTCCATTGTATTTGTATATGTATCATTAATTTTGTCACATTATACTGTTTTAAACTTTTTGTTTTAACACACATACACACACACACACACACACACACATATGTCACTTCGTTACAGTGTAACATTGTGTCCAAAAATATTTGATTTATTTAATAATGTGATATTTTGTCAGAAATGTAAGTTATGATCGCTAGTTGTAAACCTTTTTTGTACAGGAAGATCTTAATCCAGCTCTCAAAAAAGGTTGTGGTAAAGTTATCCGAAATGCGGTCAAGTGCGAGTCGAAGTATGAACTCGCTCATGATCAATATAGTGCATTTCTACAAAGGAAATGTTTACACAATATATGACGCCCTGGCAAAATTTTGAAGTGTATAGTTCCATCTAGGCAAAGCCGTGGGGCAAACACTAGTAAATTAATACACCTGTAAATTGTTAGGTTATTCACTCACGAAAATTGGAAAAGCAAATGTACGTTTGATTTCACATAACAATATCATATTTAGACTTTAAACTGCTGAACTGATTTTGATGAAATTTTTACAATTTCAATAGATATCAAATTAAATTATACTCTACCATACATTTTATATTAAATAATTTTATTTAGGTGCTTATTTAAATTACAAATTCGAGCTTATGTCTTTTTCGTTAAAACGTATATTCAGGTTCACATCTTTGTGTACATTTATGAGAGCTAATCCAGATAATCTTTCCTGTACCATTGAGACACGCAACCGAGATTTTACTCTGCGAAGGTAGAAAACGATCGCTCTGCAGTAGCTACGCTGACCTAGAGAGTTTTCAGTATTTGTAAGAAAATGTTTATATCAGGGTATAAATCTCGGTCGCATGCTTCGATGAAATGAGCTACCGTCTCTGGTATGACGGAATCGTTTTCATATTCTCTTTCCATTCGACCATCCATAGCCGGTATTCATTTATAACATTTGATTCACTATCGACAATGAATAGCCGGTAAACCTGAACCACTTTTTTCACCATCTCGTTATCGATATATATGCGAGTCCTCGTCACTAACATTTGGTTAAGTGGAAAAACTCCCAACTGAAATAAGTTGAATACCTTCGGAGACAATCTCTGTCCCAAATCATTAATAACGGAATATATTAGAGATGTAGAAATTGATTTCCGAAAGTATTCTTCTGCCGATTTCGCTTGATATTTGGTCCTTATATTAATGTCGACAAAACAATCAGCAATTAATTCTGACTGACAATAACAAAAAAGTATATAAAGTAATGTTTTTTTTCTATTAAAGTTAAATACATACAGCTACTAATTTAAAATTTTTAAATTAGTAGCTGTATGTCCCAGCGAATAGTCATTTCTTTGCCCAATACAAATATTCGTGTGCCAAAAAGAAACAGAAAATATTTTTGTCAAAAATGTGACATAATGTGCGTATCTAAATAATACTTTGCTGCGTTCCGAATCATGCACGATTTATTTTTATTTTTTATTTTATTAAGGCATTGGATGTATCATCCTATCGATCCTAGTGAACCATAAAAGTGTGACGTCACAAGTCTATAAGGGTTGTGGGCATGCTCATCGTGCCCACAACGATGGATCCGTGTTTGCGAGGTATCGATTTTGTACAACTTTAACGCGTGACTGACGCGCACGGTTACAAGATTAACATAACCGACGATCGTAAAACTTATTATTAATTAATACACTGCTCGCAAATATTTGTTCAGATTTCAGTAAGTAGTTGCAAGGTGTATAGTTTCTTTACTAAATTAAAGCCGTCCCCGCAGCAAACGCTAACGGAACCGGATGACTGACGGAAGGCTCTCTACTACACCAATGCGACGAATATCATAAAATTAACCTTTAGAAAATGCTTGCAGTTTTTGGTCACTCATCTCCCCGAGTATACTTAAACTTACTTTACATTTAACTGTAACCTAAGAATTTGTGCTGCGTCTTATCACATGTATATTTATTTCCCTTGTAAATAAAATGTTATTATGAGCTTAAATATGTTTAACATAATAATGACGCTACTGATAAACAAATTGTATAATTAAATACATATTGAATTCTCTTGAATAGTCTGTGCTGTTAATTTGTTCTTTTAATAGATATCTAGGTATTCTACGGTGCTGCCGTGTACCGACGGTCTTTACATCGTCTTTCGACGCCCGTATCATTTGTATGTTTTCATTATTCCGGAAATTCTATTAATAGCGTGGCGCCCCTGTATTTCCTGCTCTATGTATATTTATTTAGGGCTGGTTGTATCGTTTCGGGAAACGTTTTTTTTTCTCTTTTTAAACCAAACATCCTATTCTTTATGGTTTTATTACGGTTGTGATGTATTGACGTGAATTGGATGAATATTTAAACATTACGTTAAGAGGACCCAAGGAAATTTTCGATACCAATAAGTAAATCTGCTCGATGGATTTTGATAAAGAAAAAAGTGTATTTAAAAAAAAATAGGGTGTATATAAGCTATGATTTTACGTCAAAAATAATTTCCTTGCTATATCAACTTGTAGCATTGATTGATTTCAAATCAAAATCCCAAGAACAAAACGCAGAAAGGCCAAAAAGAAAAGACCAAAATCCATATGCGACCGAAGAAACCACTTATATGAAAATGAAGAATAATCTCTATTTTATAAAAAAGAAGAAAGCCCGTAAAAATGTCACTATCTAGAACCAGGTTGGCCAAAAACGCGGACGACGTAAATAGATATTGTTACTTCACAACCTTCTAAATCGGCCCAATCATTTTACACAGCATCAAATGCATATTACAAGTGTTGACATAAAAACCCGATCATATTCTTTTTGTTTTTTATAGAATTAATAGAATTATTTATCAAAGACGAGTTTCCGAAATAGTAAAAGCTGAGGTGGTATCCTCGACTTCCACCCATCCCTCTTTTTAATATGATAGTATATCCATGTATGTTATTCCGCAAATAAATCTTACAGAACCGGGAGGTATTTCCTGAGGGTAACCCCGAAATATTCGCCTCTTGTTTTACACTGAAATAGCATCAGGTTCCATTGTGGCTGGAGAAAAATCAAACTGTGTTTCTATGGAAACTAATTGTTCCGAAATACATCCAGTGTATAATGACGAGAAATGTTATTTCATAAATTGCTTTTAATATCAACTAATAACAGTCTTTTATATGTATATGTAGTATTTGCAATTCGTTGGGGCCTAGTAACATATATTGGAATTTATTTTGGAAATTGCTAAAAATGTTGATAAATAAAAAATGTATCGCATTCGTTGTGTGCAATAATATTTATAATGATGATTTTGTATTAGATTTATAACAAATAATACGCCTCTACACGGAAAAGTGAATAGCCACGCCAAGTTCTTAAAATATCTTGAAAATGAATTTTATTATTTTTCAAATATTTCTCTAAAAACATCTACAAAACGTAACAAATGACCTGCTATTACCGCTAGAAAAGTTAGAAAATTATAACTTTTTTAAATAAAATGTTTTCGGCCACCTTCAATCTCATCTGCGTATATTCGAGTCATTTTATTTCTTAAAAACTACGATGTACTGTTTGGTTGTCTATAAAAGAAGAAACCATGTGTGATATACAAACAAATCCAAAACTTTTTGGTGATACTAGTGATAATTATTAATTGGCTTAAAAAAAAACTAAAAGCCAATTTCGGAAACATGCGTGTATTTTTATTTTGCATCAAATGTTCTGTTTTTAGAAGTTCAAAGTTCTCTCAAAATTAAATATCAAAACTAAATCTTGATCACCTTTGCGTCGAACACAATAGCGATTATGTGGTACAATAGTATTTGAAAATAAATAAACGAAAAATATTGAAAGAAATACGTTTCCATATTTGTTATGGACCATATTTTAATCATTACTCTCATTATTAGTTATTAACTTTGATACAAATAATTTTGGTGTTTAAATTATTGAAAATTACAATCGTCTTCCTTAAACAAGTGAATATTTTATTTTATTCTGCTTCTTTTTAATGCTTCGTGGTAGTGACGCCACCTGTAGATAGATTGATAGAACGACGACGCCAGTTAGTCATCCCAGTACGAGTATGATAAATTCTTTTTTTTTTTTTTTGTGTTACATATTGGCGCTAGATGGCACTTGCTTCACATGAATTAATTTAATATGTATTGTCGAAGTTGGCGTTTTGCATTATGATATTGTGTCAAATGTTCTGACCATTTTAAAGTTATACAGAAAATTGTATTATTTAAAAAATAATAACAAACAAATTTGAAATATCTGGTATTAAATTCGATTTTTATGATTACTTTGTAACGTATTACTGATTGGGCCCCATTTAAAGATTCACAATATTGACATACGCATAGAAATTTGAATCTATGTTTTTGATATTTTTTCATTTTCATTTATTTGGAAGTACTGAAGAAATATCGATCTGAGAAAACAGTCGATGTAAAGTGTTGAATTTAATTCTCAAGTTGATTTTATTAGAAAAATTATTGGTGACAAATACAACATAGGCAATTTGGAAAGTTTAAATAGAAAACAACGACGAACGTACATAATCTTTCAAGCTATTTACTAACGATATCTAATTGGTTCATGCAATTTACGAATAGACAACACAATGATAATAATATTAGTATTATCTGTGTATTAGTCTGTCTGTGTATCATCATAATAAATAAAGTTTATAATAATATTACTGTCTTGCACCGGTATTGTCCTCATCCTCGGGGAGATGCCAATGCGTCGTTGTCCTTAAAGATTTACAACTTTGAAGGTTCCAATGTTGTATTTTTTATAAATACATATCCCAAAGGGATATACAGTGTTAAAATAGTAATTTTACTTACAATATGACATAACGAAAGCAATACAAAATAACAAATGAAAGTTGTAAATAAAAGATAATCCAAATACTTCCATTTCAAATTACGTGGTTTCGATGGCCAGTACACGCAACGAGAACACAGCTAATAACAATATACAATCTCTTTGCGTTCACCTGAATATGTCTTACATATTCAAGATAGATTACAAAACATCACATGGTATTTCTTTCTGGATAAAATAAATTTTAATAACGCTCCATTTCTAGAATCGTTTTAGGCTATGTAGAGTCCCTTAGCACATAGAGGTTGGACTTTTGGGCACACCAGGTCACGGCCTTTAGGCACAGAGCGAGCGTCCTTAGGTCCATAGAGCCGGGGCCCTTGCACACGCAGAGCTCCGGCCTTTGGGTACACAGAGTTTGAGATCCTTTTAGAAAGCTAAATAATACGTGTATGAAAATAGAATGTAATTTTACGTGCAAGTTAAGCGACAATGACGACATTCCGGGCCCCCCAGGCCTGTGCCCCTCGTGCCCTTATGGAAAAGATTGAACTATTTGTTTCTTTTAAAATGTTATTTACTTTTTAAATAATATATTGTTTAACGATCGACTCTTAACAGATTCATGTTTTTGAGCTATTGCTCACAAAAGCACTCACGGGAATTCAACGACTTTTGCTTGAACGCAAGTGGCATCGGACGAATCCGAGCAGATGTAACGTAAACAGCAGCACATAAGTATTATTATTACGCGCATTCGACGGATTTCGCAACACGCTGCAAATGAATATAGAACGAAGTGAAAACGGATTGCAATGAAGCAACCTTTTGTGTGAAACGTCGACTTTTTTTGCCGAGCGAGCGTTGCGCCGCACCAATCAAGCGGAGTGCGTTGCACATCGGCCCGTGTCTGCATGTGCAACATCGACGCAACGCGGTGTGCTATCGATGCATAGGCACGCCGCTCGGTGTTCGGATGAGAAATTCATTGAATCGCGTGTGAAACGACAGCGGCCCCGGTGCGCCTTGCATATTATTTACTTTTGAGACGCGGAGAGTTCCGGCGAGAGCGCCGCGTTCCGACGGGTTTTACAACTTTACGAAATGTCTTCGGCGTATGCAGTTTTCACCCGCCGGTGGATGTCGAAAATTGTGATTTGTCCGATAAATAAACGACGCATGATTGAGTTAAGAGCGACATTAATTTAGTGTCGACAGTTGTTTTTTATATTGTTTGGGATATAATTTTGGGGCACTGTCGAGTCTGCGAATCGACCACAAAACTTCGCTTTGAAGTTGAAAATATTTTATGATATGATATTATTAAAAAATGTTGTATTCGCGAATCTTCGAGGACAAAATCAATTTCGTGTTACTTCGAAACGTTTGAAAAAATAAATTATAGCATCATTTATTTTCATTACTGTCAGTAATAAGTTATATCTAACGAATTGAACGGTTTCTCTGAGCGCAGGTTGAGAAGTGCTAAAAATTATAAAATTTTAAAATCTATCGTCGAGTATTTAACAGTAGCTAAAAAGGTATAAATATATTAACTGGTACAATTTTTAACATTTGCCAGATTAATATTTTTTAGAATAATCAACCAAATAATATACCTTTTGCAATGACGAAAACAAGGACGAAAAATCTGGCACGTATTTTAGGATTCCGAGCTAATATGCCAAAAATGGAAGACTTATAGTTTCCGTCATTCGTCGTCCGTCCGTATATCACAGGTATTTTATTCAAAAACTACAAGATGTATATTGATGAAATTAATAGTATAGGTGCCTTATATAAGCCGCTATTTTGGTAGTTAAACGACATATATATATTTCTAGGGGGGGCACTCCATACATGTAACAGAAGCTATAAAAATATTTTTCAGCAAACATCCACGAGTTTGGGATGTTCGACATTCGACGTTCAGATAGTTCGACAGTTCTTTTAAAAATACTTTAAGGTTTCTAAGTAATTTTTCTGATTACGTCAACTCTATATCCTAAACCTATGTCCAAAAAATATGGAAAAAAATAAGGAAGATAACGCTTAATAAATACTTCCAACGAAAACGATTTTGAACGTGATCGGATATACTGTTTTCGAGTTATTGCCGAAAAACTGCGCTTTTCAACAAAAGGACGTAAGTGCCATGCAGATACGCTCTTATGCTGATGTACCTCAGTTTATACTAGTTTGACTCTAATAGTCGACATACCTACCTACTTGTTTTTCTAGTTATAGACGACTAAAATGCTTATACTTCTTCTGTGCGGGAAACATAGAAAAATGTTAAAACGTACTTTTTTCATCCGTAGTGCATTTCATTGTAATAATGGCTTCGGAACCCTACAATGAGCATGGTCCGATATGCTCTTGATCAATTCTTTTATCATTAAGATTGCATACATGAAGCTAAAGTAGAAAAAGTAAAGTCAAGTAGTTCGTTTGTTAGATTTTTGTTTTTTTTTTCGCAATTTCTGCCAAATTAATCCGTTTTGATGATTCCAGTCGACGTAGTTTATAAACCATGCACATCACGTCAACGTTTAATTTTAGAATTGATTGGCCGAGTTGCTTAAAAATTACTGTAAGAGATGTATATTTTTTGGATTTTTACTATTTTTACCGAAACCACCGACCTGATTGATGCTGAATTTCGGAACGATTTACCAACTAACATTCTCATGTCAGTCAAAATAAATCCGATTGACATCGTTATTGTATCATCGAGAAGAATGTATTGGTTCATGATGATGAACCTAGTGTTCTATTCTAAGTCCGCGATTTTCCACAGGAAACTTGTGTCTAAGATGTGTTGTGTAATTGCACTGAGGACTAATGCAAAGAAACTATAATACGCAACCCTCTGCCCGCGAGTTCAGCTTGCACTTGGCTGGTTTTTCATCATTTTCTTACATTAATAAGTATATGAAATATATCCTCCTTGTTATATCAAAGTTCATATACCTTGTTTGCCGCGTTATCTTTTTAAAAAATTCGTCTTTTAAGTCAAAATAATGAAATTGCAACAACTGTTGATCTTAAACGTTTGACATTTTGGAGATTTGAGATATTCCGTGCCCCAAAAGTTATTTATTAGTGATGTTTTTTGATATCACAAGATCCATATTGGGTGCATCGGCAATATTCATTCATATGCGATGCAACACGCGAGGGTGCCGGTCTGGCCGTAACCGCGGAGGGTGGGCGCGCGCCGGCGCGCGTGCGCCGCGCTCGCGGTCGATCGCGCTCCGGCGAGTAGCACGCGGACGCCACGTGGTCACCCTCACGTCACCCCTAAACATTATCCTAACCTTCGATCAAATAAAATAATATCCGTTTTGCTTACCATACATTGAATGTAGCCATACTGTTCCATTTCCATCACATTCAGTACGTTCGGCTCGTGCAACACGTTACGCCGCACCGTTTCGATTGCATTTCCAATAAACATTGCTACACATTCTTTTGTATATAACATCGGCCGTGCTCTATCTTCTTTATATTGATATATTTATCGCGTTATATATTAATAACTAACCTGCTTGTTATGGAATTGCCTGTGATTGATGTAATGCGCAGTATCAATACTCCTCGATCCCTCCTACTTTTCCTTCGCGTGCCAATTTTACGTTATTGCGACTAACTTCATAGCGGCATAGTTTCGTGCGTTGTCCTATACTTATCCATTATACATATATATAAAATTGCAATTACATTTATTTTTCGAAAAGAAAAGAAAAAAAGATACAATTAATGGGGCAACATTTATCGCGTATAGCTTACGGTACTAAAATTTAATCTTGCATGGTCAGTAGATAGGCGCGGCTGCCTTAAAAGCGCTTCCGCTGTCGCTCGGGCCGCGTCCTCGGCTCAGGGCGATGAACTATCGCTTCCTTTTGGCATTGAGAAGCTATTGATTGTGTCAAGAATCAACAAGTGAGAAAGTGAATCTAGGTAATATAACAGATGAAAATATGAATCACAGGTTCAATTTATGTATCATATTTTTCTTTCCATATTACAATTGTTTTATTGAAGTTAAACAAAAACCGGCCAAGTGCGAGTTAGACTTGCATCCGATTGTACGGAAGGTACGACCGTACGAAATTTAACACTGCATAATTTTTTTTTTTATAAATAGTTTAGTAAACAATGTCTAATTCAGTACTTGAGATTGTTGCTAAACAATCAATAAACAAGCCTTGGGAGTGCATTGGCTGAGACCGATCTTGGAAATAGCATTTATCAACTCTTTAGAGATTTCATATCAGTGTATGTGTATATTTATTATTGTACTATTGAGTATTCATACTCAATAGTGTGCATTAAGGTCAGACCAAGTTTGACGCCGCTGTAACGCGCAGGGACAATTTGGCGCTAGTCCGTCGCCGGTTTTTGTTATGTGTTGTTTTATTTAAGAGTAAGCATTATAGTTATACTAGTTAAACGTTTGTATGTATTGTCATTATCAAGATCTAGCAAAAAAACGCCTAAAAAACCACGTTGAACTAATATACATTTTTGGAATAATATTAAAAATAAATTTACTTATAACTTTTAAAAGAAACAATTTCGAAAACAAATTTGTACACAAACAATCATATAGTATCAATTTGGATTAAAAAAAATTGAAAAGCAACTAGTGTTATGTTTTTAAAACATTAATTTTATCGTAGAAGTAAGTACCGTAGTATAATAAGGATTAGTCCGCGTAAGGTTTCTTTTTTAGCTCAAGTTGAATGTCCGTTGAAAGTTTTTGTATTCGGTTAATTTTGTGCCTTATAACATGTAAACGTTTCATTGATTGACGATAACCGAATTAAAATACTGATTTTGATTGGTCTTGTGGAAATGTACGTTATTTGTCAAGTTCTAAAACTGATTTCAATTTGGAATTGATCGGTTAAGTAGTTTTTGCAATATGGCGATCGTATCGATTGAAAGAATTATTCATTTTAGATAAGTATTGTAGATTTTCACGCTATTTATCTGTAGTGGTCAATAGCTTTTTAATCAATCGACTAAGTCGTTCTGGTAATATTTGAAAATATTATTTCACGTGGTTTTTTTAGCGACAATAACTCTGAAACGAATCCATCCATTTAGGTCGACTTTCCGGTAATCAACTGAGCCTTCTAAACTTCAGAGTTGAAAGGAAAGCTTCTTATTATCAATAGCTCGAGTTTTATGAAGAAATAGAAAAAAAAAATCAGTTTTTGTCTGAAAATGCCCTTAATATCTGTAGAACAAACTCTGCCGATCAGTTAAAACGAAATCGGTCTAGACGTTATTAAAAGTTCATGCATATCCACGCGCACACCTATGAGGACATGCCATAGAAAATAAAATTTTCAATTATTTCAAATAGGTCGATGTGTGATGAAATTGAAACCACTTTAAATGTGCGAAACCACTTTACGAAATCGGTTTCGCTCAAATTGCAAGGGACGCTAAAGCGAATAAACATTTTTCGAATGACGCGAATTCATCTTTAATCATTTGATTCCTTTGACGTTATTCGATAAAAAAGATGAACCACTGGGCAAGTGCGAACAGGACTCAACCTGAAGACTTCCGTGCAAACTTTATTATGTACGTAGATATATCATCCGTCAAAAGTCTCGACGATTTTCGCTTGTTTTTGATATCGATATTTGTGAGGTATAGGTCTGGGATTTCCGAAACTTTCGCCATTTAGAAAAATTGTTAGATTATCGAAATTTATGAAAATCTAAAAGGCTCCTAGCGAGAAATCAAAAAAAAACTCATACAGTCAAAAATTCGGTCTACATCACGATCCGTACTCGCAATTGTAAACGTCTAATTATCATTGCAAAAAAAAAAAAAATATGGTAAAACACAAATTAACGATTTTCCGATTTTTCGCTTTACTTGTGCTGTGACATCTTGCTTCTTGTAAAATTTACAATTCTATGTCAACAAGGAGGAGTACTCCTTTGGTTTTGATTTATTTGCGAGTGTCAAAATACGCTAAAAAAATGGCTAATTTTTTATTACGTTGATTTAGACCTGAATTGTTGCAGCAGCTTCAAGGAACTGTAAACCTAACTATTTGATGTGAATTTTAGTTTGATAATTGAAATATTCCTGAGTACAAGGTCTTAACTTAAGGTCTGAGAATAAAAACAGTATTTTACGCGGATAAAATCGCGGGGCGCAGAATCGATGTAACAAATGAGCAGTATCGAGAGTAGAATCAGGATTAAAATCGAAAGCGAGATTGGATTCAGAATCCAGAGAGGAACCGGAATGTCAGTCGAGAGCGGGGCCAGTATCAGAATTAAGAGTGGAACTGCGATCGGAATCGAAAGGAGGGCTTGAGAATTGGGAATGAGAATGGAACCGTGAATATATATGAAAGAGCTGGCGCGATATAAAACACGAAGGAATCCATTCTACATCCACGTAGGTGGAGCCGCGGGCGAATGCTAGTAGTTACATAATTTACATTGTATTTGATAACTTTAACGATTTTATGCGCTTCGATATAACGTCAACACTAAATTAAATAGCTCTTTAGTAGAAACACATATTTTATATGCAGCGAAACGTTGAAAACATTATTTATTAGCGTCGATCTACAGACCATTTCGTATGCGTGCTAAAAACGCCTCGGCCGGTTTTTCTTTCTAAAATTTCTAAGATGTTTACTTGATTTATCTCTGGTAGGTAAGTATATTAGGATTCCGTTTGGCATATTGAATGGATTTTTTTTGTTTATTGATTTGATATTTGAAAAATTATTGTTTACTAACTTTAGCCCGTGGGGCCACCCATATGGATGTAGAATGCACTGTTTCATCTCTTATATCGACCGATCATGCTATCAATCATGAACCCGATCGCGGTCCGATTCTGTTTTCGTTTTTGATTCAAATTCAAAATATCTTTACTCAATAGATTATAAAATAAGACTTTAAATACTTTTTTAATTAACACTTTACCACTCGTTCGAGAGCCAAGTTTCCCTCAAGAAGAACAAGCAAAAAACTTAGGGTAGCTCTTTTCTAATTTCATCATGCATAACCTTAACAAATACGAAACCATTGATCAACGAAACAGCTTGATAAGACATCGAGCCGCTTATGTCATTCCGATTCCGATATCGATCTAGATCCCGGTTCTGCCTTCGATTCGATTCCGATAAAATTATCCTAGAGGAAACTCCTACTCTTGTAACAAAAAAACGTGTACTGTTGATATTTTTTATTATAAAACCATTTCGCTAACGCTCTCAATCCCGGTACCGGATCTGCTCGCGATTCCGATCCAAACCTGCGTTGAACTTAACCCTCGCTTGAACATTGATGTCATTAACAACCTATCGGCGTAAGTGAAGAATTCGCTTATTTTTATAAGAAACAAACGATAATAATAAGATGCGAGCCAAAGAGTAGGTGATCACCGCCTAACTTAGACATCTGCAACTCCAGAGTAGTCATTAGTGCATTGCCAGTTTTTAGAGTTCTGTACCTCCAAATGAGCTATTTGGAGGTACAAAACCCTAAAAATGTATATTAGGAGGTGTATATATCTAGATTTGTGACCCAAACACAGATGTGTAACGTCAATAAATTAATTTTAAATATGATTATCACTTTTGGGAAGTGAATTACGAGTAAAAAAATTTGCTGTTTTGCAAATTTTCACCATGTGGCATATCAAATGAAAGCGCTTATAATTTGACTGTATCGAATATATGTAGACATTGTTTTATATTACGTAATTTTAGAATTATTTCAGAAACTAGATGAAAACTGACCATTTCCCCTTTCGTATCTCCTAAATTACTGCCTTTGAAATTTTGAAAAAAGAATACAGAAAATAATTCTTTATTCATGGATCACAGGAAAACCTAGAAGTAGTTTATCGTTTGCTTCGTTTCGATTCCTTTCAATGTCCGGTATAAACTGTCACTCACTGAGTCTAGTTCGTATTTAGTGTGTATCGGTTTATTTTTATTTTTTCTCTATCGTAAAAGCAGTAATATATATGCATACGAGCGTCAAACTTGAAGTGATAATAGTGCAAAGTTAAGGAAAACAATAAATAACAATTGGCCGAGTGTAAGTAGGGCACATGCTTAAAATTAAAAATTTAAAAATGAAAGAATGGAAATAATTTCTTTTAAGTATTCAACACAAATATATTGCGTTATATTATGGAACCCCTCGGTGTTCGAATTCGACTCGTACATGGCCTGTTTATCGAAGAAGGAATACGTTCTTCTTTGAAGAAACCCCTTGTCGAGATTCATCGGGAACATCGCTGATAGTAGATCATTCTAAGTTTTATAGTACGTGGCAGAAAACGGCTCATGAAGCGTGCGAAGATAAAAAGCAAATTAGTAATTAAGATGATGAGGATGGTATTTTCGGCGAGCGATACAATAACTGAATTTAGCGGCAGAAATAAGGTTCAATAATTTTTAAGAGCACTCTCCATAGTATGTGTGGTAAATGTTATTTATCTTGTTGTCTCAAGTCTACGGGTCGAGCTTGCCGAATACTAACTACATGGAGTTGTACGTTCACGCGAGCGAAGTCGCGAAAAAAACTGGTACCTGTATAAATTTTAGCCTCGATATTATCCCGATCTATAAGCTTTTTGTTCAGCAATTTTTGGGTGAAAGGCTAACAAATCCATCTATTTTACAGACTGCGTTTACAATGTTAATAGTAAAGATATTCAACTTTTATGGTGAATTTTACAAACAAATAAAACGATTATTGATAAATGAAGCGTAAAATTTGTTAGATAATCTGTCAAATGTTATGGTTAACATTTATGAATTGCGTTTTCTCTTTGAGTGCAATTTACCTTTGTAAGATTTAACGTGAGTATTAGATGAATATAAATATAGAGCCGGAATCTCCTACGTATTTCTCAAGTGTACGGCATCCTGACCTTGACAACAATAATCTGATGCATTTTCAACCCTCGAGACCATGTATTAGGGAGTCTGTAAACCGATAAGGCTTAGGGGCCGACGTCGCGCCGGCGGCCGCGGCGCCGGGCGAAGGGCGCCCACACCGCGCGCCCTCCTCCGCCGCGCCGAGCTGTCAAACAGCCGCAGACGGGCACTCCGGCCGAACGCCTCATTCCGCCCTCGCAGCGGCCGTACGCCGAGATCGCGCGGATTCGTAATCTTTCCAGTGTACAGTGTGTGAGTCAGAGTGCACTCGTGTTTCGCTTTTCGCGCATGACGACGGACACCTCGAAGAGATGAACAGTAGCGCGACGACGGTCAACGGAGCCGTCAACGGTACCAATGGGGCGCTCAACTGCATCGGCGCCGCGCCGCGCACGGCCACCCTCGGCACACCCAGCAGCTATGCGTACACTTCCAGCGGCTCCCTGCTAGGACGCGGTGCTTCCGTACGGCCCGTGCCGCCGCCCACGCTTCCCAAGTATAGTGGCTCTTTCAGCGCCGGCAGCACGGGGCTGCGCGAGCGCGACCGCGAAGGCAGCGGCGGGTCACACCGGCTCGCGAGTCTCGAGCGGCTCGCGTTGCGACAGCGCATCATCGAACAGAATGCGAACAACCAAGTGCCGAACGCCCCCGTCTTAAACCCGACGGCAGCGGTCGGCGAGGGGCCCACCTTCGCCACGGTCACCCTTACCGACACCGCCGCGGTGAGTCCCGGTGCAAGACGCGCCCTACGCGCCCCCGACACTACCCACGGCACGTCCCCCGTCATCGGTACGCACCCCGCCAAAAAACGACAACATAAATCGTTATTTTAGAACTCCCTACTCGTACCGCTCTTTAATGTCGGTGCTTTGCACAATCAATATGTTGGGTATTATTTGTTCATTCTGCTCGAGTTTCGGTCTACTTTATACGATAATTGTACCTACAACGTTTCGTCTACCTAAAATAAACCAGATCGATTGTCCCGGATTTTACAAACTTTGATTATATTGTTATATTTCTACAAAAAATAAAAGATTCCTAATCGATACAGTACAACTACTGGAAATGTTACTAAAATATTTATTCTCTAAACGTAGCTAACTCTATATTTCCATGTACAGTAAGGACACTAAGATATGCATGCGCCCAGTCGGATAGCATTTCAACGAGCCGTGCATGACAATTCAAGAGGTTTGCAATCATTGACAATAAATAGATCGCACGTGCTTTGAATTTGTAATGAAGTTTTGAACTAGACTGTCGTATGGCGATTATAATGTTATGAGTAATTTGATATTACTTGTATGAAATCCGATATATTACAGTTGCTATGGAAGACCTTAGTGTATGTACTATTTTCTAAATACCCCCACTGTGTATTGGTAATCATATCCTCTTTTTTAATCGCACCATAAATTTTATACGTTACACGAAATCCTATATGTAGCATATAATTTTGGTAGACTTGGATTTGAATTGCAATTACTTTTATGGGACATTTAGTGATAGCAGATCTATTAAATAAGATTCATCTAAAGCTTATGAATTATTGTCGTGACAAATGGAACTTATCGTAGGTACTTTAAAAATGTGATGAAAGTGTGATCAAAAACAGGTTTAATTCTATCAGTTTATTAGCTTTCAAAATAAAAATCTGATATCCAGATAAAATTAAAATTTTTATCTAGTACACCTATATTAGACTCAGCTAAGTTTAATCAGTTAAATGTTAGGTTTGAATAATGAAAATGCAACATGTACGAAAAGTGTTTGAGGGGTCCAGTTTTGAGTTTATAATTTTTCGTAATATCATTAATTTTTACCTATCAACAATTCTGCTCGATTGCTTGAACCATTCTGGTTGATATGTATTTTATTGACGATTGTCTAATATTTTATGGCGTTATTATAAAATTGTAATTTTAATGTACTGTTAATATGACACACCTCAGTTGTCTCTAAATCCATTGCTGTACATTTTAATCATACCTGAAGGAAATTAGGTGCATAATAACTAAATACACAATAAATATGTTCGAAGAAAAAGGTTCTGAATAATTGATAATAGACACAGATTTTTAATTTTATGTTAGTTAAATACCAATTTCGCATCGTATTTTCCGTTTTCTTATACCTCTTTCACATAAAAAGGTAAACGAGCAAGCGGATTAATAGATCCTGTTGCGCAAGAATAAAAGATTCAACGCACGAAAAGCTGTCTAGATTTCTATGTGTTCGCAGTCGAGTGTGCCGTGACGGGCATTCGTATAATCCGGTCTTCGTATTGCTTTTTGCAGTGTTCATGTGTTCTCTTAAGGGCACGGCTCGCATCCCACTATGTTCCCACGCAGTTCCTTGGGCGGCACGGCGCGCGGGGTGCGCGGCGGGGTGGGGCGGGTGATTGACCCTTTCGTGTTCAGGGTTAAAAATAATCTCGGGTAAGCCGTGGCCCTCTCTGTTCGCATGTGGCGACTGCATCAAACGGCGACTGTTTCACGGTCGCAGGGTGACCTGCTATTTTTGAAACAAATTTATATATGCAAATTTTCCAGAAATAGTTTCTACATACAAATTGTAATGCCTAAAAGAAAATGACAAAATATATACCTATAATTATATTGTATGGTGCTAAAAAACCATCGATATATATAAAAATAACGTATGAGTTCGGGGCAATAGCTATATACGTATCGGCGGTCTTTCAAGCGGAGGACGATCTCGGCTGAAGCCAGCCTTATGTATTTATGTGGGCGTGCGAGCAATAAACTCGAGTAGGAAGAAAGTGGCCGTGTACCAGTTCAGTGTTATTCATCATTTCACGAACCCTATATTATTCGAATCTAATACTTTGTTTTTATTTATTTTCTCACTTCGTACATTTCTTTTGTATGTCATCGTATGAGTAAATTAACGCTTGAAAAATTTCTGTCGCTCGCGAAAGACACGTAACGGTACTCTTGTCTTAATTTTAATATGACTTATTATCGCGTGAATTAGTAATGGAATAATTACTATGTATTATACCGATATCGGCTCAGTTTACCGTTGCACAGCGCGCGAGTCTTAACGACTGGTTCCGATAACACGAACGCCGAAGGGCCAAAGCGAAGCGATTTCGACTCGAGGACCGATTGTAAATAGAACATTAAACGTGTGTAATGAACGGCGATTGTGAGGAGAAGAAGTACGGCGCCGGCTGGGTTTGCTTTTAGCCCCCAGACGCTGATAGTGACGTGACTGACGTGGCGCGTCGCCGTCGGCCGCGCCGCGACGCACGATAACCTCTCCCCGTTAACCGATTCTTGTGACACAGGATAAAGGATACTTTTATTCGTCTGCTATCGGCTCATGTCAACGAGCGCTTCAAAAGCCGGGCTATTGACTTAGCACTAATGCGTAACGTGGTCGGTCGGTGTGTTTGAATTTTTTTTATCAGTATGTTACGGCTCTTATCGCGTTGAAGAATCTTTATCTGATTCAACGCTTATTTGTCTTTCCGTTTCTTGCCATGTTTTCATCTCACACGGAAAAAAACTGTAATAAAGAATAGTAAAATATAGAACAAACCTTTTATTATATTTTTAAACTAAGTACTCAACTACATATGTCTAACACTATTTTTTTTATATTATGAGTATGGAGTTGTTTTTTATGATGTAACTAATTTTTCTGGTGTATTCATTCATGCGGTCTTTCAATAAAACTATTTTATAGATAGTAATAACTCTATATCTATCTATTTTTTTTTTTTTAATTCGTGGATCGAAATCAAAACTAAATATCCATTGATTTATTTTAAATTGGAAATGAAGGTAAATCAAGCCTAAATCAATTTGCTTAATACTATACAAGGTACCGCACATTTATTATATATCATTTGATATATAATATTATAATCCACATTACGTACCTAAAAAGATTAATTCTAAGAAAACTTCAATTTAGACCAACAGCTGCAGTTCGTTTTTACGAGTTAAATATAATTAACTGTTAAAAAATCTTTATTTTGTTACTCTTGTTTTACTTGAGGTTGCATTTAAAATTTAGCAACCAGTAAAAGCGGTTGAGGCACGTTTTCGTCTCGCATTCTTCAATTCTTTGCACAAAGGACTAACAGGAAAAGCGGGACCAAGCCAATGACCGCTTACCCTCGTCACGATAAGGTTCTTTTTAGTTTGTCGACAGGCTTATTCCCTTCCGTCGTGCACAGTCTGTGTGCCCTCGCTTTTGTGTGGCGGGGCGGGTGTAACTTGCGACTGGCATTGGGATCCTTTAGATATAGCCATAATTAACTTACCGTACGAGTACCTGAACCGGGACGACATCGTTTCACACGTAAAGATTTTTTAATTTAATTTCTTTTCCAAGAAAATTAAAAAATAATATTTGTTAATCAAGTTATTGTAAAATTGTTAAGTATTTTACAACAAAATAAAAATAACGTATTTACTGATTTCGTTGTCTAGGATTAATGGAAACTTTAAAAATGTGAGAAGTTGATATCGCGTATGATAAGTACATTAGCGTCATCATTACTAATGAAGTAGATTATCGTAAGAGATAAGCTCAGCCGGCAGGAACCGCCCCGTGTGTCGGCGGCGCGGCGCGTCCCGCCGTCGCTTCCCGCCGGGCCGCAGCCGGCCCGCTCGGTGTCAGTTAACCTCAAAACTGTCGGCGGTGCGTGTGCCGTTGAAGATTTTAAACTGAAAAGTGTATTCGCGACATCCGTAACAGATAATACGTATCGTAATCGACCTTCGTTGTATACGATACGTTGATGTTTATCGATGTGAACGTTTTTCAAATCGTGTGTTCCTCAAAAATACTAAACGTTCCACTGACGCGCGCGCATCCCCGCACTCCGCGCACGGTTTTCGGCTCCGTAGAAATGCGGCGGCTAATGAAGCGCTAGTTTCCGTTCGCCCGCAGCCGGCCGGCGCAGCAGATTTCGCAAAAGTGAACGCGAGTGGTGGCATTTGTTACATGTACACAATGGCAGGTCGTTGCGTGAGAAGCGTCGACGGTGAGAAGTGACTAATTATGTGAATAGTTGTCGCCGATTCGGCCGTAGTCGTCCGCGGCGCCGCGCGGGCCGCAGCATGCCCAACCGGGCGCCGCCGGCCGCCAACGGCGCGGCGCACGAGCCGAAGCTCGCTCGATGCTCGAGCAGCGTGGGCGACTCGGCGGATAAGCCTAGAGCGGGTTGGAATAGCCCTCGCGACATATGGCGCAATTTGTCTTTGAGGCGAAAGGCAGAGGTACCCTGCATCATTTTATCGATTATATTATATTTTGTCTGCGAAAATGTTGGATTTGTAATGTTCTTCTGTTGAATTATTAGATTAATGAAGTTTCGTATCCTTTCAAAGTTATTACAAATGTTTCTAGTAAAAAGAATATAGATGTAATATTTTATTTGACCATTTTCGGCAATAAGAAAGCATATAGCTAGGGTACTTAACAAGGCAGGCAGACAACTACCTTATGTCTTTTCACGTCTGATTGCTTTACGGCAGTCTTTTTACTTCAATAAATATAATTAATTCTTAGAAATTACTTAAATACAGGTTGAAAGTACTTAATAACTCAATTTGTTCTTTTTAAATATTACAATCAATGGATATTTCATCACTAATGCAGTTAAGTAATTAACCAATATAATTTCAATGACTATCGCTTTAAAATTCACACTTATTTATGTACATATATATATATATATATACACAAATAAGTGTATAGATATGTATGCTTTACTTGCTTTGACATATAAAACAGTATAGTGTTTAAATTTATGAAATAAATAAATTAAAACAAATACAAATGATTTAAAAAAATAACACTTCGCTTAAAAAACCAATAACAAAATTCCAATTTTAAAACAAAAAAAATCTAGTCCTAAGTTAAACATTTATTACGTTCTGATTCTAACAAAAATACTAAGGGAGAAAAACTGGAAAAGCAAAATTAAATGCCATGCGTTATTTTAATACTACTCATATGAAAATTTATGTGTTAGCTTTGACGTTAGTAAAACAATTAAACAGAGAAAGGGCCTCTTCCACGATCTCCTTTTAATTAAACTACAAGTCACTTTTAACATAAAATTCCATGTCTTCCTTTTAATGGTTTTAGTCCGAACAACTGTTCAAGAGGCCCTTGGAGCCTTTTCCGCCATCTTATAAATCGATATTTAACAAAAAGTCACTTTTAAAACAAAATTTGCGTCCACTTTGTCGGCGTTTTTAATATGTACACCAATGTCGACTTTTATATATACCAATTACAAGTTTCTAGTATTATGAGTCTCCGAATTAAGCGATGGACAGAAGGGCGGACTTGGCGAAATTATAGGGACTACGACACCCTTAAAAGCTGCTGTAATATACAGACAAATACACAATATTCTTCATAAACGTTTATTTTTTACTGTTTATGTACCGAATTTTAAGAAATGCAGACTTTTTCACGAATCGCTTATCACTCAATGAGTAAATTTTCTGGAATAATTTAACAATGATTTTTACTACAAAAATTTTTTATCAACTTTCAAGACGATTTGACGCTATTGGATTTGTAATATTTTTCCACAATTCTGATTACAGATATTATAAATTTATTGGGATTACTGCCAATGTTTGTGTTATTTGTTGGTTGAAATGCATCTTTAAAATAATATCTTGAGATTTCACGTATAGTAAGTGGTTACGTAAGTTCTTAATAACGGGATCGGACGACGGATAGTTTATTGTATCCAATAGAAGGGATTTTCTTACCGATGCATATTTGCACAAAATTGTTCATGAGGTTGTTTGTGCTAATCGTTTCTACAAACAAAAACGGTTCTATGGACCAACGACCCACTTACTAAGTGGTTACGTAAGTGCTTAATAACGGGATCGGACGACGGATAGTTTATTGTATCAGATAGAAGGGATTTTCTTACCGATGCATATTTGCACAAAATTGTTCATGAGGTTGTTTGTGCTAATCGTTTCTACAAACAAAAACGGTTCTATGGACCAACGACCCACTTACACATCGGTGGTCCCAAATGTTGAGTTTGCATGCTAAGTATAGTAATTGGGTACAAAATATTTAAATAAACTCATTTTTGGAATATTATTCGTGATTTAATGTTTGTTCCGAGTTTAGTAGTACTTTTAAAAGTAGCGAGCACATCATGGACCGTGGAGACGATTCTCAGTCCATGTGGGAATTGAGACATGACACGATTTTCAAATGCGGAATCTCTTGAGGCAAAATGACGAATAATGATAAATAACGATGAAAATATGTATTCTCACTTACCTATAGAAATTTAAAATAACTTCTATTTTGAGATAGAGAATTTTTAGTAGGTATGAGAATACTGATAATATTTAGGACTGAAAACGTGGAGCTTGGAGCCTCTCAACCTGGAATCTTTATTCCGTGGGGGACAGTAATGGGGCGGCTACCAGCCATGTCTTCATTGAAATAAGGTTTTACTCGTCATATTGATCTAAATTTTACGTTATTAAAAATGTCTCTTGTGACAATTTCCACATGAACCGAGAATCGCTTCCCTGGTCTGTCAAATGCCTTATAGAAATATAAATGAAATATATTAGCTCGTCAACGATTCTAATGGCTCTTTATCATTTTTTGCTTTTGTCAATATTTTTTAATCGATATTCAGAAGTGCGAAGTGGCGAGGCAATCGGAATGTATATTTGAAGCATTAAATAACTTTTCTTTTTTTTTTGTATAGTATTCTTACGTTTGAATACTTTCAGGCTTTGTTTGCGTTTTTAGATAGTAGAAATCACATATTCGTATAACAAAAATGTCGTTTCATCGTTTTTAATTTCCACAGGTAGTATTAATGCTACAACCATCGTATTGTTCTTTATTTTAATATGCCACGTTTACTTTCGGAATTTATTCGAGTGTATTTAAAGATTTCTTTATATAAGTAAATATAACTTCTGATGAGGCGTCTAAGCATCTCCTCATTCAAAACTACGAAGTATTAAAAATATTATTTATTACCAGATGTTTTCTTTCCATCGCTTATTAATACCGAAGTGGTTCAATTTCATGTTTTTGAGCTGCGTGCGCCCGTGTCGCCGACACGAAAGGTCTGTCATCGGTCCACCGGCGGATGGTCACCCGGGCTGTGGCCGCGAGCGGAGCGCGTCACTCTCGCCGTCCGTATCGTGCAGAACGGATCGGGAGTGCCCACCTCCCGACGTACAGCGCCGCGGTCGTCGACACCGCGCTCATTCATCTCCGCCCGATACCTGATACCTCCGCTAGACGCGCGCCGCTAGCTGCTACACCGGCCCGGCCCGGCGGCGGGCGCGACTCGCTTTCAAAACACGGCCGGACAGGGGCGTGATGTCTATGGTCATCTCGGCGATCTGTCATCTGAATAATGTTATGAGTATTGTCCGACGTCTTATCTATTCCCGATCAAGCTGTCAACCGCAATGCTGATTTCGGTGAATATGTTACACGAGTCACGTTTTTTTAAATAAATATAAAAATAAATCAAATGTGATTCATCTAATTTGTCGGTTATGTAGCAAGCGTCGAGCAAGTGCAGCTTCAGTAGTGTTATATAAAATACATGTAAAGTTATTTTTTACAAATAGTGACTTATAAGTAACTTTACGTTAGTACATGACTTCCTTTTAGTGATTTTTAACCCTAAAATTACCTTTTTATATAAAAGGCAATCGAAGCTATTTTTATTGCCTAAAAGTAATTTTTCAATATGGCGTATAAAAGATCATATTTTATGTTCTTTAATATTAGATGAGATTTCAATATTTTTAAATAACACAATAAAATATAAATAATCAATATCTGTGTAAAATAATAACTGAACATCAAACAATTATCTATTGTACTGACACTGACAATGCTTTGACATTTTTCTCAATTTCCACGCACGATTTCTCCTTTTTCAACCATGTGACTTAGTCTGTTTTCTTAATTTCTATCATTATTTTTTTATTAACTAATAGTATTAAACATTTTCTATTTATATCACTAAATTAATTTCCGCCCGCTGCTTCACCCGCGTGAACATAAAATGAATTCCTTCATCTTTTTTGATTGATCATTCTTGTCGTCAATCCCTATTCCGATTCCAGGCAGACACTTAGTTCTAATTATGATCCTAAACTCGTTATCGACCCTGTACCATTCCCAATGTTAATCCCGGTTTTGGTCTCGTTTATAATCCTAGTCCAGTTCTCGTCCTGCCTCCATTCAGTTAAGCTCTCGGTCCTGATTCTGATTCCACATTCGAATTGACCTCGATCCCGTTCTCAATTTCGGTCCCACTCTCGAATACGATTTTTATTCGGCTTTTGGCTTCGTTCGGCTTCGCTACATATCGGCCACGTTTATGATTAGAAGGAAGCTAAGAATAAATATTAGTATATTAAAATAAGACAGGCTGTATTACTCGGTCATAGTGTAGCGTTCTAAGCGTTTGAGTGTCCAATTACTATTTTTTTGGTATTCGTTTTTGTATAAAAAATATACCATGTCTTATTTCGGTAAATAGCCTACCTTAAAAAGCTCTATGGAGAATTTAATTACAATTCGTCCAGCCGTTCGTTCAAGTACGGTAAAAGGACATACATTGTTCAGGTTTGATGGTAACGAAACCAAGCTTAAACTATTCACAAGTGACTATTAATTGAAAGTCGGTTTAAAAGAAGATCGTGGAAGAGGACTTTAAAGTGACAAGTTTCGAGCGGGTTCTATCTAACTTTAGATTTATTTTTTAAACGTCTATCATTAAATGAATATCGCATCGTATGGCAAGATATTTGTGTCGAGACCTTTGCATCGCCGAACCCGATCATTGCATTCCTTTTAGCGACATTTATGTCGCGACAGCATCGCGCCGCAACTCCGTGTACGGCGTAAGCTGACGCAGATCGAGCACGTGGTAGGTACGTCCTCGTGTCCTACGTTTGTATGAATCGATCGGTACGTGTCTTGTGCCGGTACGTGACTATATTGCATTTCATATCCGGGACGATGCAATGTAATGCATCTAATGGAGTTACCTACTATTTATATGTATGTCTATGAGTTACTGAGTCGGTTGAATTTTGATATTTGCAGATTGTTAGGATTGTGAAATGATTAAATTCAAATATTAAACAATTCTCCAATTTCTAAAATCGATCTCTTTTATAAAATAATGTTTTTTTAATATAAAATGTGTTTAAGTTTCCATATGGATTACCGTACAATTTAGTTTTAATAAAATATTCAAAGTATTGATTAGTTTAACCGAGAAAAGTATCATTGCGGTTTTAAAAGGGTTTGATGACAATTTTGATATCTTCTTAATGTAATATAAATTTCTAATATAAGAGATAAAGTACTCCATAAAACATATTTCACATCTTGAAGACTTTTATTTTTCGAATATTTGAGAAATATATTTTATCCCGTATATATTTATTTTATTGTATTTTATTTATTATTCGAATACTCAATAATAAACAATAAATTTTCTAGATGACGTCATCGAACATAGACTAGATATGCCTGCGTGGACGTAATGGATTTTCCATCACCTTTTATATCAAACGGTGTCTTTTTCAATCACAATTCTCGTCCCGTATCTTTTCTTGATTTCAATTCCGGTTCCACTCTCAGTTCCAATTCAGATTTCGTTCTCAATTTCAATCTCAATTCTGATTTTAAATCTGATGCACTGATCATCTTTGAAATTTATGTGTCTCACGTTTGGAATACGATTATGGACTAAATTTGAATCCCAATGAAGCTATGAATTTTGATCGGATAAAAAGCATCTTATGGGGTCACTCGAACATTAAACCAATCTTCAAACCTACTTTTATTCACACTTGTTTATTATTTGTAATGTTAGTTATAATTGTCCTACAGAAACCGTGTACTGCGAGTGCTATGAAAACACACGTAATATAATTACGTATGTTTTTTAATTAGATATACAAATAGATAGATCTAGAACTTAAATATTTTAAATTAGCTTTTTAGAAACTATATATCGTTGGCTTACGTTTTATTTGTCTATTTGTGAGTACATAACTTTAACACGACGAGATCGATAGATAGTTTCGTGTATAGAATTACCTAAAACCCATAATGTCATGATAAATATCCGAGGACAAAGGACAAATGGAACCTCGTGTATTATAAATAAATAATAAAACCGTAATACAAAAGAATGGTAGGTGTATGATTGAAGCATTATATCGCGACGGCCAGAATATTGTCAATACTGTGTGGAACTTTTATAATTGTCTCAAGTATTCATTTTTTTCTTTTGACAACGCAAACAACATACACCTACGCGAATGACCCGGATGAGTTTGCCCTAATTTAAATGTTTGTTTAAAGTTCTAAGTAATTAAACCAATTTACGCAGCTAATGTACTGCACTAATTTGGCCCAAGTGACAATTAGTTTAACCTTAATCAAGGCAGTTCACGGTCATGATTGTGGCGATTACCGAGCGAAATAAAACGTATGGAATGTTCAAAACTGGTTACATATTACACCGTTACACGTAATAAATAGCATCAAAAGATTACTTGTAAATAAGAATTTTTGTAACGGACGGCCGTAAGTTGTTGACTTAGAGTAAATCAGGCAGCGTATTAAGATAAGCGTAAAAAATGACAATCCGTCGACATAAACGTAACGATGCCTTTCGTCCGTGTTATTTTCTATTTTGGAAACAGCCCATTTTAGAAAAAATATCTTTTCAAAATGATTTTTATGTAGATAGGCGTGACTTTTTTACGACATTAGATTATGTCTAATTAAAAGAAAATCCAAATTGTTATTCCATGAGGTTATGGGTAGTATAAAATATTTTTATATTATTTAGTGCCCGATACACTTTGAAGTTCGCGTAAGTCTTTTAAAAATACTTGTATAGATGGATTTTTATAAGAAAAGTCATGTAAAATAATTGACCTATGATAATTATGCATGTTTTTTTTTAAATTTAATATAGTGTAAAAGTAAAGAAAAAATCGTCGCGTCTATTGTGGTTTGATCTACCTTAAAAGATAAGCTATGGCGGTTGCTCTACAATTTACCAAAGTTTTTATACAAGTGAATATCAGGCTCGTCAGGCCGAGCTTCGAGTTTTACTAATTCACAGATTGAATTGCGGGCGGCAGCAGCTTTTAGGGTCGGCGCGGGCGCTTTGTTATGATTACGTTACGCTGTGTCTGTCATAATGTAATTATTAAGATTTTTAACGGTTAATTAGTGATGAATTAAAATTGTCATAGTTTTAAGCACTTTTCGTGTAGCTATTTGTACAGTCTGTTGATTGATTTGGACCTCTCCTAATATAACGAAGAGAATTTCTTTCCAGGTTGTCTTGTATCACGTCTCGGGGCAAAAATATGTCTGGCGTAAGGTGTGAATTTTTTATTAGTATTTATAATCTTGTCCAATAATAATTTCATATTGAGATATAAAATCGTTGGAGCTTTGTGTTATTGTCTTGTTCGAATAATACGTTATTGGGTAGTTGTAAGATTTCTGGGCGTTACGAAATGACTACAGACACCTACTACATAGACGGACACCTCTAACCACGCGGATGAAGCCAAACTAAATAAAATAGTTTATTAGTTAAAAATTTATTTCTCTATTCTCAGGGCAAACCTAATAGTAATATGTTTTAATACACAATTACCTAAAACTTTCCGCTACTTGTATACGTACACAATATTCTATGTATACACAATATTCTATATATACACAAGTGCTGTGTATTGTATTTTTTGTGTTGGTGCGTGAGCCGCGTGTCGGTCTACTTCTACATCGGACGTAGACTAGAATGCCTGTTGACACATAAAAAACCCATGTTCCTGACGTGGGCACATGTGCAACGATATTGCGGTGTGCACGTGTAGTCTTGACTTTTTTCACAGCCGATGAAATACGTTGAAATTTCATTTCTCAAATAATTTCCTTCGACTGTATAAATTTATACGATTTTATAAATTTGTTAATATGGTACGTATAATAATCTCATGTAGAAAATTACCAGTTTACTTGTAAAGCGTTATTCGTTCAGGAATATCGTAAAGAAATATGTAGCGGTCGCAACGTGATCTAGTCGTCTCCGACATCGCATGGTTATCGGCACGCGCGTGCCCGACGACCTATGCTGTGCTCTAGTATTTCCCTGACTCCTGAACATGTAGGAATATAATTGAATTACTACCGATATTGTAAATATTGAACGGCAAAAGAAGACATTGTGATGCAACCATGTATATTGTAGAAGGTTCTTCAGACTCTCGGGCGTGTGACGTACATGACGTGCGTCGGCCGAGGGCATGGCGAGTACTTACCTCTGCTATCTTTCGAAGGAGACGCGTACAAAAAAGTAGCATGCTGTATTGGTCGCATACGTGCACATGAGTGTGGCTTTAGACGATTTCAGATTTGCACCACTATCGATTATTGTAGCTTTAGAACAAATGAGCAATTATATCAATTTACGCTCTTAAAGCCTTGAGTAACGTCTACTTATGTGGAAATAATAGAAACAAATTAGGTATTGGATGTTATCGAAACTAGAACTATTATTATCAACCTATTCCTTAAATAAATTTTTCATAAACTACTTTTATCTTTTTTTTTTTGTTCCTTCTTTCTGGTTAACACTGCAAATAGGAAAATCAGTTTTGATGAATGATTACTTTTTTTTTTGAAATGGAATTATGTCATTTATGCTACATTAAAGTAAAAAAGTAATACCGTGTGTGAATACTTCAGACATACTTCAGACTGTGTAATGCCGAGATAAATAATAAAATTTTGAATATTTTCGGCATTTCAAATAAATGTTTTCGATTTGACTGACGTTCATATATTTTTTTGTGGATTTTCCATATAGATAAATTAAAGGTAACTTGAAATTCTAAGTAAATGCATTGTTGTTTCATGTTTATGAAGTTATCAAAAATTTTAAAGAATCTGAAACAATAAAAAATAAATGGTGTTTAATTATAATTTGTTCTATCAAAGAAAGCAATCATGTGTCTACAGCTCTCAATAAATCAGTGGAACGAATTCGGAATGAATATTCGATAGGCAATTCTGTGACCATGAGCTATTTAAGTTTTATAAATGCTACGATATTAATATTTTAATATATGGTGTTAATTTTAATACGCTCGCTTAAGTATCATGTTCGCCACGTAAAGACTACTTTACGATATTATTTTTATATAAAAGTAGGTTTTCGTCCGCGTGGACATCGTCTTTTATATTGATCGATTTCGCTCTCAATCGTAACCGTGGACCCGCTCTCAATTCTGATATCAATATTGTTTCTGATTCCCATCATGGTCGCGCTCTTAATTCTAATTCCGCCTCACATTCGATTTAGTCTTCGACTTGTGCTCAATTACGGTTCCGACTTTAGATTCTGCTCCCTGTCCAGCTTCTCATTTCAATTACGTTATCGATCACAGTTCCAATTTAAACGGAGCGTGACAAATGCTAGTATCAAAATCAAATATATTAGTCGGGGAATAGTGTAGTTCTCTACGAGAAAAGAATTTTTAGAATGGGTCTAGTAATTCGGATCTACACATACTAGATGAAGTCTATAACGAAAATGCTAGTATTACTATATATAAAAAAAAAAATTGACGTATTTGTATGCAACATTGTCACAAATTTCAAATTGATCAACCGACTACTTTTTGAGATTTACGAGCACAACCATACGCAGACTGAATATATATATGTTCCAAATATTTCTGGGTTAAACTTTATAGTCGCAGCACTTTCGCGTGGCGGCGGCGGTCGTTTCTATTTGTTTATGATGTCGCGGTCACGTTTCCGGTATTTCGTTCTGCATATTCACGTCGATCAAACGTTACAGTTGATTGTAGCGATCATTGTAAAAGTTCGTTGTAGTATTTAACTAAAGAGGGTTCCGTACGGGTTCCGGATCGCCCGATGTGCCGCCTCGTATTACCAATAGAGTCTCCGACAGACGCTACAACAAGTTTAGCGAGATATTTCATATTAACATAATCTATACATAGATCGATGTCGTGGGCTCTCGGTCAACACTATTAAAGTACGATACCGCGTTATCGGAATGCCGATTAATGTAATAAATCAAATTAATTAAAGCGTGTATGCTGTTATATTTGACGCGATGTTTCGTCTGTAGAGTTCCGGTATATATGGCGTAGATGCCTTTCTTTTAACACTTTAACATGTATTTGTAACACACACACATACATTATGTTCTTGTATAAACAACCTCATCCAGTTTTCGATGTTTAACAAACAGTCGGCGACGTTGTCGAGTTATGATTGTCTTATCTGCGTCGAGCGCGTCTGGCGGGCGCGGGCCGGTCCGGGCCGGCCTACGCAAAGGTGCATCCGCACGCCTACGCGCGCGCCCTCATCCAGTGCGTGTCACGCTGTTATAACTTATTACAGTTATAATGTCCATAGATATCATCATGGAGATCGAGTTCCCGAGCTAATTGTCCGCTTTGGGATCTCGATCGATAGCGGGCTCGTGATGTAATCTCACGCATAAATATATTGGAGCTTCTCGCGTCAAATGGTTACTGAAATCATAAATAATGCTTAAAATAAAATAAGAAAGTAGTTCGATAATCAGGTTTGTTGGGTTTTTTATTTCTCTTTTTTGAAGTCAAAATTTCTTTAGGCACGTGTGGGGTACTTTTAGAATGGCGAAAAATACTGAACTCATAATTAGGTACATGTATAAGGTCGGGGGGAAAAAACTTTTAGGTATTTTGTAAGTAAAAAGTTAAAGTAAAATCTCTTTGGTTATGCTGTGGTAGTTTTGATACCATTAAATAGATGACATTAAAAAAAAAAAGAAAAACAAATTGAAACGATGTTCCGCCATTTTTTCTATTGTTTTTCTGTCCACCAAAATGGATGACTAATGTAGAAATTCGATACATTTTAAAGTTTTACTACAAAAAGGGGAAAAATGCGATACAAGCTGCGAAAAAGATTTGTGATGTTTATGGACCTAATGCAGTGTCGGTAAGAGTAGTACAAAACCGGTTTAAATGTTTTCAATCCGGTAGTCCGGTAATTTTGATGTAAAAGATGAACGTCGCTCTAGGCAACCTGTTACAGAAAAAATCGATGCCATTTTGAAAAAAATAAAGAAAAATCGGCATATTAGTTCTTACGATATAACTGAAAAGCTGAAGATTGACCACAAAACAGTTTTGACCCATTTGAAAAAAGCTGGATGCACAAAAAGCTCGATACTAGGGTCCCATACGAGTTCACTGAATAAAATCTAATGAATCGTATTCCTATTTGTGATTCTCTATCGAAATGTAATGAAACCGAACCGTTTTTGAAAAGATTGATGATCGGTCATGAAATATGGATTACTTACGACAAGAACGTGCAAAAAAGATCACGGTGAAAAGGTAAGCAAGCTCCAAGAACTATAGCGGAACCCGAATTAACTCGCAATAAGTTGATGCTAGGTCTATGGTGAGATTGGAAGGGCATTATTCATTATGAGGTTTTACCGTATCAATTTGGATTTCTACTGCCAACAGGTTATGAGGCTCGAGCAAGAAGTAAGAAAGAGGACTGTTAAAACTGCTTGTCGCAGTTTTTTGATTAGAAGTCCCAAAATTTCTATAGCAATAGGATTATGTTATTCTCTACAAAATGTGTGTATATATATATATATTAAGTAATAGGTATGTGATGAAAAATTATCTTGAATTTGTATATGAAATACTAAAAAACTTTTTCCCCGACTTTATGGATATAGAGAAAATCCAATTAATTAAATTTTATAAAATCGGTATGTATTTATAAATTTGTTTGTTTTATATAGATAATAATCATTATTTTTTAATGTAATACAGCGCAATAAAGGAAAATTTTATTATTATATTAATACGTAGTTAAAAATAATTTCTAATAAAAAATATCTTCTAAATATTTTTTCTTATCGACCCAAAATTAATGTTTACAAATATATGAAGTTAAGAAGTTTTAACTTTTAACGTGTTTTTGTTACTGAGATCATCCTTGTTTAACATATGATTAATTCTTGTAATAATACTTGTCCGATTAAAAAATTAGATATAAATTTTTTAAAATTTTCTGCATTCCGTTGATTTCAATTTCTTCAGGCAAGCTATAATAGTATAAAGCAACAGCATTAGTAATATGACCATTTTCTTTTATTTATAATTGCTCCTCGTCATTTTTTGGTTCTTGGAGATTGTTGGAAAATCCATGTATCCAAAACCAAAAAATATTTTGTGATCAATATCACACAGGGGAGGTATAAGTACGGATAAGGTCATTTTAATCGTTATTTTAATTTCGTTTTAGAAGACGCCTATCGAATTGGAATTAAAGTTGAAAAAGGAGTAGATATCAATTTATGAAAAGTATTTTTTATGTAGCGGTAAATTCGGCCTTAATATTGTTTTTGTGTTTAATGTATAGTACAAATAATTTTGAGTTTATGCAGATAATTTTCAAGGGAACTGTCAATTAATTTAATAAAAATAACCTTCGCATAAAATATATTCCACAATAGTTTGTAGTGTAAATACTGAAAATATATATGTTATTCACAAGGTAAGGTAATGCATTTCGACTTTTTCCAACTTTTTCTCTACTCGTCCGCACTGTACATATATCTCTCGGCTTCTTTAGCTCAGTACCATTATACCGAGTATATATTGAACAACGCACGAAACTTTGCCGCCGTTGTGAAGTTCGTCACGAAAGCGTCGCAATGGCGTAAAATACGAACCCGGCAGAGGAAAAAAAAGGGTCGGGGAGCGTAATACCTGCGCAGTAGTATATCATTCGCAGCTAGTTCAAAGTGGCAAAGTTTCGTGCGTTGTACTGTAATAATAATTGCTCTAGCTACAAAATGGAGGAGGATTGTGTAGAAAAATCAAATTCCATGCTTCGAAAGTAATTTTTTTGCTCTGCTTTTGCCGAGTGCGTCATTTTTGAATTTGTATATAATTGTAGTACACATACGTAAATCCTTTTTTTGAGTAACGAATATCTTAGATATAATCTTTTTATATTAATTATTTTCCTTTTTAATTAACTGCTCCTACGGGCATCACAGCAACCTTAACTTATTTAATTAACAATCTTGATACTTAACATGAGTAGGTGTACATATTTATTATTTTCCACCAAAAAAATTCGTGACCATCACCGTTTATGATCTCAAACGTATTGGAAAAAACTGTAAAGTCATAAATAAGGCGTTCGTTCAATTTGTTACAATATATCGTTTGGCATGTGCCGGTTTTCGCTCATTTTAAATTTACATTTGTGTATTAATTCCGTTTCTATTTGACCTAGACTAGACGTGACACCTATTAGTGCCTTTATTAGGATATCCGATGGTGCGTTGGCGAATGGTGTACTCGTTGTACGATAGCCGGACCGTGAACTAGTTTGGCGTTATTTAACAGACTGTACTAGAGCATATAAAATTCTAGTCACTCTCTGCAACGCTGTAAACAGCTAATTACGTGGATGACGTAGACATTTTTACCGATATAAAATATTCGATTCAAATTCTTTTGCCCTTCTTCTAATAACACGCACTAATTACTAGTTTGCAGAGACAGCTGTCTACTATGAGAATTTTGGACACTCATTAAGTGAATAAATAATAAGTTACAATCGTATTAATAAATACTCGCATATGTATACATAAATAATCTATTTATAAACGATTCTCATGCTGCTAGTGTTCTTGTAATATAAGTAGGTACTGCCGTAAATCTATACCACAGGATATTTATACATGCTCGTGTTCGCTCGAAGTCCGTCGTACCTCTGAACTCTAAACCTGGACGCAAATACTACGCGGCTAGCTCGCTCTCGGGCACGGAGTGTGCGCCCGAGTTTATTAACACTTCAGGGACATCGGCGAAGAAAGCGCATTACGAATGTATACGCACACCTGCGCACCGCCGCTCGTCCCCCCCGGCCGTAAACGAGTAGGTAGGTACGTTTCGCTTTTCATAAATGTATTGCACGTGCGCTGATCGTTCATCGATTTCCGTTAAACACTGCATCGTATTGAAAAAAACATTCTTTTAATAAACTAGGGGACCTCATACGGATTTCAATCTATAAAATAATTTATTCCAAATACTTTATTATTTATTTTCCAATGCCTAAAAGTTGAGCTGCAGTTAGTGCTACTACGTATCGTGTTACCGATGTCTACCCGATCTCACGTTTACGACTTGTCGATGCTTTATCATCTGAGTATGCATTGTCCTTTTGAATAGCATTTTCGTTATAAATTATATTCATTTAATTTATCAAAGATTTTAATTGGTCGACTGTTATCTATGATATTTTGATAATAGCAGAGAGACTTAAGTCCGCAATACAGCAGCTGATTTAACAAATATCTGAAATATCGGTCTACAATATTGAGAAATATAGTTTTAAGTTTAAGATAGTAATTTTTATTATTAGAAGGGCATGGCGTTATACCTGATATAGTCGTTATATTTGTTACATGATTCAGATTAAAGTTTATCCGACACTGGATCTAGGTATTAAGGTTAATATCCTCTGGATTTCAATTGAAGTTCGAGAATGACATATATTGTTTGTGATAATTCACGGTTTATGTTAATTATACTAAACGCACATATGACAGAAAAATTGAAATTCTTCATACTAAGTGTGTACGCCAATATTCTCTTTTCGATTTTTATGTCGCCGAAAGTCAGCGCTCTAGATCTTGCTTCAATGAAGTCAGCTCAGGGAGGGAAATGACGCATCTCACAGTGCACACATAGTATAGTTGAAAAGTTGAGCAGAGTTGCTATATTTTCTATGGTATTGACGATTCGGAGCACGATGACAAATGACAATAATACATGTGTCCCGGAGCGGACTGGTGGTGGATGTGGTGCATGAAGTGCATAGTTATACGCCGCACATAGTTGCATATCACATTCATATAAGAACAGGCATCGTTTAGTGCTAGCTATACCTTTCCGGGTTGTACTAAGTAGAGTGCTTTATTTGGTATCTATTTGCCGATACGGGTAGGATAGTGCCTTCCTCTTTAAAATATTGGACATCACAGCATTAATAAACATAATAATCCCTAATTCTGCTATGCAGGCCTCAAACAGTCAAACGGTTACAAAAAAAAACAGGACAATTTTATAGTCTCGTATTTATACACTTTTTAGTTGTTTACGTTATAATTTATTCTTTGATATGTATATACGCAACAGAGAGATTTTTTATACTTAAATTCACAAGTAGCTCTTATAAGCAATAAAATTCAACACCAAGCCACGTGACGTATGTTGTATTTATGGCCACTGCTCTATATTATGTTAAATCTAATGTGCGTAGTTTTGTAATATCGTGATTTTGTTATTACGTTTTCAGAATATGGAAAAAAATTTATAAGGTTTTAATTTACTAGCGTTCGTCACGTAAGCAATTTTATATTTTTACTTCAAATGAAGAGCCTTTTTTACAAGAGATTCATAAATATAGTATTTTGAAAACTTTAAGGAAAAATGTAGTATTTTATGATGTGAACAATTGCTTTGAATTTTGTTTTAAATCTGATTTGAAAAGGACAACTACATTAATTCAGAGCAGAACTAAATGTATAAAAACTGCACTCAAGATTAAAAATGGCTCGTAAATTTTAATAAAATAAGTATCAAATATGAAAAATATTCAAATATTTGCTATATATACTTTCCAAATGGCCGCGAGGTATAGTTGAAAAACCAATTTCAACAATTTGGAGGTATCATAATATGTTTCGCAGCAGAATTTAAAACAGTTAGATTACTTAATTTTCATTTCAGCAATTAATGGCCCTAGCTTTAATAAGAGTTCACACTTTGTATTGATCAGTTGTATGAATTTGCCACGCTATTTATCTACACATTGCAGGACTTATAGACGTAACCTAACATTGCTTTTCATAGGTAAGTGTTTTTTGAGTGTATGCTTATTATAAATGCGAAATACCTATTTATGTCGTACTCTTGGGTATTAACTGCTAAATCGCTAAATCGATTTTGGAAAATAAATTAAAAATATAGTCTACTTTTAAAACTTGCTTTTGTTTTTAATCTTGTAATATTTTTGTGGGTTTATCATGGGTAAAAAAATAAATTATAAACAATAATACCGCCGTCTTATGAACAAAATTCAATGTTGATATCCCTTTTCTTTTAATGTGACGATTTTGAGTGTTCTGATTTTCAATAGTACATGTTTATAGGTTATTTACGTAAAGGGGTTATTACAATTAGTAGCACTGGCAAAAGGGAAAGTATTTTGACTCCACAAATTCTTATTGCATCGATAAATTTGCCTTTTTGAGTTTAAAGATTGCAATTCCCAATAAAACTGGTTTCGAAATAACTAATTAAAACTCAAGGACAGACAGACTAGTCCGTGAAGAAAACCTGTTCATTTCATGAGGCAATCTTTGTATGACGTATGCAGGTCCTATCCGATCCACAAAATACTCGACAAGAGTTGTTTGTAGAAGTAATACGTAATTCATAAAAAATAGGATAATAATAATAAAAATTTTTTCGTCATAAGGAAAAATAGAAATATCCATATAACTGCCTATATTAATACCTACATGGGTATACAATGGATATGTCTTTATTTTTCAGCAGTGTAGGTGCACCACGTATGTACATAGACACGTACATATTTCACCACCCAGATACTTAATTAGTAGATGATTTAATGATTATTTATTGTCATAACAAAAATGCTACTTGTGTAAAGTTGCGCCTGGCAGCATTTTCAGAGTATTTGTAATGCTATTTTTCGCATTTAAAAAAAATTATACACGCGATAAATTATCAATGCAAGGAGAATTTTAGTCAAAATATAGTTTACTAGAGAAAATGAGTGGGTGTCAGAAAATCTAATTTAATCGTATGCGTAATGTCTATAAGATGACATTCTATGCATGGGGTACATGGTGTGTAACATGCATCTATTTGAAAGTACTGATATAGTTGTTATAGTTTTGAACTTTCTCTGAAGGGAGTTATTTAAAGTTTGATTTAGAAAGTTTTTCTTTTTTAGCTGCAGGCAATATTACACAGTTAATATGAATTATATTTTCGAGAGACACGTAAAAAGCTTGAGTTATAGGCGCTCCTGAACGATTTTCCTTACTCGAAATCCACTGCGATTTCTTTATCAATGCTTAAAACATAAACATCGCATTTGAAGCATGGGTGTCAAAAAAAAAAATAGTGGAATAATCCGCCTCCTAAAATTATTTAAAAAATTGCTTCAACAGACTCCAAAAACAAATATCTAGTTGTTTTAGAGTCGTTTCCAACTAAAGATAAATCAAATCTAGTCGTGTCTCCTTAAAAGATCTCCTTTTTGATTTAGTATTTGAGGTTTTATATTCATATTTATATATTATATCTTCTTTTGCCTTGCTTTAGCCGGAATTGACTCCAAAAACAATTAATTAGTTGTTTTTAGAGTCTATTTAAACAATCGTTTAAATAGGTTTTTGAAGGCTTTATATGCAAAAGTTATTTCATTACACATTTTTTAATTAGGTATCGAGTAATTATATAACCATAATTCGTTTAACTACTTTGCTTCTGGATTAAACCATGATTAATAAAATTGGCCAGGGATCTCCTTTACTTTTGTACGGAGCACGTGGAAAAGTAGTATTCAGATCTTGCATTTATTGACCGCTGGTAACCATTCTAGGGTATATGCATTCTTCGTTGGAGATCAACTACCAAATTGTTCTTGTATAATTTAATCTACATGAATTATACTTATTCCTTGTAATATAAACAAATTGAGAAAATTATCACTAAACGTACATAAAAAAATACTTACAGGCGAACATAGAACTTCTTCCTTTTTTTAAGTCTGTTAAACAAGAATGAGTAAACGGACTCTAAACCTAACCATAATTTTAGTACAAATGAAGTTTGCTTTAAAGTTGGGTTGACGCGTTAGTATCATAAAAACCTCTTACTGTTTAATGATTTAATTTACATAAACGTTGTTTATATGATTGTAAATGTCATATTTATGGTGTTTTATAGCAGTCATATTTGTGGGATCACACCGGGCACCAATGATCATGTGATCATTCATTTTTATAGCTATTTGTCGGTACGGATAAATTTTAATAACAATAACTCAATAAATAAATCACATCTTAAGAAAAATTCCATGACTCGGATATTATTAAGGATTACTGATCACAGTGTAGTTTTGTATCTGTCGATCTTCCCGTTCGCCAAGTGCATTCACTTTCACCGATATCGTCGGTTACTGCAATCGATCACCTTTATTCTTGTCCGACGCGGATGCGATTGAACCTCGGTGTGAGTAGCGGCACGGGCTCAGCCGGTTCTCGGTGAGTCACCGGCGGGCGGCGACGGGGTGCCCGCGCCCGCCGCGCGCGCCGGCGAAGGCCCGTAATTGCTAGATGTTACTTTTTGTCTCGACCGCTCCGGCGGCGGCCGCGGGCGTTGCAGAATATGGTATTTCTACTTTTTGCGCAAGTCGCGTCCCCCTGCAGGAGATGTCGCCGGTCAGACGGCTCGTCGCTAAATCTGTTCAGGCTCGTTCACTGTTTACGATCGAGAGGTCGTGGCTGATTTATGACTTGCCGTTCTCGTTATTCCAAGCAGTTCAGTTGTTGTATATATACATTTAATATTAACTGCTCGATTCGTCTCTTTAGTTTCAAGCGAACCAAAATTACCTGGTACGTGATGCTTTCTTTGACATTTATTATTCTTGTGAGTCCCAAATTGGTTTTAGCGTTTGGTTGATTTATTACAAATATAATGTCAACATTATTACTATATCTTTTCTTGTGCTTGAAAAAAGGAAGCATTAACTTAACTTTAACCCTACTATTTTGTGGTATACGACGTTGCGACTCGGCGCGTGACGTGAAAGTTCTTGCAAATAACGGCAAGAATCTTGTTCACCGTTTTTTAAGGATTTAATTGTGCGACGGATATGGTCAAGATATTAAATAAATGTACAATCGTATTTGTACTCCATTCAATGAAAGATATGGAATGTCAGAATTGTTTACCTACTCGATATTGATTATTATTAAATTATTTTGTTTTCTTTCCAATCTTTACGAATTGATGATCCACGGTAAATTTCACCAAGATATTCGAAATAGTACAAGTCTATTTATTCCGGGAAAATTTTTAATACATGAATTGTAACGTAGGAACGTTACCGCCGAATAGAGATTAATATATCGTGAAACGCTAATGTATTCCGTAATATTCGGAAGTCGCGACCCGATACCGGCTTCCTAGAAGCGAGCCGCGTCTTTTCAAAGTAGAATGATCTGAATCAAATCAATGAATAAGGCGAAACGCTTATGACAAACGCGATCGGGGCGCAGTCATCCGACATGCGCGCCTAGCGACACCGTCCTCCGGGCAGGCCGCGCGCGCCGAACAATGGCACATCGGCCGGGTAAAAGCCAATCACTCGTGTAATGACTGCCGCTGTTATCTCTAATTGTCATCGCCGGCGCCTTCCTCGGCCGCGTGCGCCGGGAGCGGCTCTGCTCCCCGCCCTATCTAAACCGTCGCTGTATAGGTGTATATAAAATTTAACAAAAACCCATTATTAAACGAATGAATGTGGCTCATATATGTATCGACATAATTGTTGCTTTTGGTTTTGTTAGTTTTAAATTTAGAACGTTACCGAGCTCAATGAAAACGTTCATGCTAATAATCACACATATCCAGCAGAGGCGAGTGGTATATCGGTCGCTTTACAAGTTCACGACAGTGGCGTTGCGTAAATAGCGGATTATATTGTTTTTATCGGCTGAATAAGCAATCCGAAGGTCAAAGTCTCGTCGTTCAACTCAGTACTCCTGCCGTTGTTGACTAATAGTCACCTACTTGCCGGCCGATTACGGAATAATTTATCCTCATAATGTAACAAATAGTATGTGACGGCCATTACGCTTTTTGCCGTTAAACGAAGTGAGTGCGTTTGAGTTGCGTTTTGAAAATGATCAATCGACGTTCAACGTCGCGACGAATATAAAATGTTAGTGCCTCGAATGGAGTATGATATAAATCGTTCAAATGCATCTGGCAATGAATTTATCATGCGAATGAAAACGGACTGTGAATCAAAAGAACTATAGTAGTATATAATGTTTAATTTGTTGAAAAAGTTCAGAGGTAACAGGAAAAATAAACAGATGGATACAGTCAAAACGATCGGAATGGATTATAACGTAAGTGCACATGATTATTATAGTGATCTTTATGCACCCCGCTCAACGATAACATCGCCGATTGTAGCCGTCCCGCTTGTGATTTTGTATTGTTATTGTTTTCGGTAAGCGCACAAATGGGGGTCCCGAGCCTATACTAAGTTATTGTTGTACACACGTTCTTCGCCATGTAAACAATACTGCATTCTTCGCATATCGGAGTGCGTTTTCTTCGCTAGCCAACGCGCCGGGCGTGTGTAAACAAGACTGTAGAGAGCCGACTAGTTCAGTCCACGATCTGCCGTTGTGTAATCTAGTGAAAGAAATCGCGTACGACTACTGTTTATGATAACGCTCAATAGGCGAAATGATTAAAATGCCCACGTGCCCGTCGTGCGTGATGCGGATGCAACGCTCCCGGCGTCGACGGCTCGAGTTTCGACAGTGCGACGTGGCGCTTCATCAAACGGCATATGGTACTGCATTTTATATAATTAATAACGTTTTATCTGCGTTTTAAAGGTTAATATTTCGCCGAGCTTTTTACATATCGGTTTACTTGTTCTATCGTCGACTTGTGACCGTAAGTTTTATAAACGATCCCGTCCGCACCGATAGAGATTTAAACACCGGTTACATCCTATTCTGTTTACGGTTTCGAATGACATGTCAAAAAGCTATCAGCTATTGCTGCGTCGTAAACGATATCAAAAGACATTTACATATTTATAACAAAAAAGAAAACGGCCTAAACATAATATATCGAGGCTCAGACCAATAAGTCGCTTTATTCATATCGATGCGTTTAAATGCTAATGCTGCAGCAAGTCGGTGCATTGAGCCGCAGTTCGCCGCCGGCCGGGGCGGTGCATCTTAGTATTATTAGAACCGCTTCACGCCGAATCGGCCGACGAACCGCGCGATCACCGCGCCGACGCCGTCATCGCTTGTGAGTTACGGCGGTATCCTGGTCGGAGTTTGTTTAGTGTCGATCGAAGCGCAGTCTGATCGACGCCATTGGTGTTAATTTAATGTTACGAAACATCATTATAACTTTATCGTCGTGATCCTAAAGTCGTTGTGACTTTTTTGTCTTTACAAGCCTAGTATTGCCTTTTTTTAAACCGAATTTGAATTATTAGATTATATATAAAAAAAAGCTTTTCCATTTCAGTAACATCTACGAATAAATATCAAAGAAACGTGGTAAAACTTCGATCACTTCACTATTTGCATTTGCATTTTTCATCGACTATAGAAAGTTGCCGTTTTGATCATAGGCTGCTGCATTAAGAGCCGTTCTAAACTCGCTTACGAATCAATCTTATTGCTTAACAATAATTGCGCGCGCGTATTACATAAATGCTATAAAAAAAAACAAAGACTATTCGAAATGCAACGAAATTTAGAGAGTGGTAAATAAATTAGAAAGACATTTATTATTTGCCGTTTGTGACGAGCTTCTATAGATCTAAAACACGTCTGCTAGACAAAATTCATTCGGTTCTTTATGAGTCTGTTTTGTATCTAGTCACAATGTTCTACCTGTGGGTCGTTTAATCTGACCACAAAACGGCCCCGTATAAAAACGTGACCTGTTATAAAACGGTTTCATCATTTTTAATATCTCGTGTTTCGGCATCTGCGGTATTTCGCTAAACAGCATGTTGGCTTTAAACTTTGATGCGAGTAAGACCCGGGCATGGTTTTCGCCTGGGTGTCTTTATAGCACTTCGTTTCGTGCTTACGGGCTGGTGTGCGGCATCTCGTTTGATTTGTCACGCCGATTGACCTGTGCCAATTGGCGTGACAAATCAAAATATTTAAATTAAAAAAAAATCACGATGGAAATATCAAATGAAACGTAAGGAAAAATAAATGATAGGTCAATTTATTTGTATTAGAATCCCACAACATTCGCGACTACCGCAGTACACTATAATCCTTCAATTTAAATTTAACATCGTATCAATTATCTGTTGTTGCGAATATGGATATGGTTCAGTGTTTATAAATAGGAGCTCATTTTTACTTCACATAAATAAATAATTGTGGCCATAGTGTGGTCTCAGCAGTGGGGTAGTAGAAACATGAGATAAAAAAAAAAATGAAATGTTGAAACCATGGACTTAAAAAATATATCGTTAATAATAACATTGCTATGTGTATAAGAGCCGAAGCATTGCGCGGAGGTAGATGCGTGAGTGAAAGGAGAATGGACATGCAAAAAGACATGCGATAATGGAATAGTAACATTATAGTAAAATGTTGGACAGATGTCGACGTTCTCCGAAATTGAATTCATAAAGAAAAGTAGGGAAATGTTTAATACAACTTCAGCAACGTGCCTGGCGAAATTGACAACCTAGCGACAGTCGGCACACGTACTCAGGTGTGAATGTGTATTTATGATTAGTGATTTTATAGCGACTTACTTTGTGGGGCGTTTATCGTTGCTTGTGTCGATGCTCCTGGCGTCAATGCTTCGAGCCTCGACAGTGCGACGCGGCACTTCATCAGGGGCGTACGGTACTGCATTTTATATAGCTACCATTGTTTTATTTGTTATGTTTTAATTAAAATTCTAACCCCCAATTAAAATTACGTTTATTTTAAAACTGTGACTGCATCTATTCAATTAATCATAGAGTACATAATTACTATAGTATATAGTGGAAAATCTTTTTAATGATGAAGTTTTATTTGTTTTATATTTTTCATACAAACGAAGGCTGTGCACGCAGTAATGGATTATACAAAGATGTTCGATAGAAATCAAGTAATAATTTGACGTGGTGAAAGATTCACAGCGCGCCTATTGTCGCGGCGCGTTGTTGAATCGCGGCCCGTCTTCAATTGTCTTTATGGGCTAGTTGACATTTCAATGGGCCGGTGAAATCATCAAAGGAAGCGGCGCCGTTAGTGGTGCGCTCCCTTCGTGGACCTAATGTTTAAGTAAATACGATGTTAATGGTCTAGAACGAGAATCAGAATGTTTGTGATGTAACTGTTTCAAAAAATTGTATAGAGAAAGAAAACTAGTGAAAACTGTAAATAACATTATCAAGGTTCGATTTTCGTATATACCCCGTGCTACGCAAATTAGGCGGGGAGCGTTATCGAGTTTCAACAAAAAATGAAGTCGTTATGTTTCCCCTCCGCGCAATATGTTCGTGCATCCTATATTAAAGGCGTGTATTTTTATTCCATTCCTGATTTATAGGTGTTTTATTTTCAATGCGAACAAGTTAAGCTTTCGATGAATACATCGAATGCTTAACTTAATACCAAATATGGTATTAAATGTTATTGCCACTGTCACTAACTGTTTAATTTACAGTCGTCAGCAATCAGTATATGATTTTGAAGCACCTTTGTCAGTTATATTTTTACGCTTTTTAAGCTTTGACCTTTAGACTAGGTATATTTTTAGATATTCTTTCAGTTGATTGGCTTAGAGATAACTAATTTCTACGCCCCTCTACTCTAAAGTACTAAAAGCATCATATGTATAAGATTTTGACGTAGTCGCACTATGTTTTATTTAGAAAATGAATTTGGTAAAAGAGGTGGAACTAAAAAAATATTTACTATAACAAAGGACAAATATGTATTCGAGTTTAGATCAGCAGAGTAAACAGTTGCGCGTCGGAGTTGGCACATACTATTTTTCCACACATTTATTTGTTATTATTTACTTATAAACTCTCGCTTATTTCCCAAAAGGGTAGGCAGAGACCATAGATTTCCACATGGTACGATCTATGAATATATATCTTTCTTCACTGACATTCGTACTTGATGAACGACGGGATGACTGTACATTGACATATAATTGTACATAATACTATTTATGCCTGTAATTACTTGTCTAAACGCGTCGCAAATTCTCCATTCACAGATTACGTCACATCTGATCAGGTTGAAATATATAACATACAAATACAATAAATAGGTTCATCGAACTATTTGTTTGCATTATTTTGTACTAAATGCAGTTATAACCTGTTTGATACAAGTATCGGACAAGTAATAACTAGAGTCGTAAAATTAACCGCTGAAAGTAGAATCGGTAATATCCTGACTCGCCGCGACCAGCACTCCAATTTGACCAGTGCCGTTCACCGCCGCTCGTAAATGAGTGATGGCCGTGAAGTGGAGCAGCAGGTCGCTGCAGCGCGTTCCGCGTGACTCACCGCTTTCGTGGCGCCCGCGGCCCGCGGCCCGCGGCCGTCGCACACCTCGCATTTCGCTTTTGCTAACTGCGATAACGCGTGATTAATACTTGCTCGGTGAAACCGCTCGTCGATCGTTCGCCTCGTGGTGTTTGTACGGGGCTGAGCGCGGACACTCGCGCCGCCCGCGACGCGGTAACCGCGTATGTGTTAGACATGGAAATTATGAAAAAAAAGGAGACACTCGAAAACTTTTGAATGTTCATTACTAATTACAGACATCTAGCTTTTCGATGAAAATTTATCATTGTTTTGGAAGAAAGTTAATATCCTAGAGGTCTGAGAAAGTCCAAGAGCGGTCGCAATAAAATTTTGTTGTATTTGAGGTAAACGATCCCCAGTTTCAGTCAGCGGTGTGAGTCGATGCGTCGTCGTGGTCGTGGACATTCTCGCGTTTGGTCATTCATAACGCCCACCGGACAAGGTTACAAATGGAGACATACCAATTTTACAAAAAACTGTTCTCTGATCCTTCGGTAGTACGATTTCTGATCCTTCTGATCGTACGGTTGTAATCTGACCAGTAAACAATAGAAATACTTGGGAAAAATTTTCTTTCCCTGTGGCTGAGCTTTCAACTCGTTGCCTATCTCCGATCGGCGGTCGTAAAGTACTGTAATGTCGCTGATCAGATCTCCGGTTACTGTCATTACAATATAAACCATTAGTTTTGGAATGCTACGTAATGAAAAGCTGAATGTATTGACGTTGTCCACGAATCAGATAAGTTGTCGCCAAGTCTCCGTTTTCTTGCTTTTGAATTGCTTCTAATTGGTAATTCTTGATTTAAGAGTCGAAGAATCGTATATTACGGAAATGTTTTTTTCTAAATATAGATTAATGTAATGGCAATCATTATAATGAATGTTGTGTTCATTACAATATTCTACACTTCACATTTTCATGCTCCAGCTTGATAGAATATTATGTAATTTTGATGGAGGGGTGACCTTTACGAGTTGTATGGAGTCGAGAATGAGTTCGGCAACATTACGCGTGCGTCGAATTAAAAGATACTAATTGGTATTTTGCGTATATTCTCAATTATTAATACAATTTACCGATTTTGCATATATTAATGTTTCAGTTACAAAGCAAACGCGAGCTGTTCTTCAAGTCGGACTCGATGAGCGGCGGCGTGGCGGCGACGGGCGCGGCGGGAAGCGTGGCGCCCGCCGTGCCCCCGCTGGCGTCCGCTGCGCTGAAGGAAGCGTTGTCCAAGCGCGCTGCCACGCTGCCTGCCGACGCCGACACCAATCACCACGATGCCGCCAACAAGCTCAGCAACAGCGTGTCCGTGGACAATGCACGGCCCGTCGCACCTCTCTCCGCACCCCCGCCGACGCCGGCGCCTCCGCCCCCTGCTGTACCAACTTCGATTTTGCATAATATGCCGAGCGCTCTACGTGCTACAGACAATGCATTAAAGGTGAGCGAAGATGTGGATGGGATAGTTTAATTTAATGAAATTATTATTTAGTCACTTATTTCGATAGCATATTTAGTGAAATAGAAATTGTATTGAAAGTATTTTCATAGTATTAATAAAAATACAAACTATCTTACATTGATTTTCCACTTAAGTGTAGTGTCTGACGACAATGAATATCCAGTTATTAATGATAATATAATAACGAAATCTTACTCCGACATCTCTATTTATCTATGAAAATTTAATATAACTAAGAAAGAATTTAAAAGAGTTGAAGGGAAATAACGATCGACATAAACTTACAAATAAAAATAAACTACGTTTAGGTAAGTACATATTGACTACGCAGTCGATAAATCACAAATTAATTTCAAGGGTTCTGTGCGCATGTTGACTAAGGGCTCTGTAGATATACTAGGTTTTTCCTTAAATAAATTTAAATCTGTAATTAAATAAATTATGTAGTAAAAATGATACTACATAATTTCGGAATAATAAAAGACAATTATCTATGGCCATAACCAGCTCGACTTCTTACCGGATTGTGTCATTCTTTAATAATATTGAATTTGATTATGGTTGTGTGATGATGTGAAAAATTTTGATAAGAGCTATTTTTGACTCCGCCCTCTTGTTATTATGTGAAAACTACTTTCTGAACGAGTAACAAAATGGTTTATTAATAAAATCCTATGATTTATTCGAAGTGTTGACTGTTGACAAGAGTTATGTAATAAAAATAAAGATATTCCGAAACTAACTTGGAATTAAGTTTAATAGCGGTAGCTATAAAATAAAGTAGGAGATGGTCAGCAAAAGATAAGGGCGTGTGTACAAAGTTGTGTAAATAACATTCAAATAGTTATTCTAAGTTCAAACGGAGCATCGTTATAATACACCTACATAAAAATCTTAATAAATAAACAAATTAGAGTAGCATGTTTATCTGTACAATTATCTGCGCTTACTATTACATATTTATTGTGCGTTCGATTGTTTAAATTTAAGCGTCAAGTGTTTGTTTCAATAAAAGTAAAATTATTTTTGAAATTTAATATTTACAGAAACTCGATCATCCACCTGTCGCACCGAAACCAGAAAATTTGCCCAAAATAGAAAAGCCAAAAACCAAAGAATTAGATGGTTATGTCGGATTTGCGAATCTACCGAACCAGGTATACAGGAAGGCTGTGAAAAAAGGATTTGAATTCACATTGATGGTTGTGGGTAAGTTCTTAATCAACGTTTCTTTCTGTATCTTGTTACTAAATTTGTAATGAAGGGACTTACAAATTCTGTGCATTGATTATTTTTAGATATAATCGAGTCTTTTTTCCAACAAGTTCATATACCACCTACCTATTTTATCCGTTATATGTAGCGACATAATCGTATTTTCTGCATTTACGTTTTTTACATTTACATTAACTTTAAAGTTGTTTTCATATTCTAATGTACGAGGAAATTAGTCAAATCTTTGTAACAGGTGGTTACTTATACATAAAGAAATCCGATACCTGAGTAGTATTCATTTCACTTAGAGATTAAATAAATCCCATTGTAGTTGGATAATACAGGTTGAATTACAGTGAATGTTAATAACAGTAAATATTTAATTCATAAACTTTGTTCGAGTCATATAAAGATTTATTATTAATAAATCTAGACCACAATACGAGCCTTCACGCGCTATATTGTTGATCGTAAAATGTTACAACACTTTTCATACGCAGTAATGTCGGTCTAATCCATAGTAAAATGATTAATATGACTAAGAATGCGTAGAGATTGATTAGCTAGTACTAAAAACAGTTCTCGAAGCGGGCCACGGCCCTCTGTTTGAACGTTTCCCTTTATGCTGTGTGTTGTGCGTCACGGCTCATTGTCATCAGTCGGGCGGGCCCGATAAATCAAGTTTGAATAATGGCACGTTTCAGGCGAGAGCGGCCTGGGGAAATCGACGTTAATAAACTCCCTGTTCTTAACCGAAGTCTACGACAAGGACAAACACCCGGGACCGTCGCTGCGCGTGAAGAAGACGGTCGGCGTGGAGACCAGCGTCGTATTGCTCAAGGAGAACGGCGTCAACCTCACGCTCACCATCGTCGACACGCCCGGATTCGGCGACGCCGTGGACAATAGCAATTGGTGAGTGGTCGGGGTTAGCGGCGATGCGGTATATCGCGTCAGTTTTAGACTTGCCGTACGGATCTGAGAAGAGTCCTAAAAAACTAAACTAAACGAGAAACGTGCTCAAAACCGTGGTTAGAAAACCAGTTTTGCAAACTGTACTGCATGACCTATCAAATGTAAGGGCTTCAAATTTAAGAAAAGGAGCGAAAAAAAAAATTGAGCATCCGCCCCTTGTTTCCGGAACCACTGAGCTTAAAATTTTGAAAAAAAAACAGAAATAAGTTTTACAATCGCAGTTCTTTTACTTGCTACAAACAAATTTGGGTCAGTTTTAAAAAAAAAAATAAACATATTCATCATGCAAAGTCCTCTCTCCATGCGAGTTTAAGTAGTAGTTATTGTACTTATTGAGGGACATTGTTTCTTGTGAGATAAATATTTTTCAAGTAGCTCCTCTACTGTGTATTGTTGAAATTGTAAAGTTTGTGATAAATTGCATATTATGTGTGGTTGGTTGAAATGTAGAATTGCATTACTGGCATTGGTAATTTGAGAATTGGGAAGGAAGACTAGTTGTTAACAATTTTTGTGAATTTCCCTTTGATTAAGGTTTAATTAAGAAAAATCGTTGCTGTATTTCATAAGAGCTTTTTAACAACACTCCATTGAGATAATACTAGTGCAATTTTTCGAATTCACTTATTTTTAGTAGATACAAAATGGCCATCTCTGAGAGGCAGGGGCTAAAACACTGCAATATATGAAAATATAATAGCTTCACTGCTTATTTAGCAGAGCGAACGATTGTCGTCACTCAAAATTCCAATCGTAATGTTTTTTATTTAAATATAGTTTTGTACGGATAGTATTACAATAGTAAAATTTTTCTTTCGTTCATAGTACTTGCTTCTGCAAAAAAAAAAATTAAAATGGCACAATTGGCAATATTGGCAAAATTTACAATGCATAATGTCTGTTTTAAATGTTCGCCATATTAATTGTCATTTGCGGTTGAATCGTATTCAGAGGCACTATTCATCTTTTGAAAATCAAAAACTCATGGGTATTATCGAGCTGTGGACTTAAGTGATGTAAGAGAGATGTAAGTACAACTATTTACATTTAGGGCTCTTGTTATTTAGTTTTGGTATGAATTATAATATTTCTTCCTTGCTAATGGCAGGTTGAATATAACTACATGAGGATCCCTTGTGAAGTTTTATTGATTTAAGATTTTAATAACCATCAACAGCTGCCAATTTAGCCCTTGTATGCATGAATGCATTATTTTCTAACTAAATTCACATTCAACAATATATGTTTTAACACAAAGAAATATGTAATGAAGTAGTTCAGTTGAGTATAACTTAAAATAATTTACTAATAAAAAATGTTTTATACTTAAAATAAAAGACTTACATAAACCGTTTTGGTTGTTTACAACATAGTATTTGCGCGTATTTATACATTAAATACCAGCTTCAAAAAAATGAGCAATATCTATTGCTTAGTTACATATTTGGATGTCAATATCTTATATTTACATTACCATATGCCAGTTAAATAAGGTGCTAAACGAGATACCACAAGGCGAAAAAATGTCAAAAATTTGCTAAAATAAGGGACAAATCATTCTGTAATTTTTATTTATTATTTTATTTGTTATTCTTTTATAATTAAAAAGAATAACAATAATAAATAAAACATTAACTACATAACTGCAGCATCAAACAATCCCCCCTTTTTGTTATCATCAGTTTTCCGAATTGCTTTGCAGTATGAAAGCAAATTGAAAGAGATATATTTACATCAAAACGAAGATGTAAACGTGTCACGTCTTATGTAATAAGGAACAATCCAATTAATCAAATTTGCAAAAATAAAAACAATCGCTCGTGTATTTCGACGTAAAAAATATAAGGTACCATTCTCGTAAACTTTTTCAGGGAAATTATCATATGATTGAATTGTTTCGTTCATGAGCGTACTTTGCAACAATATTATGCAAAATTAAATTCATGGCTAATGCCATGAATTTAATTTGCATAATATTGTTGCAAAGTATTAAAATTTAGGCATTAAATTTTAATAACCTGATATCGAATGGAATATTTGATGGATATTAGTGAAGTGAAATGGGTATGTAAAAATAATACCTTTTGGAAATCATTGGTCTCTGCTTATCTCTTTGCAAAGTTGAACTTTGTGATTATCTGTTCCAGCTTGGAGTACTTAGTGGAACAAATAATTACTCTTGAATTGTTATAAAATTCTGATTAGTTGATCATTTAACTGCCAGAGGTCTAAATTATTCTAATAAATGAACAGATAAATTATTCCAAGAAATGAGAGTGTAGATAGTATAATCAAATTTACAAAGTTGCATTGAAAATGTCAACAATGCATAATTGTTTTCGCTATGAGAAGTGTAAAAAACAAAGTCATTGTACATTCTATTTGTATGTTGTAGAAACAGAATGATACATAAAAAAAAATAATAACTCAATACTCAATATTTTTTGTTTTATTATTATTAAAGCATGTAGTGATAGGAACAAGTCCGTTATGAAATTAATTTCAAAGAGAATATTCATTAAGTAATTTGGTTTTAAAATATTATTGATATTGCTTCCTGTTAAAATCTACAAATATTTGATTTTTTAAAAATAAGTGTACATGTAAATTTAGATTGGCAGATGAATTAGGTATCTTCTTTTTATTTCAAAGGTTGTATTTTATACAGTTTAGGAAACTGACAGTTATTCCACATTTGTTCCAAAAGACATGTAAGTCATTGGCAAAATTTTAATACCTTTTGTTGTACAAAGCAAGAATGTAATCATATCAGTATAGAGAGCACAAAAATAATTAACGAAGGATGTAAATATTTATCCTTATCTCTTGCATAGTCACTTCACTTGTATCAAGCTATAGAATTTATTAAGACATGTATTTAATACGTACTTTGATATTGTATCCTCTCCTGTAATGAAAATAAGTGGAATACAATAAATTATACTTAATTATGTCAAATATATTAATTTAATAGATAATATGTACAATTCGCGCCCAATGTAAAGCCGACTGTTTAAAATTAGCACTGAATACAGCGCAAATACAATCGAATGAAGTTTGCGTATTATGTTCTAGTTGTTCTTTTGCAGTTTATGGAAAAAAAATTATTTATTCTGTTATTTGATACTGTAACTTTATATAGCCATGATTGACATGGCCAATTCAGTTCAATAGCCTCTAGGTTTCGATAGCATCAGAGATGTAAATGATCTATAACACTATATCATATTACGAAGCATGAGTAATGCTTTCTTCCATGTTAATTTCTTAAAATAACATGTAAAAAAAATAGTTGTAAATATTACGACAGTGTTTTTACATTCTCATTATTTTTTACAGATCTAAAAGATTAAGAAAATTTTATCATTCTAATATATACAAAGAAAAATTGTTCATAATGTTTTTTTTTTGTACTGACTTGAAGCAGTGGAAAGATGATTATTTTCATAATGCATTTAAAGGAATTTAGAGCAGAATTCGTAAATTTATGGATCTTGGGCGTTCCAAAACCCATAACGAGTGAGCATAATTTGTGTAGAATATACAATTATTAAATGTTTTTTTTCTGTTGCAGTTGGCAACCGATAATAGACTTCGTAGAATCGAAATACGAAGAATTCCTAAATGCGGAATCGCGGGTGACGCGCAAGGCTGCTCCGCCAGACACGCGCGTGCACTGCTGTCTCTACTTCATCGCGCCTTCCGGTCACGGTCTGAAGCCTCTTGACGTGGAGTTCATGCAACGACTTGGCGACAAAGTTAATATAATTCCGGTCATAGCTAAGGCGGATACTATGACACCGGAGGAGTGTATAGAATTCAAACAACAGGTGAAGCTATTTTTGATTGATATGAAACAAACAATAGAAGGGAGGTTGATTGGTGTTATAAGACATTTAAGTTAATAGTTCATGAGCTGTGCAAAAAATTGCAAATATAAAAACATTCTATTAAAGACTTATGGTATTCATTTCATATTAATAAAAAGATGTAAATAGATAAATTCGAATATATATATTAGTTTTTGAATAGTTTAAATTTATGTATGAATGTTAGGAATGACAGTTACTAAATTTGTAAGTATGTATCTCATCAATGACAGCGTAATAAGGCGCGTTTAGTAATGATGACTAATTATTTAGGGTAGTGTAAAATTTGTTTCTTTCCAAATACCTATGCAATTTTTTTTTTCATCAACCATTCTTTCTACCTTACATTGATACGTTTTTCATGTATTTTTGCATTATTTAACCCTATTTAATGATAATAATCGCTCGTTATTTCTTTTATGCAGCATTATAATTAACTTAAATTAGTTTTAAATTATGTTTTAAATCAACATATTTTATAGTAGGATTAATTAGTTGTAATTATGAAATTTCAAAAACATTGTCCACTATTGAGTTTTATAAAATGTGGTCAAAATTTTAAAATATTTTTTTTTCATAATGGGTTTTATTTCTATTAAACTCTTTATTGCATCATTACATTTCCACACATTCCATAAACGATCTCGAGTACATACATGATATTGATATTATTAAGATCTTGTTTGTTATTTGGATTCGTCGCTATAATACGACGAAACTGTAAAATTTTATTACATGAATGAGTTAGAAAGAAAATGTCTTATTAGAAATTTGTTCAATATTATAGTATTTATGGAGTGTTTGGTACAATTTTTACGTTATGTACATGTTAAAATTTATTAATCAGGTAATGAAAGAAATAGCACAACACGAGATTAAGATCTATGAGTTCCCGGAGAGTACGGGTGAAGAAGGGGAGGCGGCGGAAGCGACGCGAGCGCTGCGGGCGCGCGTACCTTTTGCCGTCGTGGGCGCCAACACCGTCATCGAGCAGGATGGGCGGCGTGTGCGCGGCCGCAAATATCCTTGGGGTGTCGCTGAAGGTTAATCAATTTACTATATTATTTAAAATGATTAAATCGAAGTACATAGTTGAATGCTTAAGAAAGAGGTAAAATAAAAAGTTGGACAGTTTATTGGATACTAGTTGTCCCGCCCGCTTCGCTGGGTAATTTTTATTATAAATAAAATGGCGAAGGATTTACGGAATTCGAAAAATGAGTAGCCTAGAACCATCTACAAATCATCCCGCATCGAATGGTCCCAGTCCCATGTCTATCTATACGTTTAGTAGTTTTTACGTGATTGGCGAACAAAGACAACCTATTTTCATTATATATGTATAGATTATGTAAATATTGCTGGTTGTATAAAAATGTGTAGGAAAGCAAGTATGCATCTTTTGACAAAACTCAGATATTATTTGAAAAGCAATGGTTATCTACACTATGCAATTAATATTTTTTATATATTTTTTAAAATAAATCTGCTGCTTTTAAGAATCCTGAGATCTATTTTCAGCTGATCACATACGGTATAATAATGTTATTTTCTATTTGTTTATGTAATTCTATTTCAATGCTCCAACCAACCAATGGCAATTAATGATAATATCGCGTAGTGTTTTTGTTTTTATATGTCTAAAAAAAATTTCCAATTTAAAAGTTAAAAAAAAAATAGATTTTATACTTGTAAGCAAAAAGTTGAGCCGAATTCAATTGGCATTTGAGGTACTAATAGCTAATTGAAATTAGGAGTTTAATAAACAATAAAAATACAAAATAAATTAGTTGAAAAGGAGCTGAACTCACTTGATTAGTGTTTTATAGGGGAATTAAAAATTTTTCTTTGGGAATTAAATTTGGGAAATTTCGGATATGCATTACACTAAGAGTTCATATATTATATGATGAAAAAATGAAACCAATTGACGTGTATAGCTTATATGATATTTATTTTGTTAATAATAATTTATTAAAAATTAAGAAATATCAATCACATGTACTAGCATATTCACAATTTCCTTTAGTGTAACTCTCATAAATATCATAAATTTATTATTTTCACAGTTGAAAATTTGGAACATTGTGACTTTTTGGCATTACGGAACATGGTTATCCGCACGCACCTGCAAGACCTCAAGGACGTGACGAGTTCCGTGCACTACGAGAACTACCGCTGCCGCAAGCTCGCCGGCCTTTCGCACGACGGCAAGCCGCATCGTATCAACTCGAATAAGTGAGGACGTTAAGCATTCTTAGATTTTTGTAGCTGTGATTCAGTTTGATGATTTGTTTGAAGTTAGGTTTAGAAATTCAATAACAAGAGTTTCTGGTAGAAAAATATTTATTACTAAGAAAACTGTCACAAACATAAAGTTTGTTAGAATTCTGCAAGTTAATGGTGATGGTAGTAATCATCACTACAAATTAATTCCAACATGTAATATTTAGTGCATTGAAGCGTAATTTATCAGGTAAGGTTTTCTCAGGAAATGAAAGTCATTCATTTTAATTGACATATTTAATATAATTATGTCCATTTAAGTGGTAATTTACTAACAGCATGGTTATATAGATGATTATGCTAACAGATCGGATTGGGTTGCTGGTCTGATTTTCTTTGTATAGTTCTTTTATCTACTTTTTTCTTTCCGGCGTCACCATTATCAAGGTGACCAGACTAAACTTGTCTAAAATGAATATAAATGTCACTTATTTTGTAATGATAACATTCTTCAATAATTTTGTAATGGTTAATTAAAGTTGTACTTTCATTGCTGCATGTCTGGTCACCTTATAGCAATATTCTATTGTCTTATTACGCAAATTTTCTTGTGCTAAATTTATTTATTCATTATTAGTTGGTGATTATCATTTTCTTATATCATAACTTATAAAGCCCCATCTGATATGAATGTTCTGTGCTTGGGCATGCAGAAATGAAGTATTTTTGTTTACAACTTTTGTTTTGGTCACAGTTGTGGATTAACTGTTAAACATAAAATTAATGCATTTTATTTGTGACTAATAAACTATTTTATTAATTTGTTTATGACTACTTATGATTTTATTCACCTGAATATGCAAGGGCAATGAATATAAATATTTAAGTATTTTTAAAAAAGTATATTTGATCATGAGGTCTTCCATATATTACGTCACATGTAATTATAATATTAACGAATTCGGAGGGGAGGGGGGTGTTATAATATCATATTTGTAAATTATTATAATTTTTACATTGAAATTTTGCTTTCATTTTTCATGTGACTTAAAATTTAGATAACATTGCTGCATAATTAAATGTTGTGCAATGACTATTTTTATATAGTGCTTACTATTTTTATTTTATTATAAAAACGAAAATTAAAAATCATAAATTAAATATCAATTTTAAATGCAGATCTTGTGAGTAAAACTATTTCTTTCGAAATCAAAGAAAGTCGCTTTTCAAAAAAGTTTAAAATATAATAAATAAAATGCCAAAAACGTGTACGACGTTAATAGCGCAATTTTTTTATAATTTTTCAAGAAATAATTCAGTACTTACTCAAAAAATGGTGGTCCTTCCATTTTATCTCTAAAATACAAACTCATTAAAATTAACATACAACATCGCACATTGCAAATAGGAAAAGTGAACGTAAATATGGATGACCTCTGCTATAGACCGCTGCACCTTGTGTGTTCACCTGTGTGGCCACTCGTGCTCAGCTAACCATGTGTATTGGTGTCCAGTTTGTGCCCGCAAGGATTGATGAACAGTTTCATGACCGTGTGGTAAGTTCCGTCAAGTCTGGTACATACCGTCTCTTGTGTGCTTTGTACCGGCCTCGCACCTGTCACTACACAAAGTTATTTTACGAATTTTATGATTTTCGTCGTCTAAGTTAATCGACGCAATTATGAAATCGGACTTTCAGAGGTGTAACCAATTTTAAGTTTCGTAGAAAGTCCATTTTATTGAGATAATTTGATATTTGGAGTCCCATTTTTAATTTTTTGTGAATGTATTCCCGTGATGGAGGTCTAAAAGAAAATGTTTTGCTGCACGTGCACTCCCATTGAAATGGAATGAATAATTTTTTGGTCTTTCAACAAATCCCTGTGGTTCGTAGTATTAAAATTCAGTTCAAAGAGTTAATATTTTATATAGGTTCTTAAAACATACCCTTTTATGCACAGGTAGGAACATATAACACTTTTTTGGACTTCGACAAATTTCTAATTAAATTAATAAAAGTTACAGTTGCCAAATGGACAATATTGGTTTATTACTTTCATTTAGTGCCATATATTTGCCGATTGTATTTTACGTATATTAAAACATAAATCTTCTGTACGTGGTGACTGGAATATGTGATTTTTTTATATACCGACACTCCCTTTAAAGCTTAGTAACTCTTGTAAAGATTGTGCTTCACAAGTGTAGTACTTATGTAATTGTCGTTTAACTTATTTAGTTTGAGTTAAGCATGAAACTCTTTAAAAATTTATAATTATTGTCTTATTTAAGGAATCGTAATGGTTGTCCGCTGGTAATACATCATCCAATTATGATATACTTTCCACTCAGCAGTACAATAATGTATTTTTTTTTTCAATAAAATTTCATTTGTACCATAGCTGTAAAATTGTATTTAATAGTTAACAAGTTAAATTTCTAAGGTCGAAAAATAAAAGTATGAATTACTGGATGACAAATAATTTTGTGCATGTGTATTTTTATAATGCAAGTTCATATGAATTTAGTGAATTGTTAATGTTTAGGAATAAATCAAAGAAATCAAAATTCAATATGCTGCTGTTGTTTTCTCATATTAACAACAAGGCGTCATTTGTCGACAGGAATCCACTTGCCCAGATGGAGGAGGAGAAACGAGAACACAATCTTAAAATGAAGAAAATGGAAAGCGAAATGGAACAAGTATAAAAAATTTCCAAATATTTTTTAATTAATGGAACACGTTTTCTATGTTTCCAGTATTTTTATATTGTTTTGCCCATTTTGTCATATTTATTCACCTGTATCTAATACTATGTCTGTTTTTCCATTTGAAATTTTTTTTTACCACATAAATTTTATTAACTAGGACAAATTTACAAGAACAGCAATGCTTCTCGTTTTTATTTTCATCGATGTGGATGACATAAAAATAAATTTATTTATTATACTTCAAAATGTTAAATGAAAAGCAAAGCGGGATCAATTACATAATTTCTTCAATGGAAAAATATTAGAAAATCTATCTTGCCGTATTTGCAAATTATTTTTCCACTGCACTAAGTTATCGTTTTGTGCTTCACTTAGTTGAATATTTTTGAAATATATGTTAGTATTCGTATTTTTCGAAGTTATAAACCAAAGGAAATTCTTCATTATAGTAATATGTTTAATGCCGTGTGTTTACGCGCTGAAGGTGTTTGAAACGAAAGTGCGCGAGAAGCACGCGAAACTGAAAGAGTCGGAGGCGGAGCTAGCCCGGCGGCACGAGGCGACACGGCGTGCGCTGGAGGCGCAGGCGCGCGAGCTCGAGGAGCGGCAGCGGCAGCTCGCGGCCGAGAAGGCAGCCTGGGAGCGAGAGACCGGCCTCTCGCTCGACGACCTGCGCCGCCGATCGCTCGAGGCCAATAGCAAGGAGTTAGTATTTACCCTGTGGACCTCCTTCGAAATAAGGGAAAATGTCAATTCGATTGTATTTTTTTTTATGTTACGCAATATTTTCGCTAATTATGAACCGATTTCGAATATTATTATTGTTTGAAAGGATATAATTTAGAGGTGATTCCATTTTCATCAAGTTAGGATCTGATTATAGAATCCCATGGAAGGTCGAGATCGAGCGCAAATATTATAAGCACATAGTGTCATTGCGATGTTAAATTGTTTATTTGTGACACTGTACACTACAATATGCACCAATAAAAAAAAATTATGTAGAAAATAAACCTTAAATTTTCTTAATCGTATTTACTTTTTAAATTTGTAGGGCAATTCAACATATTTGGTTCATTTGAAATTTTATAAATACTGTTGAATGACTGTAAAAATGATTTTATTTCTCACATTCTAATAAAAAAATGTCAAAATGTATTCATAGGTTTTGCCATGACTTATGCTGCTTCTGTTAGTGAAGTAAAGTGGAAATAGATCGAAAAAAAAATCAGAAAAAATATTATTGCATGTATTACGGTATGTGCCATCAGTGTATAATAATAATAAAACGTATTATATAATATTATTGTTATAGAAGTGTGTTATAGGTACATAACAATAAAGAGAAAATATCATGGCTAATTGTGTACTATATATGTATTAATAAAGGGATACTTGTTAAAAAAAATGTATATATGTATAAAACTACTTGTTTTGTACGTTGCAGGACCGTCGACGGAAAAGACAAAAAAGACAAAAAGAAGAAAGGTTTGTTCTAAATGCACGGCGACACCAAGCGCCGGCCCTCCCACCGTGACTCACCGTGTGACTAACATGACGTGCGCCGCCGCACGCACCGCGACACCACACGATGTATGCACCTCGACCTTTCCTCAAAACCACGTCTGCTGTTCGCCTCAAATTTATAACGCAGTGGACGCAAACCGAGAATAGCTCAATATATTCTTCAATCGAGCATAATTAGAATAGAGAAACTGATGACTTACACTTAAGAAACAATTTAGTTCTGTATACTCTGATGATGAAATTGAATGACCCCCGCATTGTATTTTGCTTTTCGTCAGTTCAAATCAATGCAATGAACAACGTAATAGGTAAGACAATATTTTATATGGAAGGCACTAATGTGTACTTGTCAGTAACAGATCAAAAGCTTTTAAGTTCGAGATTTTTCTAATGTAAATTTATTATTTTGACAAATGGTGTCATGGACAATATCTAGGCCTAAATTATTTAACACATGAATCTGTTTTTGTGTTATATAATTTTTTTGTGTTAAAGATGTAGTGCCATTTTTACAATATGAGTTTATATAAATATATTTTTCACAGATTGAGTTATGTATAAAACAGATGCTGCGAAGAGAATTTTGCGTTACATTTTAGTGTTCGTGGAACGCAACTATCTCAGCTTAGTAATATTTTAATATATATTTTTTTCATTATTGCCTTGAAAAATATCAAAACCAGTAAAATGAATACCTTATGTTTGATTGAAACACATATTGTTGTTTGTTCCGACAAACGAGCTGCTCCTGTTTTCTCCACTGCTCATAGCGTTTTTTGATGGCTGGCACATGGATTGATTCTATGCCTGTTTTGCTATCTTCAATATTTCAATGGTTTTGATCCCAACAATGGATTTGGTTCAATTTTGCATATCTTTGAAATTTTATGCTTAGTACTGCAACATTTACCTCATAATATTAAAATAATTGGATTGTCTTTATACAGATGAAATCAATATGAAGCTGATAAGTATTGGCTAGTGTGTGCTGAAACATCGTCTCGTGTCTGTGTTATTGATTATGTTTTCATTTAATGTGTTGGTAAATACTGTTTTACTATTCTTCATCTTTGCTTATTAATTTTTTTCTAATTTGATTATTTATATTACAAGGAGTAATAATTTGTAATACGTACTCACATAATAATACATTGAGTACTAACTGTACAAAGCAGTCAATAATGTATTTTCTTTTATTAGAAGAACTAAAAATCAACTATGTACTTTATGTTGTAAATATAAATGATTATTTTAATCTGTTAAGTATTGTTACTAACATTTACTCACAAGTAAAATTTATCATATCACTGTCGGCTAATATTTTCATTTGTGATGTATGAAATGTTGCCATATTATGAATTTTTTTATCTTTTACTGGCTTTAAAATTCACCTTGTTGAATATTCTTTCAGATTGGTCTTTTAAAAGTATATAACAGCTACAGTATCAATTCAGTACTTCTTGTGATGTGAGTGATATAGGAAGCTGTTGATTGATACAATTTGATAAAAGGAGAATATTTATTAATATTATTCCATACATCATATTGAACAACGATATTTTAAGACTTATTAATATTCCATTGAAATATTAAGGCTTAAATAGTGTTTATTTAAATTTTACTTCAAATTATAATTAGGTTTCTTCAAAAGGCATTTACTAAATTTTAGAATATTAGAGGGCTTAGTTGCCGACTGATCTTATAATTCAAAATTGCATTTCGAAGAGAAAAAAAAATGTTTTTTTTTATTTATGGATTACTAAAGATTCCATGTAGCACAAAATATATTTTCATTATTTGAATCTATATTAACGTCCGTTGCGAGATGCCAAATAGCTATTAGTGATGTTTGGAGTGATCCTAATAATAATTGTTAACAGTAGAAGTCTACGATATGAAGATTAGGTCTAATCTAGATACACCACTGGTGATTTTTTCAGCTCAAACCTGTATATTTGTAAAACTTCGACTTAGACACATTCACCATTACGGTATTTTTATGGCACATTAAAATTTATTGTAAAATGAATTTCTATTTACAAACAAGATGAAGGCATCATATATTTGTATTAATGTAGTCTAGTTGAGATGTGAAGTTGACTTGAGAAGTTGTCTGTGTTGGCATCGTGCAGATTACCTGAAAATTGATCCTAAAGCAAAGTTAAAATTTTAAATTATAATTGTAGATAGGCGAGTGAGATTTTTACTTAGATCATGCATTGGCTGGTTACATCGGGCACGTTTAACCAAACACTGGAAAATGTGCTTAGTAATAGAATGCTCATAGACTCTTACATAGCTAGATGTTAGCGTGTGATCGTAGGAATAAAGTTTTTGAAAATGAGGAAGGCCTGAATTATTAATAGGAAGATTAGAATGGAGATTTTCCATTGACATCTCTACGATATAATTTGATGTAAAGGAAGTATTTGATGTTTTTAGATATTTGAAAATGGAAGACCCCAAAACAGAATAATAATGTATTTGGTGTTTGCTGCATTCGTTTCGACAAATGTTTTGTTTGATTATTCCCTGAAAAAATAAAACGTTTACTATATGATACGCCAAGCGCGATATGTCTAACCTATTTTAATCGCATTATATCGTGGGATGTAGTTGGCAAAAAAGGAAAGTTTGAAATTTTGTAACAAATTTAAGTAACTCGCATAAATTGTGTAATATTTTATACGCAATATAATATCTTTAATATGCAACAAGAGTTATGTAATTGTATATATTTTATATATCGGCATTTGGTCAGCATCATATGCCTATGTCAGAATGTGCATTGTCTGTGCTTTAGAAGGTTGTCATTCGTATATTTATTGTGCTACGCTCGTCAGTATTGATTTACGTGGTAACATTTAATATTAGCTTTAAGATTGTGTTAAATTTTATATTTCAAATAGGTCTACGGACCATTTTTACCATAACATTTTCTTAGTCAGGACAGAGTATATTGTGATGGTTCAAGATGGGAAATAACTCTGATGGTGTAATATATTGTACCTTTGAATAAATATAAAATACGTAATATATAGATTTTTGTGGTTTTATTTTCAAAAATTTTCGATGTTTACACATTAAATTTGATATTTTCTCGACATCAAGCAAGATAACATATGCAAGTGACTCATCTGATTTATTATTTAACTTACTGAGATATAGCTGTTAAACATAATTTGATGTCGTATCATCTTGTGTTTTCGCTATATCATCACAAAACGCGGCTTTATGGTCGTGTAATTTTCATATATTTGTAATTTCATTTTTTGTAAGTCACCAGTGCCATCTACAATTTAATCTAATTAATATTAGGAAATTTTTAGTGACATCTAACAGCATTTTAATTAGAATACAATTTTTTGTGTAACCAGTGCAATAAAGTAAATACAGTATGAAACTTTTGGATTAATTTGATTTCATATGATTGTTATTATTATTCTTAAGTTGAATTTTATTTCAACAATAAACAAACTGATAATAAATATGAAAACTTAGTCGAAAGACTATATTAGGTCTGGGAAAAAGTATTTTCGTATTTTATAAGTGAAAAGTTAAAAGCAAAAAGCTAGTTTTGATACCGTTAAATAAATGATATTAAAAAAAAGCAAAAACGGTTTCCCGCCATTTATTTGTTATTTTTCTGTCTATCAAAATGAATGAATCTAATGTAGAAATTCGATACATTTTAAGTTTTACTACCAAAAAGAAAAAAATGCAAAAAAAGAATGTGACGTTAATGAACCTAATGCAGTGTCAGTAAGTACAGCACAAAAATGGTTCAAGCGTTCTTAGTTCGTTAATTTTGAGGTTGAAATGAATGACGAATCTTGCTCTGGTCGACCTATTAAGTGTAAAGTCGATGCCATTTTAGAAAAAAATAGAGCAAGATTAATATATTAGTTCTTACGACATAGCTGAGGAGCTGGGGATTGACCACAAAACAGTTCTGGGTCGATACTTGTGTCCCACACGAGCTTACTGAAAGAAATCACATGAATCGTGTACCCATTAGTAATTCTCAATGGAAATGTAATTAAACCTCGTAATTTTTATGTAATTGTTATTTTTTGTCAAAGTGATGAAACGAAAACCGGGTTAACTTGCAATAAGTTGCTGCTATGTCTATGGTGAGATTGGAAGGGCATTATTATAATAAATATGAGGCACTAGAAAAAATGACACTTGTGTGAGAAAGAGACTGGAATAATCCAAAGTTGATAAGATGAAAACTTAAATATTTTGTTGCAGCAATAGCGAATCATTCATTTCGTTAGTTAGCTCATTTAATGGAAAGTCCATTAGCTTTTGCGTTAGAGTGTTAGCATATAAAAAAAACAGCAGGCATTAAACAGCTTTCGTGAATTAAGTGATTTTGCAAGAGGCAAAGATAAGCAATGCAAAAATAGGGTTATTTAGGGTGACGAATATCGTCCAGAACAACCTTCACAATAAGCTATTAGAAAAAAACTTGAAATTCGATACTAATCAGAAATACACCAAATATTAAGAACATGGAATACTCAACTTATGGCCATCCAGACGATGTGGTTAATCAAATCAGGGAATTTAAAACCAAAAGTAACTAGGACAATGGACTGCTTCAACTTCTACTCCCAGAGAAATAATAATTAATGAATTTGAAAATTTGGATAACATGGTATTTCACTGTGAAATTTATGTACAAAGTACTTATAACGCTATTTAAATGGTGATTATCAAAAAAAGAAAGTGATATATTAAGTAATAAACTTATTACGTACGTAATTAAACGTATGTGTTTTATTTTTATGTTATATGTTTTGAAATACATTGCCGTTTAATTACATATATAACTCAATTTATTGATTAATTTAGTCAAAATTCAGATAATACAAATTATTATTGACAGAGTGACACTGGTCTAGCGACATCTAGCGGATTTGCTAAACATATTGTTTATCATATTTAGGGGAATTTATAAGATCGTCTACGTCTGAAGAAATAAAAGTGGAAAGTGAAGAAGGCGTCCAAAGAAATGTCTGATAGGATTATGAGCGAGCGTAATAATTACGAGGCTGAAATAAGATCGGTCATATTTATGAACATTAAATTTAAGAGCGTATTAGCCGAATTGGATTTTAAATGCAACAACCTGAGTGATTAATGCGATCACTTGCATGTACCGGTGAGTGAAATGGACGACTATCGCAACACTACGGGCAATCACTACTCCAAATACAAGCTCTTCAGGAAGAGCCGCATAATAGCAGAAAAAGGACGCATAAATTCCAACACCAGTTAGATTTAAGTAAAGTGGATTAGACGATTAAGTTGTGCGACTCAATGTTGCATAATACGGCACGGATTGACATGCATAAAATGTGCGTGTCAGTTTTTTATTAAAATTTATTTTTATAGTGTAATTTTGTTATATATTAGTGTTTAACACCGTATTTATAAGTCCGTTTTCGCAAAATATTTGTATTTTTGTGTGTTTCTTCGATATGAAATCGCAATGTCCATAGCTTAAAAATAAAGTATATCAAACTTTTTATGAAAACTTTAAATCGAATGAACACTCAAATACAAAATTTTGAAAAAATGGACTAGCATGCGGTGTTAACCATAATAGACCATGTTATGCCAAAATGAGTCAACCTCCAATTTGGTCAAAAATAATATTTTAATGCACACTATCGTAAAATATGCCTTATGGAGTTAAATCTACGCAACAAATAATTGAAAGTAACTGTTTATTTTTTAAATAAAACTAACCGGAAATATAAACAAAACTTCCTCGATTTTAATTTGATTTATCTTGATACTAGTTGTCTGTGGGTTGACTCATTTTGGCATAACATAGTCCCATTAATATATAAATATAATAGTAACCAGCATGACTTCTACTGGATAAATGCTGAAGCTTTTAATGACATCTATTACTTTTCGAGCAATATATTCACCAATAAAAAAAAATCAAAAGTAAACATTAAAAATTTAATACAAAACAGAAAATTTACTGTCTGGTAAGAAAGGTAGATTTCATACTTTCTAATGGAATTAAAACAAGTGTTGAGAAAATTGATACAGACACGCGCACGCAGTGGCACGCACTTACGCGCGACATGCGCACGCACTTACGCGCGACATGCGCACGCACACGCGCGCGCGCACACATCGCGCCTTACTAATACAAAAAAATAATTGAATAATTACAAATTATTAAAATAAAACAAAAATCAAGACAAAGTTATTTTTGCTTTTATCTTCAGCATTTTCCGATACATTTTTCTTTTAAAATTTTATATATTTTTGTTAATCGTCATTTGCTTTTCTATGCTATTAAATTGGTAGGAATAATTTATTTTTAGATTTTGTATATAGTGCAATATTTATAGCAAAAAGAACCATTTCATGTGCTACTACTATAAGGCACAAAAGTTTCTTCACCAATTCACATGATGTGGGGAATGTTTGAGACCCATCTCAATTTTTAAGTTTTTTATGTTTCCAGAACTCGATAATATTAGGGATTTCATTTTATTCAAAAATAAGTGAACATTTCAAAACATTCGCTGTTTTCTGTACAGTTTAGTTACATTGTTTGAATAAATTTCTGGGGAAGAAATTTAAAGGAAATCTATAATGGTAAAGACCAGTGGCGGCTGATGGGTTATCGGACTGGTGGTGCACTTTACTTGCTCACCAAATATTAAAATTAGAAAATGCAACAAAACAACAATTGACATAAAATATGTTTATTTTTTATACATTAAATCAATGCGACGACATTTTTCTGAAGCGAAATGTTCAATCATCTTTTTATTAAAATCGGGTATTGATTGTATAAATTTTTTTCAATACTGAGCACAGAAAGTGCATTTAGCCGATCCTAAGACATGGTGTTTCGGAGAAAAGTTTTGATTCTTTTGGATATTGCTTCTATACACAGAATCTAGCTGATGACGAATGTCGACCGTGCCTAACACAGACAAACTCATTACATTTTGTAGGTGTACTTGCGAAGAATCATGTTTTTTTATTTTTTCACTCAAATGCGTCAAATCCTTGATTCCAGTTTCTGTCCAAATCGATTCTCCGCCAAAAATAATGCAAGGAAAACAAAAGAATGCATTAAGACGCTCACATCCACACAACCATTTCTTTCTATTATACATTTCACTTTTAAAACTTCGCGTAAATGTTTTATTTTTTGATTTGCACTCTTGTTTTAAATTTAAAAAGGGCCGTGGCGGTCCGGCCAATTTTATATTCACTTTATTTTGAAAAGTCCTGTTATTTTCTTTAATATAATCAATGTTTACGCTCATTTTCACTAACACCACACACAGTATAGAATAAAAGTTCTATTATAGCATCGAAACAAAAACTAAAACAATTACGATAATATAAACAAACAATAATTAACGCGTCACACATACAGTGAAACTATACTGATAACGAGTCGAGACGTCAACGATGGCCGCCGTCGCCTCGGGCCCACGCCGGCCGGCCAATTCGTCAAAATCGGGTGCTCTCGGCTATCTTCGGTTCGCACGTGCGGCGCTCGAGAACCGACTCCTTACTCGGTACATTTCTATGAACCATCTTTTGTTTCACGGTCAGACGCATTAACTCGTATCCCATACAAGTTGTATTAGCAGCCCTCGTGCGCTCGCCGAATCGCACGAGAATTTGTATTTACAGGAAAATAAGTCTTAATAGTTTAGTAAAGCGCTCAAATTGTTTCACCATAATTGGAAATTTAATTTTTTATACGTATCTGTATGCTTAAAGATAAATATTAAAATGGTAATTTTAAAATAAAGATGAAGTAATATTTTGTAATTTTTTAAATCTTTTGAATTGGTGGTTCAGTGCACGAGCGCACTTAAGGTACAGCCGCCACTGGTAAAGACATTTTTATTTTGGGATTTAGACATGCCTTAGGATGTGGTATCTTTAGACTTTTTATTTTTGTTTTTTTTAATCATTCATTTTTCTTTTAAGTCATTTTCATCTTTGTCGTTATAAGAAAAGAGTTTCAATTAATATTAACATGGTGTAAAGGTGGTATGTACTACTAAAAAAATGGTAAAAATTTTAGGCAAAACAGAAGACCGGGATATCGATGACAAAAAAAGCAAAGTACTGCTAAAACAATAATTTGGTAACATGTTACCAATAGTGTAGTATAATTTTCTGTTTTTAGTGACATGTGAAGGTAAGTTTTTAATTTGCGAAAGTAAAATACCCGCAATGAACTAGAGATGTCGCTTTTAAATACAAGTTATTAATGTATGAAAGTTACGACGCTCCGAGTGTTTAAATGAGCATTGCAGCTATTATTGCGTAACGCTTTCGTGTTCTTTGTCTACAATTGTTTCGTTCATACTACTTTGTTCTGTTATTTAATTATTTGTGTTGTTTTTGATTAGTTTGTTGTTATTAATGCTTACATAATGTGCTATATTGGTATTTGGATGCAGAAGCGGAAATTCGATTATATAACAAGAACAAGGCTTATCTGTGAAAATTTTATCCTAAACTGTTGTTCAAGTTTTTTTAGTAAATATGTAGCTCTCTTTATAAAATAAATGATTTTTTTTGTGTATTACTATTTTGTTTTATTTTTCCAATATATTTATCTACTTTAAATTAATTAATACTAAAGATTTATAAGCTTTTGGTACTGCCATCTATTGATGTACATATGTATTATCTTTTCAATAAGCGCCATCTCTTGCACGGTCTAAAGTAAACTTTCCAAAATCACGAATTACGACTCTAACTCTTCTATATTATTTTTATTATTATTGTTCTTTTCGGTAGGTGCCATTCTGATAATGAAAAATGCAAATAAATGGTAAATTTTCAAAATTTCCACCATTTTTCTAAATTTATGTTTTTTTTAAGAGTAGTTTTTAATTAAGCAAAAATTTTACAGCAATTATTTTTATTTATATTTTTTATTGTCACTCAACTTACGTATTCATTATTATTTAACAAATATATACATTAGATAACACATTAATTACTTTATTTTATTTTTCGTGTTGAAAATGAAAACTATGAGCCGTGCACATTTAGGTTTTTCGAAGTTCAATGGGCACACTTTTAGGTTTTTATATAAATACCCATTATAAAAAGGATATGGAATATATAAATTATGTTTATACGCAGCCGTAAAACGTAATTATAAAATGGGGATTTAAAAGAAACTCATAACAAATATGAACTGTTTTATTCTGTTCTCAATAAATCACAAATGATACTTTATATCGCGTGTCTCATGTTACATCAAACCACGAAAACTCTCAGACGATCTTTATATAAATAACATTACTACATCTATTTTATTAAGAAATATCTTTGGCAGCGCTATGGAAAATATATTTCCTAAAATTTAGTGAATGCGATTTCATAATATATTATAACGATCACAACAGTTTCTCGGCTATACATATTTAAAATTATGTACTTACATAAAATTGTTATACTTCCGTCGATCTTTCGATAATACTTGTTTGTAAAACTAGTATCTCTTACACAATTAACGAGACTCTCTATAAAAATTAATTTTATGTACACGGTAATATTCGGGGTTTTATTCCTTCAGGGTTGCGGTTATTCATTAAGTATTTGAAGGGTCTTATTCTGACGAGAGAAACGCGACTAATAAATCTGTAATGCTTATTATAATAATTAAGTTTACATGAAAGTAATATTAAATTAATTGTCAGGTTTGGTGTATATATGTCTTTGGTTTAAGTCTTATTTTGTTGAGGTTTTCTGAAAAATTTCCGATTTTTTTCTCTCATCAGAATGAGACGGACTACGCTACAGATATACAGTACAATTATAGCTTATATTAATAACTAAGTACACAATTTGAAGGCCAATAGCAAATACTGACGAGAGAAAGATTATAAAAAGTCGTCCAACAATTTTATTAATTAGAGGAATTATACAAAACTTTTACATATGTTATAAAGGCTCATCGTAGAAGAAAAGTACAAGAAAAAGTGTTTTTTTGATTACCTAATATTATTTTTGATTTGAATTTTTTAATTACGATAAGAAAATGTGATATATATTTGTACATATTCTGAAAATCGTAACTATGACTTCATATTGTTATGTTATTGTAGGTGTATGAATTCTGTTTCTGAAATTTCAAAAATGCGTTGATTTGTAAGATCGATGATCAGGAGAAACTTCTAGGTGATATATTTTGTTTCGTATTGAGATGTATATAGAATGTTTTCCCGAAGTTTTAGATCTTATTCTCGATAAACTCGAATTTTTACCGAGCGAGTTTATCGTGATCTAAATTTTTATCAAATACAGACTGTATGACATTTTCGTGAAACAAAATCATACAGAGAGCCGATAATTATAATGACTGCTAGTTAATTTTTCGTCAGTCTAAGAGTTTACTTTTGCTAACGTTTTGAACAATTCTTCTTTAGCTTTTTCAGTAAATGAAAACATAACCTTAAAAATGTTGTATAATTCTTCGCTATTTATTTCACAATGTAATAAAATAGTCTGCTCTCCGTTAACTCGTATATTTTGAATATCTTATACCTCGCGGAAGCTTCGCACGTCATTTGAACGCGTATAGAATTAGAAAGTATCAACAAATTACTCTAGGCGAATATGGGGCTCGTTTACGAATACGTGTTCAATGCAGAGTCGCGACTACGTTAAGTTCTAGATAGGCGATCTAAAGTACGACGTGTTGATTCCTGATGGTTCAGTAGACTGTGCGAAAAGTTTAGAATTATCGAACATCGTCATAGGTATAAAACTATATACATTTAGTCGAATTTAACGATAGCTACGTTTTTTTATTTTTGGTGTTCTTGTTGCGTCATCTAAAACGTCGACTACTTCTCACGATGAAAATAAGGACGTTGTACTAGAATTTAAATACTCGATAATATCACAACTGCAGCACTAATACTGCGCGTACGTCGAGCTTAAACTATGATTTAAGATCGGTATACAAGGTGATGTGCAATGTGTTGCCCAATGGTTTATTATAAACTTGTAATGTCTATGTTTGATGTTATTGACGTATATTGTGGAATTGATGTCTAAAATCGTTAAAACCTTAGACTGTTTCTTTACTCTATGTTATGGTCTATGTGTTATGTGTTTATGTCTCTATCATATTGTTATATGAAACTATTTTGTATATGGCATTTCATTTGTTCTGTTGCTTGATTTATATACTTTTTATTTTTATTGATGGCTTAGTAGAGTTTCATCATTACTCAGATGAGGCACTCCGGCGCAGTTGAATCATCACTATTGCTTTGTTCAGTACAAATCATAACAACCTATTATTAATTATTCTAAAGATATCAGTTACCACGGTTGTTCACAACGCTACAATGGAACTTTTTTGAACATTCATCTTTTAAGTAGTATAGTATTTACCTAAATATGAGTTCAATCTATAAATAAATACTTTTATCAACAATAACTTACGCGTTAAATATCTAAATTCATAGCCGGTCTTTTTTACACGCAATGACACTTAAAAATAGAATAATATCTCATAAGACGAATTGTTTCTCGTTTAACCTAATTATAGATGGTAATTTATGATATTTCGAAGCCATATACTTACATATTATAATACTTAACACGAAAGTGGCCACTTGTTCGATTCACAACTCTTCATTATAAAGCTTTGTCAAGCTCATTACTTTAGTTATAACTTAATTTACCTTTTATTCCTATATTAACATTACGTTAGTAAAGGTAGGATCCGGTCACAGTTTTCTTTTCTGGAACACCACGGTTTGCCATTTATCAAGTCTTGGCTTGTGAATAGTAAATTACTGATGTTTAAAATATATTTGTCCACGAAGCATGCATGCTAATGGGGAATTAAAATTGAAATAGATTAGTAAAACGACGAATTGTAAGCCTTCAAAGACTCTTTGCCATCTCTTTCTTGAACAACTGAATTTATAATGAATTCTATACGACGTAAGTACACAGTGCCCCTCTTTGTTCAACAGATAATTTAAAACAGTCATTATAATCGGTTATTTTTATAGTTTTCTAAAAAACAATTTAAACATTTCAAATATGAAATATTTAAGTGGAATAATAAATATATATTAAGTTGCCGTATTCTTTAAGTAAATATAATGTAATGAAAGCCTTTAGCGGTTTCTTTATATCGACGTTCCATGTAACCGAATCCCAACTTTGGTAATTAGAGGAGGGAGAATGAAGCAAAAAAAAAAACAGTTTCGATGTAACAAAAACAATTCAATTTATAAAACTGTAAACATACACACAATGTTATTGTATAAAAACTTACATATCCACGAAGGGGGAGTGTTATATAGGACTTCGCGAACTGATCGAAGGCAGTCTCTTATTCGCGAAGGACATGATTTGCACAGAACAGAAATTAAAGTAATATGCATTGCATTACTGCGTTTCGTTCACATAAACAACTACTACATAGTCGATTCATGTTTACCATACTTATGTAAAAATATATATATTTATATAACAGGAACTTATTTCAGAATGATATGCTCTGTGTGTGATATTATTTGCAAATTAGTCATATGTGATGGAAATTTTAGGTTTTTTTTTTCATACGTATATAAATAATGTTCCTGCGGTCGTCCTTATTTCGAACGAAATGAATCGATTGTGATATGAAAATAAACGATCGCATCGCACAGCCAAAACTAAATCGTGTCCGTTTTAGCGAATCGAATCGTCGGCTCGGGTGAAGACTTCGAAGCCGCTAGTTAACGAGGCACTATCACTGTAATCTATTCTAGCAATACTTAAACACTAAATAACGATCACGTCGCCTTAACGGTACCTACACACACACTTAAATTAAAACGTCTCGTACGCGGAACGCGACCTGATATGTCGATTATTGCCGTGACGAATTGAACGTGCAGCTCGGCTGCGGCGTGCGCGGCGCATGCGACACCTATTATGATACAGCGACACCGATAACATACAGGCATGCACAGTGCAAATCCATGTCCCGACATCCGGTCCGTATACAACGCCCCCCCCGGGCGAGCGGGAGCCGCCGGAGCGGCCGCGAGAGTCAATTTCCTCCACCTTAAAAATTAAACATCTCATAAACGCAAAGATGAAGTATACGACATCGATAATGGTAGCCACACACACGCATGCAACACACGTCTAGTCCCATCGCATTGGACATGCATCTACTCGCCCGCCGCGTCGCGTGCGCGCTCCGGGCGCATACATTTATATATATATATAGGTGACTCAGTGTACGCCGATAGGTTGAGATGTGAGTAGTTATGTTTTTAACCGGCAATATAAAAATATATAAACACGCATGCGCAAACCGAATAGGTGCAGCATAGTAACATAGAAGTGCAGTGAAATAAATGCAGTCTCGCGAAAGAAGAGAAACCAAATTCGCTGTAACAGTACACGACTTGTGGAAGGTATTACACACTAAAGAAACTACAGGATAGGACGACTCAAAAGGGTAGGGAATGCTAAAAAGTAGGAACGGAAAATAAAATTGGTGTTGTATATTTGTACTAAATATCATATTATTGATAGACTATAACAATAATATATCAATAGGTAACATCGTTATTGTACGCTTCAATCTTATTATAATTTATGATCACAATATTGTTCAGTGTAATTAATATGTATTCCAAGTGAGTGTTCAGCATTACGATCGCTATATAAGAGGCGTTTTTTAGGCATCAATATGAAATTATTAATATTAAATCATTGACTTATTACAAAAAAACTATTTATGTACAGTAGGTATAGTAGTTTTAGCTTATGCTGAATTTTCACAGCATGAAAGTTGCGACACTCGCGCAATTCATGTCAAATTCAACTTAGGAGATTTAAGGTTCATGCAATGTTATCAGCGAGAGAAATTTGAGTCGCGAGTGTTTTCATGTTAAATATCTAGCTAGTTTCTTTACACTAAACCTTTCTGTTCATCCTAAGACTTGGAAGTCACGTGTGTCACAGTCTATGGAGTATGACCGAAGCGAAGCGAAGTTCGATTACTCCAATGCTCTGTTACATTTTCTTCTTCCGGCAGCTACTCACCACTCGCATAAAGGACGTTCTTTGTTATTTTGACGTAATTGTGGGTACTTAGAAGATCCTATGGGAGTGGTTAGTCGGATGGGTGGCTCTTTCAGAACGCAAGACCTTGGACTGCACGTAACTTTTATATTCTATGAAAAATATATAGCTTGAATATCTTTATCTTTTTCTGCTACGAGATATTGCTAATCGCACAACGCGTTATTGTCAACGTGGTGTGAGTATTATAATTGGTATTTAGTTAATTTATGTGGTGTTATTTTCATACAATAATTATAATCATTTAGAACTTTCGTGAACATTAGTTGAACACACGTCACTGTCACCGCTGACGCTTCAGCAGTGCGCGACTAAGATGTGCGCCGTTATCTAATATATACATTTAATTTTATCACTGCAACGAGTGAGCGGGTCCAAGGGCTAGCGTGCGTCTCGCAGGGCGCCACCGATCCGCGCCGATGTCGGGCGATGTCGTCGTTTTAAAGAGATGTTTAGCTTTTTAAAACAACAGGAAGCTGACCCTGGTCCGGCGCGCATCGCCCTTGCCGCGCCGGCCCATGCCGTACTGTCACATGCCCGTGTCGGACGTGCTGCCGCCGGGCTTGGCGTCGCCGCCGCCGCCGCCCGCCGAGTCCTCGTCCCGCGCCCGCGCCGCGCTCCCGCCGCCGCCCCCTCCTCCCGCCGCCGACAAGCCGGTGAAGTCCAGCTTGTACTGTGACACCACACAACAGACACGTTAACGCCGAGCTGCACCGCTGAAAGCGTTCGCTGCCGACAATTATACTACTTTAACACGACAGCGACGTCGACTGTTGGACTTCTTCCCAGCAGACCCGACTCATGTTTCTATGTGGCAATCGATACGGTAAAAACACGGCTCTGATGATACATTTCGGCTGGCAAGTTTTCGATGGTAAGTTGACGTATAATTGTATTGTATTACATATTACAATTTCATTAATATTATTATATATGTACATATAAAATTGTACAGCATAAATTATACAGGATAAGTTGCCCCACGTATATTTTTACGTTTGTAAGTGCGTCACATACGTAAATATCGCTGACAGAAATGACAGCGAGGTCTGCAACCGCGTCTCGTCCTCGCATCTTGGTCGTTTGTCGTCGTGAACGTGTTAAAGTAGTATAACGGCTCTTTGAATGCAGCTCTGCGACTCGGATTCTAACTGAGGTTATGAATACATATCATTTCTTTCGTGTTACGTATCAAAAAGGTTTACGATGACGTCAAACATGATAACAAAACTAGGCGTTGCCAAACGAATATTAAAAACAATATCGATCAATACACACACTATCGCTATTTTTATTGCAACATCGAATCAAACACATTCAGGTTTAGCTATGAGAGACACCACCAAAACAATACTACGCTAAACGTTCAAAGTTCAATGTTAGTGGGCCGACTCGACAGCAAGTTAATGATATCTCACAACGGTGAATAATTTGAGCCGTATGTATAATACCTATTAGTTCAACCATTCAATACACTATTTTCACTCCTAAATGTAGATGCTTTCCTTAAATTTGGCTTCCAATGCATGGGTACTCTTTCTGGCATACATAGAGAATACTGAAATGAAAACGTAAAACAGAAATAATTAGCATAAACACAAAATAAATATGTGAAACGTGAAAACGGCAAGCGTCGTCGAAAAGGCTGTCAAATCTTGCTGATGACAATCGCTTGTGGGCAACGCGAACGAAGTATTGACAAAATAATGCTTTTCGTGTAAACCTTTAAGATGACCCTCGATTTGCATACAACAACATTTTTAGCTTATGTAGCAGTTTTGGTTACTTTATGACACTTTAATTTTGTGATGTGTCGCAACGATGAAATGCGCATGCTCGTTCTACGACATAATAATGAAATAAGGCGTCAAAATGAAAAGACAGACCGCGGCCGCACCGGCCGTCGCCGAAGGTTTGTTTATCGCTTTCTCCAGTGGTATAAGACCCTGGTGGAAGCCGGCGTGGAGCGTTCGAACAAAAAAAAAACAAATTTACATTTAAACAAAAGTCTGCATCAAATAAGGTCAAGACTCATGGCTTCCACCAATTCAAACAGCTAAAAAAATATCTAACAGCTAAAGTCTATTAAGAGTCGTTCTCATTTCAGCTCGTATCGTTTATAACGGCTACCTCGAAATACAAGATTTAAAATAAGTCTCAAAAAGTAAAATGAGAACGAATCTTTCCGTATTGACGGCGGTCCATACCCGATTCCCATTATCTAACAGTAATATACGAACAAGTATTCATTAATGTACTTAACGGGTGCAACACTCTGGTGCCTTTTAACCACTCCCACACTCGTCCCCCACGGCAAAGGTACCTAAGGAACATTGTGTTCCGATGCACTATAATATATAGTTATATATCACTATATAGATATAACTAATAAAATCAATTGTGCGACGTGAATTTCATTAGTACGGTATGCATTCACAGCGAGTCGCGTACCTTATTCGCGCAGTCGAAGCACGTGGTGACGACTTTGCTTATCACGTTCATGAGGTTTTTCGTCTCCTGTATGACGTTGTCGACCTTGTTGAAGGTCGCGGCCCGGCCCACCGTCGGCTCCTTCACCGTGAACTGCAGCTGCTGCACGTAAGTCGGCACCTTGTCTAAATGCTCCAACAGTTCCTTTTTAATCGTACCCGCGGGAACCTGAAAGTTTGTAAGCAAATCAAATCAAAATCAAATCTATACTATCTTTATTTCGTAGGTAATAGAATTACATTTGAAATACGTCGCCATTGCATTCTTTTTCTATTGACATCACTACCCATTCCAAATGCTGATTCACCTTGAGAAGAATGGGCAAGAAACTGAGGGGTTGCGTTTTTTTGTTCATAGATCCAGGATAGATTAGTCAATAAAACTAAAGCAACATTGCAAATTACATGATACAACCTGATAGGTTTTATTCTTTATTAATATATTCAAATACGGTATAATGACCCTTGCCATAAACTTTTTTTTAATGAAAAATTTATAATCATGAAATGGTAAATTTTGAATTTTAACTGGGATCTTATTATAAAAACACACATTGTTTCTTAAGTGGTCTGTTAACTTTGCTGAGTCTGGTTTTATGAGCAGCAAAGTTATTCTTATTCTAGTGTCAATATTATGAATGTCGCTCATTCTTTGGAACGATTTTATATTTCTTTTGACATGTACCAGGTTTTCGTATACTATGTAATGTTACGGTACAGTTAAAATATTAATTTCTTTAAATTTTTCTGTGAGAGATGCTTTTGATTACAAGTTATAAATTGCACGAATAACCCCGCTTCTGCAGCACAAAAATTGTGTTTATATCGGCTGCACGAACCCATAATATAGTTCCGTGGGTCATGCGACTATGAAAGGAGCATACGTCAGTACGGTTTTAAGGATTATTTAATTATGCTAATTCTCACTGCGACGCATCACTAGACTGTAAGTTTTGCAAGCATAGTATTTATCGTGGAAAATCGAAAAAGATGTACTTGGTAAATCGGTTGAAATAATATAAAAATAGACGGCTAAGTTTAAATTTTATCTCGATACTGCAAACTGAAAAAAAATCTTTGAAAGACGTCACTTACAGTCGTGGTCGTCTATAGTTTCAGTAGCAGCTGCTTTAGCGTCAAACCTCTGATAAACAGCGAACCTGATATGAAAATTGGCGGACAATCTTGTAGAGCCTATTCGCCTCCTCGGCGAAGTACTCCGCTTGCGTGAAGAGGTCCTGCGTGGTGTTGAGGCGGCCCTCGCCCTTTGTAAACTGGTACATTGCGAAGGCCATGGAAGACATATTTTTTGCCCTGAAACGAGAGCATCAGCCGATATAAATTTTAATGAATTCGGTTAAGCTTTATCGATTTTTCTTATTAAGAAAGAAATATATATATACGTGAAAATATCACATTTTTATCTATTTAATTTTTTATTTATTTTCGTACAAACGATAGGCATAAAATTGTAGCTTTTAGAAATGTTCTTTAAATAGTTAAGGTTTTACGAATATTACAATATTTTGGGAAACAGTACATGTTGTTCTCATGAATATTTTCTTAAACTATACCTACAACTACATTGATTAGTATTCAATACAGATTTAAATAATTGCAAACACTTAATGTTTCGAAAACTTTCAGTCATTTTTAACACCACGTACATTTTCAGGGGTTAATGTGTAAACTTTCAACAGTGCAAGCAGATAATGGATAACCCTAATAAAGATCTGTTGATTTTTTATAAACTATGTACAGTAAGTCTACAGGCAATTGCTTAGATCCGAAAATATTAAGGCCGACATACGTAACTTTTCGCGCGATCGTCAGAAGTGCTCTGACCTCGAAGCACACGGTTTGTTTCCTTTTAATTAATAACATATTTACTTATCTACGTTTTTTTTCTCTTTTTAAGGAAAGATTTAAATTAATGAGCCTTTTCATAAGACACATAAATTTAATTCTGGGGATATTTAACAATTTCAAGTTTTGAAATAACAATCGGACTTAAAAAAATCCTGATATATTATATGTTACGAAGCGTTTAATGTTAATTTTGATTTAGTGCTTACGTTCAGTGATTTCTATTATTATGGAGATTTTGAGTATGAAACTTATGTGTTTTTGACTTGTTATAATTTTCAATATTTTTTAGAATTTCGGGATCAGTATTTACATATATCATTTTAGAATATTATGTTTTTGAATGTTATTCTTAGATACAATATTAAATTACATAATTATTCAGTTTATTACTTCATGTTATTGTGAATCTTCCTTACTGCAGTGATTTTTGGAAAAAAATCATTTCAAGGATTACTATAACCTATCGTTTCGAAATTCTCTTTTTCGATCGCGTAACTTTCTCGATTTCGATATTCATCTAAATCTGCGCAAACAACCAAATATCGTTAAATAGTATATTTCTCAATCATCTTCATGGAGGTATTCCAATACCGAGGAATATTTATGAATATCGTTCCTTTTGTAAACGAAGCAAATCATAAGCATGGCCGACAAAATAAAATTATATTAACAACTTTTAAATATTCTGCTTAAAAGGAGCTTTGCAGAAAAAAACATACAAATAGATGAGTTAATTGGTAGGTGGGATAAGTTTTCTAAATTCTATCAATTTTCTAAATTAAAAAAAAAATGGATAAGTTATTAACGAATTAGTAGACTCGACATAAGCTTATATGTTACAAAATGGTGTGCTCTAAAAGATAATTAAAACCGATTAATATCTCAGTTTGTACGAAGTGGGCTATGAACATAGGACGTGGTTATCCCCGGCTTATACGTCCGGGGCGAGTGCGCACCTCTTCACGATGTCGTTGTTCTCGTCGACCTGCCACTTCTCCGTCTCGGCGTCCATCTCCGACGACATCATTTTCATCTCCAGGCCCGACTTGGCGATCTTGGCCTGTTCGTCAGAGTCCAAACGCACCGCTTTCAGGGGCTTACTCGTCGTGCCGTGCTTCTGTAATTAGTGAATACAGATTTGATCACAGTATGGATTTTTTTAGATGGATTTAACTGGAAATGAGAACATCAAATGATTCTGAGTAACACTTCGAATGGAGGTATTTCACGTTATTCACTACACGATTATAAATTGTTTTGTTGACGAACATAATTCTTTCGAAGTTTTGCATTTGAAAACTTGACACCGTCGCTTCTAAATTTAGTGTGTCTTTCTAAACATTTTTAGCATAATTTAGAACAATTCTTTACCTGTATTTTATTTACTTAAAATATTATTTACTTCGAAATATTTGCATAAACTGAACAAGGTCGAGTGATATTGTATGTCTTAAAATTGATGTAAGGAATATGACACATACAGGAGATATGATATAATAGATGCGTATAATCATTAATAAATGTTCAATGTTCATTAATACAATATTACCGTAATCAAAAACAACACTCGTGGTCTGCATCGAAACAAAGGGCGCTTAATACGACCTTTATTGTAATAGTGTCCTTGGTTTCGTTCTCACTTCGTTCTTAAGTCTGTCATTTCGGTTCAAAATTTGTAATCCCTTTTTCACTTGCTGGCATTCGATTATGCTGTTTGGAATTTTTATGCGATTTTTATTATTTGTTTAAATTTAAATTTTAATAATTATACTCTGTTTGACGTTAATGTTATCACAGTATGCAATATGCGAAATACACTATTTTTATCGCTCATATCGACATAGGGACCGATGGATATCAGTAAAAGCGTTCCGTTAAGATTCCTTCGGATGTGGAACTTTAAGCGGCCCAAAGTCATTTAAAGATGAAGGTGGAACGTTTTTACTAAAGGTCTTCTAAATTGAAGTAAGATAATGAAATATTACCCCTGGTCGTGGTAAGCTGCTATACTGATGTTTGTCGGCTCGGTCGTGCTCGTGTTCGCGGTCGCGGTCGCGGTCGGGATCACGGTCACGCTCGCGCTCGCGATCGGGCCGGTCGTCGGTGAGGTGGAGCAGGTCCCGCGCCAGCCGCGCCGCGTCCGCCAGTAGCCAGGCCCACATGTCCACGAACACGTCGAGGTTCTCGCGCGCCGCCGCGCTTCCCGGGTGCGCGGCCAGCGCGCGCGCCGCCGTCACCACTTGCGGCCCGTAGATCCGGAGATTGATCTCCGCGAACTTGGCGCTCACCTGCAGCGTCTCCGACGTCGCTATGTGCCTAAGCAATTTGCATACCTGCGAGTCGCAGGACTGTTACTCCACGTGTCCATAATATGCGCCATCTTTTTTTTTTTATTGTATATTATTTCCGAAACGCATAGATACTTATTTCGAGTGTAGTTTTAATGTAATGTACTGACCTCTATTATGTGATCTAGTTGCTCGTGCAGCCGGCAGGCTATACTGTGCAGTCTCTCTGATTCTCTCTCACCACAGGAATTTGCTGAATAAGAAAGCAATGCTACATTATCTTTAGGTACTATAAAAATATACCAGTGTGTCAGAAAGCCGCCGGAGAGAAGCTACATTTAAAGAAAAAATAAACGTCCCTGTTTGAACAATGCAACAAATTAAAGGCAGAGATGCAATCGAACTTATTCTAACGTTAGAAAGGCACCGAGTGAGCCGTGTACAAGGAGCCGCATCATTATGAAGTATACTCAAAACAATTATAAAGCTATGCTGAGTTCGGTATGTCCTGTGAATAAAAAAGCGGTCGTGTTAGACCATATAAAGGATGTGATGGTGATATCTGTGCTTAGTAAGAAAAGTTTGGAGCAGGCTCAACATGTGTTAGCCGGTTCGTATGATTAGTGAATGACAATTAATTTACTTTTTCGATAGATTTTTTTATTTTCTTCTTCGACGTTAATAAGGTAATTGTATCAATATAGTGTAATTGTCATTGTGGATATTTGATACAATGTTATTTATGAGGAATCGATAAAAGCTATTAACATTATTGTCTATTAATATTATTACGGATTGCGTCAGTTTGATGTACGGCTCGCTCAGCCGCGTCACTCAGAATGAACACACATTTACTTAATTAAATATTTTCATTACTTAAATTACATTTTATAACTACGTGCGACTGATATATTAAAACGTCTATCTCGTAAGTCTCTAACAATGAAATAGTTTCATAGTACATTCCTGTTATGTTTAGTTTTATTTCTGAGCATACATTTAAAGAAATTTAGGTCCAAAATTAGGAGGTTAGACGAACTGACCGATGTGCGCGAGCTCGGAGGCGAGGCGGCGCGCGTCGTCCGCGAGCGGCGCCAGGTCGCGCGCCTGGTCACGCGCCGCCGCCACCAGCGCGCGCTCCAGCTCGGCCACGGCGCTGGTGGCGCCCGCGCTGGCGCTCTCCAGCGGTGCGCACCCCACGCTCCCCCCGCTTTCCTCCTACACATATATCCATAGAGGTTACAATTCTCGCCGAATCTCATTTCCGTTGTGAAGTTAGCGCTATTGTGTCGCAATAATGGAAACGTAGATTGTTGTGGAAGCCTCGTTTGCTTATATATGACCCAATTTGCGCAGCAATTGGAATACGGCTAATTTCACATCGACAAGTTACTTGACGCTCACTTAGATACGCTGTTGGCTCCAATTTGAGGTTTCGATCTACTTTAATTTAGCCATTCGTGTATTCACCTGTACGGTGTCTCGTAACATGTGTTACATCTACAGAGCTTTTAGGTATATGATACTTCTTTTAAAGTATATGTTACAATTTATTTGAAAACGGAACTCACTGTAAATTAACTTATTTATGTCATTAACAGTTGTTTCATCTTCATCTATATAAATAAAAATGAATCGCTAAATGTGATGCAAAGAGCAAAATGTTTAGGCACGTATACACTGAGAAAAAATTCCAGCAAAGCCAGTCAGTAATATTATTTATTATAATAAAGCTATATAAAAAAAATTGGGTGCGTAGTGCGTGTACTTATGTACGCGCGTGAGAAGTTATACTTCTTTGGTTTCATAAAAACGAGCCCAAACTCGATAGGGTTGCGTCGTTTAATTACGAAGTTCCTATGGCCACCTTCCAGCTCCATCATCAGATCCTAGTTACCATATAATATCAAAGTATTCGTCGAGACGAATCAAACGAGCCCAAACTCGATGGGGTTGCGTCGTTTAATTACGGAATTCCTATGGCCACCTTCCAGCTCCATCATCAGATCCTAGTTACCATATAATATCAAAGTATTCGTCGAAACGAATCAAACGAGCCCAAACTCGATGGGGTTGCGTCGTTTAATTACGGAATTCCTATGGCCACCTTCCAGCTCCACCATCAGATCCTAGTTACCATATAATATCAAAGTATTCGTCGAGACGAATCAAACGAGCCCAAACTCGATGGGGTTGCGTCGTTTAATTACGGAATTCCTATGGCCACCTTCTAGCTCCATCATCAGACCCTGGTTACCATATAATATCAAAGTACTCGTCAAGACGAACAAACGAGCGCAAACTGGATCATTCATTCGCATGTCGAATTCGAATTCGAAGCGGGCAGCTTCAACCTGTTAATTTTTTGTCACACTGTTACACAATTTTGTGTTACACAATCCTAAAATTTCACTCTCATTATTTTTTCATAACGCGCCTAAAGAAGTATTCAAAAATTAGTTGTCTGTAAAGTTGATTTACGAGCGATAATTTTACGTGATAATGTCATAAGAAAACATTGATGTGAAATTGCATACTTTTATGAATTGAATTGAATTATTATCACTTGCCACAGTTGTTGTAATAAACAATGGAAACGACATTAACTTTTCACTTCACTTTATAAATAGTTAACAAAATAGTTCACGTGTAGGTTGTGTGCGGTCGCTGTCTCTCTTTCACTCGGACGCGTCGGCCGGTGGAGTGGAAGAGAGATCGCTCGTTCCGCGCTCTCGCTCGCACGCTCGGCTCAGGCGGAACGCGACAATGAGTCATGCTTTTTCGTGCGTACAGCCGGTGTATATCGATTTATAAGACGTTATCACGTCAAAAATTGTGTTAACAAAATGACAATAAAAGCTTTGTCAACATTTTATCGTTACTATAGCGATGTACTTTGCTTATGCACCCGAGCTAGTTTTCTGCCTGCAACAAACCTTTTATTGTCGAATGCTTTATTGTCTTAGGAGACACGGGAAATAACTTCTGTGACAATGTTTAAATGATTTGATGAAGCGACGACGTCACTTTATCAGCATATCATTGTATATGTTCCTATAACATTGTTATGTCAAACTAAATGAAAATTGACCACGCGACAAAGTAATTTATTGAAAATGTCAATGCAGTATAGTGTGAGGGTGGCAGGGTTGGCGCAGGCGCGACCATGCTCTCATTAGTCCGTGGACATTTATTCTGCTCTAACGCGTTCCTTTTTAATTTTTATTCAAAGTGTTTAATTATTAAATAAGGATGTTACTGGTTTTGTCGAAGCAACGACTATAGGTGTATTGTGCCGTTTTTAAAGTTCTAGTGTTTAAAAGATATGCTATGTTATATTTTTCAAATTTTGTGTTTGTTTTTTATATCGAGAAAAAATAATATAAACACACATTGACAAGGTGTTCTTACTTAAAATAAAAAATAAATCTTGGCTGTACACGTTTTTTCAGGTGAACTTAACACTTCTTTTATCAAATGCAGCGTCACTAGAAACATAGCTACCACCATTATCCTTTTGTCTGCACATTTCTCGTTGATGAGATAAATATAATATATTTATTTTGCCTAAGGGCATCTAGTGAATGAATTCCCAAAAATAAATTATTATGTAACTCGGTCAATACTTCGAGCTTGTGAAAATACACCACTTAAAATGCAATTTGTATATAGTTTACTAGAATAATGTGTACATATTCATGTATCAATATCATAGACATCTGTCGGTGTAAGTGTTTTAATTTCTGAATTCGAGCATTTATATTTTTTCCTTCTATCATTATACATTCTCGGGGGATGCATTAATCTCATGTTAATTTTTTTATCTCAAATATTCCAATTTTATTGAATATTTTTAATTTTTTAATGTCTCAAAATTTTTTGTACATCATAAAATAAACAATTTCTTTCATTTTAATACGATGTCTATTTAATATTCATTATTAGTCATTAATATTATGTATTATTAGTAATTAATTATTGAATACTTAAACATTAAAAAATTCACAAGATTTGCTACGAATTGTTGATTATTTGTCAATTTCAGGCAAGCTATTAATTTTTTCATATACCAGTTATAATTGTAAACATATACATGAGTGAAATTCTAAATAATTAATGCATTTTCTTTACTTTAACTACAAGATAAGGCCATATTATTTACCAGGCCATTATATACCAGGCAAAAATTTGAAATAGCCTTTTTACTCTTAAGTTATATATATCTTATCTCTATCTTTTCTTTTAAGTGAAAGTTCAATAAAAGTATAAAAAATACCTATAATCTTTTTTTAAATTTAATTTTAGCCCAGTGATTCACTTTCTTAATTCACAAAGTAACGTTATGTACCTGCGTTCCTAGAAAAGTTATATTGTCGATCTTAACCCTTATATTTTCTTGATAGTATACTATAAGGTATTTATAATAAGGTTTGTATCGCTCACAGTGAAGGTACTTCTCCCACAATCTTCTTAAAGTAATAGTTCTTGTCCAATAAATATCGCTATTGAATAATTTGATACAAAAAGTAACCTTGTCAATTAGTCAGCTCGGTCCGAGCTAGCTCACCGCGGAAACGGCGACGGCCACCAGCCTCTCGAGCTCGTAGGCGATACGCTCGGCCAGCAGCAGGATGCGTTGGCGGTGCTCGTGCGACGTGTAGGCCGAGTCTGTGAAGTCGTGCGTGCGCTCCACTAGCGCGCGCAGGGTGCTGGCCATCGCGCGTCGCCGGGCTGCGTCGGCGCCGCCACGCGCACGCGCCGCCCGCACCTGCGCGCCGAGTCCTCGCAATGCGCCCAGCGCCGTACCCGCCTCCCACTGAGCCGCCTAGCACACGACTGATCCTAAACTTTATACGTTTAAACCTTGTGCTTATTTAAAAAATGTTTACTGGTATTATCAAAATTTTTCTTCAATACTCAACATGTTAGGTATATTGACCAATACAACAATACGTATTTTAATACATTTCAATTAAATGATTACAGCATTTATAGTTAAAGGTAATTAAATGTAGCAAAATCACAAATCTAATGCAATTACATATAATCACGTACCTGTTTTGATATTCTTTAAAAAGACATTGTAAGAACCTGGTGATACAAAATTATTTGTTATCTCATTAATAGGTTTCTTCACATCGATTGCTAAGAAAATTACTTTAACTGTTATTAAAAGAACTATAATTCAACACTAAACGACATTAAGCAAAGTTTTTGCGTGTAAATAGCAAATAGCGTGTTGAATTACGAAAATTGATAAAAAAAAGCATAAATCCAAGACTGCGAAACTATGATATAACCATATCGATATATTACAAAGACACTTGTCGATATTGTGTTATCAATAAAAAGCATTTCTACGTAGATGTCGTCGAAATATGCAGAATCAAAAAAGCTTGTAGAAACTAATTTCTTCGAAGATTTGAAGTCTTATTGATATCTTTCCAAGACGTCTCAATGGACTTATTTTGATCGTAATAAGATAAAAATGACTACAGCATTTTATTTTTTATATTAATCTGATCTCTTACCTTAAATCATTGAATTTTCAATTGAATGCACAAACGTTCAGATCCGTCTGGACTGTATGATTTTATACATGGAGATTTTGTTGCATCAAAACGTGCGAATGTTAACTAAGAGAAATATATAACGTGAAGCGTAAAAATGGTTCTAAATACTTTAGCGTTAAGACTGCAGATTGTGTACTACGGTTTTTTTTCTTTCTTTTTTGGTACCTGTTCGTTACTATCCGAGAAAGGTTTTATCTACAAGAAAAAAATTCACTTAAGTAATGAAAAACGTGGACGTGGGGTTAGCGGAAAAGGTGGTCTAATTAGAATTAACCTATAGGGTAGGTTACGTAAAAACGTAAGTCTTCAGTATAATGGTCATGTGCAAGAAGATACTTTAGATATGCGGGAAAAGACTTAAGATCGTTATCAGGTGGATCGTTTCTTTAAGGTCTATCGATGTTAAAGAATTTTCGTGCGCATGAGAGTATTGATTAGCACTTACCTTTATCCTTAAAAAAAATCATCTGTATTGTTTATGTTTTCGTTATAATTATAGAAACGTAGAAAAGGTGCATGTTTATATTAATGTTCGGTATGCAGTCGTTATCGAATTATTAAGAGATAAAAGTGCATGCGCTGAAATATCGGAAGTTTATTATCAATTTGTTGCTATGTTGGACAGCTATTTAAATTTATTTTCTGTATGTACAATAAAATTTAAAAACATTTTTGCGTAGTATAACCACTTTTAAAAACGTTATAAAATTTGTGGACTGTAGTTGCGAAGGTTTCGTGAAAACAAATTTATTTTTAAATGTGTTTTACAATTTAATTAATCAAATCATAGGGAATAAATACCTACAAGACACATTATTTTTAATGTTAGATAAACAGATTAAACGATTTCCAAACAATTTACATTTGCAAATATACTGATTCCTCATCCGCTGCTGATACAGGAATTATAACCCAAAATACAAGTCGATCGGGATTATTGGCCCTTGTAGTCGCCCTACGCAGACCTAGCAATCTAACTTCGTTAAGCCTAGATCAGCGTCTTTTATATTTCTAGGGCAAGAATTACAAAAGGCTCTCTTGGAATGTGAACAAAAAGGTTAACGTGAAAAATGCAAAGCTACAATATTACATGTTTGAAAATGTGCATATCTTTTACAGCGTTAATGGCGTTTATAAATAAGTTTTTCTGCTTTGCTAACGAAGAAATACTAAAAATCCGTAAAATTAAAATGATATACGGCCTAGTATTATTACACCTTTCTCGTATTGAAACTTCAAAATATGTCATTATATATGAAAAAAAAAATGATATTGTAAAGAATTGGATAAGTGAATAACAAGACTACAGAGGATGACGCAAACACAAATGAACAGATGAACCGCACAAAGAGCTTCTAACTTCCGCCCTCCGAAAACGCCCGGGGCGGGGATGATATACAGCGGGGGATTTATCTTTCCCTAATGCAATTGAGCTTTTAACGCGTGAAGCGCCGAGCCTCGTGCGCCGCGCCGCGACGGGGCCGGCCGCCCGCCGCGTGACTCCATCGCCGGTGACGTCGCTCGGGCACTTCGGCTAATGCGTTTTGTTGTTACCGGTCCTATTCGTGGGAATCTAAATTCTTCGGGTATCCGGCTAACGTCTCGTGAAGCTCGCCTCTCCCGGCGCGCGAGACAATGAGCAAAAAGGACCGGAACGAGATTACCACACCCGGAAGTCTACAAAGGATCTAAAAAAAGACATGCATATATATACAAGGTCGCTGTGCGTGGAAGCTATTTAGGAGTGAAAAGGATACTATGTAAAAAGGGAAGTCGATTTTCGCCACAGAAATGCGTAAGGATCTATGTGTGTTTGCTACGCTAATATGGTATATGGATTGGTTTAGTATGGAAAAAAAGAGTTTGATGATTATATATCGTTGCACCTTATAATAAAATATGTAATATGAAGAACTGTATATTAATTGACACATGATATATAATGTCAGCATACAAGACAATGTAATATGACGGTTAATAAAAAATGAATGTGCATTTCTAAAAAAACATATGGGCCATAAACAAATTCGGTCATATTTATGAGCTGCTTGTATAATCGTAACTTTACTTGTAACTAAATGCAGCGTTTATTATAAAAAATAAATCTTTTTTGTTTACTGAGGTGTGTACATATAAATAAACGCGTTTACGTAAAACAGACGTTACTAGATAATACGTTTGAGGTACGTGAAATGATTAAAATTATGATTTTTAATTTATACTTTAAAGAAGGGAAATATTAATGGTTAATAATCTTAAAGTAAAGTAGGTTGATTAAGTTTTTTTAATTAAAACTATAATTGTTTCAATAAATAAAAATATGTTCTCACATATAGTTTTACGTTGCATATGAACGGTAGGAATACCTCTTTAAAATGTTACATTTAGTACAATTCCATTTTAGTTTTTTGTGAACATTGACGAAAATGCGATAATATGTTTCAGAAGAAAGCGTTTATAAAAACAAGATAGACATTTTGTACGACTAGATCTTAACCTACGATTATCACTATTGGATACAATTAGCAGTGACTGTTGTTGGTCTTATAAACACATTAACAGATATGCATTGTGAGATGGAAGGAATCATGCTTGGGACTTATCTGTGAAGAAATGTGCAGAAGAATAATTTGCGTCTAAATAGACGCAAATTATTCTTTTAATCAAAATATTTAAAATTTTAAATAAATATTTAAAATTTTAAAATTTCTATTTTATTCGAGAAATACTAATAAATCTTAAAATGCTTCTACAAATTATTCTAAAAATGTCCTACCACTATTGATTTTCATTTGTGTTTTTAATAGAACTTTATTATAATATTAAATAATACTAAATCAGAATGATATACATTCTATGTGTGATACGAACGAAGTCGCGACGCAGCTTGTAATTAATATACTACGAGCACGGTAACGACTTTTCCGCTTCCGATATTAAAGCATTATGCGCTTGTGCCGCGCCGACTGCCGCTCCGGCGTGGTTAATGGCGGGGATATAAATCCCGACCGCGCTACGCATGGCACAGCCTGCTTGCAAACGAGCGCGCCTCTACACAGCCTTCATACGCAAAGTAGAGACGTACAGAAGGACAAGTCCATAATAAAAGCGCGATCTTAGGTCAGATATACACAGCTATACACATACGCATGCACGCACGCACGCACGTACATACAGATACACACATGAGGAATGACTTGCGGATAAACGAAGTTCAAATATGAGTTTCAAATTGCAAATTGACAGGTGTTAGATACAAAGGAATATACAAAGATATGTCAAATTGAACTTGATAAAGTACCATACAGAAGGTGTAATATTTCGATCGAAATTACATACATTTGTTATTGCTGAGTGATTTTTGAATCTATACTTTTTTTGGCGCGTTATGAAAAAATGATGAGTGAATTTTTATTGGGATGACATGAAAACTACAGTGTGAAGTTTTCGCAAGCGGTTTAGCGAACAACTTCAGACCACTAACAACTGATATGTCAAACGTTTCTTGTCACGAAGTAGGTGACCATACATCCCCAAGGGGTATAATCCCTCCCTTTCATCCCCTTCTGCTTTGACGATTGCCTACCCTTCTTCACTTTTTCTGGGATACCTTATTTCTTGCAATCTATCTGGGGGTGGGTAGTTCTAGAATTTCTATATTAGGCTCGTTTGAATTGGTATTAGAAGAGGAAATTTTTGGCCATGGTCAATTTTTTAAAGTTTTATGTCACCATGTAAGAGAACATTTCCGAGGGCCATCCCCATTTCCTCTCACCCCCTCTGCCTTGTCGATTTTCTACTCTCCCGCATTGCCCCTGTGTGATACCTCACACCCCTTACATACATTTACAAGGTATCTCGGGGGTGGATGGTACTAGAATTTCGAAATTGAACTCGTTTGAATTGGTACTAAAAGAGGAAATTTTCGACCTCAACCGATTTCCCAAATTCAATCGAGCCACTGAGATATAGGGAAATTTTTCAAAAACTTTTTATTAAAGATATTCTTCTTTTAGCGTCTTATAAAAAAAATGTTGAGAATAAATTTTTAGCGGAGTGACACGAAAACCACAGTATGAAGTTGCTCGTAAGCTGTTTAGCGAGCGACTTCAGACCACTAATAACGGATGTGCCAATTCAGTCACTACTGGAAGATACTATGGCAGTGGACATAGTTTAGAAATTACGTTAACATATTACAATTTGACTTAATAATTGTTACAATTTCAAAAAAATAAAGATAAAAATTGATATTACACTTTGTGTAAGAAAATAAATATTGTTTTAATAAAATTTTCAAGATTAATTTTAACTTTATCAACCGTATTGACTAACCCACTCCAGTCCTTTTATTATTTTATTGTAGATAACTATTTTCATGCAATTAAAAAACATTTTTTTAATTACGCCAAAGAAGTATAACTTATCATGCGCATACACATACACATGCGCGTACACAACTGTCATTTTTTATTTGACGAGAAACATATTTACGCAATAGTTTTATTTACGTAATAATTATCGTCACATTTATCTATTAAATGTATGAGGTAATATTTAATTACACTAAACATGTACAGAAACCAACCGTGACTCGCCCGTTTCGCTAAGCGTTATGAGTTGTGACGGTAGATAAATAATAATACAGCGAAGGGTGAGTGGAGTTCAAAAAATATATAATCCAAAACCATCCACAAACGGTTCCGTACCAATAAGTCAAAATCCAATACAGATATGTTAAGTAGTGTTTAGCTGATGTTCGGACATAACAATCATTTTCATCATATGATTGATACTTTTTTTTTTTTTTTGTATCATATCCTCATATGATTGGTTTGTATTTGATATAATACATTATACTATATTATATGAAAGCTATCGATCGACCCCATCGCTACGAGTGAGCGTATGTAATTACAATCTGGGATACACGAGCCCACCTTCTGTAGCTGTCTATTTTGTGCCTCGTACGTCATATTATGATCTGTTGTAGCGGAAGCGGATATTTCGATAGCGATCCACGGGCCGATTGCTTCTGACGTCACGACCGCATCCCATGCGAGGGTGGAGCTAAGTCGTTACGCGCATATAGAATAAAATTTATGAAACCCTCACTAATACATCAGAAAAGATCTTGTCACACGCGACTGTTTGCGATTTACTTAAGTTTCAGTAGAATCATAATTAATTCTTTTTGTTATGTGCGCTCGTTATAAGAAGGTTTTACATAACAAATAGAGTATTTTTTTTTAATTAAACGTGAGTTCAGAAAAAGTTTGTTTATTGAAATTCACCACTTATATGGATATCGTAAATCATTGTATCTGCGAAATGTAATTACGATATAAAGTTGTTAACGAAGACAGTTCCCACTTCTCTTATCACAAAAAGGAAATGGTTTATATTATTATGTATATCGACAAGTTTAAAATAATCGATGAAAACCACATTTTATAATCAATAAACATAGATCCTATTCAATATATGACTTGTTAAACAATACGGAGCATATAATATTTAGTAAGTTTCTTTTTTTATTTACATGTAGTGTAATAAATATAATATTTATTACACACACACACACACACAGACACAGACACACACACACACACACACACACACACACACACACACACACACACACACACACACACACACACACACACACACACACACACACACACACACATATATATATATATATAGATATTGAAAATAAAATAACATTTAAAAAACAATTTCAATGATAACTTTTATGTATCGAAAATAAAAGTGACAGTATATCCGCGATACTAACTAAGTAACATAACTAGCGTAATAAAATCTTATTTGTGTTGTCGTAAAATGAAACCCATTAGATCCAGTCAGCAGTTGGGTTAAAGCAGATCAAAATTATTTTTTTCTTATTACTGCACAAACCTTCGTATTACGAATGACAATATTGTATGCTCTATGGATACAGAAAGATGGTATTTGTTGGAATGGTTGCTTTGATGACCGTGCTGGTTGTTGTGGGATTTAAAAAAAAAAAAGCAGTTCCACGTTTAATTTTCGGTCGGAACGATTTCCTTTTATGAAGACATTAAACAGAGCGCGCACGGTAAATTTATGCAAAGCCACGGCCGAAATATTCGGTGGGGCGGCGCGGTCGCGCACTCAAACGCACGCGGCGGCGGGCCGGCGCGAGGGCTGAGGGGAGAGGGGTGGAGGTCGAAAGGTTGGAGGGAATCGGGCAAACAAAGCGCCAGGATGAAAGCGCACTCGGATGCTTATCAAAGTTATCATATTGAAGATCGCTCCCGGTACAAGTGAACACTGGCGACCGCGATTTTGTGCGAGTGTATCACCGGCTTTTTGTATCTTCATCTCCGCGGAGCGAACGCGGTCAGGCGGATGTCTAATCTAAAATGGAAACTGGTTACATAATAAAAAGTATTACGGCTTTTGTTTACCGTCAGGGGTGCGATGATTGACCTTCGACGGAATCCAGCGCTAATTTATTAAGTTAAAATCTATTTATATACACATTAAGCGATTTTAGGATGGGTAAAATATTATGGGTTCACATCACCGTGTCACCGACATGCTAATGTTAACGGTGTATGTGAACTAAATGTATATGTAAAAACTATTTTATATGTATGAAAACCATATTCTTAATTATAATTCAATAGAAATTTTATTGCCGTTTTGCTTAAAATAGAAGGCTTAAACGATTTAAATTTACTAATCATGATACTTTAATTTATGATATTACAATTAATTTCAGTATTTCAAGAAAACACTTTTAATTCATTAAATTTCCACTTCCGTCGGCAATCACCAATGACTGTTGTGTCCGTACATCGTTATTGTGTAATCAATTCTGGTAGTTATTTCAACCGTATTTCCCTATTAAAATTTTTATCGATTCTCGAACATATTCAAGTTTACATGACTGGTCACACCGCAGCGCCGTAGCTCTACGACCTCGGCATAAATCGGCAGTTTTTCGGCACTCAATACCGTTATCGGGTTTGGCTGCAGTTTTATACAGTGTCAGACGTATGCGCTTTGCTAACCGGACATACGGCTTTTCCTACAAAGGCTCGTCGAAATGAAGTAGACAATCGTGCGTCGGCTGATTGAATAACTCGTTAACTAGACATCTATATCTAAACGACTCTTTTTTAACATTTTTTTATTTACATATATCAATTCAAATTAGTCATTACGTGAAATATATTTGTATAAACGAATCTGATGAAATGAACGAGTGGAAAAAAACGGGAGTAATAGTAACCTCCTGCGCATGGTCGTCGTGGCCGGGCAGGCCGTCGCGCACCACGTAGTGGATGAGGTCCATGGCGCGCCGCATCTGGCAGAACACGGTGTCGCGGTTCTCCCGCGCCGACGCGCAACCAGGGTGCCGCAGGCACGCCTGAAAAATGCTTGGCACTAAAATTGGGCACATAAATAAGTTCTCAAGAAGCCTTCTATCGTTCATCTATAGTTATCGGTAGCTATGCAATGTCTGTTTTGTCTGATTTTATTGCATAATTCCCTATTATATAAATAGATACCTATTGCATGAAGTACAACCAGTATATTTTGTCAAGATAAACGCTTAATTTTAGTACTTTCGATAGGTCGCTTAAATAAGTTCAGAGTTACTCAAAGTGTGATGCATAGCTGACGGAATCAACAAGCTGAAGTGGCAATAGGTAGGCTACATCGCTTTTACAACCGATAAAAGTCGGGGAAAAAAAGATTTCGAGTAGCGATCACGAACTGGACGTCAGAGAATGGGAGGTCATGGGACGTCACCAGGTAGATGGACGACCTGATCAGGATCGTTGGTCACCATTGGTTTTAGGTGGCTCGGAACCTTATGTATTGTAAATCTAAAGGGGAGGCTCATGTTCAGCAGTGCATGATTAGTAGCTGAAAAGAACAAAAATCATTATTGTATTTTCATTTGTTTTTTTTTTGAAATTTGATTTAATTGTTGGTTTAATTTAATCAACCCCACGAGTTATACTTGTATTTTAAGGTTATGATGAATTATAACGAATAAGTTGTCTAACGAATAATTTTATATTTGTTGGTGGGTTGGAATGACATCCATACATTTTCTTTAATTTTCTTTTCTTTACATATCTTTTATTATAAAGATTATGTTGTTAATATGAATGATGCTTTCCAAGATACCAAATATATAGAAAAATTGTTCACTGAAAACAATAAAATATGTATACTGTATATTCTATGCCGACATTTTATTTACATTAATCTTCAAAAAGTATTAGCTGAAATTATCTGATTTTGAAATGGATTAATTTGTACGTATTCATATCAATGACAAACTCAATTTTAAGTATTTATTTGATGAGTTAGCACCACTGTAGTAAGTGTAAATTTATGAAAAGCGATAAATTTATGAAAAATAGCTTTTTCAATTTAACATGTGTTATTTTTAAATGCATCTAATCCGTTTGTATATTTTAAGATTCTAAAGTATATATGTAATTGTCTAACATCCGAAAGTGCAGTTTTTTAAGCCTGTTATTTCGTAGGTAATTATTAATTGAGTAGTAGGTTATTTATACAGGTTTTTTATATAATAGTATCGTATTACATCTAATGCATGTATGTATAATATATAATACAAATGACGGTGTGGTACGTCAACCTTTATTCATTTATGTCCTTTTGACATTTGGCAGCCCCGATTTGCGGTCACATTTATATAAAGACCCGTAATACATTGTGTAGAGAAATAAAATATATGTTGTTTGAGATATAGTTCGAAGATGATACGTTTGTGTCTACGAAAAACTGTTTATGTCTGGAAAGAGATTGCTGGCAAGTGAGAAATAGCAGTCTAAACTTTTTAAATTGGACGAATGCCTTTCTTTTAAACGAGTTTTAGTTTTTTGTTAAGACACAAATTAAGTCACTTTTAAAATAAAATTTGCGTTCCACGTTCGCCTTTTATCGGTCGTTAGGGTTGAAAACCGTTAAGAAGAGAACGTGGAACGCAAAATTAATTTTAAAATTGTCTTTTTATTAACGATCAGTATCAAAGAAGGTCATGGAAAAGTTCCTAAATTATTAAAAAAAATATGTATTGAAACAAGTAATCTTTAGTCCATATTTCGGATATACAAATAAGAGACACTCTTTTAATAATCATTATTTGTAAAAATCGTATTTTGATCATATAAAATGTGTTTGGATGTCGAAAACGGATATAAAAGTCGGATCTTAGACTGTAAATATTTTGCTGTATTTCGAAGTTAAACTCGGGGTTTATGGTAGCATGGGGGGATGAAGGCACCGTGCGTTGTAACGCGGAGTGCGGCCGCGCCGACGCTCCGGCGGTACGCACTTAAAATAATTCATTCCACAATTCTTGGCTGTAATAAATTCAATACAATTTTACGAGCGTACGAGGCGGGAATCTCTACGCTTTTGAATAAAATGGAAATTTGTGCAAATGAAAAGCAAATGATGAGTTTTGTTTTTGTACATTAATACGTAAATTTAACGAATCGGTATTTAGAATTTTTAATACCAGATTCGGTGACTTGGTTTCTGTATATTGTGATTTATGCTCTCTTGTCTAGTAAATGTTATAGAAACGTCTTTAAAGGAAATATTTTTTTTCAATATCGGAAAAGATAAAATAAATTTGGTACCGGGTGGGAAATACAAAGAAAAAACGGCAAGAAAATTTTTTAGGTGTATTAAATTATTTTTTCAATGTTAGAAATTTTAATTTATTACATCGAGGCCAGTCCTTATTATTATTGAAATGTTTATTAACAAAATAACATGATATTTTCTTCAAAAACCAATTCGTTGTATTTTATATTCACATGTATTATTTCCTTAAGAGGTTTATCATACGAGTAAAGACGAATGTAGTCGCCCATAAAATAATTATTAACTATTGACCGTCTCAAACTAAGAACTGCTAGCGTATATTTTCATCTCGCTGAAATGAGTGGCTGTCATGTTAATGTTTTTGCATACTTATAAAAGTATTTTGATTTCATGAAACTTTTTGTGTTCAAAAGCTTGTGACCAGGAGAGGACATAATATTCATAAATGTATCGACCCTTTCTTGAAGTTGCCCTTAGAATATCACTTAGGCTTTAGCTTATAAAGAGCTCGAATTGTTATTTCTTTTACCAATTGCACCATTTGTATCGTAGCATCAATACTGTTGATAAATCAGTAACCTTTTTAAAAATATTGTATATTAATATACTATCCAATGCAGATTTAATGCATTTTTTTTTATAGTTATAACGAACTAATTCAAGGCCTCGGAGAGTATGGAATTTCTTTTGACGGATTCGCTTTTATTTCTATTCATTTTAAGTATAAAAAATTTCATCAGCTGATAATACTATTTGGCCAGTTCTTTCATCAAATACGTAATATAGAGGAAGTCATCCTTGAGGTTTCCTTATATCTACGATACATTCTTTAAATTTAATTGTTATATTTTGTTTTTTTATGTGTTATATTACGTTAAGTGATTGTATTCCCTTACATACATATGATTCTATTAATCCATTTATATTACTTTTTGCCATAATGTTTCAATTTTGGCAAAAACATTTTATGATCAACACGATAAAACATCTTTGATAAATCTTACCGTGTATAAAAAAATTGTTATAGAAGTAGAAAGCAAACTGACTCGTTCTGGATCTTTCTTTAGCGAAATTGAATTGTTTTGTGTATAGAAAATTTCCGGACATTCACTACAAAAACATTTGATTGAAGTTGAGCTTTAAAGAAAAATTCATTTGATCGGCTAACACCGATACGAGTTTGTATTTATAAGAAATATTTTTGCCCGATCCGATCTAAAATCGTGATTAGTTTACTACATTTTGTTCAATTAGCATATAGACTTGTTGTAATACAAAAAGTTTTAAACGAGGAACCTATTACATACATATATATATAAAACAATTACTTTCATCTTTAACTCTCGTAAATCTACAGTCATTTTCATTTTCAAAATTCATATTCAAAAGGATAAAGCGATTGAAAATCTAAACCGAACTTTACGCAGGTGAAGTGGCTTGGTGGAATAAAGTGAAGCCCTTGAATCAATATTAAAGCGAGCACTGCCCACAGATTAACCAGAGATAGTTACTATTCCGCCCTAAACACAGCTTTCGCAGAATAATTGGACGTTAGCAAAGAATTCGATAAATCACCGCCCTATATACTTTGTACCGCTTACTCTAGAAAATCGCCGGCCAATTAATTAGGGAGGACGTCCAGAGGTCACGGGTCGTTTGAGAGTGGGAGCGAGACGCGGCCGATGAACAGAATGACAGTCCTAAATTTACGTCGACCGGCACCGGCGGGCCGACGCGCCAGTCACGGCCACTCGCGATTTATTGCAGTCCGCTGCTCCCGGGTATTATTTGATATCGGTTGTCTGTAAATCTTTGTTAAGGTCAAATAGGTCGTCTGCACTTCAGCATCAGGTGCGTTAAACGCAGCGCAATATAAACATGGAGATTTATTTGGCAATAGATAGATATATAGATAGCAGTAAATGGAGCACCAAAGCCTCTCCCGTTTAGAGAACTCTCCCAAAACCGAACTACGTTGTTTAGTTCCACAAATATTATATATAAGTATGTTCAAATATACAATTACTTTTCTTGTGAACACACCCTTCAAGCTTGATTATATTTTTTGAAACACAATTAGTTTTTACGTCATGAAATTCAAGTAATTATTCGTATTTTCACAGATCGATTTTACGGTGTTTAATAAAAAAAAATACATTTTGATTTTCACGACTTTTCCGGTGTGCAAAACTGTCGCAGTCACAGTAACACCTTTTAAGCAGTGCTGTACTGATATCATTAAAATATCTCATACTTGAATTAATGTTCGTTCGAATGCTAAGTTGACCGGACTATTGATGCACTCCGCGTTTCAATTTTAATTATGCTTTTGAAACAGAATTTGAATGAAAATTGCAATTTTCAGCGTATTTCTTATGTTGGAAGATACGAAGGTTGTTGGATTTCTACTTTGAGATGCAGGAGTCAAAAATTCGTTTGTGGTGATGAGTTTATTTTATTTAGTGGACAAAACCTTCATATCGAATTACACACAAGCATGTGAAGGTTTGTTTATGCATTGAGCTGTATTGAGTCTATGGTTTAACACGCTCTCAGAGAAGAACTGTGGCCTGTAGTGGCATCATATTAAATATACAAAATCAAGTTAGTGACAATAAGATCGTTATCGTTTATAACATTGCTTAAAAAGTACTAAAAACAATAATTCCTTATAATGCGTATCAACCGTGATATATGTTCATTTTGATGAATGCAAAACCAGTTATTTTATAAACCTCACAAATGAACTCTCTGTATGTTCAAAAAATGCGAAAAATTAATTCAAAATTGATAATCTGTCCTGAATAAAGATTTTACAATTTCCTCTCAAAACGTAACTCATCTTTCTGTTGGTAACTCAAAAATAAATAAATTTAGACCGTACATAAATGACACCGTAAAAGCGATGAAGCTTTTTCCGGTTTTAGATCCTGATTTAGAGAAAAATCATAAGGCCCATCAAAGCTTTGACTTACCTGAGGTCATGATCCCTATGGCCCTCCCAGATCCGCCCTTGCTTAGGCGTAGCGTGTATAAGCGTGACCTTTATTCTTTTGTAAGTGTAGACATTTTACGGAAACAATATACATACAAAGGATTCTTTTCGTATTCAATCTTAATGTTGTGTAATGTTCATTAAACCTGACTTCGAATTCCGTATTAGGAAAATTGTGAAATAAAGTACTACGTTTATGACTTACAAAAAAAACATTACTTTAGTGGTCGATTAATTGGATAACTTAAAAAAAAGGTTAAAAAAAGGTATTATTTGGTGACATATAGAATAAATAAAATAGGTATAATAAGAAAACTTAATACGTGCTAAAGTATTCAAAACATGTTATACAGAGTACAAAAACAAAAAATTTTGAAATTATTTTTCTTGAATGCATTTTAATGCTCTAAATTTAGCAGCGCTAAAGATTTTCCGTTCTCATTATATTTTGCAAAGGGTTCTTGATCACTATTTTAGATAAAAACTCTATCGCGTTTGAACTCAAATATTTACGTTTTATGGAAAATTTCTTACACCAATGTCGAGGTGCAAGAAATTCAAGTTGAAACTTTTATATGGCTAACATAAGATCAGCCTTTAATTAATTAGCGCTTCACCTGAAACAATTCAGCCTAGATAGAATCTGGCCCATAAAGTCATACGAAATGGCAAATATGCCCAAGACCGCGCCTAGCGTTTGTACCGCCATCGCCAGAGCGGAAACGAGGTAGTCGACCATCGGATGGTAACGGCCGATTGCACCACGAGCTTTTTACAAAATAGTAAAACATATAAAAGTGAAAAACCAACGTATAATATAATTTAAATTTCACAAGTTACATTATGCTACAGTTATTTAGAGTTATTAAATTGTTAAACACAATAGAAAGAAAAAGAACTTTGGTGATCCACTCTCCCCTCCGTCAGCCCATTCCCCATCACGAGGTCGACAACCCACTTGATAATAAAAAGGTTTTTTTTTCAAATAATACACAATATAAATTTAATTTATAAACTTCATAATGTGTAAAAAGTATTATACTTTTGAAAACTTAATAAGTAATAAAAATTTCCAAAATAAAAATATATGTAAATAAAATTGTAAGTATATTAAAAAAAGCTGTTTTTCTCAAAGCTTAGCTCTCAAAAATTCATCAGTCTATGTAAGAAATCGCATACTTCGACTTATAAAATATTATGTAAGAATGGTGATTTTTTTGGGTTTGCGGGTGTCCATGGGCTGCGTTATCACCTATCTCCTAACGGCCCGCACGCTTGTTTGCCGTTGAAAATGCTATAAAAAAGTATGACAGGAAAACAACTAATCACGAAATTTCGTGACATTCGTAACTATCGTACTCCCACGTTATACTATTTAGCAAACGCAGGTTTTGGTGCGATTCGTCGTAAATACGCAAACGTCACGGGAGCCGCAAAACCGCCGTGGCGACCGGCGTGGGCGCGGGGCCAAAACCCTCTCGGCCGACCGCCTCGCCCCGCCGATGTTGCAGTCTTTACGAATTTCAAAGAACGTTACGAGTAAATTCGAGTATCAATTCAATTTTGTCAGTTTCACTGGTGAGTACTTGTTGAGTACTCACCAGGGTGGTGAGAAACCCTGTTGGCCGACAAAAGGGTTTGTCGATACCGTGACGATGATATATATATATATATATGTATATACGCGTACTATAATCAATATATAGAAAATTCGAATATACAGTTAGAAAATTCGAATTTGAGTTAATGTTTTTAGTTTTGTTCATCAGTTATCATACACTTATTTGAGGATCCGACGATGAGAATGATATCACTGAATCTCAACCGTACAGCTATTAAGCGAGTTGAGTTTTATTGTTGAATTCATTAGATAGACCTAGTTGTAAACTGAAAAAATTGTCTGTCCGGTGTCATAGTGACAGCAAAACGTTTGATTTTGATCAATATTAATATTTATAATAATATTAATTGATGTGGATATGTCTGTTTTCATTTGTAATAAGGATCATTTTTTGAAAAGGAGTTGATGTACAACGCCATCTTTTAGTGTAACGTGAACACAATCGTGTACAAAGTCAAAAAAGTCGTTAAGTATGAATCTATATTTTTTTTAATCACTGCTTGGATATTCTCAAGCAAATAAGAAATTTCCAGCTGTAGTGGAACCTGGCATTAGAATTCCAATTTATGTACTGATTTCAACTCTGACATATCAAAATGAATCACTTCGCAATTTCATGAAAGAAGAGTTCGTCATCTTTAGTTTGAAGGAAACTCAGTTTAAAACATTAATTCGTATTGTTCTTCCTAATATCCGAATATCCTTTTATTACGGCTGTATCAAAGATACAGTTAACCAGTGATTATAATATTTAATTTTAACCTTAAAAAAAGAAAGGTATCATATCAAACAACATGCAACGGGCATTATGGGGTCAAATGCGCCAATAAAGGAGAAACAATTGTAACAAATTATGACACTCATATAGAATAGACAAATTAACGAATTGATATACTAATAGAAAAAGAAATGGTGAGGCGTATGACCATCTATCTTTTTAAAATGTCAAAAACAATTATAATGTATTTTTAAACAATTTTAAAATATATTTCTACAGTCTTGGACTATCATTTGCAAATACATATATGTCACTTATTGGAATTTAACTTGAAAGTCAATTTTCCTTTCGATTTATTTGAGTAGTTATATTCCTTAGTATCAATTTCACTGAAGTCTATGAGGGCCATAGCACCAAAACTCGAAAATTGGGACGATTATGGAAATAACTTAGCGCCCTTCTCTCTGGCAAAGCCTTTTTACATACAAATCTGGGAAGGGTACTACTAATAAAACATAGTTTGAAGATGAAGTTTCCTAAATTATGACGCCGTTGGAAAATTATTATATTAAAAAAAATAGTATAATATCAAATATTTAAAGTGTAAAAAATAATGAAATTAAAAGTATATAGTATTATTTCGGCGCAATAAATTGGCCTATTCATTTGTGATGTGTGTTTACATACGTATACGTATACATTATTATTAATACGTATTATTACTAACATGTATACATGCTCTTCCGGAAATCTTGTGTATAGGCTTACACACACACACACACACACACACACACACACACACACACACACACACACACACACACACACACACACACACACACACACATATATATATATATATATATGCGTAATAAAACAGTAGAACTGAGTGTGTTCATTATCATGTTCAATATTCATTAAAGATATATATGAAAATAGGAGATATAAATGTTGTTAAGAAAACAAAATATGTTAAAAATTTTTGTCTGTTTTCTGTTCAGCACTATCTCTAAAAACGGATTTTAATGTGGTTTTCAAAGATAGATAGAGCTTGTCTTGGAGCAGACCAGAGCCTGTATTTAATTTAAATCGGATGTCAGAAAAAAGTTATCTTCAGGAGAGAGGTGTAGCTTTCACAAATAGATAGCTACACTATCCCAAAACAATATAGTTTATTTTTATACTAGCATTTGTCTTAGCTTCATACGAATTTGTATCAAGGGCGGTACCGGAATCGAAAGTGGGACAAAATCAAAAGCCAGGACCGCGACCGAAATTGAGAACGGGATTGGAGTCAAAATCAAGCGTGGGACCGGAATTAGAATCAAGAGCCTGACCAGGGTCAAAATCAAGAACAGCACCGGAACCAGCAAGGAAAGCGGGAATCAGATTGGGATTGACACCAAGATCTATCCATATGATGACGAAGGATTCCATTTTATGTCCATGTGAGGAAGCAGCACGTGGTAATTAAATAATGTGAAAAATTTATTCAAAACTAGCTGTGCCCGCGACGTACACGTGTGTCGAATCTAGAACTAAAGTGTTATTCATAAAGTAATTTTTATCCACTGAACCGTTTCATTAATATCCTATTGTTGTAAAGTTATTAACACATCGCTTAAAAAATTTCCCGATTAAAAAAATAAGTGGTACGGACCAAATTTCTAGTATCATTTAAATCGGTGAAATTGCGGAGTTCCACTTTTTTGTCATTATCCTTTGGAAATAAGATATTTTCTCTACGTAAAAAATATCTCATATTATTAACACAGATCCTAAAGAACTTTCGAAAGAAATTTTATCAAAATAAATTTAGTAATTTCTTCATGATGCCTGTTTGAGAATTCAAAAATTGGTGATCTGTATTCTGAATCGATGACTAGCTACAAAATCACTTAAAATTTACAAAAAATATATAATGTAGAATATTTACTTTAAACACATTTTTAGATATTTTGGGTATTCCGTGTATTTTTTCGTTTCCTAACTTAAAAAATACATTTTATTTGTATCAAGACCTCTTTGTATACAACATTCTTCGTCTTCTTAATGGGCGTAGGTTGTTTCTCCGTCGTCCACAGCTGGATATTGTTTCAAAGACAAAAACGCTTGTGGATCACCCTTAGACAATAGAGATATGCCATTATGGACTTTTTTGCATGTCTTTTTAAGATCTACAATTACATAGCACATTAATTTTATACATCTCTTATGGCTCACTTAACATAAGCCATTTAAGAGTCACAAAAGCGTATTTTTTTCAACTTAATTCACCATTAGCGTCATTGCTTATTTCGTACGTTGCTTCATGTAATAAAATATATCCTGTACTTTAGCCAGATGTCATATTATGAATGAAAAAAAGTATTAAATTGGATGAGTGGTTTTCGCGTGACGAGGATAGAAACGAACAGACAGTTGGAGAGACGTTGAGTTTTATAATATGTACTTATGTAAACTTTTCGATTTATATCAATCAATGTTGTTTTTTGCACAATTTATTCGTTTGCAATGTATTGTATGTTGTAGAAGAGTACATTTAAAGACGGCGACAATGTAATTCATTTCATTTTTCCCATTTAATGCCCAACATTAACAACAAAAATAAATGTGTGCAAACTGCGTTGGTCAATATCACTGCTATCAATAAATATATCACAGGCATACAAAAAACTTAAACTTTCATATGTTTGTTCTACTTTTTATCGTTATAATGAACTTAGATAGAAGATAAACATAACTTATTTGTTTGTCAACCTATTGTAATGAAACAAAAATCTACATTTATATAGCTTAAGCTGTTTTTGATATTAGCGTGCACAAACGCATAGACAAACATTCTAAGAAGTATTTTGGCTTCGGTAACGAGTAAAATATGTATAATTTGATTTTTTTTAAATAATATTTAATGGTTCATTTAATAATAATATTTACACGGTTCATTTACAATTTTATTATATGTAAAGATCGCCATCAAACACCGCCAACAAAATTGGCAAAATCGTGATAGTTGCCTGTACGTTGCCACGTAGTGCTGGAACGACTTACCAGCACCTATTAGAAATTCAAGCTCTGTCCCTCTTTCAAAAGTCCTTAAAGGCTTATTTACTACATATACAAAGAAGTTTTATATAAAAGTTCGTACTGAAATTGAATTATCTATGATTTCATTGTTTGTGTAGTTCTGAAGCTATTTATAGATAAAATACTATTTATAGATAAATAAGACCACATTTCATTCAGCCACATACAGTTGTATACTTCAGGCAACATTAACATTTTTAAGTATGTATATCAACTGATTTCATTTTGTGACTGTATATGATTATTTTGTTTTGATACCAGCGATGCTACTATGCAATACACGAGCTAAATGTCACGGTGGGATTAGCGTTGTAAAAGTGACCAATACAATTTAATGCTGAGTGACAATCTTTTTTGAAGATAACATAATATTGTTCTAATAATTTAAATTAATGCACAAACATTTGTATATGTAGATCAAAATACAATTTTTTTCTCTCTTCAAAAAAATATATCACCGACAGACAGGATCTCGGTACAGTTTTATTATAAGCATAGATGTGTCAAGTCGTTTTCGATATCTTATAGATTGTACGGGCAGACTTTGAAGACAACTATAGCACTCGCACTTAACTACTTTTATGGAATTAAAGTCTGCCTGATTCAGTTGCAAACAAGTTTTTGGCTATTCCTTTTCAACGCTGAATTTGCTTGTAGTTATATAATGTAATAACTAAAATTTGCGTCTATATTGTAGACAGGTGAGATGCATGACGCTTTAAAAGGAAATCAGTATAGTCGATGTATGGATTGAAAAAGTATTATGACGATTACAAGCGGATCACTTTGCGTTGGACGAGTTACGTGCCTTGGAAGACGTGAGCAGCATGAGCGTGGACCGCTCGAGCACGTTGCGCGCGGCGGCCACCTGCGCGCGCCGCCTCTCGTCCCTCAAGTCCGCCCTCCTCTCGGCGGTGAGCCTCGCCAGCTCCACCATCCCCCCGCCGAACTCCGTGAACGCCCGCACGAACTCGGCGAAGTTCGAGACGGACTCCAGCCGGTCTAGCGATCGCGCCACCTGATGGAAGAGTTTAAAAGCAGACGCGATCCTGTTACATTTTCATGCTTAAGAATATATTATGGATTAATGAGAAGTAATCTATTGAAATACACTTATAGATATTTTGTAATATTTATTGCATGCTTCATAACGCGAAGCGTTTAAGTTGTGTTTTACTCTTGACTTTCAAGGTCAAGCAATTTTCTGGACTTAAATTGCCTCTATTGTATACATTTAATGTGGTAATTTTAGGGTAATACGAGTACACGTAGATATACATAAAAAATACATTAGTACCATATTTGATATTTATTTTTTATTATGATATTATTTGCATAAATAACCATTTATTCTGTTTAATATAAAAAAAAAACCGTTCGAAAAAGTTTCCTTTGACATCGGGCTCTGTGTTAATAGATCCTGTATCTCACGTTAACGACCCAAAAACTTCACGTATCGGAACCATTTTTTATGAGTTTTAGGACCATTGGGAGTAGTTTCATATTAATTACTATTAATCTAATCCGTGTGATTTATTCTTAAAAATTATATTTGTTAAAATTCATTATGATACGCATGTGTTTGTTCTGACGTGAAATTGTGAATTGCGTTAACGTATTATGATATCGCTCTTCGTTTGCAGATATCACTATGAGTTGTTTACTGGTTTTTTCATATCAATTCTTCATAATCATAATTTTTTGTTCCTACTTCGTTTTACGTTACACGTTGACGATATAATTTATTTTTTGTCAAAGATTAAATGAAGCGTGCCTTTTTGAATTTTCCAAATACTTTTTAAAAATATTTTCACATAAAAATGACACAATTTCTAAACATTGGTTTCCGAAATTAAAATTACAATTCATATTTTGTTTTCATTCTTAGGATCTCCTTGAAGCGTCCAGAACAGAGAACTCTGATTGCATAGCTGAAATCAGAGGACTACATTACTGAAACATTTTACACCAAGCTTTCTGGGTCCGAGCCTCTACACACGTACATACTGGCGCGTGCCGTGTTTGACCTGCGGCCTCTTTTCATTTATTTTGGGATTGCCATTAGCCCTGGAGCGCCGCTGATGGGCGCCCGCCGCCCGCGCCCGTTCGCGCCGCCGGACTGGTCAACAATGCGATCAGCGCAGGTTATGGTGTGCGTTTTCATTTGTTGCAGCATCTGTGTTTGGTCGTTTTCGGTAAGCGCACGAACTAAGCTAACTTTCAATGATTTTAGAGTTATTTTTCACTATTCTTAAATAACTGTTGACGTATTGAATTCACGTCAGCTGGTTCGAATAAAAAAGTTATTTAAAGATACATATTGGCTATACTCTTCATATACCTTAATTCGTACAGGCCGTTGCGTATATTAAAAAAACAATGTTTATAAACATATACGGAAATATAATAGGGCAGTGTAACCTAAGCGTAAAGTTCTTTATACATTAAACTATCTGGCCCGGTAGACGTTGTTCTGGTATATCTGTTAGGTGACTTATCTGTATAGTATATGTGCGCAAATCTCCCCAAGTAAAAATAAAATAAATTCGTTCATCTTTTACGTATCGATTGACCTTACTACTAATCTCAATTCTGTTCTCAGTTTCGATTTCGATCCCAGTGCAGCTCCTAATTACGATTTCGGTTGCGCTATCAATTCTGATTCTGGTCCCATTCTAGATTTTACTACCCGTTCCGTTTTCTATTTCGATTCCGCTACCGGTCACAATTTAAATTCGGACATATTTTAGCATCACAACAAACTGTATATAAGCCAGATTATTCTGAAATGGTGTTATATTTGTATATATTAAAGTAGTTTAGATTTGGTTTAGTTTCACAAATACGCGGCTTCGCCCGCATGGATTAATCTACTTTATTTCTTTTTTTGTTAATACCTAAACTTCTGATACTATATTCTGCATTAAGTAATAAACGCCCATCTTCAGGATGAAACCAATCTCTCTGGGATATTTCGTCAATTGGGTCAGCGATTTAGTCATGAAAATGTGACAAACATATAGACTCCAGATACGCTTTTTGTTCACTATTCCAGCCCTTCCCCCTTTATCAGCTTTATATTAGTAGTAGCTATCGCATCGTGGTTACCGCGATTGCTCCCGCACCGCCTATATTACGCCTCCGGCCACTCTTTCGCTCCTGGTTTGTTCCAATCTTAACAATTCCTCCAGGACCCTAAACGACCAACACAGCAAATACCAGAAAACCGAAAACTTCCGCAAAACTAAGATTTTCAGTCATTTTTATCGAATTTTTATCTCGGAATTTTTAATAATAATGCAGCTTATATTCTTTACCTTGCATTAAGCTATATTTAAGCCACATTTCATTGACATTAGTTAAATTATGAGTGTGCTTTTTGATATTACAAAATACAACTACGAAACCAGCAGCAATTGTAAATGTAGCTCTGAGCTAATAAAATAAACTTGTGCTGTACTATAAGCGTTCTTAAAATTCACGGAAGTCTAAAATACGTATCCTGTATATTTTATCTTATATATTTCCATACAAAATTTTATTGAAATTTATTAAACCATTGGGGTTTTTAGTCATCCTCACAAAATCCTAAACAATGTATCGTGGGTCATTTAAATATTACGTAAACAGAATGTGTGTAATCATTAAACCCCTCCTCCTCCTCTTTGTCAGCAAAAGTAAGCAGAGCTTTTTCCCCCTTCTTTTTTCTTATATAAAAATTGGTATATTTTTTTGTTATTCATGAGCAGCAGATAGTTATCAAGCCTAGACTAAAGAATTTAGAGACTATAATGGAATTTAAAATGAATTTAATGTTCAGTCTAGCAAATTACTATTTAAATATATTGTTGACATGTGAACGTGAATAAGCGTTAATTTATTCTATCAAAATTTTGGAATAATTTGAACAATTGCAAAATGGATCAATGGCCAAAGAATACAGATGCAAAAGAGAAGTTGTATGCACAGTTGCTTAATACTTTAAAATCGAAACAAGGCTCAAATTGCATTTGTATCAAATTTTGAAATACAATTTTACAGTACCTAAACAAAAATAAGCGAAAAAAAATTATCATCTGACGTTTCAATGGAAAGATCGTAAGAAAAAGGTTAATTTTTAAATACAATTAGTACAAGAATCATTAATTTTGTTACTGGGACACAATTATGACTTAATTTTTATAATTTTTAAGTGCTATTTTAAAACAATAAATCGGTGGAGCAGTTTAAAATTATTTATAATCGTTTTTTGTTTGAATGTATGAACAGAATCGTGAATATTTTTCTGCAAAATAAGAATTAAATGTGGTAATAACATGAGATTATATTTAATAAAAATGTTTGTATTATATTATTGATTTAAATATATATTAAAGAACTTGACAATTTCTAAGATGTGTAGAGTATAGTAAAACAAATGTTCCTTATTATTTGATCGCAAAACCAGGTGACGATTCATTATACAATCAAATATTGTTGATTTTATTGTAATTGTTGATGAATATCAATATTTTTGTATGCTGTATGCAATTTGTTAAAAAGAAATCAAATATGAGACATATCAATTTTCTTAAAATGGTTTAAGTTATTGTACAATTGTTTTTAGGTGTGATTTTAATATTGTATGAAAATAAAAGTTTTATAAATAACAAAGGTGACTCTATTAGAAAAACAAGAGACTCTATTGGTAAGAGAACGACTATTAAAATAACAGAAATTTATGGTGTTTTGGTCTAGATGGTGCATAAAATAAAAATAAATAAATAAATAGTATATTATCAAGTCCTCATTATAATACACGATTAAGCACGTCATAAATAAACTAAATTTCGCTTAATGAAAATAAGAAATACCATTTTTTTACAAAGGTTTTATCGTGTTCGTTATGCATTTTTTCATTTGAACATTAAAATGGAAAGATTCAGGAAACTACACTGAACTCAATGAGTGCTAAACAACTTGTTGTAGCATTCATTTACCGCGTAAGTTTTTAAACGCGGGATTGTGTATCTTCTCTCTTTAATACTTCTTTGCAAAAACAGCCATTGACTAATAACACATCAAATTCAAAGATCCGCAATTGTATCAGAACGAATAAATTTAGACGAGTGAAAGATGCTCGCCGTAATCCCTGACTGCGGTTTTATCTCACTTAACGATAAATCACCGCGTGAAAGCGAGTAAACAATCAAGTGAATATCTGAACATGCTTTTGATTTTCAAGCATAGACAAGTACAGTTGTCATGTGTTCAAATTAGAGTACAGTAAATTATTTAGAAAAATCCGTGACTCGAAATAAATAAATATTCCTGAGATAATCACTATCCAGCACCTGTTCCCCATGTCATCAAAAATAAGTAAAGCAAGGAGCCCCGCCACCTGCGGTGCTTACGTCATACTTGGATGGCCCCTTGTATATCCTTTCATTGGTTTCCATCTATCTGCATATCAGTTTTTAGTAATATCGCTTTAAGTATAGTGCTCTTAGTAATTCTCACTGAACTTTAAAAACATATTGTATGTTCTGTTGTCCTTTCATTAGATTCAAGTTACCTCCAAGCTAAACTTTATTGAAAACGGTTAAACGATTAAGGTTCTTAGTAAATCTTAAGGCACCTTAAAAATATATTGTAAATAATTTCATTGGCGTCCAGCTATCCCCGTACTAAATTTTATTGAAATAGTTTTAGCTATAAGCGTTCGTAGTGATTCTCATGGAACCCTAAATTATAATTGAATCCTTAATTTTTTATTGTACATTGCTTTCGCTCGCGACTCCGCCCGTTCATACCTAAAATGAATTTTTACAATTTTTATACCGTCTGACGACCCTGTGTTCATCATGACGCCGAACCCGAAACTCGTCCTCTATTACGTCTCGGTCTAGGCCTCGATCCCGATTTATTATTCTATTTTTAAGGATTTTCTAACTATCGCACAAGAACTCTAAATATTTCCTAGATAAAAGTATTCCGAATATAACTCAGTAATCTCTTCTAACTTCCAGTGAAAGTCGCATCGAAAGCTTAGCAGTTCCGAAGACACTCCGAAGGAACAGAGAGACAAAATTTTTTGTAGAGGTTACTTTTTTTAATACAAATCTTATTCTGATAATTATAAACGCAACAAAAAAAAATCGGCCTAATTGGTCGAGCCGTTTTCAACCGATGCTCTACATACATGCGGCTATTGATTCTTATTTATATAGATAACGCGATCGTGTGCGGCTTTGGACATAAGCAATATTGTAGTAGTGGACCTGAGTGTAGGTGCCCTGTGAGGCATCCGGCCTCCGTGCTTAGTCTCGCAAATGAGGGTTCGCGTTCGATTCCAAATTGGATTACGAGTAAAATTCAAGCTCGCGTAAAACAAGAGACTATGATTTCTTTGGCAAAGTTGTTCTAAAAAAAAAGGAGATTATGAATATTTGCGGAGAGACACCTGATCGATTCGATACGGTATATTGTAATTTCTTAACGTTGACTGATTTGACGTTGTTGTTCAAAGTGGATATTAAATATTTAAGGGAATAAAAATAAAACGTGGTCGGTATTTATTTTCCTAAAAAAAAATATTAATTTTTCCTATACATATACCGTAGTTTTACTTATTTTTTTTTAATTTTGCTCATATTTTGATCCAATATAAATTTGGATTATGTGTTTTATTAATAAGTACCTATGGTTGGACATTGATCATGAATCATAAACTTATTATGATATAGGTGTTATATATTAAATGCACTGTAACGTTAACATTACGCGGGTGATACCTTGTCTTTGGCGAGTAGCAGCTGGCGCACGACGACCATGTCGGCCAACAGCAGCACGCGTGTTACGGCGGCCAGCAGCGCGCGCGCCGCCGCCACCAGCCCCGCGCCCTCGCCGGCCGCGCCGGTGCCACTGCATACGCGCTCGATAGCACGACCTGACATGGTAGTTTCAAAATGTTACATTTTTGTAGAACAATACGACCTTCCATGATTAAATCTTAGTAGATATTTGTATACATATATACACACAGAATAAAAATAATATTTCATTGGTCCCGGTATCCATTAAACATTAATGAACCTCTGGGATGGGACTGACTTGGATGAGGCATTGTGTGTAAAAAGTTTTATGCCATAAAAAACATTTTTTTAGTGATACTTAACGAATTTACATAACGAATGACACACAGTGAAGGAGACGAGTGATCGATATTCCTATACATAAAATATACATCTGAATAATAAACAAAATCTAAACACTTTTAATTTAAATGCAGAATTTTCAATAACAATGCCAATTTAGTTTGTAGAAATAGACTAAGTTTTTGGAACGAAGTTCCTTACGGCGGGCTTGGAGGAGATAGGGATTTTGCTGCGCGACCGAACTGAAAAAAATGTGATAGTAAAACCGTAAGAAAAAGTCCGTGGAATAAAATCGTTAAATGAGATGTGCGCAGGGGCGACAGTCGTATATTTTTAGATATGTCGTTATTTTATTTCCTAAAATACTGAATTTTCTAAATACTTTCCTGTACTTAAATAAAAACTAATCAGCAAAATTTAAGAGAAAAATCAAGAAAACCTACATAAAATTGAGTACGATTTTTTTTTGCAAATTGGGTCGATTGTACATTAGCCGAAGGAACTTCGTTCCTACCTATCTGTGGTGTCCCACGACACCACATTCCTTTTTTTTAAATTGAGTCGTTTGAAAGTCCAATGTGCTTCATAAAAAGTTCACGCTTTATATAACGTAATATCTGTATGTATCGGTTAAGACATCTTTTAACACGTAATATGCCATTATTATTGTTCGTTCATTTGGTCTTCGATAAACGATTCCATACATATTTTATCCAAATCTAATTATCTTAATGCCAATTAATTCTCGCTTATTCCCTGAAACACAACGCCAAATCCGTACACACTAATACCCTTCCGTTCGCCACCGCGAGTGTAGGGCGGGCGTTCGCGCTGGTTTAAATTAAATGGTCATTAACAAAATAGTATAATCGCTCGGGTCGGCTCTGCTAATTGCCGGAGTTGGAAGCGCCGGAGGAATTAGGATGCGACGGGCTTACGGCGCGAAACCGGGGGCGCGAGGCTGTATATTATATTTCCCGAATTCGTACGGCGCGCGGCGGCGCAGGTGCGGCCGGCGCACGGCCGCTTCCAGATTTATGCGTCGGCGCTTATCCGCCCGTGACATATTACCCGTCGTGCAAATTCGGCCCCGCCCCGGCCCGCACTCGCCTCGCGCTGGCGGGGCGGAATCGGTTTTACGCGGTGAATGACTTGCCGTTAACGTATCGAAACGTGTGCGCCGTACGAGCCCGGCCGGTTGCGTTTGCTTATTGCCAAATAATATATAAATATTTTCCTAAATACGTTAAAATGTTAAGGTCGTATAGTGAAAAAATAATTACAGGTTCTAATGCGACTTTAAACGTAAATTAATTACCGGCTTTTTAAATTATTTTACTATTTGAGGAATACATAATCATTAACCCCCTCAAATATATTTCTAAATTAAAACTAACTTAAAAATATATTTCAGTAATATATTCCAGTGACATTTTTCTATACGAATAAAATATTTTAAAAACAAGTTGAATATTAAGTTACTTACTCGTTGTAATAACATTGTCATTAAAATTAAATTATAACATTTTAAGATTAAATAAATAATTTAACTTGTTACTGTTTATTTTTAGGGTTTCGTAGTCAATAAGGAATACTTATAGTTTCGTCACATGCAGATGTCTGACTATCCGCGGATTAGTTTAGACTCCTAATACTAGAAAGCTGTAATTTGGAACGGATGTACGTATTAATCACTTTTTAAAAAAAATTTTTTTTGGGGTAACTTCCCTACACATAAAGTGGTGACGAATTTTTTTTTAGTTTATTCCATGTCGTTGGATTGCCATTTAAAAACGTTGCCGGTCTGTACAAATACATTTTTAGATTTAAGGACCTGTTTGGGCAATATTAAGCTTTAAAGCGCTCATTTTTGTCAGAGCTAAGTGTGTTCCTGCCCCCCACCTATGGACAGCTAAATGATTATTCTTGGATATGCGAATAAAGTCACGGCAACAGTATATATGTATAACGAAATTTAAAAGGAAATCTATCACAGTCGAGTAGGCTTTACAAGTTAACGAGTAAAAGTTGACCAATTTATAAAATTTACTTCTCCAAATACAGTGCATAGCATGAAACTTTGCCGCTGTCAAGTTAGCCACGAAAACTGTGTAATAGCGTAAAATAGGCAAGCGGGGGAGAAAGAAGAAGGGTCGGGGAGCGTTAAATCTGCACATCATACGATTCGCAAACAATAAAGAGAGGCAGAGTTTCGTGCGTTGTATTGTATTTGGAAAAGTAAGAAACAAAATTTTGTACAAATTCTATTGTAAATTATTTAGAAGACGTTGCTGGTGGTGTAATGCAGGTAGTAAATATTTAATTTGCAAACCATGTAGAATTATATAAATATAAAATTGTATCATCAATCATTAACAGTACGTAAGCCTGCTTTTAGACGTTATTAGCCATTAAACCGTGAACTCAATAAATAGATTCATAGCATCAAACAAAAAAAAAAACCCCTTCTGAGTGCACACGTTGAGACAACAACTACGGAACCGTACACTACGCCTGGTCCGACATGCACTTGGGTTTTTTTTTTGTTTTTTTTTTAATTTTAGGTGGAAATGAACGAAAATCATTGAAATTCAAACAATGTTCGTTCATACATTCAGATAAAACATGTAATATTTAGGGCATTTTCCACCATTTCCTTTTAAATTGACATTTAAGAAAATGTTACTTTCAAAATTAATTTTACGTTCCAGATCCTCATTTTAATGGTAGTTCGGGGTTAAAAACGTTAAAAGGAAGACATGGAACGCAAAATTAATTTAAAAAGTCACTTTTTGTTAAAAGTGAGTTTAAAAGGAGACGGTGAATGTAATATTCAGACCCTTAGTCTATACATTTTGTTCCTGCCATTAAGCTGATGTCAATAAAGTCAATTTATCATTATAATTAACAGCCCTACAGTCCACAGATTTATGCCAAAAGGCCAGATTTAACAATACTTTTGGCAGAGAGGACACCTTAATGGCCAGTCTGAGAAAGTGTAATCGCGATTATCGGTTTGATCAGCATTAAAATTTATTGCTCGCGAATATTGTAAATACGTTCGATTATAGCTTACATTATTTTTTATTCCGGTCGACGGTTATACATATTAATAAAATAAAAGTCGAGATGGGATTTGAGAGTGAAGTGCGCCGTACCTAAAAGTTCACAAACAAACTTTTGTGGTGAGGCCGTTTCCTCATTAGGTGCTGCTTCTATCCGATTCAATTTTGCCCAAGTTGTAGAAGTCGTTTGTTGGCATCCCTTTCAATAGAAGAGCTGTAGATTTAACAATTGAGATAAGTTATCGAATAATTAGGAATTGTTTTTTTTTTACACAGTACTTGGGACATTCTGAAAGCAATTTATACTAAAAACAAATACAAAGTATGCCCATTTTCTTTTTTTCGGATCAGCCTTTAACTTAAACGTAATGTGTTGGTTGTCAATTTGAAGTTTTATAATTTAATTTAATGTCGTGTCAATCGACAATAATCGTACGTATGCATTTATTAGTATCTACTCGTAAGTAGCATAAGAACCGACGACGCGCGACCCGGTCTCGCACTTGCCCGATTCTAATATTAGCCATACAACCGGAGAATCTGCAAGTTAAATTAAATTAGACATCTCGAACATTTTCGAGTCCAAGTAAAAACAACGTCCTATCACAGGCGACGGGTTATGTCAGAGCGTACTGCGTCGGTTATCGATTGAAGAGGCGTCGCCCGCATCCCGGCCGGTCCGGACGCGGAGCTTATAACGAATCGGCGGACGCACGTTTCCGGTATGTTTTGAATTCGACTCGGATTCGATTGTAGTTCGAGATCGGAACGAGACTGCTTTATTTTTTGTGCAAAGAAATGACGTCACACAATGGAACCTCTTAATAATATAGCCGCCGGATCAATGGATCCAGCGTGAGCGTGGCCGTGCGTCGACCGACGCTCAAAATAGTTGTTCGCTGAACTCTAACGTAATTTGTTTAATGCTATTTTGGTGCTTAACGCTCGGTTAAGCTGTTGGAAGACGTACGTCTCCCGTTTCTATATCGGGAACGTACTTAGAGGCTTCTCCCGATGGATGTGTGTTCTTGTGTTGGTGCGATTCGAAACGTTCGAGCGAGCGAACGCCCGCGGCCTGCGGCGCGGCGGCTCGCGGGGCGAGGTCGCCGCCGCGTCGCCGCCGCGCCGGCACGCCGCAGTGGCGAAATCGACAGGGTTGTCCATCCTTTTTATTTTCGCTTATTATAATTAAATATTTATACCAAAATACTTATGGATGTCTATCGTTCAGCCGCCTGTCCTCAATCTGTGCTCAATATCATTGTGAACTATGAGGTGTGGTCATCTAAAATCGTCATTATTAACATTACAATTCATTTACATGATAAAAAACATAACGATTTAATAATAGTATTACAATAAATAAAGCTTAATGTTAATTTGAGTCTTTTATTTAACAAAGTTTTAGAAAAAAAATCCGAATATTTTTTTTCTGCAAATTTAGTCTGGTTATCGTAATGTATGATATAATAAGTCTGAAAGAACTTAGTCGATTAAGCTGACTCTTTTATTATTTCCAGGTACCTGAGGAATAGAAGACGAGTTGAATATCACTAATGTAACCCTTATTTATATGGAAATCCAAAAAGTAGGAAATAATTTTGTTTATATAATTAGTGGTGCCAATGTTATATGATAAAAAATACAAATAAATGAGTAGAATTTTTCTACGATATCTTATAATTTATAAAATTTTCAAATCTTAATTTAATAATATTTTTATCCATTAAATTGTTATTTATTTACCCGTATAATCTAATTTATTATTTTCTACTGATGATAGAGTTCGTTAAAAGTGATTAATGGTTTCTGTGAACATGTCCTCTGAAACAGTAAATTTCATAAAAAATACATTAAATTTATGAGCAATAATTGTAGCATACTATCGGTCTGCTTTTTAAATATTTTTTTTAAGTTTAACAAATTATTAAGCATTATAACATTGAATATAGGGCACAGTTTAGAAATTAAATTTTTGTAATGAGTTGAACTATATGAACTATTCAATCACTATAAAAATGCTAGGAATTTTCTTTCTTTTCCAAGACGATTTCTTAAATATACTTCATAAATAAATATTTCGCCCGAAAAATACAAAAAATATCGATATGAATATCAAAACCTACACTGTTCGAATTACACAAAGATGCCATGCCATTATTTTTCTGTAAAGAAGATATAAAAAAACATATAAGAGAAGAACGATAAGTAACTAAATAAAACTTGATAAATAATTGCACGTTTAAAAATAATAGTGAAATAAGATAAGGACATTATCTTACAAGAATTAAGGACAACAATCGTAAAAAAATTGGGAAGATCAATAATAATAAAAAATGAGTAGCAAATGGAAACATAATTTGTTGTATGATACTATATGTTTTTACAATATTTATAAATAACATAATTATATGTTGTTTATAAATATTGGTATTTTACATAAGCAAAATCACATACGAATTTTGAACTTCCACTGTGACAACCCTCGAGCTTTTCTTATTTCGTTGTTGTGTTTACGCGTACATGCTCGTGACTCTTCGGTCGTACTTACCTTATAACTATCCGGTGACAAAACTGCTTCAGCAAATGGGATAGGGCGCTGTGATTTGTTTATTTGATAGACGCAATTTGCTTTATAGGCTGTATTTTATTTTTGGTTCAGAAAAGGCCTTTTATGCCCAACTAAGGAAGGAAGAGTAATAAATTTCATTATATATATATAGGTATATATAAGTATACACTTTGTTACATTGACAGTTTAAGCTACTCAACTGCGATAATTTTGTAAGTTGGCACCTTGAAAATATAGCAGCAGGAGCATTGCCATACACTATGGCGTAGGTACTGAGTGTAGATATGACTACTTTTACTTACAATATTAAAAAAAAAATTAAGGAACTTATTTGAACTTCCTTTTCTCTCGCTGTTCGAATAGAGTTTTTTATTGTTTTTAAATCACTCTTATTAATAGTTCTCAACATCTTTTTAAATCTATCTTTTTACTTTTCACCTTGATGGTCTGACAGTCTTGAGGTCTAGACAGACGGACTGTAATTCAACTGAAATCCGACTGCCAAATTGCAGTTCCGATGCAGTTTGAATGCAGTTGGCTGTAATGAAACTGCAAGCCAACTTCCCGTCAACGTGCGGTTTATTGCAGTTGGTGTGTAGTCGTCAAGCAGTTACACCGACTGCGCACTGACTGCAATCTAACTGCAGGTTGACGTGCAGTTCTAATGCTGTTGGACCAACTGCATCTAAACTGCAACAGAACTGCGTCGTCGTTACCGAGACCGTGTACTAGAATGTAAGCACCCCGCCCACCCGCTCCTGGCCAGCGAGCGCTCGCGTATCTAATGTTCGTTCAGTAACAAAGATTACTAGAAAGTGTGCATGCGTCGTTTGTTCGTTAATCAAATAAAGATGGCCAGCGAGGAAAAATACAATGAGGCGTAGATTTCAAGAGAACTTCAGATTATTTAAAAGTAGAAGCTAAGGTTGATTTTATAAATACAATAAAAAAAATTTACATAAAAAATTGACAAAAAAATTATTATATGCCAGGAGCGCCATATCAGCCTATGAACGATTTCAGGAGTTATTTTACTTCAAATGTGAACTACAACTATGCCTTCGACTCCAAATACACCTCTTATCCAACAGGAAACTTCCAGTCGGCCAGCAACTTCAGAATCCCACTATAATATTGCCTCGCCTGATAATTGCAGCGATCGTAGGTCCTCGTACATAAACAATGTATTCGGTTAACTGTCTTTAATTTAAAAATTTTATATTAATAAAACTTTATTTTTTTTCATAAATTGTAAAGTGTAAAACTATTAAGACAAGGATGAACAGAATAATAAAAATTTGTAACGACTTTTTCGATTTTATTCAAAATTGTAAACTGCTTACCTCAGTGATTGCAACCTTCTTTTCTGCTGTTATACTTTTTCTCATGGGGGTGTCTTGTCGGTATATTTTATTTTCTAAGATGTGTGGTAATTCATAAAAATTCTTTACAGACATTCGAAAATATTTGTAAAATATTTTTCATGTATTCTGATTTTTGGTAATAAAGAGTAAAAATCACCATCGTGTTTATGTGTCAATATCAAGGCTCTAGACAGACGGACTGCAATTCAACTGTAATCCGACTGCTAAATTGCAGTTCCGACGCAGTTTGAAAGCAGTTGACACGACTGTAATAAAACTGCAAGCCAACTGCCCGATAACGTGCAGTTTGATAGCAGTCGGTGCGCAGTTACAACGACTGCACACTGCAGGCCAACTGCACGTTGACGTGCAGTTGACATGCAGTTTCATTGCAGTCGCGTCAACTGCATACAGACTGCATCGGAACTGCAAGGTATCTCAAATGTTCGAATTTGTTTATAGTCAGTGCTCACTTGAATTCGACAGAGTATACTCGTGTTGTTAAATAATTTTATGATGAATATGTCGAAGCTTTGATGCTTCTTTTACTTCGTCGTCGTCGCGCTCTTAAAGACAAAAAAAAGACGGGAAAAGCGGGATCTACTTGCAACCATATTGGATTTCAAAAATATAAAGCTAAGATTGCCATAACTGTTGGGACATTTGGTGTCAATACAAGAAACATATTAAAAAGCAGATTTTAATGATTTATTGTCGAAAAGTAATCAATTGAAAATAAAAAACGAAACAAAAACATTATAACTTTAATCGAATTAAATAAACAGTACAAATTAAGTTATATTTTAATACGTGATCCATTAAAAAGGTTCTTATTTTTTTGTCTAGTCACATTATTTTGACGAGGTTCTAATTAATTACTGACATTGTATTATAGTCTTTTAGAAATCATAAAATTTGGCTGTTTGTTATTTTACTTATAATGGGAAAAGACGGAGTCCTTTCATTATAATAAGAAAAGACGGAATCGGTTGAACCTATGGACTCCATCCGACAACCGCTCACTCGTACATCTTTCGACTCGGAGTCTTTTGGCTATTCTTTCCGATGATGAAAAACACGAGGCTTGCTACTCAAAAACCGAGATAATTCCGTATACGTGAATATATACTATTAGACTATAGTCAATGATTTTATTGAGATTATGAATAATTCGATGTCATCACATTCATTATGGCTTTACCATATGAAAATTAATAGCACGGATACACGCGCATGCTCACGCACACGCGACACACACACACACACACACATACATACACACACACACAAAACGTATAATCCTCCTTTACTGAAGAGCAAAAATACGAGTAAGTACGTACTCTGTGACTATGGGTGGCTTTTTTGAAGAACGTTGGCGACGATGTCGGATATAAATTGTATCGTTGCGGTTATCATAACAGCGAAAAGAGCTTACAAACTCGGGTTAGTAACGTCTGATTTTTTTTTTAATTTCAAGAAACACTAACTCAATTTGGCACTGTTTAATTTTCATACAGATAATTAATGATACCTTAGCTGATAAAAAATAAACCGTATTCGATATTTTGCGCCGGAGAGATGAAAGCCTTTTTAACTTACAAAGCTCAGGTGTGAGGGTGAGGAATAAGCCACGACAGGGAGCAAGTTTTAATACGTCGGCGAGAGAAAGTTGTTTCGTACTTAACAGGAAGTGCCGCTAATAAATTTGCCAACTCCAAACTACGAAATGGAAGAGTATTCGCCGTGGAAAATCGCAAATTCTATTGATTCCCAGAATCACCCGTTCGACGTTCAAAGGAATCTTTTATTCAGTTGATAGTTCAGTAGGTTTAATTTTAATTGTACTAACGATGATAGTTATTATCAAATTTTGTACTTGATTTTTGTATATGCCTTCGTCAGTTTTCGGGATGATATTTCCTTCGATATTCCTTGTGTATATTTTAAAGTGGAAATTTAACTTATTTTCATAAAATATAGCTATGCGTATATAAGTTTCACATTTTAAATTAACACGATTTGTGAATTTCTTGGAGATGTCATTGTAACTTTATGTAAAAGAAATATATTGTACATAGTTCGTTGTAATAATTCTCATGAATTAGATGCATATAGAACATTTTTCTTTGATTTAACTAACAAATAAACATTTTGTATACTAGGTACTGTTTATTAATAAAGAATATTTGGTTAATTATTACATTCATTTAAATGTTTACTGAAAAATTATTGCAATAAATTCATAGTGCCTCTTCTACCATTTCATTTCGAAATGACATTTAAGAAATGCACACGTTTAAAATTAATTTTGCGTTCCACATTCTCCTTTTAATGGTTGTTAGGCCTACAATTAGGGTTAACTCCGTTAAAAGGAGGACGTGGAAAGCAAAACCAATTCTAAAAGTGTCTTTTTGTTAAATGCCATCTTAAGAGCAGACAATGAAAGAGGCATTTAGTATATAAATTTTGTGTAATAATTTTGTACTAAACATTTAAATGATCATAACAATTTGCCAAATGTTGCTTATTAAAAAAAAATATAAAAACCACTAAGGAAGGAAACCTTTGTTATTTGACTTACATACATTTCAAAATTGCTAGATATTTAATGTTCGCTAGTCAAACAGTTCGATACTTTCCATGTTCATTCACTAATTTTACATTGTGACCGTCGGCTAATTGCAGCCGCGTCAGCAGCCGGCGCTGTCTCCTGTCAGAGACATTCCTCAGAGTTCCAGTACATGATGGAGCATTTGCGTTTGAGCTGATTTATGTAATTGGCATTTAATAATCGAAGTAGACAATATATATATATATATATTTAATATTACTTCCTAGTTTTATTATACATGCATGTATATATATATATATATATATATATATATATATATATATATATATATATATATATATATATATATCTTAATAAGTTTGCAGGTAAACAGTTATCATTTGAGATTTTTAATATGCAGATTTTTAACTAAAGCTATTAGCTTTTTAGAGTTTCATACATCAAAACTAAAAATGAAAACTTATAACGAATGTAGGTACCAAGTTGAAATTAATATCAAATGATTACATCTACGGTCCCTTGGAACTATATAAAACCAAGTTTCTGAGTCAACGTAATAATATGAAAATACTACCATTTTCGTGGTGTATTTTTACATTCATAAATAAATCAAAACTTACAGGTTATCGTTAATTCCTTTTGACCTCGAATCATGAAATCAGGTAAAAAGCAATGTTTTGCGGTACAAGTAAAAGAAAAGATCTGAAAATATTTGGAGTTAAATTATTTCGTATTTTTTGCGCTTACAATCTATTATTTGCAGTTGGAATATGGACTTTAATGTAGACCGATATATGGGAGAATATTTTATCACTCCCCATCACGAAAATTCAAGACATCTAAAAGTTCGGTCTTGGTTTAAAATATTTTTTGGAAAACTGTTACGAAAAAGCAAGAAAATAATTCGTAATGCGTAAGTCTTATTTGCACTTGTCTGGTGTTTTTGTTATTTTTTTTTAAATATTGCTATGAAAGTGTTCAAAAAAATCGGTCTGGTGGCCTTGCTTTGTGTAACAGAAAAAGAATTTACCGTGTTTTGATATAATTTTTGTTATTTGCTAACGTTCCACATAATATGTGAACAATTAAAGGAAAGATGATTAATTACTGCTTACGAATTCATTTGGTTTTTACTTCATGACGAGAAAACACTAAAAATAGTAGGACATACAGAGTCATACGTAACCTTAATTAGGTTTTAGCATCAAAATTTGTACGGCACATTTATTTTGTAAATGGGAGATCATCCGATGAGGAAATATCGATTGAAGAAAGGGTGTTAAATAAAGTGGCTGTCATTCGATACTTTGCTTAACACGAAAACTTGTTATATAAAAATTATGTGACTAGCTTTAGCCCGCAGTTCCGCCCGCGAGGATACATAATTTCCCATTTTCTACTTTGAGTAATCTTGCCATCATCGATTCTATACCCAAACCTGTTTCCGATTAAAGTTCCCATTTCACAGTTAGTTCCGATTCCGCCGTGTTCTGTTCTGACCCTGCGTTCCTTTTCTTTTCCAACGGCACTACCGCTCTCGATCCAAGTACCGATCCCGCCGTCGATATAGATTATGGTTTCATGCAAGTTGTCGTACAGGAACGTATTAGTGGGAGGTATAAAATATCATGCGTATAATTCGGAAAATATTTTATGTTTAATGAAAATATTCTATCTAAATCCGTGCATGCGTTTATGTACCATTGAGTTAAAAACAAATAATCACGTTTATGACATAATAGGATTATAATACTGGCGAAAGACGCAGTGTAAAAGTTCTATCCTTCGTTTTAATCTACAATGATTTTCTTATTGTTACATCATTATTACTAATCATAAAGTTATAATCGGATTGTCGATATTCTCTTACTTTATTTTTCTCATAGACATTGAGATATACAGATCAACATGCAATTCATTGAACAGTTACCTATATTTTTTTGTGACGGTGTGTTCTGTCAGTTTTCTAAATTTCATCAAAACTGTTGAAGTCATTTATTGACGACTCCATCAGATATTCCATTTCGACCCAAGAGGCCGGTAACGCACTGGTCCTTTGCAGTTGCGAGTGTCCATGGGTGGCGATGAATCGGCTACTCTCTGGTGACTTACAAGCGTTCATGTCCCTCAAATATGTTATAAAACACGTTATGATGTGCTACGTCTAGATGTTTACAGACGTGAGTTTCCTTACACCTTTGTCTTTAAGATACTCAGTATTTTGATTGATTCCTCTTTCATGTTATCACAAACAATGATTCATGCTCCTATCAGGAGCGTTTGCGTACGTAATCAAGTATTCGCTCCTCCTTCCAAAACAATTTCTTTCGTTGTCTTTTTCTGGGTTATAAACACAGACAATCTCATTTGGGCATTATGTCAAGTAATGTTTTTAAATCTCAAAGGTCTATAAGCACATTACTACAGCAGTGTACTGAAAAGTAAGCGAGGTTGTTTTAATTTACCTTTTTAGTTCACCTTGTTTCTGAATGGTGCACGACGCGATTTATCTTCCCGATATATAATTGGGATTATCGCGTTGTTTGTATGGTTTGTAAACAGTAAACTATATTTAGTTGCCTTCTTGCAAATTTATTTCTCAAACTGCAATCGAAGTCTGTATTTGTATACTTGTACGGTCGCATATGTAATGGCATATGTAATGGCATATGCTTGCTGCCAGAATAAAAAAAAATGTAGTTAACTTTTAGGAGCAAAAACTGTAAACAATCGCACGTGCTTGTTATTGTTTACAGTGTCAGGTATTTAGGCATTATGGCGCTACAATTAAATGTGATTAGGTTCACGATTTTTCACTTTGAAAAAAATTGGCCTGATGAAGAAACATAATGAAGGTTGGGTTAGAAAGAAATTCGATTACAACGTAATGAACTTTTCGTTATTGTATTGTCGATCACCACGAGAAAAATATTTAAGGTGACGTAAGTGATAAGCTATTTATTAATATGACGTGACGTAACACCCCGCAACCAGCGCACACCGCGATACTGCATACAATCGTAAAAAACGCGCATGTTTGCTTATGTTTAAAGGTATGTAGAATGAGAGAAAACAGTTTTTTTCGATTAAATACAATAAGGATTAATTTCGAAAAACGCAACTGTCATTTTGATGTGTTTGTATAGATGAAACTACATAGCAAATTACGAGGCTTAAATAGGCTCCATTCACATGTAAAATGTAAATCTCCGTTTTAAAAAAAAGCTATGTGATATCTTTTGCTCTCTTATAAAAGATAATGAATCGAAAAGAAAAATTAAGTAATAATACAAGCAAGATTGTAAATTGCACATTAAAACCAAATGTGCATGCCTTCAGCGCTTGTGACATACGTGTTATTTAAATTAGAGGTTAATGATAATATATGAGCTTTTCACCAAAAATCCTTTTTTGAAGTTTTTCAGAACTTTCCCGAAGTCACTAATTAAAATTTTTATACAATAACTGTTGTTAATATAACCGTATTACTAATTACATTAAAAATAACTTTGGGATTAATTAAAACGTTTGAAAGTAATTACAAATAAAAAAAAAACCAATTCTAGGACAGATTTGAACCAGGGCACCCTGCGCGCGCAACTTAAAGCTAAATAGTTGAACTAAATCGTGCAGCGGATCATCGGGCGAAAATAGTTCTTTTATTTTTGATATTACTACCGCCATCTGTTGGCAATTACGAAAACATAAAACATTCATTTCGATCTCCATTTCAGATATTTATGCGAAATGACAGATCAAAACATGAATAAATGCGAGTTAAAAAATTCAATTACAGCTAATCGGTACTATATCAAGCTATAATTTTCAATACAGTTATTCCCAATCGATTAGTGATGAGATTGAAAAAGAAATGAAGTTTAAAAGTAAATAGTCTTTTAGTTATTGTGATTACACGGGATTTTCAGGCGACAGTAGAAACATACCTACGTTCGCGCTTAAGGCATGCAATAACATGAAGAATTGGGGCATCATAGGTCACTTTCAGATGATGTGCATTTTCTGAAAAAAATCGGCATTCCCAACACCAAAATTTCCAAATCCTCACCATAAGAGTACAATTATTGAGATTCGAAACTACACTACCCGTAAGTTCGTTTCGGGAATATTTTCCATTTGTGAAATCTGGAGTTTATGCGAATTTTATTGGCGAGTGCCCAGCACTACGTGACCTTTTGTACGCTGGATTAATTAAAGTGAGCCTTGAAAGATAAACGGTATGGGAATTTGGCTCACGGAATGTGTAAACAACGTATCTAGGAAAGTGCGTAATCTAAAGAGACATTTAATTAAAACCTGTCAACCAAAAGCTTTTGTTTTATTGTTAATGGTGATTGCTAATAAATGGTATCTTCACACGACATATATATATATATATATATATATATACATATGATGCTGAAATTTTATAAAATTTTATATATATATATAAAATTTCAGCATCTGTCTGTGTTTTTAAATTAATGTCAATGTCTAAGGTAAATATGATATTTACGAGATATTAAAAAGCATATACATTTTTAAAAATCATATGTATCTGAATATTAGTTTGAAATTATGCCTCGGAAACGCTGAATAAATTTTGATAAGATCAGTAGTATACAGTAGGTGTTTATCCTTAAAAATTGCTCTTTGCTGCATTTAGATTACGGTATTGAAAAGTTTTGTCTCATTTTATTCGTAGTAATAAATATACCTGAGGCATATCGCAACTAACAAAATATACCTAAGGCATAAGGCACATTATATAGCACAAAACAAAAGTCTGTTCAGGTAAATTTGCTCGGTAGGTACCTAGTTCTTAAACATATTTAATTCCTTTTGCCGTTAATAGCACATACAAATAATAAATATGTGGATAATTTATACGAATTATATGACTTTGTGTAATCACATAGTCATGAAAACCAAAAAAATATCAATCCTTCAGAGATAATTATCTGCCTGTACGTTGAGTTTTGGACATGCATACATCCTAACAACGTGTGTCAACATTGTTAGCCCCTGTGCAATATTTACCTGTTATCGTTAAGTCACAATTTAATGTTAAAATAGCGACTGGAACAGGCGACGCGCGCGGCGAAGGCATGCTCCGGCCTTAATGTGAATTAATTATTAAAAAAAAGTGACTTAACCTATTAAAATGTAAGAAAAATAATTCAAAAACATTTATTTTTTTTGTTCGTTTATTTAATACACAATTTGTTAGTATTAATTAATTTTTCTCTATTTTAAGTAATTTTATTCATTAATACTTAATTGTCTTGTCACCATTCTATATTTTGTAAGGCCGTTGAAAGAAAAATGAAACTTTTCTTTATATCATTAATTGATTTTTAGTAAATGTAATTTACCAAATTTTCTTTTTTGATGATATCCATTACATCTGTTTTGGGAATAAGTAATATAACAATAATCCTACTATTTCTTGCGTTATTATAATTCATGTTTAAAGCGCAAATAATTAATTTAAATTCGTTTTAAATGATTAAAAACTTCTAAGTCAAAGACGAAAGTTCACCGAAAGCTACAAAAATAGGTGGTGAATATAAAACGTACTGTGCCGATGTGTCGACTTGTGATTTAATGCCTCCCACTTTTCAGGGAGATCCATACCCTGAAATGGAACTTTATACAGTTCATACAAGTTCAAGTCTGGAACCTAATCCATTAGTTCGGAGCTCGTTCATTTTAAATGAACTGTTTAATTAAACGTCGGGTTCGTGATTCTATAGATTTGTATTTCTATAGGTTTCTCATATGCATGTAGCTTAAGAAGGATATAGGATTTGCATCAAGAGAGAAAGAGACTTAAAATGTGGATGAGAACCAATTTAAATGAACTTTCTATTTTTATTGTAATACAAAATAGATTTTCTTTTAATATGGTAACATCTATAATTCTCCATGCTGCAGATAGGCTTAAATTTCTTACACGAAACAATTTTTTTTATTGCTTTCATGATATGGTTACCGTCATGTGGGTTCATACTCGTTTAAGTGTCATAGGAGGTGGTAAATTTTAACCTAGGTTTATAGTTAAACATGATGTGAATAGAGTCAAGCATGCAAATAATATAATTATAATTATTACACGTAATACAAATATAAAGGTAACAATAATGCAAATGATAGGTGTATTTTCATCGAAATAGAAAAAAAGCATAGAAGTATTCCTACACAAACAAAATGACCAAACCAAATTGGCCTCGTAGTAGGCGTGGCGTACGGTAGTGGCTTCGCCGCCGTACAGGTGTTCACCACGTGTCCTTGTTCTTTCTCTTTCTGTCGTCAACGAGTGTCCTCATTCTTAAAATTATGTACATCTAAAATGATAATAATAAGGTCCTTTGTAAGAGATTTATTTGGTTTAAAAATATGTCGTATATCCTCATTTACATTTGAGTGAGTTGTGTGCCACGAGTGAACGTAAATTTGTTCGACGTCATAATTCTACGCTTTTCTATTTCGATGTATATTTTCGATCAATATTTGTATTATGAAAAATAATAGTCGCAATCCGGTGTCCAGTAAGTTCGTCTTGAATGCGAAAGAAGCGGGTTCGATCTTGGACCTTTCCCGCGTGAATTTTTATTTAACTTAAACTGTGAAAGAAAAAAAAATTTCATCAGCAGTGGAGATGTGAGAAATCATGTATTGTACATTAAAATTCATGGAAATATAATTGTTAATCGTACAATTATAATTTGAAAATTCTGTCCCAAGTTTTTTTAAAGCGTTTCGTGCAAGAAGCGCGTGCGCGGGTAGCGTGCGGCGGCGCTGGCGGCACGCAACGTCTGCCCACAGGCGACACAAAGTTAATAGCGTGTCAACAAACCCGGCGTAATGGCGAATCGACCGTCCAGTGTGCGCAGGCAGCGGGTAAACACTGCGTTTAACTACCCGTTTAGGTAAATTTACGCATTTTATAATGCGATAACGTGTTATCATATTATGAGCGAATAAATAACGAAGGCTGTTATTTAAAAAAAAAAAATATATAAAGGGCTTGCTTAGTAATAAAATATAAAACGATTTGAAGTATTTTAGCGGTAATACTATTGGAACAAAATTGCACTGATCAATATTTGAAAGGAATCTATCTATATGTCTTGGTTTCTTTAACTTGAACGATTAAAATATAAAGTAGGCGCTAGAGAAAGAATAGTTAACAATTCTTCGAGTTATATGGTCGTATTATAATAATGATTATATATAGATCTGAACATTGACGAATTGTGTCGCTTTAGTGAATTTACGAAAAAGACTGTTCGTTAATTAAATTGAAAATACATTTCTGATTGATTCGACAATAATTCTCTGTTTAAGTTTAAGACTTTAAAAATGTGAATCGAGTTATATCTAATATATCCAAATAAATAACACATACAGCAGCAAAAGAACGCAAAAACGAACACGATAGAATAACGGCAGAAAGGTGATGAAAATGGATCAAATGAACCGACTAAAGATTAACATCGAGCAAAAAAGAAACATTATATCGACACGAACACGACGTCAACGGAAACCGGACGCCGAGCACTAGCGCGCCGCCGCACGCGCGTCGGCGGCGGGCGAACGCGAAGGTACTTAGGGGTGTGCGAGCGAAGTATCGTAACGGGAAGTCGCTCGTGCGGAAACAAGATCTTTATTACATCGCGAATCACCCCCCGCCCCGGCCCGCCCCGCGTTCGCCACCCGCCCGACATAACACCATCGGATATCGAACATCGGGAATACGTAATAGACAGCTTTGATTTCGGCACACGAGCAAAACATCCGTACGTAGACGGCGCACGGCCTAGACGTTTCTTCCTTAACTTTCTCTTTGTTGTCGGATAGTTCTCTTTCGTTTTGCACTTTGTAGAATTCGCGTATTTACTGGTGTCTGCTGTCATTTCGTCTGCGTGCACTATACGATTCGATGAAACATGGTTTAGATTTTGTATTAAACGACTGGATAAAGAAATGTGATCATCTCATTTGTGCCATGCTACCTTTTAAAAGACAAACGGGTCTAAATTCAGGAAACTAGTGTTTTGTGTTTAAACCCATGTAATTGGTTTATCCAATCCGAATTCCAATGTAGATACAACCCTATTATATTTCTATAGTATTACAGCAGATAGAATCTGCACTACTGGGATTTATCTGGTAATGAGTTGAACTTTCCTATATTACTTTTTTTCCTCTGCATTAACTTATTTATTTTTATATTTCCGCTTCTCGTTCTAATTAAATCTATTTAGTAGTATCATACCTATCTGATCAAATGTTAAAAGTTTCTCAAGCGGTATTTGCACCAAATCTTTGTCGATAGAATAATTACAAGTTTTATCGTTTGGTTGTGTGAATTATCTTTTGTTCCATAATGTCTATTCAAATCCTAGCTCATACATTAATTTCACCATACAGTAATTTCCCATTTTCACGTCAGTATATCTATATTTTTTACGATACGTCGACGGTTCTACGTTCGTTCAAAATTTTGGGTATCCACAGAAACCTGCAACATGTTTAAGAATTTGTAGCGTGTGTTAAAAAGAATGGTTGATAATTGCTTCTACAATTGAAATTATAAATAAGTAAAATCGTACACTTAAAAATTTCTATATTCCAATACGGATCACCATATTTTCAAACGTTATATACATCTTCAAAGTTAAAATTTATTCTCGTGAAACTCGAACGTGAAAACCCATATATGAAGTTTATAATCAGGGTTTACGTAACCAAATAATGCTGGCGAGAAATTCTCGTGGGGTACGAGACGCGTAGGTACACTGCGCGCAACAGCTTCCGATATCCCTCCAATATCCGCTTACAACCGGATTCTATGGGGCGTACGTGCCTTGATTTCGCACACCTGCCCGAGCAGCCCGTCCCCGAGTAATGTGCGTGAACAAAGTCGCCCATGAATAGGGTTCGTTTAAAAGGAGCTGACTTATGTAGCACGAATCTCATACCTTTACAAAGTAAGCATACGGTCTCTGATACATCTCCATCAGATGCTTTTGATGATACACATATCGACGTCATGGCCGATATGTGTGAAATTTAAATGAGTGTTTGGCTAGTCTAGGTCGGTTCCTGAAAACGGGTCGACATATTTATAAAATTTCGTTGTTTAAGATTTTTAGTGACAGGTCAATTAAATATATTGTAGTTGAGATATGAGTAAGTAAGCTTTCAAAAAAAAACTTGTTCATTGATATTAACAAGTTTTTTGTTTACGACACAAACGAAAACAAATGACACTGTTTGACTACAGGGTCGTTTGTAGAAACAAATAAAAGAACGTTTAGAAAAAAAGAAATTGAATTAATGATTCAAAAGAGATTTTTCACATACTCACGTTTACAGAAAACACTCGTACATAGATCACCGTACGTAATGAGAATTTTGCGAATCGTGATCACTGATTCAGTTTCATTGGGGAACGTTTATCAAACGAAATTGAACAACAACGTGCTTATCGGATTCTCGCGCCCAAAGCAGCGGACCGCCATCCTGAAATGGCATGAACGATCCTTAACATAAAAAATCGCATTGCGATGTGCCTATTGCCATAAGATGAGAAGTTGCCTTTCCTCTTGCCTTACTCCATCATCGGTTTTGAGCCAAAATACGCATGGAACCACCTTGACAGTGAGATCTTCTCAAAAAGAGTTTCAAAACCCTTTTTATATACGATGGAGCCAACGTCTAACAAACTCAAAAAAAGTACATTATAACTCAAAATTTTCTGCTTTTTTGAACTCGATTAATAAAAGTAACATTATCAAATAAAATTATATATATATATATACCACTTCATAGAAGAAGAAAAACATGAAGATGTGAGAGGTAATAAGTAAATACGTATATCTCCAAATCGGAGGTATATAATTTACAAAGAAATTGTGGATCATTAATATTTATTGTTATTTAGTGTATTAAGTTGACGACAATTAACACCGGATTTGTTCTACGTCCTATTATAGACATAAGATAATTTAATTAATTAACAATAAATAAATTATCAAAGAAGCATAATAATATAAGCTTACGTCTATTTTTCAAAGAAGAGTAGGCTATATCTATCTACATACTACGACCTCCATATAACTTTCTGTTTCAGTGACATTGATCGACGGTTTCATCAAAGCTCGTCGGTTTCGGTTAGTAAAAATTTACCCGTTCCTTAATATATCACTGATAACGTCTGAATGACCTTTGATCTAATCACTCGTTATTTAATTGTTCTACTCATATAAAAATGATATGTCTTAAGAGCTTTCAAAGTTATCGACGTCTCGAACGTTTTTAATGCAAGTCGGTGCGGCGTATGTCATGATATCTATACGTGTAACTGTAACTCACCGATGCTTGTCCCTGGGAAAAATTTCTAAAAAACTAATATAGGTAGTCTTTTTGGATGCAATATAAGCAAAAACATCTTTTTTGGAATTCCTGTTTGTCTGGTTGTACGTATGTATGTCTTTCGCGTATCGCACAAAAACTACTTCATGGAATTGTATGTGCTTTTAAACCGACTTCAAAAAAAAGGAGAAGGTTCTTAATTAGACGGTATTTTTAATTTTTTTTTAATGTTTGTTACCTCAGAACTTTGGACTGAGTGAACCGATTTCAATGATTCTTTTTTTATTTGAAAGATAGTGCTTCCCGTATGGTTCCATTTCAATTTGGTTCAGTTCTGACGATGGAATCTATGAGAAAATCCTATAAATCTTAAATTTGCAATAAGTATGTGCGCAACAAATGGACGAATAACTCAATATCACGCTAACCGATTTCGACGATTCTTTTTTTATTAGAAAGCATGTACTTCAAGGGTAGTTTGATGAGGATTTGGTTAGGTTCTGATTATGGTATCCATTACATAATAACGGATCTCTCCAATTCTTAGGAGCAAATTAACAATACTCGGCCGAATCTTTTATAGGCTATCCGGATATTTGAGTCACCTACCATAACATCGTTATGGTCAAATAATTATCGTAGTCGAATATGATGATCAATGGAATTCCTTAACGGCTTACAGTAAGGGTTGCGATCTATGAGCAATGAGCAGCATGTTTAGCAGCTCTACCCATAATCAGATAAATTGTACTTCAGACAGACAGACAGTGTACTTCAGATTCACTAAAAATAAAAATATAAAAAAAAAATTAAGAAAAAAAACCGACTACAAAACAAAAACTATTCCAAAATAAATTAATATGCACTAAAAAGTAAAAAAATAATTGCGTATTCTTTTACAACTTAATAATAAACTTACTTTTTCAACTTATCAATATGTAGGTACGATCTATGTGTTTACTACGCAAGAAGGTAGCTAGGTGCCTATCGACTTCAAATTTAACTCAACACATACATATGAATAACAAAGAATGATCAAAATATTTAACACAATATTTTCATTTTTATTTATTGCATTTTTCTTTATTCTGTAATCAAACATGCGAATAACTTCGCTAACATTTACACATTAATCAGTAAAATTTATATATAAAATCAATATTTTAGGACTTATACCAATTAATAACATCGACCGCTCCATAACGAAGCCTCAGTCAAAGGAAGTCAAACCCACCGAAATGCACTTGTATTTATCAAACTCGGTTCGTTGTGCGATGAAAATGACCCGAGGCAAACAAAAGGCTATTTTAATTTTGAGCCCTATTATTATTCGTTATCCAGCTCAAAGTTTCTATTTAAATCATGAACGCTCGACTTGACTCAAGATAACGGATATTAGCCGTATTAACGGAAGCGCTGGAACTTCCCCCGCTCCGGCACCGGTTCAAGATTTACCTGCTACCGATTCTAATATTATTACAATATATCATTTAAACAATTTTTTTAATACAATTTACCATTGTATAATAAATATCGTGATATAATTTTTGTATTCCTAAATAAGTTTGCCGAGTGATGCTGTAATTTTTATAAATATTATATTACACCACGAAATTGAATAGTAAACGAGATCTATAGTCCTATTATTTATATACGAAAAATATTTACATGCTCTTTTTTTAAATAATATAACATAAATAGAAAGAAAACAAAAAAAAAATGCCGTTAATTGAATTTTGCTAATGTAATTGAATGCCATCTCTTTCAAAAAGTAATACCATAGTTTAAGCATTTATTTGAAGGCCGGGCAAGTAAAAGTTCAAGTAAGTAAAGTTATATTCGGCTTTATAGAAGTTAGCGATGATAATTTAAGGAACACCGTAACTGAGAAGTGCCCCAAGGAGCATATTGCAAACGCCCTTCATAAAATCTAATGTCGGACATCGGACGAAGTTGAATTTTTTTCAAGCAATTCACGCAGTCGTTTAGTACGAAAGGCCGCCATTTACCAACGCTTCCATTCACTTCGGGATTTTATGAAATGTCAAATGTAACGATGAACGCGTAAATTATCAAAATAATATCAAAGTTTGTGATAAGGCGGAGAATTGCAAATTATGTATTATAATTTTAATATCAATGAACATTAAACATTTTTCATTTTATTTCTTAACAGTTTCGGCTTACTATTAAAAAATTTATCTAAGCAACCGAGTTTTGCTCATCGAGCTTGCATATTGAGTATGTCGTGAGATATATGATAACTTATTCCACGGAAAAGGTTGCTTATGTTCATGTCCAGTAATAAATACTTAGATATATAATATGACACTAGCTTTCGTCCGTGACTTCGTCTGCGTAGACATAAAATGATTGGAAACATGGCCCCTTTTCTAAGTTAAAACTCCAGCTAGACAGATACCTGAGAAAGTTTCGTTAAATTTCGTGCAGTAGTGTTTTCTTAATGTGCGTACAGGGAGGCACACATACAGATAGACATGAATTCTAAAAAGATATTGTTTTGACTCCTATTGTAATTCGCAAAAAAAAAAACTTAAATAATACCTCAAAATATCATTTTCGTAATTAAAGCTCTAAAAATTCTCAATAACGACATCCATATCGATTTTTAGGTTTATTTCCACCCCCTTAGTGATTGATTAAAAAAAGTCTCAAAATACACACATTTACTTATTTGTTTTTAGGAGTACTTTTACGATGATTCGACTCAAAGTCCAATTTTATAATGAAACTTTGAATCCCCATTTAACCATTTTAAGGGTTAAATTTCGGAATTTACTTCCTTGTTCCTTATCTACATCCTAAAGGGAACCCTTGTTAAAAATTTTAGCTATCTAGGTTCAAAGGTTTGCGCTGGGTGTTGATGAATCAGTGAGTCGGTCAGTTAGTCAGGACTTTTCTTTACACGTATATAGAATATCTATATATAGTGCCATCTGTAGTTAATGGCAAGTAGTGTCGTTTGTTTCTGAGATCAATAACATAACAACAGTATAGTCACCTCAAAATTGTATTAAATGGCGTTAAATAAAGCACATTTTGATTTTTTTTGTAACTAGTCTTTTTCAGGGAAGACACAGACACGCCTACATAAAAAAACGAACTTGATGAAACAATACTTTATCATAGTAAATATTTACATCGAATTCCGTCGGAAATGCTATTTTGAGTTTAAAATTTCGCAAATTGTTACAATTGAAAGCTAATATTTGATTCTCACGCTACCATTCCGATGGCGTGGGCACGAGGTATTATGAAGTATTTCGGTGTACCGCAGCGGATATCAGAGAACGCAATGGCCGGTTGGCCAGACGCGGATGGTGGATGGACGATAAAGTGGAAATTTTATCGGTCGAGCCGCGTCTGAAGAAACCACCGCGATATTACGAATAACCTTACGCGCCTTCGTTTGTCATGTGACAATGCGCTGAAGGTGTGGTATCAATGTACACGACGTCATTACACTAATGGAATTTGTCTATCAGAGGAACTCGTTGTCTTCATTTATTCAATCGAGCCTAGTCTAGTTATGAGGTAATAAAAGAGTTGAAGTAATTTTTGTTCGTGTACATAAGAGGTTGAATTCTTTTTAAAATCAATTGAAAAGTACTGACAATATTCATACTGCCGACCTAACAGAGCGCCAGAGAACACCGACGGCTACAATCAGAGCTGTCGTATAAAAAATGTGTTGAATTAAATACACAATTTGTTTTTTTTTTTTTGTAAGGAGACAGAGGAATCATTTCGATAGTAATCAATAAATTCATGTTATTAGTTCTTTTAATCGCCTAAAATATACCTCATTTCTAAGTGGAATTAAAAATATTGGTGAACTATGCTTCATCGGGCGGGATGATTAAAACTTGACACAATACGGCAATCCTTTTTACGGCTTTTTAAAAACTATTTATAAAATTTAGTGTTTAATTTAAATAAGAAAAAACGAGAGGTGTCGTGGGACATCTGGTTGGAACGAAGTTCCTTTCGTTTTGTATTATGTTACATCAAATAGTGGGAACAGTGAAATGACTTAACATCTTTTGAGTGTAACCGAACGAGAAATACAAAACCATATATTAAGAAAAATATTAATTTACCTAAAATTGGACATAATACTATAAAATGGTGAATTATAAGCACTATTGCTTTTTTACTAAAATCATTGTTGTCGTTCATCAAGCTGCAAAATTATGTGATTTTTGAAATTTATGTCACTTTTATATATATAAAATGCGTTTATTAAATACTTAAAATTTAAAACTCCATTTTCAGATTCGAATAAAAATCGAAAAAAAAGACAAAGGAACTATCTCAATGAAGGGGGCTTAACACTTTTTCTGTACGTAAAGATTTCCGCCAACTAACACCTCTCTCCTCGTAAGTTGCGTTAAGGACATCTGCCCAAAAAAAATTATCAAACCTACATTACTAAAGCTTACTGAGATCCAGTTACAAATGAATAATTAATCACATTTGAAAATTATAACAGAGCAATATTATTGAGATCAGATGACTAGCCATTCAGACGCAACTTAGGTGTCGATCAACGTTTGATTTTTGGCACGACAACGAGCCGGCGCTCGGCGGCCGGCGCCCGCTCTCCGGCGCTATAAATAAAAGTCGGGCACGATTTTCCGCGTTCGAGTTAAAACTCAATACATCACGAAAGCTGATAAACATTTAGGAAATTGCCAACGACACGGGAGGAAACGCGAGATCCCCCGCCGCAGCGACCTCGCGTGGGCGGACGCATTTAATCAAACTAACGATTACATTCGTCTTATACACAAGTATTCATTTGCCGAATATGTATCGCATCGCATTTGTGTAATATCATTGAACAGTTAAATGTGTAAATGAATTTAAAAAAAAGCCTGCCAAGTTGAGAGTACATTCGCCCACTGAGGATTCCGTATGAACTTAATTGTGTATGTAAATATTTAATACATTGGAGTGTCGAAGATGTTTGCTTATAGAGGACGTTGCGGAATATATACTTCTGTTTGACGGCCAAATATTTCCCGAATAATTTCAATATTTTAAAAAAATATTGTGAACAGTAAAAACCAATGAACTAATGACGTGCCTCGTCCGAAGTATGATGTAAAAAAATGTTATTCGTTTTATGACACATGCTCCTTTTTTTCATATTAACATTTCAAAAATTTTTAATCACCTTCTTTGTAACAAATAACGAGTGGTGTCGTGGGACACCAGGTAGGAACGAAGTTCCTTCGGCTAATGTACAATCGACACAATTTGCAAAAAAAAATCGTGCTCAATTTTATGTAGGTTTTCTTGATTTTTCTCTTAAATTTTGCTGATTAGTTTTATTTAAGTACAGGAAAGTATTTAGGAAATTAAGTATTTTAGGAAATAAAATAAATTACGTAAAATAAAAAAAATTGTAATTCAAATTATTAACTAAAATAACAAAATATGTCTCTTTATTTTTGTTTGACAACACAAAATTACATAGAAATAGAATAATTTCCCACTATTATCACTATCAATTGCATTCAAGTCACTTGTTAGTTCACTTGCCATTGTTCTATATTTATTATTGTTTTGACGATTTGAAATTATATGAAAATAAACGTGACTACTCACGAGTAAAATGTATCTATAATGTGAATATTAGCCACGTGCTTGTCCATGAATTAATGAGTATATACTATGCATTGGCGGGGTGGAGTGGTAATAGAGAGAGAAGGGATGAGAGAACGAAAAGAAAGAGGGGGAAAGAGAAAGGTATTATACACTACTCGCTTGTGTATACGACTGTCGCGCCTGTGCACGTCTCATTTAACGGTTTTATTCCACGGACTTTTTCTTACGGTTTTATTATCACATTTTTTTCAGTTCAGGAACTTCGTTCCAATAAAAATCAGTTCAGAGCTGATTGTAATTATAAATACATTACTCAGGCTGACATCATTTTAATTTCAAACGTTATTAACACTTCTGAACAAAAAACGAATTTTAAACAATTTGAAATAATAAACGGCAGTTTTTAAATATCATCATACAATCATATTGTTAAGCTTCGAACAAATTGTAATAAAAGAAGTCAATTTAAATTTCGTAATACTGTTATGGGGGAAAAATAGCAAACTATTTCACAGTCTTAATGCTATTTCGGTCTCAAATTTCATTAAATCCACTAACCCATTTCATATTTTGAATAAAGTATCATTTCAAATTGCAAAACGTTACACGCGAAAAAGTCGAACCGTTAACCAATTCACGTACCCCATAAAAAAAGAATTACTGTTACACTTCCGTTTTCTTTTACGCAACAATCGTTACATATATCAATACGAAATAGAGTGCTCTTTGTTGCTGAGATTAATGCGATAGTGGCGCAGCACACGGGAAAAGGCAAAAATTACGAGTGTCTATCTTTAAAATACTACGCTTAAACACGACACTTCAAATTACTTTAAATAGCTAGATCACTTAAGCTGCTTTTATTCTTTTGTAGTAGAACCACGTTGCCATCAACCTGGTCGCAGCACGAAAATAGATCAGCCTTCCGCTATTGGTTCACGTCCAGTGTGTGAGTTTTCCGGTGGACCATAACTTTCTCCATTAGAAATCCCACTCTTTTTTAAAAATTCCAATGGCCCACTCCTCAGTCAAATATTCTATTGCCTAAAAATCCGGCTACCCACTAATGACTCCTTTGGGGTTGTGAGTGTCCATGGCCAGCGGTGATCCTGGTAAGTCGCACTCTCTGGTAGCTCGCACTCTCTGATAGCTCGCACTCTCGGATACGAGTAGCTCGCACTCTCTGATAATTCGCATTATCTGGTAGCTCGCTCTCTCTAGTTGCTCGCACTTTCTAGTAGCTCACACTCCAGTAACTCGCACTCTCTAGTACCTCGCATTCTCTGGTAGCTCGCACTGTCTGGTATCTCATACTGTCTTGTAGCTCGTATTCTCTGGTAGCTCGCACTCTCTGATTGTCTATTATTTTTTTTAACTTTAACTTATAGGTATTACAATCAGTACCATTCCAGAATATTTTTTTTTACGAGATCACGTATACATACCTACACCTAGTTATTATTATAGAAAAAATTACAATTAACAGGAATATAAATAAGCTGAACAAAAATATATTAAAAGAAAAAGAAAATACACAACAAATGTAGGCAACGAATGCAGCAAGGGAGCGTTATTCATGAGCAGACAAAGATCCGGGTCAGCTTCATCCCGCGGCTTTTCTCCGCGTCGCAGTGAGATCGCATATCTCACAGCCGCCGCGCCGGGTCGTGTCGTTGCATTTTTTGTAGGTGCACATCTTGACGCAGAGCGCACTCGGTTACTTGGAAGTTGTCTTCACGCGAAATATTGATGTAGAGACAGAGACTTACTTATACTGACAAACAGAGATCAGAGATCTCCATTCGATCTTTACATATTTTATTGCTTCACTGAAATAATATTATTATTATTGCGGTTAGGCAGGTTGGATAATTGAAAAAATAAAAATGTGTAGGTGGTACTTAAAATTTTTAGAACTGGCCACTGAGAAACTGTAAAATATAGAAAAAATATTTTAATTTTAAAAATGGAACTCTTTGCCAATCATTTATGTATATTGCATTCATTTGTCATTTAATTTTACAAAATGGCGGCAAAAGTTTTCTTATAATGATATTCTATTACTTCCGTTGCCATTTAAGCCAACGAGAAGTTAGAGACTTCCAGACTTCCATTGGCTTTTCGTGAGGAATTTTCAACTTTGTTACTGTTTATAACTGGTTTAATGAGGTCAAATGTGGTGACACTAATATGACTGACAATCTATACGAGGGACATCCTTTTACGGCGACGACCGAAGACAAAATCAGTACTGTACGACTCATGATAGAAACTGACAAAAGATTGACCTACCAGCAGATTCGGATATGTTTAGGCATCGGTATGAGTCAAGTGCACAAAATCCTTCATGAATATTTAGCGGTCAAGAAGCTTTGTACTATGTGGATGCCTCATAATTTGACTGACGCTTTAAAATTCTGCTATGGTAATTGGTGCCGTAAAATGAGGCAAAGATTTGCTCGGCGACTCAAATGCTGTATACGATATAGTTACAGGTGATGAAAGCGGGATTTACTGTTACGATACCGAAACCAAAAACAGTCTTGCTCAATTGGTGTTTCCTTTCGAAGAGATGCCTACTAAAGTAAAACGAGGTCGAAGCGTCGGAAGAAAGATAGCAGTCTCTTTCTTCAGAATGACAGGTCATATGCTACAATTGAACAAGCGATTTGAAAAAGGGCACATCTCGAATATTTTGACAAATAAGTTTTTTCAAATCAATGCGTTCGAAATGCTTCTCCCTATGTTTTATGTTCGAAAAGGGAACGTCTATGGTATTTCTTCTACTATTGACGTCGTGGCGTGTACAGGAATGATTTCGAAAAGGTCCCAACTCTAAGAGATGTGCTCTTTTTTTATTTATTGCAATACCGTTAACCTCCATAATACTTCTGTCTCCGTAGCTTTTTTTATATCATCCATTAGTTATGGCGTTGTGTGAAGATAGTAAACAGGTGTCGTTGCGTTTCCACAATTAATTCTGATTCTGACAAAGACATTAAAAAAAAGTAAATAGGAGTAATAAATACCAAAGAAATATACAGTATTGGTTTATTATGAGTTTGTTTTTGACCCAAAATAATCTGGCGAAGTAATCGCGAAAAAATATATAGTTAGTGACATTTCTCAAGAAATTTTCGTTCCTTCTAGGGTAAAGGGTATTTGCAGTAACTTAATAAGCGAAGAATATCGAGATTATAATAGCACAATACCCATTTGTAATCTGAAAATTGCAGATATTGCAAAGGTGAAATAATACATAGCAGCAAAATTTACAGAGTTTTATGACTAAAGACTGCAATCGCCAAATTAAAACGAAAGAGAGCCTCCAGAAAATACCTAATTATCTTTAATTTAATTAAGTATACTGTTTAATATTATATTGTTAAAATAAAAAAAATCGCTAAATTTATATGATTTATTTCTTTAAAATACGTGAACTCAATATCATAAATTTCGAAAAGGGTACAATCTCATAAATTGAAAATATCTAAAGTATACTATATAATAATGTTAACATCCAAGTATTTCTGTAACATTCGGTTGCAAATAAATGTAATATTTTTTTGAAATATTATATTTTAAAAAATACTAGTGTTTTTAATTTTTTGAAAAGTTTAAATATTCATATAATATAAATTTCAAAATTGCATATACAATTGTTTTAGAAAAAAAACAGTTTGTCTCCTTGTTTTGGAAATACTTCGAGAAAAACGATCTCGCGATGGGATTCTCCATCATGACAAAGCCACCACGTACCTACAGACAAACAACTAACTATTTGGAGAAGTTAGGTAGACAAATACTGTTTCACCCGTCTTACAGCCCCAACTTCGCACTATGCGAGTTTATTTATTTTCCAAAATAAGAGAAAAACTGAGAGGAAAGTGATTTTCAGATGGCGAGGAAGCAGTGGCTGGCTACATATGAAAAGGTCGTCAAAGCACCCTAAGCGCGAGTGGCCAAAGTGTTTCTCTCAGTTGTTCCATCGAGTGCAAAGATGCGATCTCAATGGACACTATTTTGAAAAACAATAATAATAAAAATAACTTGCTAGTTTACTCAGCTTTCAATTTTATAAAATCTTTTAGATTGACCCATGTAATTAAGCTTCGAAAGATAATCTGGCACTATATGGATGTTAGTTTAAAGTATACATTGCAATACAGAGAGGTAAAGGGTTTTAATAAATGAAAAATTGTCACAGACTATCCAAGGATCCGGATCCGTGTAGGAACGTCGTGAGCAATGGTTGGCGTGTTAAAAAGATTTAGCGTACGGTGATTGGTTATTTTGTTTGTCAATGGAATAAATGCACTGTCAAGATCATTTTGTCCGTCCATAGGAACTCTTCACTTCACCGATTCCATTAAAATTCATTACACCATTAGGATGTGCTCCGTTTGATCACTCAAATCTCGGAACTTGATATGTAATGTTATAGTCTAGGGATGTTATGTAGACATTAAATTTTAAATGATCGGTCGTAAACATTCACTCCATTCGAATGGACCACAGCCAACGGCGCGACCGCAATGCGCTACATCATTAAAAATGCGATGATTTCAACACTCGTGATACGATTTCGGAATTAAACGATTGTGAAATCACCCGGTCTTTAGTGAATCATTCATAACCTAAGGTTTATACAGAACTCTCTACGCTATATGTATATAACATTGTGTATATTTCTTTAACACACATGAATCTAAAAACATACTTACATCGACCGAAGCGAGAATATTGTTGCTGATCCATTGTTACTCGATCATTAGTAGAGTTTACTTAATTGTAACGAATTTCCCTTTAATTTTAATACTTATACTGCTATTTTGAATCTGTGTCATAGGTTTTTATATCACTCTATCGCAAAAAGTACGCCTTCCCATGACCCATTTCTTTACTTTTTGATTGAGACGTTTGGAGTCACAACACCGGTTAAGATGGACGGAGGATGTTGCTGATGACTGTCGCCATCAACGCCGTGACGAATGTCCGGGACTTACGTATTAACGAGAACTACGAGGTGACGAGAGAGTGAACTAATTTAATCGGAGTTGAGAACTATTTTTTTTGAGGGCCAAACGAGCGTTTAAACTACCAGAGAGTAGATGGTGCCCACCACCAGGACAACTCGCGACTTCAGAGAATATGTCTTGATCAGTTCACGCATGGTCAGAGTTGGAATCCGCGACTTTATGGTTCGAAGGCAACCCGTCGACTCTTCGACTTCCTTTCGTAAGTCTAACTTACCTAACCCGTTTAAAACTTAATATTTTAGTGAATAAAATCTATGTATCGTAAATATGTTTATGATGTACGTCCAATATTTTTAAAGAGCGTCTTTAATTATATTATACGTATTCAAATGCTACAAAATTCACGTCATGTATGTATGCGTGCGTGTGTGCCTGTGAGTGGAATGAAGTTCGTTTCAGCTCATACAAGGGGATATGAGATTTTTCTTATCTTCGATTTTACTGTACAACAAGAGATTTCCTAAAGTATGGTTAAACGATTGTCTGTTGCCGTAGGTGTCACAGCTCGTGCCAATTTTTAGCTCTAAATAATCTACGAGATAAACGACTGTGACGGCCATGACGTAATTACAAGGGTTTCTGATTTAACATTGAAATCTTAAAAAAAATGTACGGCAGTAATTTAGATTTCATTTTTTTTTTTGTTAATTGAACATGTTGCGTGACAACAAGCTCACGTTCGCAGTAGCGTGCGGCCGCGATGGCTCTGTAACTTTAGAACTGATTAGAAGTGCGAGTCGCTAATATTTTTTTTATAATCACACTTAAATATAATTTGCAAATTGTGACAAACAAACTTAATTTGTTTTATTGCATTTTACCGGAAAAGCGCGTCGTCTATTATATTTTATTGTTGCTTTATAATACAAGTTAATATTGTATACTGTAGTATACTATATTATTAATTTAATGTCGTTAATAAACTTGAACTCGCCTCAAGAAACGGACGGTAAACGTTAAAGACGGAAAAAAAAAAACAAAGACAACATTAAAGATCTATCAAGGACAACGCCGCTCGCGTCCGTAATACTTCCGGCTTTATTTAATTTGAATTCTGAAGGGAAACTGGGACAACGACGTCGTCCGGAAAGAGTCGGCCCGGAGATTTAAGGCATCGTCACCGAAACGGTCCGAGGCGGCGCTAAGGGTGTAATGGCTCAGAACTCGCTCTGCCGCGTTTATATAAGCAATAATTTTGTAAATAATATCCGCTGTGGTTGCATATAATTATACATAACAGAACTATTAACATCATTAATTTAGAGATCTTTTTCTTTAAATCTATAGGATTTAGGGACCTAGGACCTAAAACTTAGGATCTCTTTTTTCAATCTGTAGTCTTGGTTCTGCTAAGGGGATTGATTGTGGACACGATCTGATGATGTACATGTTCTAGATGCTTCGTCCTATCGATTGTGTATCCACATCGACCTGGAGGATTCATTTTTTGTAGCCTCGCATATATGAAAATGTAAAGCGTTACTCCGATACTGTGCCCCGGTATATAATACGTGGCTCATAGAAGAGCTGATAAAGACACGTGTCAAACTGTGCAATTGTTGAATATTTAACAACAGAAAAAATATAAAAGTGATTGAGCTTTTATAGTCGCTGCACCATAAAAATAATCAGTTCAGTCAAATATCGGCAACTGGGCCAAAATTAAACTTTATTTCGAAGTAAAAACGTCGAAATGAAAAGTTAAATAAAAACTTGTGTATAAGAATAGTCGGAAATGTCTGCTATATAGTTAAGATCTAGAATATTACTAAGTAAAATGGTGAATTTTCCAAGTACCTATAGAACACCTTATATTATCTTATATACTTTTTCGTTAATTTGGCAATATTTTTTCTTTGTTGTATTACGTTTCGTCCTATCCGTAAAGGGCTTGTATATAATTCCACTGGGAGGGCTCAAATCGGCTATTTTATCGACGCTTGGTCATTTAACGCACAGTGACTTTCTCTTTAAGTCCCTACTCTGAAAGTCTCACTCGAAGGGCGAAAAAAAATTTAGGCTTTTCTGAGTCCTCGCTTTTTGTTACTGGTTCTTAATAAATTTATACATTCCTGAACAATTTTTGGGGCATTAAGTATTTTCACCTTTGTTCTCAATTCATAATTCATGGTATTATTGATATTAAGTGTGCGACAGCGACATTATCGAAGTTAGAAAAATGGTCAAAAATGATGTAAGCATGACCATCGTTGTCGTCAACGTGACTTTTGGACATTACTTCTGTGTAAAGAAAAAGGCAAAAACACGATTCATCTTTTCGTCGTCTCTTTCAAACCCTTACCGCTCTTTCGACCGCACTGCTTTTAATAAACCTCAATAGACACAAATATTCGCACGTGTGGTAAATACCCATTTATGTGTATGTATATTTGTATATTATATTCCTAATCCCAAATGATCTTCCAAAATTAATTCCTTTACTCTCTTAAGTAACATTTGTTTATTTTACTTCGATAAGTCGTTACCACCAAGTGTACATCATACTAAACTATGGGCATGCCTTGCGTTAAATAAAATACAACCAAGAAAATATCTGTCAGTTGCCCTTTCCTGACGGATAAATAATTGTTTTTCAATAATAGAATCATTATTACGCACAGTTATAAATAAAAACATGCGTCTTTTTTGCCCAACCGCTCTTCTGTGTATAACGTTTCTATTCCTTGTCTACTATTTATGAATACTCACCTTTCACGAGCGTCAAAAACAAGGAAGTTTAAGGAAAAAAAAAAAACTGTCGGCCTTCCTCTAAATGTTTTATTTCCTGTTTCACAATTAATTATGAGTCGGTCCAAACATAATTTACTTTTGTAACAATCGCAAGTTCCTGACGCCGGCCCTTCGCGAATTAAATTAAGTCCCGTTCTTCCCCCGGCGGCGCCGCGCCCCCGCCCCGCCGCCCCCGCGCCGGCTCCATGTCCCTACAAGGAGGACGGTAACAGGCCTCCGTTTCACCATTCCGATGACCTAATTCACTTTCGGCGTTATCGAATTGATCAGGCTCCGGTGATTAAATTTTTATTACTGGAATTCTTTCCCTTTTTTTTTTTAAATTGATATTTCTCCTGAATGTTTTTATCCGCCGCCCTATAATTAAATATCTATTAATGAATAGCATTTTTTTTGTTCGTATCGGCTTTCATCACTCTACTGCCGCGACGTTCTTCCTCGCAATCTTTTTTTTTCTCAAACTGAAGAAGGAACATAGATCTTGAGCCTAGAGCGAGGGGTGGGGGGAGAGAGAGTGAAATAGAAAGCGAGTGAGAGAGTTGGAGACTGTTACGACTATGGTTGACAGCGCTGTGTGACATGCTGAAGCGTCCACTTAACATTTTCTCCAAAGCACGTTATCTAAAAGGAGTGATTTCATCATATCCAAGTTAAAAATTCATTAATTTTATCTCCCATGATTTAGGTTCGAATCTGGTACCTTCTGATTTGAGGACAACGCTCTTGAGCTCTCGACCATCATTGCTCTTCTTAAGATATAAGAATTGTCTTCGAACAGCTAAAGAATAAAGACACCAGTTGAGGACAGAATTATGGCAGAACTCCTGGGAGCTGGTAGAAAACCGGTACTCACGGTTCTCCAAAAGTTACCCAATCCGTCATATTCAAAGATACAACGCCTGAAATGTGAATCAGGGGTGTGATGTTATTGTTCTTCAAAAAGAAGACATGATGTAAATTATAGACCCATCTCACTTTTGAACCACATATACAAATTTAACAGTTTATTAGTATTACTATTATTGACCGCCTTTCTCACAGGTTCAAAGATATCCAGCCACCCGAGGAAGCATGTTCCGAAAAGGCTTCTGTATCGTAGATTGCTTCAACACGTTTCGGGAAATTGTAAAAAACATCAAAGGTATGATTGGTCGTTATACTTGGCGTATGTGGACTACGAAAAAACAAAATTCGTTGTCTGTAAAGTCGATTTACGGACGATAATTTTACGTGATAATGTCATAAGAAAACATAGATGAAAAGTTGCATTCTCTTATGAATTGAATTAAATTATTATCACTGAATTATCATTATTTTGTATAATACACCGAAGGAGTTAATTGAAAATGACAATGTTTTCGATAAACTAAATTTATTTGCACTTGTGAATTCAAATATTTTTCTACTTAAATTATACAGTAAAGAGATACATGCGTCACAAGCCGAACGCTTAGGCCGATCGTGCCTCTCTATTGTTTCGCACTCTCGCTCGCACGCTCGGCTCAGGCGGAACGCGACAATGAGTCATGCTTTTTCCTGCGTGCAGCTGGTGTTCATCGATTTATAAGACGTTATCGCGTCAAAAGCTTTTGATGTAATTGAATTCTGAGCTCTATTGCATTCTTTTCAGCGATGCCATATTGATTATTATCGCTATATAGAAGTGCTAAGATATTTGTACAAAATGGCACTAGATCGATCCTAATATAGAATTAAAGTATAAAACCGATCCAATTGCACAAGGATGTGAGGCAGGGGATGTGATATCTTTGAAATTCTTCACTACAGTATCAGCAGATGCTTTCAAGCTTTTGAATTGAAAAGGATACGGCGTCAACATCAACGAAGAATACATCGCTCGCTCGATTTGTTGACGACACAGTCATAATGGGGAAAGATGAATGACCACAGAATCACGCTTAGAGTCCTCAGTAGAGTTTCACAAGAAACGGGTTTAAAAATAAATGTGGTGAAGACAAAAATTATGTTGAATGTTCGTGTTCTACCAATTTTAATGATCGATGAAAACTATCCAATTGAAGTTGTTGACAAATTCGTCTACTTGAAACAGACTGTCCGAATAGACACCTAATAGACTACTTTGATAAAAAGATTACACGAACGGTTTATAGCTAGACTGCACAGCATTCGAAAAATTAGGAGACATTTCAAATTCATTATACTTCAGTGTCTGTGGACAAGATTCTTTGAACTCAGAATATTTCAACGTGCGATGGAAAAAGGCGTACTCGAGTTTTCTATACTAGATAAAATTTCGAACGAAGGAAATTTGCAGAAGAAGGAGAGAAACCGTCATAATTCACGGAATTAGCAAGTCGAAGTGGTAATAGGCAGGCCACATCGCACGTACAACTGATAACCGCTCGCGAAGAAAGGTTCTCGAGGGGCGAACACGAACTGGATGTGGCGGGCTGGAATGGCCTTCCGCTAGTTGGACTGAAGACCAGTTAAATGTCGCGGAGCACCGTTCGTTACTATCTTAATAACATCGCATATTTTGTCTACACATTTATTGACGTATTAAAATGTAAAAAAGATAGAGAGAAACGTCAGAAAATGTACGTAGTTCTGAAAGTATAGCAAAAATATTATTACGTATTAATAAATATCCAAGTGATCTGTCAACAAAGAAATTTTCAATGTTTGGAAGGACCTTAAATACCGTTTATGATTCCGATTCAACATGTGGCTGCGGTAGTATAATGTTTTTGTAACAAACACTCACGATTAAACTGATCACTTTCTATTACCTTCAGCAGAAACAAGAATGTACGAAAAACGGAATTTTAACACATAAATGAAAAAAAAATAATTGAGACAGTCGCGTAATTCTCTGTTCAGATTTCGGTAGTGAATTGATTTTAATGTTGTTATGACGTCATAAATCGGTATATTCAATTAGGCGAACGAAGCCGCGGGCAAAATCAACAATTTCACGTCCAAATTACTACGCGTGACGGTAAAATGTATATGAAAAATTACTGTATTGAAATGGGATACAATACAAATGGGAACAAAAGTTAAAGCATTAGTCAATCATTTAGGCAGTTCGGGCGGTGACGGCGCTGCGGGGGACAGCCCGGCGGTAAATTACTTTGTAACGCGTAAACTATGTTAGACGCTGAAAGTAAATTACTCTAAATTTTAGTACAACAAAAATGAATGATTGAACTACAGGATTTCAATTTGGTCGACTTAGGCTTTTTATGGATTTCATGAAGGCGCTTTTTTTATGTCAAAATAGCCTAGAAGTTTTACAGCTTGTGAACTTTACATTTTTAAGTAAAATGATCTGAATACTTAACTTTTTGAGTGCATCGAATTTATACTAAAATCCGACCAAAGTCCTATGTTCCAATATCGATTTGAATCGAATAATGAAACAATATTATTAATAATTTAAACGGCAATCTTTGCATATGCGTTATTCAAGTACGCTGAAAACACTTCAATGCGTTTGCACGAAATTTGACGGTAAAGTCTATAATAATGAAGGGTAATATTGAAAGAAATTTCATTTACATTTTATATCGCAGTGACATTTGATTATAATAGCGTTGTCCCTTTTCGACTGTCGGATTTGCGTAAAGAATTTTAATCTTCTCTGCGGTAGGCATTAGCGATTTTTTGCGATCTATTCCGACGTGAGAACGAAGTTTACCCCGTTACATCTCTCAGGGGAGATCCAACCCGAGAGCGCGACAACGAGACGCTTTGGCTGTCGAAAGCTGAAATGGAAAAACTTCAATTTCAGTAACGCGACCGCGTTTCGCTTTCCAGGCGCAAAAACCCCCACGATCACAACAAGAAACAGACACGTAATCAATGCGGTGTTATCTCGCCGGATTTGTTTAGCGCGAGTTCAAGGGGACGGGCCGCGCGCCCTGAATAGGCCCAGCGGGGGCGCGGCGGCGGGGGCCGGGGTCGGCGCTCTCGGCGTGCGCTAAAAATAGACGGCCGTCAATGGGAGTGGCACAAGGCCGCGCGCCCGCTGCCGGCGCCCGGCGCGGCCTCCAGGTGCGCGCTCGCGGCGGCGGCCCTACGATTAATGCTCCCGTATTTACAAGGATCCGCCGCCAAGGGATGGCCTTAGACACACTCGACGCGAGTCCGAGGGCCCTCGGCGGGAGTTGAGATTTACCTCTGCGAAAGTGTATGCGGATGCTCGTTTTATGACCCTCGCGAGCGGATTTCACGTGTGTTCCTTACGAAAGAGAACGAACTTTTAGGCAGTGCACTTCATTATTTATGTTGTGCGTTATCAAAACGTCTCTTAAATTCCGAAATTAATTTCACAATTTTAATATTAAATAGCGACATAGCGAATCATTCATGTCACTGTATTTAAAAAAAACCACATACACATACGAACAATCACGCGCGCGCGCATAACGAACACGAGCGCGCACGCACACACACACTGCAAATATTTTACCTAAAATCCTTATTTTCAGACTATTATTTTCTACTACGTCATACTTTTTTACTAGGAATAACAGTTTTTATTTTCTTACCCGTGTTGATTATTCACATTCGAAGTTTAATGTAGTGAATTTAGCATAATCGCAACACTAAGTCGTATAAAAATTTACGGAACATATACTATTACTATTTAAATTATTTTCGTTTAAATTCGGTTTCAAAACATTTTTTGCGTTCTACCTGTAAAGGGAATAAATGCTTAGAAATATTTGAAGAAATAATCTAATATTTTTTCCGAGTCAGGAGTTAATAATTCGTAAATTATTGCTAATTTAAATTAAAAAAAGTCTATCGTATAATAAATTTGAAATTTAAACTAAAAAAAGACTATCGTATAATAAATTTGAACTTAAAGTACATTAATACTTTTTCGTGACAACTTGAGTGGTCTAAGTGACGAGCTGAGTAAGCATTTTCACCGAAACTTCAAAAGTTGCGAAGATCGACGCAAAGGTTTTGTGACGAAAATAAGTTAGGACTTTCTGCTGGTCCGTGTTAAGGGAAATATCCCGGATGTTTCAAAACAAAGATCGAAATGAATTATTTATAAAATACGTTTTTTTTTTTTGATAAACAAGTATTATTATTAACCTTTGGTTTAACAAATATTTTGTTAATAAGAGATGACGATTTTTTTTAAAGGCGTGCATTAATTTGAAATATGTTCGATTTTAAACAGTTTCGTTTCATCGAATTCGACGTGCCTCGCCTTCGGTTTATTCCTCAGCCTTTCGGTTATGGTATCTAAATATTCTGTCAAAACTGCATAAATACCACGTTAAAAGCCTTGCATTTCTTATTCCCACATTACACAAAATAATGGTATTTCTTATTTCGGATAAACAAAATTTACTTTATTTACGATAGATGCTCAATCGTGTATTATAATAAGGATTTAATGAAGTATTTATAATTTTTCCATTTAAAGAACCATCAAAAGCTGAAATATAAACCGACTTAACGGAAATATACGTAAACGACACTGGTCACGTACCTTCCGTGTTGTCACAATATTCGTTTTCTTAACATTAGAGACTCTGTTCTTATACTAATAGAGACATATTTGTTCTTTATAAAATTGTTATTTTTATGTATTTTTAAAACTACATCTAAAAAACAATTGTATAATAAATTAAACCAATTTCAAGGAAATTTATACGACTTATATTTCGATATATTTTTTAACAGATTACGTACAGTATTGATGTTCGTCGAAATAAATTTTAATGTTTAATAAATCGTTAATTTATTTTACGGTACAAGTAATAAAAAATATTTGTATTATTATACGTAATTTAGAAATCGTAAAGTTCCTTGATGCATATTTCAATCCACATTATAAATTTAAATATTAATTATAGTCTTATGTTATTACCACGTTAAGTTTTACTCTGCAGAAAAATATCCTATCATTCTGTTCATAAATTCAAACGAAAAACAATAATAACGAATGAACATAAAGTTAAACCGCTCCACGGATGTATTGTTTTTGTACAGCAGACCTGTAAGTTGTGAAAATTATGCCTTATTGTGTTCCAATAACAGATTTATTGTTTCTAACATTATTTGTATTTAAAACATGAACCTTTCTCTCGTCTCGTTTGAAACGTCAGATGAAAAATAATCTTTCTTTCTTGTTTTGCTTTGGTACTGTAAAGTGGTATAGTAAAATGTGAGACATATATTCCATATACAATTTGAGCCGCTTTTCGATGTCAATAGACAGCAACTGTGCATCTTCCCTTTTGTATTCTTGAAATAGTTTCAAAAATTTTAATAGTAAAAAATAAATAAATAAAGTTTAAACGTTAAGGACATAATATTTGATTAATAATTTGCTTGAATAAATATCTAATGTACTTTAAATTCTATTATAGTTTCTATATTCTTTATTTCTCGTACTTGATAACTGCTGCTCATGAATGACAAGAACAATACCAATGTTTACATACGCATAGGAGGGGACAAGAGCTTTGGGCTAATTTACTTATTTAATATTCAGAGAATTTTGCAACATTCACATCACACCGATCCTGACGCTTCTCAATTTTAATTTAGATCTTGACTACACTCAGATTCTTAACCAGTTCTCTATCCCTTTCCTGTTCGCGGTCTGGGCGTAGTCCGTTTCCGTGCCAAATGTGTTTCCGATACTGATTCCTATTTCTATTCGGATTTAAATCATCGACACATATCCAATTAAGAAGTTTTTCAGGTAAAATTTACCCTAATTTTACTCACCGAATCAACGTCAAACTAAAAGTCTAATTACGACTGTTTCTGATCTTAACTTCCAGTATTCCAGAATTTCCATACAAAAATCCATTCTGAACTTGCTGCCTTAAAATTTTATATTGTAAAATTGATAATATACGCCCTTATTAATTTTTTGTTATTATAGAAGGCTAATTTTGTTGTTTTTTTCGTTTGTATGTTCTAAATTAAATAATGGCGAAATGCTCCTGAAAATTTTGTCTCCGGTAACAGCACCTTGAGATTTTTTTTTCCTTAAAGCAAACTTTAGCTAAGAATTTGCATACGACTTTTCGTGTAACATCAAATATCACAGCATTCTTTTAAAAACATTTCGCCAACAAAATATTGTGCTGTTGTGAAGGGTTATTTTAGAAAAAAATCAATCAACCTAAATGTAAAAATTAAAGTCCCTTACCTCATTTTCAAATATTTTATGAATCCCATGGAAATAATTCTTTTTAATTTGTTAAGGGTAAATTTTCAAAACGCTATCAGGTCATTCCTAATTTTGTTTTATAAGTTATTTTCCATTCATATTTTTATCTAAGGGATGAATTTTCAAATATTCCTTTTTTAGTAGATGCTTACGTCGCATCATATTGTAAGTTATTTAACTTACATGCCGAGATTCGTGTTTCTTAATAGTTTCTGAGATATTTTAATTACTGGTATATGTTTTGTATTGAATTTGGACCTGGGAAATAGAAGCTCTGCTCTCGTCGCTTTTAGAGCCTGTGGGAGAAAGATAAATTTCCATTGCTTAATTCCAATTTCGATAATAAATGTTTAGATATTTTTGTGCCATCTGTAGCATATGACGTGGGGCGTCATTTGTTGTTGGGAATGAATAAGATAACAATGTGGTTACCTCAAAATTCTACTAAATGGCGCCATATTTATATAAATATAAATATAAATATAAATATAAATATAAATAAATGGGTCTATCATTGCCCTCTTAGAGCCTCTCCATCAACTCCTTTTAAGATGACATTTAACAAAAAGTCACTTACAAAATAAAATTTGCATTCAATGTCTTTCTTTTAAGAGGCTTTAGCCCGAACAAACGGTAAAAGAAGGACGTGCTACTCAAATCTTATTTTAAAAGTGACTTTTAAAAATAAAAAGTTACTTTTTACGAGAGGCTTTCAGGGGTTACAAATAAAATAAGTTCGGACAATGTTCTGTGATGTTTCGATATTGATAATAATTCAATGAAAGTACTATTTACGTCTAAATGTCATATGTTTACGTTTTTTTACCGATAGCTGAAGCAAACACATTTTTCGAGATATTTCCGACACCAGTAACATTATATTATTTTTAAGCCCGTCGATATTAAAAAATTGAGAACAGAACAAATTACCTGATCGCCAAACTTTCTGTACAATTTTTCATTAAGTATCATATTTTCTTCGAACCTCGGCATATTCCCTACATTGTCTTAAAATTACTCGTATTGGATGTTCAGTTATGCAAATAAAGCATAATAGCCAAGTACATGACGCTGTACGAACTCGGTCGAAAGTTGCCTTCCCTAGAAGCAGATGAGGGTAAACTTGCGGTTTAGTACGTGGAGGGGCCGCGCGGGGGCGTGCGGGGAGCGCAGCTCAGTGATGGATGCCCCCGGCCAGATGACGAAGTCTCGCCGTTAACGACGCTCCCGTTTTGTCTCGCGGCGCAGTGATTAATGCTTCGCGTCCTTTTTAATTATGCGCGCCTCCTCAACGCGCCGCCGACCTTGGAGACGGCGGCGGTCGCGACAGCGACACCGAAGGTGATTTCTTCGGGGTGGATGGTAAAGTTCGCGTGCGGAGAATTCGCTTTGGTTTGGAAAACGTTCGCTTCGTTGCGACGAGACGCTTCCTAAGCGATCACGGCTTTCGGATGCCGGCCGCTGTTTTAGACGGATGCGCGACAGGAAGAGGGGAAAGAGCTTTGAAGCACACGAGCCTCATTCTGTTCTTTTGTTCGCGGCGCGCGGTGCGCGGTCGCCACTGTGCCGCGTTCGTACGTGTAGCCGGCCACCTTTGTGCGCGGTCCCACACGCTCCGAACCTAATACCGGCCGTTGAAGTATTTTAATCTTTTTGGTTTTTCCGCTCTCTATTACAAATTTTCATATATGCTATTAATAACAAAAGAAACGATCGGATATTCGCATGCGTTTGGATGTGTGGCCGCCCGTTTTACCTCAAACAAAAAAAAAATACATCGTTCATCGAGATGTAAACACAATACCTTTTTACGTCGTCTCGCGCGATGTCGCTGATGTGATCGACGAGCCAACAAAGGAATGGCGTCGATAAGATCTTATTCCCGAAAGTTCAGAAAGCGTCGCCTGTTCGAAGCCTCGCCGAAGAGCGCGCCACCCACTACAGGAATTTCGTAACAGGGATGAAGCGCAACTTTTTTTTCTTAGACATAAAATTGTCATCATATTTTCGTGATGTTGGCAAGAAGAAAAAAACGTGATTAAAAGTTCGCCGAGCGAGTTTGTCGGAAATAGGAGCGGGGCAGAGTGTAAGGTATTTGTAAGAGGCTTTGCTAGGGAGTTCAGAACAAGATAAGACCTTGTAGAAGACAAATGGGGTGGATCATCTAGCTCGATTCACCTTGCTCTGACGCAGGAGGGGCGTCGCCAGGACGAGTGCAGAGCGACGGCGTATAGAATCTCAGAAGAGTTATCTTCCGCCTTCATTAATTTATCTCTGATAAAAAACTTGTGCTCAAACCTTGTCCTTTGTAACGTATATAAAATGTGATATTCAGTACTGAATATTTAGAAATCTACTTTGAGGTATATAAAATATACGCAAAAAAACACTAATAAAGGTACATGTGACATTTACGCGTGGTATGGTCGAAGGGACAATGAAATGTAAAATGGCATAGTCAAATTATGGGGATCACACGAATAAACACCTGCAAACGTATACGAGTGCATATCGTTGTTAATACTGTAAGTGTTGATTATTATTATTACATACTATTGATAGTAACGGCACAATGGCTTTGTATACTATTCTTATTTAAAATTATAAAAAAGATATAAGTTTTTGAGTTGTAATTGGAAAACTCAATACTTTTTACACAGTGTGCTGTGACGAAAATAATGTCACCTTTTTTGGGGAGTCATAAATGATTTTAAGACTTATTTTAGTTCTAATAAGTCACAATCATATACATACATACATATATATATATATATATATATATATATATATATATATATATATATATATATATACCTTGGATGCTACGTTTAGTTTTGTTTTTAATTCTCAAGCGATTATCCCACTGCATAACATATGATGCTTAATAAAATTTCATCAATAAATAATTTTCAGTATTTCATCCTTTCTCTCTCTAATATCTGATTTAGGATTCACAATGTTACATATAACGACATAATTAATATATGCATTAGTACTGGATAGCGTAGACGCATTATATTAAAGCTCAAGCTACTTTTTTTTCTTTGCATATTCACAGCCTTCCCCCCTGGCTAATTTGAGCCGCGGAATCCCACTCGCAAGCTTTTAAAAGATAAAGAAGTAATTTTTAAGCCCGACCGAGAATATTTTATGCTAACGAGATGCATCGGACGCCTCGAGGTTTTAATGAGAGCTTTGGGGGCCCGCAGGTCCGCGCCCGCCCGGAGACGAGCGCGCGCGCCGCCGGCGAAACCCGGCGGATAAAGAGCGACCTATTTCTTATACGAACGCAACGCCACGGAGCGGGTATAACGAACCGTGATGAAAGAGCTGAAATGACAGATAACGAGCCGTTATTGTGGCAGATCCGTCTAGAATCATAAACGAAGGAATATCCCTATTATGGTCATATAACTCACTAATGAGTTGACTGATTTGTTTTTTGAAACCGTAGTGTATTATTTAAACCAATCTGAAGTTATAGAGCTGATTTGCAACGTTTGAGGGTACTTTACGAACGAAAATTTTTTTCACCTCTTTTTAGCAACTACTTCTATGACTGTATTCTCGTTAGCACACGGAAATCGAACAATTTGCCTAAAATTGTATAGATAATTTAAATGGAGATCAATTCTCTCAGTATCAAAAAATGATTTGATGTAATGGAGACGAAAAAATATCAAATAGTTTAAAAATCGGACCCGTCAGTCAACGACGAAACCTGTAAAAGTAACGATCACCTGTGAAAAAATACCATTAATATAGCCTTTTTTTATTAAGTTTACAATTACAGCAAACTGTTTCCTATTGAAAATAGCTGTCTAATTCGGTGTCTTTAAATTATAATTAATGAAAAATATAACCATAATACAAGACCGAACTTCTAATAAATAGTGGCGATTTCTAGTTGTAAGTTACAATCTGTTTCGAAGACAATGGGTTGCAATAGATGGAACTTTAAATTTTTTTTCTTTACACTTAAAATACTATTATTATTAACGTTCATTTCTCTTTATGTTTTTTTTAGTCAAAAATTGTACAAAAGTGTAAAAAAAAGATAGACCTTTAGAAAATTATTATAATACCATAATGCTTAACTTAATTTATTAATATACAGTGTAATATGTACATCAAGTAGAAAAAAATATAAGTTATGCATATTTCAATTTTCTAAATTTTTGATTTTTCTTTTCTAACAATTTGAAGAAAAATGTGAAATATGGGAGGCAAGGTAATAAAAAATCTGGCTGTTAAATTATAAATTTCTTAGACAAAATGTGACGAAATTTTCAAATTTCTACCAATAATTAGGTCGAAGTTGAGCGTAATGGAACTAGATAAAATATCTGCTGAGGGGATCAATTTGTCAAACTATCTACCTTAGTGGGTCCGGTCTGGTCTATTACCAAAATTGCTCTAAGTAACAAGAGCAGAACGAATTCTCCTACATAAAAAATATAATATTCTTCGTATATATTACATTTTCTACATACATACACTGTATAAATGTAGAAAATTTAATATAATCAAATGAAAATTAATATAATTAAATGAAAATTACATAAACAATCTGTATAATATACAGATTGTTTATGTAATTTTTTTAGATGTTTCATATTGAATTGTTATATATTCGTACTGTCATCCATCACCTCTTCTATTCCACATTAACATTTCATTAGACTAGCTCTGCTTACACCTACGACCCACTTATTCTCTCCTTTTGATCTTTTTTTTATAATTATTACTAATTTTATTTCACTGTTTGCATTTTCTTTATTGGCACTTTCCAACTAGACGAAATCTGGTTAGAGTCAGTATATTCTTACGTCATAATTTTAAACATACGGAGTGCGAATATTTAAAATTATCCGGATTTCAGGCATAATGATAATAACAAAACTTCATCTTACATTAATTATTATAAACAGTGTTTATTTGCTTCAATATATCTCTAATATTTGATCTGATCATTACAAGTGTTAAAACATAACTGTTTCGGTTACAAGTAGTTATTTTTGTATATATACATGCAAAAGAAAAAAAATGCAAGTATAAGACGTGATTAAAATAATGGAATCGTACAGTGACTTCATACTGTGTTAAAATAATGCAAATCAGATGAAAGTTTTAGAAACAAAATTTCTTCTGGGGACCGCTTTTCGCAGACCGCGCCATCTTCTAATCCCGCCCGACCGGCTGCAATTTACGCTTTGCAAGAATAATGACAAAAAGTCTGTTTCCATTGTTTAAACGCTTTTGTTCGGCTCGAAATTATTTTTTTTTTCATGTTCATTCGCGCGGCAATGAGATGAGAGCCAAAAAACAGGACACGGTGTTCCCCCCCCCCCCCTGCTGTTTTCGTTTGATTCGCCTAACATTAGTTACTGTTGTTTTGGTTTTAGAGCGGTTTCGTTCTATTCATAGTTTTTTCTCTTATATTGACATACTCCGACGGGGTATCGCGAATATTGAATAATTTATGTGTCGTATGTTCAAAATGTGAACTACGTTCTTACATATAAGTACACATTTACCCCGGAATATAGTCAATATTCCTAAATTAATTAATTGTATATATTTTTTGTTAAACAGATGGAAAATCAGATTTAAAACACATTAATTTTTTATTTCTAAGATTTCGTTTTTAAATATTGAAACAATGGATTTTCATTTTGAAGCACAAATTATTAATGTTAATGGCTTTCTTAATAACATTGTGTTTATTATTATTATTAAGGGCTTTCTTAATAACATTTTACTGACGCTTTACGCGGATCAAAAAATAACTCGAGAACGAAATCGACAAATTCTTCTTATACATAAGCAAACCAACTTTTGATGAATCTCTTGCATTATATTACAGACGACTTCGATAATGGTAGAAAATGCTTGGTGACTTATATATTATGATGTTACGTATAAATATATACATGCACAATTTTAAATAGCGAGCAGATAACACTCGAAGCTTTTCCATGTAAGTGTTATTAAAAAGCTCGGTATATGGAAAAGGTGAAAGCTTTCGGAGCTGAAGTGGGCACGGGGCTGACGAAAAGGGTCGCGTCGACATTTTTTCCCATTGAAACGGGCGTGTCCCTAATATCCGACGACGAGTGTGACGTTCCCACCGTTTAGGGACAAAGTGCTGAAATGAACTAAAGGAATTTATAAATTAAAAATCTGCCAAAACACCTATGGAGTCGTAAAATAGCGGGAGCGGATGTGGAAATAGTTTAAAAGCTGCCAGCAGGTACATTTTAGATATTGTAGTATTTCTCTATGTCCATTCTTGTTTACGAAAACGCCATCATATTATTCTTTGATTACCAAAATTATGTTTTTTTTTTTTTTCAGTCCATTAAATGCAACTATTCCGGTAAATATGCATCGTTTTTACGTAGATTGATTTATGAAGGCATGGCGATAATAATGGAGGTGTGAGGTGTAGTTGACGACGGATCAAAATCAAATATAATTTACAAAACTGAAATTAACAACAGAGATGGACAAATAAATTATTGGAATACATTCTAATATACATTTTTGTAGAATGAGATGAAAGATAAAGAAATAAAAAACAACAATATTTGGGAACGTAAGGCGTGCAAATTACATAATCTTGATCTACTACAGCTATTTGTCTTTATGATGTAATTGTAAATTAGTTTTCACCGACGAGTCCCCAAACTGCCATTACATTGATAATTCAACAAAAATAAATTAGCGGTGTCGTGGTCATTATCTACCTCAACTTCACGTGATATTTTACACATAAGAATCACAACCATGTATTTTAATTTACCACTGTCCACCTTAGATGCATGCATCAAAATCTCTCACATCGATATATGAAGTATTGATTTATTAACGAAACGATAACTTGGAGTTATCGTTTTAGAGTCAGAGTCGCATTGACGACTGGACTTGTAGGTTATAGAGACAATATGTAATTCTTGTTCAAAGTCTACATGTACCACATGTAACACATTGAAACGTTGTCGACTAAAGAATCTATGTAAAAAATCTAGATTTACCTATTTTTATTCATTAGTATAATGCATTTATTTCAAAAACATAAATCTATCTGTTTTGGCATGACCAATCGAGGACAATACTCTTGTCAGGTTGGACGTATTACGAAAGCTATGTCAATTTTAAACATTGAAACGGGGCTGTATTTAATATTTGACCATAATAATATCTAATGAATTAAATAAAGCTATGATACAAAAGCTTAAATTAGCATTGTCCCCTAATGAGAAAGGATCGCACGAGCTGGTATGAGACTGACATTAAAAAAGCACCTCCTTGGTACGTTCGTGGTACGTTAGAATACAACGAAACGTAAACAAGGTATGAAATACTGGCGGGTTATGCTAATTTTAAAGCTCAGAGGAAATTCATGTGATATATGATTTCGTTTCCCAGAAATGAATTATTGTCGTCGTATAAATCATATTTGTCTTCGTGGGTCGCGAAAGGTACGCCGGAAGACGAATGAAAAAAAACAGAAAAAATATTTTATTTTATTTTATTCAGTAGGTAAAAATCAACCAAAAATATTGTAAATGTCGTATAATATGAAAAAGCAACATTTTACGTTTGATATTAACCTGTAACAGCCCTATACACAAATATGGACGAAAAAAAACCAAGGCAGAATGGTTGATTGTTTGCTTTCGAAAAAGTTTTTGCAGAGTTTAGACAATCTTAACGTGTACGAAAACACTAGTAGACTCGTTGGCTGGACGCCAATGAGTACTTACGAAAAGTAAACTGCCGTAACTCGTTCTATTTAAATAACCGAATACTAGGTTTAAATAGATCAAAAGCATTTAACATATTATCAGGATTTATATAGATCATTTAATGCGTAAATCTTTTTGATACTCGTCGCTTTCTCGGAAACCGACATTATGAGCCTTTCATTTTAATGAAATTCCCCGACCTACTTTATTCCCGACAACGTCGAGTTGGCAAAATGTCTTTTTCAAGAAAGTAATGAACCCGATGTATTCTTGTTTATTATTCGAGTCCCCGAAACGTCGGCGCTTGACCTTCCTCCAGCTTTTAAGGGTTTTAAATAAAAAGCGGGCGGCGTTTAGGGATTTCATTGGCTAAACTTGAATTGTCTCGGATGTCTTTAACGAGAAAAAAAAGTATTGCGTTGTTTTCATGGAATCACGGGATAGGATGTAATTAGAGAGATATTTTCCCCGGGCAGGAGATATTTCTTCCCCTCAAGTTTTATGTGTTCTGTTTGCGCATACAGTTATTTTGGTGGCACGACGCCAACTTCCTTGGACGCCGGGAGAGAAATGTTCCTTTCTAAGTGGAAGTCGGCGGAGCCAAGGCCGCGGCCACGGTGGTATTTCCTGTGGTTGTCATGACGAAGGAGAAATAAAGGTCGGCCGTAAACTGCGAGTCGTGTATATCGATCGGTATGATCGATCGGATCGTATTGTTCCGCTATCCTGTCCCTACCCTAGTATAAGATGATAATGAAACTACGTATGAATCTGCGATGTATATGTATAGCAATTTTATTCATTGCGAAAGATAATCGCGAATAAGAAAAAAATGGTAATAGTTTGCATTATTAGAACTTTATTTATTTTTCCTTTCGTTAATTATTATAGAAAAAATGGTATAACTGCGAATGAACGTGTAATGAAATATTATATACAGATATGAAATAAAATAAAAACAATTATTTGCATTCACTTCTTGATTTATTACAAATGATGAAGATCGATTTCTAATTATGTATTGTTGATGGAGTGGGTGTCGTCCATGAATATGGTCATTTTGATTGCCTCGTTACTAACAATACGGGTAATCCTAGTGCGGCGGGGGCAAGTGTCATTTTTTAGTTGCATAATATTTCTATGAATAAAAGCCTAAAAAAAGTCTTTTCGATGTAAAAAAAGTTTTCATTACGCAAAATATTTAAATTCTACCACTTTTTTTAAAAGTTCTTTTAAAATTGTGGTCTCCGGTTTGAATTATTTTAAGCATCATCGTACTTTCTCAGCTCAATTGTCACTTTGTATCGTTTTAATTTTAAATATTAAAAGATGATTTTCGTCGCTTTACGTCGATATCATCAGCATCAATTTACCAATACTTTACTAAATATAGGCTTTTCTCAGGGACTATATCGTATAACTGTATCGTTATACTGAACAGAAAGCTTGTTGTTTGCAGCATCTTTCATAATGGCGTTTGTTTACTGCGGCAAACGCTGTGCAGATACATGCTGCGCACGTGCACTACTTTGTCCTGAAATCAGAATGGTTACTCCATCGTCGTCGATCGGCGAAGAAACCATTTAACTAACAGCGCTTAGCCGTTTGTTGCAATTCTAAAAGATAAAACAGATGTTATAGTTGAATTCTAACTACGAAACTATAGGAAAGCTTTTTATTATGAAATATTAAAATCTAGACCACATTTTTTAACGTGTCTTGCTATTACTATTGATCAAAGACGTTTAATAGTTAACCTGCTGTTAATCACGACAGCTTTATGTATTCGTTGTTAGTCGGAAATGTATAATTTAATCTAAATATGAGCGGACATAAATTTGATTATAGTCTTTTTACGGCATTAGTGTTACCGTCCGTAAATCCGTCTAAACAAATTAATGGTGTTAATCTTTATTTAGTTTAAGGCTCATAATTTATATCACTCGACGTCTGTGTTGTTTAATACGAAATTGTCCTTAGTAAATGGTTTAAAAAATGCATTAATGTAAATTGTGAATTTATTCCGTCCGAATTAAATTCGCGCCTATTAAATCTCTTAAGTATAACAAATGTAACTAAAATAATACTTTTATAAAGCTTAGTAAAAATAAAAATATTTAGCTAAAGTAAAACTCTTATAAAAAGATGACCCGTAATTGTAGAAATTACATTTAATTTAAACTTACAACGTAATCAGCAGATTAATTAAGACGTAGATATTGTAATACTTGTATAGCTTAATTGAACTGTACCTTATATATAAAAATGCATTATATCTTTAATGCAAACTTTTTGCTTTTTTCACAAAACACGAAACATCCGTGAACGATGCTGCGTAGAAACAATACGGTCATCCCGCGAGTGACATAATAAATTTATCCAGTTAACTGTACCACGTCATAGTTCTATGGAGCGCTGCTGCTGCTCAGTTTTAATGCAGGCAGTAAGTTGGGCCAAGCGCGGACGGCGGACGGTGCAGCCGGCTCGGGCAACTGCGGTAAGCTGGATTTATTGTGTGAAACTTGTCTGTTTTATGAGTTGCGGATTACGTTATTCTGTTAGTATCGTTCATACAGAACGATGGTAATAAAGATATATTTTTTTGTTATATTTGTTAAAAAGAAAAACAACAGTTATTATGCGATAAACTGTGCGGCAATTCTCTTAAATAATGCGACAAGAATGATCCATTTACTTCTAACACTGGAGGTGTCCTGCACTATTCGGTGAAAGCTTCTTATAGACAATGCGATGAATTCGAAAAGGTTACAAGAAATGGAAGGATTAAAGAAAGCAAAACACACGCACGCACGCACGCACACACACATATATGCATAAGTAAGTATTATTCATCACCGAAATATGTATTACAAAACTGATGAAAACTTTTAGCGACCTAAGAATTGAATACATTAGTTTAAACAGAGTATGTAAGTCGCAGTTCGGTCTTTCTTAGAATAAAAGAAACGGACGTGCGACATCGGCCGAGGTCTTTGGCGATTTTCAGAAGAGCAGAGTTGATTGACTCAATGTTGATAGCCAAATACCACTTTGATTATCATTTCCGCAGTTGCACGTATGCATTAGCGGCGGAAATGAATTAATGAATGCACTGAATTCGATGCCGGTACGTCTTTCGAACAATTTTAACGGTATAGCGGTATCGAGTCCCGGTCGTTTTCTTCTTACCCAGCCCTTAACGTGATTCCAGAGGATTCGTGAAGCGATATGACTGTTTTGCGGCTGAGTCGGTTTTGGTGATTATAGCAGATTGTGTAACATACTTTGAGGCGCTATCACTCCAATTACTTGCGGGACTTTAGAACGGCAATACAAACGGATAGATATGGCGGAGTCTACGAAAGTTCAAAATTCGATACACCACACTTCTTCCCTCGGAAGGCAACACGACCGAATAATAAAACAACACCCTTTAAAGTACGATGTTACCTTGCCGGTGGACGATCGGACCCTTACCAGCGTTGTCCATCGAGCAACTATTAATTTTTAGAAATCAGTGGTAGCAATCAAAATGTTGAATAACTAGTAAAAGTCGTATGGATAGCGATTTCTTTGCATGATTTTCGCTCTTCTATTAACCCGGGATCACGTGTCGAACGCATAGTAACACGAGGGTTCGTCCGTTGTCCCGGTTACACCGTTTTGTCCCCAAATAATTAGAATATAATTCCCCGAACATTATACTAACGAACCTTAGGCGGGACGGACGCGCGGGCGCGGGCACACACCGAGGGAGGTGGACCCGACGAGTACCACGACGTGATTGAAGTGCAGATTCTATTTAATTACACAACTCGGGCCTATTAAAGAAATCAAGTATAAAAACCAACGACCGTGGATTGATAATAAAGTGTTATCTTGTGGAGCGAAATCCTACATGGTTATAGACAAGCATACCTTCCTAAACTTATAATCGATGAAAATCTATTTTTTTTTTATAATCCATCCTTCCATCCGTCTAAAAGTCGATTTTCGTGTTATTTTTATTTCACTCTCCAAAAATTCGTTTTATAGTGTTTTTAGTATGAATATAATGATATGACGTCAAAATCTTGATGTAAAATAAAATATTCATCAATCGCACCTTCAAATGTTAAAAAATTGTCAAAATAACAACCGATCACTAACCGTAAACTGAATTTAATTCTATCCGGGTATTTTTTAGATGCGATCTTCAGCGTTAGTCCATATATTTGCTTTTTAGAGAGTTTTCTATACTTTCATATAAAAAAATAAATGTATGTAATGAGTACTTGTACAAATGCTTCGTGCTTTTATTTTAGGAAACGTATTAATGAAAGGTTTGCTATCTCGGAACGTTAGATGATAATCATTTGAAAAATTATTTTTTATATAATAATCCAGTGTTTAAAAAAACGATTAACCTTTCTTTGAATACAGAGACTATCATGATTAATATTAACAGATACGTACTTGTCTATGGAAATTAAATTCATAACTTTTTGCGGCATTTTTGTATGTTACCTACATACAAAAATGCCGTTAATTAAAATGACGTTATAATACACACATTCGATTGTAGTTCCTTTTATGTAATGTGTGTAACTGACTGCTACGAAACATGATTACTTACTAAACCAAATTCATTAAAATTAATTTAACTAAAATGGCGTAATCTTAAATGTAAATATGTATTTTAAGCGCTGGGAAAGAATCATCTATGTACCCTGTTGTGCATAATTTAAAGCAGTTTTGGGTGCCTTAAAAAAAAAACCATTCCTTTTTCTCTCTGAAGTTTGCAAGCCATATAATGTGAAATATTATAGATTGTAAAAAATTGTTTTAAAAATTTGATATGGATCCTCAGTGCGCGAGTTTACATTGCATTTGGCTTATTTTATTTTTAATATCGTACCAGCGATTTAAACAGTTATTCTTAGTAGAATTTCAAATTAAAGCTACGTGTTAAACACTGAATATGCATAGTCCGCTATTATTATAAATAATATGATAGGAGTCGGGGATCTAATTCCGGGCGAGTGATATCTCCTGCAATAAATAAACGGTTATCGCTAAAGTGGCGGCAGCTAGTGGCGCGGGCGCGCGTGACGCCACATACAAATCGCTGGCTCGGCGCGCGCTCTCCACTACACACTCCGGCCGATTCGACGAGTGTACGACGCGCCGACGACAGCGCTAAACTTGCTGTAAAAGTATATGGTTGTTATTGTGATAATCGCTTTTGTTGCTCCGTATGGGAAGATGTTTTATGGTATCATGCCCACTGTCATTCTATTCTTGCTATTTAAGCAGCTGATCCTGTAGACGACCTTATTCTGCTTTTTCCGGTAGCAGGCGGGAAGCATTTCTTCTTTTTGAGTTTTTTTTGCATCTTATGTTGCGATACGTTTTTTTTTTGTTTAAATTCGAATCATCTTAGTTTATAGATACAAAAATTATTAATGATTCGAACGCCAAAGCGCCATCTGCTCGTTTTTTATTTAGCACTAAACCACTAATAGACAGTGAACACAAGAAATAACCATCGTTTCGAAAAAACAAATTTTCAATCGGTCAACAATCAACCAACGCTTACCTATATAAACATTATACTGTAATTATATCAATAAGTCTACAATTTATTAATTTGTGTAAGTATAATATAGTTCACACGTTTTATTGTTGCAAAGTTTTATAATCGTGAACGTTTAGCATGTTTGGAAAAGTTTGCTTGGATGTAAATTTATTACTCCAAAAATAAAACTTTGTATGAGACTGTTGTACAATGTTAGACAATATGTACAGAGCGAGTGTAAATACATTTGTATTTTTATTTGTGTTAGAAAAATATTCAGCCTATTTCAAGACGGTCTGGCTACGTGATAAGGACGAACGAGAGTACATTGATGGAAGTGTGATGGAAATTTCATTAAGTAATATGTTAGAAATTCTTATAGAGAACGAGTTTTGAATGTCACAAAATCGATTCTGTTGCTGATATGGAACAAAGTGTTTTATAATTGATTATATAATTAAAATTTATTTGTATAATATATAAAAAAAGCAAACTGACTAATGTATCAACACACAGCCCAAACTACTGGGTCTGGAGATATGAAATTTTGTAGAGATTTCAGGTATAACGTAAGTGAGCACTAAGAATGAATTTTTAGAAATTATTCAACCCTTGAGAGGGTGAAATACTGTTGTATGACAAATCAAAACCGTTGAAGCTATTTATGTCAATTTTTATTTTAACTAATAAAAAAATAATGATATGCCTCGTTTATAAAAGTAACCATAAAAGGGGTGAAATAAGGTTTGAAGTTTTTCTACTAAATAACAAGATCGTTGGAGATACTGACAACAAAATTTAGTTGTCAATTTATACCATTCTCTACAAGTACCTATAAAATGCACACGGACAAAAAAAATGAACTTCATATACAATGAACTTCATTTTTTTTGAAGCTCAGTGGCTCAAACAAGTAGTCTATCATGTGCGTAACTACATTTTATTATTGTATTCCAATTTTCATTTCGATCGTCCGAGACGTTCTTGAGTTATAAGAAGACATACAGACAGACAGAGAGGCAAAAATATAAAAAAAATAGTAGAACATGAATCACTGCATCAAAAAATTATTATCTATCACAAAATTAGGTGAAAAAAATAAATGTACAGACAGAGCCAATGGATTTATATAGTGGTATAGATAACATTACCTTTAATGTGAAAAATGTGTAAATACCAGTAATAATGTTATTTATACATTTCGTTGTGGTTTTGATGTCGGTTCCAGTATAAATCGTAATTTATTATAAGTATCATTAATGCCCAAGAGAGGGCCAAGATCGTTATGAGACCGGCGTTGAAATAGAGAACGGAATAGGAACTGGACTCGACAGTGGAACCAGAATTGACATCGAGAATACGACCGTATCGCGATCAAAATTGATAGCAAAGTCAGTCGATGTAGAAGATGAAGGAATTCATTATAATCTATGTCCGCGGGAGCAAAACTGAGGGCACTTTTGAATAATAAAAAAAATTACTACACTTAAAACGCCCAGCGAAGAAGGCAGGTGACCGCTAGTTAGATACTATTTTAGTAGACTTGATAACTAGTCAGAGAAAAATGATGAATAATCAGGACGTAAAGAACTGCAAATCAATTAATACGTGTATTCCACGTTCGCCCTGTTTACTTGTCGTATTTTTTTCATGAGTCACACCTCAAGCAATTTACAACCTTAACACGCATACTCACAGCCTTAATAGGGAATAGAAATATCGTCGATCAAAAATCAATTCTCGGATCGAGCGAAAATTTTGCCATCCAATAATATATTCCAATTGAAAATCTCTGACGGTCTTAAGTGATTCATTTACGAATGAATCCATAGATAGCGTATCCCCGGCAGCACGGCAAATTTGCGGCGGCTGATTTAAGGCCGCCTTATATCAATATTGGGCCGTTTGATTTCGCGCCGGAGCCGGCCGCGGCGCCCCCACTCCCGCCGGAGCACTACAATGAATACGGCGACGAGACTCGCCGAGTTGTGCGTTGACACTGTCTTAGATTAAATGCCCGCCAGAGCAAGGTTTAATTAAGCACTATCGAAGGCGGGGAATTGGTTTAGGAACTTCTGCCGATTGCGACTTCGCGTTTGAAAACTTGATTAGAGCTTTAGCGTTTGAGCGCTGTCGACAAAATGAACGGGTCCAGATTTAAATGTATATTCATATTACAGTATTTTTTTTCCATAATCATTAATCTAATTTATAAAGGCTGCAAATACGATTTCGCAAGTTCGTTTTACAGCCGTATAAACTGTGAGATTGAAATACACGGCCAAATATGCAACTACAGAAGTTCCTTTTTTCATTATGAAATCTATACACACACACATATATATATACATATATATATATAATGGGGTGGTCCTGATTTTTCGACTTTTGCATTATTATCAGGGCATTTTGTTATTCGATTATATACATCTAAATGTGAAATAAATAATTTTTAAGATTAAGAGGTCGTCAAACATTAGCAAAAATAATTTTATGGCCGCTTATATGAGAGTCTCACTAAATTATTAATTTAAAGTTTTCCTTTTGTATTTTTATGCAAAAACATGCAAAGACTCACGTAGACAATGTCCACCCTGCATTTACTCCCCTCCCCCTGCACTCTTGCGTCAACACGTTGAGATCGAGCCCACCACATAGTTCAGTAGGGAATTAATCATTGACGAGAGTGCATACAGTGTTCTCGTACAAACGCGTTTCAACTTGAAATGGCGTGTACAAGTAGCAGAGGGAGTATAGCTACTAGATATAAAACCGACATTTGGTTAATCGGTCAATCACAATCTGAATTAAACCAAACGAGATTACCACCCATTAGTGAAATATTAGGTTTGTTTTTCTGCTATATAAATGAAGAAAATAAAACCATTCCTGAATCTGCGACTATGACTTCACGTGATGTGATAAATTTGTGCGATAAAGCTAGAACAACAACCCAATTAAAAAAGAAGAAAATTAGTAAAATTGAAAAATTTTTCACTGGCAGGATCTTAAAAAAGGATGAAGAAAATGAGAAAAAATGTTCGGAAGGATTAAAAAAAAAGAATAAGACTGGCAACAAAAGCTAGAAGATTTATTTGATATTTCTCAATCGTGAAGCTCATTGTGATGCTTTAAATATTAATTATGTCTGTAGTAGAGAAGAAGCAGTTTTTATTAGCACAGCGACAAAATAAACACCAGAATTTAATCGGCTCAGTGGACGGAAAAGGTTTAAATAAATGTAAAAAAATAAAGGGAAAGAAGAAATTCTTCGAAAGAACGTGAAATTTCAGCTTAAACACACAAGTACTCTCTCTCTTCCTTGTCGTTTCTTTCGTCGTCATCTACCGCCAGCAGTGAAAATTCAACTTCATCTGATTCCAAAGCCCCATCAAAATTGTCCACAAAGCACCCACTCCAAAAAACGAGCTCGGAAAGATTAGTAATGGACAATTGATTTGATCTTTTGATCTTGATTTTGCCAAATTGAGAAGCAGAAAAGCAGCGATATCCTGAGTATCTCATCCAGTTTATTAAATAAAGACGTGGAAACTTGGAAGGATGACGCTGATTATACAGCTGCCAAAAATTTTGTTCATTCAGTTCGAGTAGGGAACGGCATAATTGAACGTGACGTTGCTTTAATGGAGGAGTTTGATAAATTGATTACAACAAATGAGAAACAAAAACAATATTTGCTTTTGTTAGTACAAAAACAGAAAAAAGTACCCTAATATTAAAAAACCAATCCTAGCTTCATTAGAATAGATAATTCAGATATTGTTGTAATGTTTTAATTTTCAATAACATCAATAGTTTTGTTTATTTTATCACCTGAGTTATGAATTGAAAAAATCTAAGAAATATATGGATTTTGAGTTTTTATTTTATTTAAAATTCAACCTTTGGTAGCAACCCTTAAATGTAATTGAAAAACGTAAAGAAAAATCTGAAATAGTTTCTAATGGTATGTAATCAAATTAAGGTGTATTCTGTGAAATTAAAGAAAAAAAACATTTTTCTTACAAATAAGGACTACCGTAACATATGTATAATGTATATCATGAGGGAATAAATACGTGAGTAAAGCAGGAGTGAATATGTGAAAGGAGAAGAAATAAAGTTGTTTTTGAGAATTTAATCTTTAATAATTCGGGCCAAGCCGAGGACGCTATACACGCTGAAGTTTACAATTTTTGTAGAAAACAGTTTGGCTGCACGCCGAGAAAACGGACAGTTCCAACTTTCATAAGAAGCTATTTACTTAGGATTCGCGTGTTTGCTGATCGACCTTTTGAACATACATACGGTTCAGTTGTTTCCGGTTTGACACGTTTAGGTACAACGATTTTTATGTAATATTCGGGACCGAAACGATTTGGGATATTCAAATAGCCCTAAAATTAGAGACAGTATTCGTTTCTTTTTTTTTTTGATACAACCAAATTCGAAGAGAAATTTAAAGTAAGATTTGAAGGCACGCATTATCAGTACATGTCGATTTACTGAAATTAATATAAGGCATGCGTGCATTTCATAATTTTACTACTTCGCAGCTTCATTGCTCTCTCGAGGATGCTGCGCAAACACACGGCGGTGTTCATGTCGAGCCAAAACTTCCCATAACAATCGCTAATGTTAATCTTATCGATCGCACCGTCATATGCGTACTATAGTCTCATTCGCGTGCGGGGGTGATCACCTGCCAGTGCGGCGTACGGCTTCCCTATATTATCGCGCGTCAATATTTAATCGGTTGAGGTCATCGGCGGCCATTGTGACCGCGCCGCCGTTGTCATCGGACGCTGATTAATGCGCGCGCCGGTTCGTTAGCGGACCGCCCGCGGTAATATTTCGTCCCGGCGGCTATTGTGGGATTTCCTCAATTGACAGATACACGGATGCGTTATGTGCGGCCGATGTGCAGGATCACGGTCGACGCTTATGAACGTGGTACATGTCGGACGGTCCGTACTAATTGAGGATCGGATTTCTTGGTGTGTTTTTCTACATTCGAGATGCAAGCCTCTGTCACTGACAATCGAAAATCGAATGAAACGTGTAATCCAAAGCGATTTTCTGATTACTCTGGCTTTTTCGCCCGATTTATGAATTATATTCGATCTGGTCTAAATCGTTAACTCGATCCTGAACGCCAGCCATCACGAATTAGATTTCAATTTCCATTCACACCCGTCTTCGATACAGATCCCGATCTCACTCTCGGTTCTAATTTTAACTCAGACGCAAAACTCGATTTCGATTCTAATCTCGATTCTGATCCGTACCCGTTTTGTGATCTATAACGTTGTATATTTTGTTTACGATAATCCGGAATTGATGTACAAAAAATTAATTGTTGACGAAAAAGATTTTCTAAACATGTAGCAACTTACATATCTTTAAATAAAAAAAAACCTGCATAACTAAAAAAGTTCATTACGGGTAAATTAAAAAAAAAAAGTAAAAATGAAGATAATGTTTTTTAGTTAAATATAGGGATTATCCGTAATATGCTTACACGTTTATATGAATCGCGTGTGTTATTGTTATGTATATGTTGTTCGATTAGCATAGGGTATAACTAACTGCTAGGCTGTTCAGAGGTTTGGAGTGTTATATTATTATTTATAACTCATAAAACTAAGATATAGTATTGATTTTGATCAAAATTTATCAATACCTTCGGCGTTCATTTCATTTCTAAATAACGTCTGAAGATGCCGCAGAAAGTGTTCGTCACTGCCTTCCATACGAAAAACAGCGAACTGAAATCTCAATGAAATCTATTTAGCTACAGTGTATAAAATCATATTTTTCCTTTAGATCTAGGTACATTTTTTTTTCTATTCATGACAAAGGTATTGAGCATTCAACTTACTTCATGATGACATGAAAAAAAATGAAAAATTATTAACAAACAAGTGCCATTCAGAAAACAATGATATTGAAATGAATTCCTTATAACAATCCATTTTTTTTTAATAAAAAAAATATAAAATCGAATTCTAAAAAATTGAATATACCGACTTGTTTTCATTTAATTCGATAATTAGGTAAGGATATTAACTTGCGCGATATAAAGAATTTCATCGACGTAATGAAAAATACGTTAGTATATTAAACAATTTAAGTAATTTGACGGAAGTGCAACGTTAACTCAGAAACGACATACTCAATTAATTGACTAGGATAAGCATTGGTATTTCTGAATACCAACTGAATAAAGATTTAAAATTTGCATGTCAGTGCACGCCTCATGATGCTCATTAAATTTTTGATTGGAAACAAAAACAAATTTAGTAAGTGCCATCTAGATATATTATTGCAACTATTACAATTCAATTTGTTCGAAACAGTTGAGGAAAGAGATAGATTTACTTACTACTAGAGATCGCTATCGAAAAATACAATTATTTTCTTCATTTGTGACGCGGACTTCTCTTTTTGAAATTACGATATCATTAATTATAATTTCTCTCTGAAATTATATTATCTGAATTAGACAGCGATTCTCAATAATAAACTACTCGTTGTAATTATAAAGCTAATAAAAGAAAGCTAAATTAATGTAATTTTACCCAAGTGATCGTGTTGTCAAGTTTTACATATTTCTTGATTGACGGGAAAGTGTTTGATTTTTTTTTTTCGTTTCTATTACATTCAATGATTTTTTGAAAGCTCACTAATCTTTATTAAATTATCTGTGCAACGGTATGCAAATTTTCCCATTTTTGCGTACTAACGTGGGTACAGTGGTGGGAATAGTTGCTGACAAGGGGCGAAGAAAATTTTTTGATTGTATTATCAAATGCTTAGGATTACGAGTCATGCGAAATGATAAATGAATTTTATTAACTTTCGATTAGAGAGTGTTGCTGTTGCCCGTTGTGCTGGTTAAAAGTGATATCTCTACTTACTCTTTTCTTATGAAATTTGGCTTTCGTAACCTTGACATCATATCCTTGTACAACGCACGATTTAAAGTGTACATATATTTAGAAATACACTACATAATCATTGATTTAGGTACAACGTAAATTATTTAAGAAGGTAGTAAACAAATTTAACGATATTTTTACATTACATTTATCATCAAAGGTTTACAGTTAAATACGTTTATAATGAAGTAAATGAGAGGCGAATTACATAAATAATGTATTAAAGCAGCAATACAATTATGGCCTTCTTTAATTTATAACAAACAATATAGAGTGAAGGGCTTCCATAGAGCAAATACGAAAAGTAAATTAATTAATATTTTTAACGGACTTCGAAAAAAAAGGAGGTGGTTCTCAATTCGACTGCATTTTTTTTATGTTTGTTACCTCAGAATTTTCGACTGCATGAACCGATTCCGATATTTTTTTTTATTTGAAAGCTGGTGCTTCTTGTGTGGTATCAGCCAAGAAAACATTACAATATACCTAGCAATAGATACCGACTCTAAAAATAACAATAATCGTAACTACATTATATTATCGTAATACTTTGATTGACTTTTAAATAGTCTAATATTTTTCATTTCATTTTACTCAGGAGAACTCTAAAAATATTTTGATCGTTGTTTGTTATTAATAGGTATGTGTTGAGTTAAATTTGAAGTGGATAGGTTACCTATCTACCTTCTCGCGTGATAAACACATAGGTCGTACCTACATATTGATGAGTAGAAAAAGTAAGTTGATTATTAAGTTGTAGAAGAATACGCAATCATTTTTTTACTTTTTAGTGCATATTAATTTGTTTGGGAATAGTTTTTGTTTTAAAGTCGGTTTTTTTTTTGTTAAAATTTTTGTTTTAATAAGTCGATTCCGGTATTTCATAAATATTTTCTGCGTTTGTCGATATGTAAGCGTTACGTAAAAATAAATAAACGTAACGATCTAGACTTGTATAAATTACATAAAAACATAACGATCAATATAAGAACTCAGTCCGACCGCAGCGGTAATCATTTTAAATAATTCGGGCTTAATGTAAGCGTAAAGTTCTAGGGTCAATTTAAGGACAATCACTCACCACCGGCCCTCTTTATTCCGTCGTAAGCCGCGTTGTAGGCTAAGTATACTGATTATATACCGTGCATCATATGCTTTATCTGAAGGTATAATGTACTATCGATATGTGTTCATATTTCTTCAATTGCAGCTCGATAATTACTAGTATCCTGAATTCAGATACTGTTTACAGAAAAAGAAACAATTTAAAAGCAAGGTTCATTACTACGTCATTAATGTTACCGTGTCGCGAAACACAAGTCGCCTAAAGGTGGTAACAGCATTATTAAGGAACCAAAGAATCAGTATAATCTTGGCTCTTTAGAGTGAACCATTTTCCGTTCACTGGCTTTTTATTGTGATGTTAAGAAAAAAAAAAGAGAAGGAAACGAGAGAGAAACGAGATGAAATTTTAAAAAACAAACGTTATTACAAACCTTCTGGTGACGATTTTTCCTATCGGAGATGAGTTTTAAAAAATCGTCTCTCTTTGTCTGGACACGATTATCGTAATAAGGAGTAATCTAGGATCGTTTCCTCTACAACACTTGGATTTCAGTGCGGGCATGGGTAGCTAAGCTGCACTTTGATTTTCATCTGTGTAGTCAAACAAGTGCAGTTTACCAATCCGCTTCCATGTAGTGCCATGCCGTGTCCAACTTGGCTGCAGCACCAAAACGGGTCCGACCCGCTGGTGAGATATCACCCTCTCACGGAGTGTAGATGTGAAGTAACCGTTTTCGTTGCTGCGTTTCGTCCGACAGACATCCTATTCCTACTCAAGAGGCCGGCGACGCACTGATGACTTCTCGGGGTGGCGAGTGTCCGTGGACGGTAACGACCACCTGGTGTCTGATGACACGCATAATTATTTGGCCTTCGAAAATGATGTATAGGAAGAAATGGCAAGAACTGGTTTCACATTTCTCTTCTTACATTTCAGCTCTTGCTACCTTGCTCCAACTCCAGGTAGGTATAGCGTATTTGGGGCAATCCGCGACCATTGGATTGAAGATTTCATTTATTTTCATCATTTTCTTAGATAATACTTTCTTTTCATTTTTTACGTTAACTCTGAAACAACTGAAACTATACCGATTTCTGATATTCGGATAGCATTTGCGTCGTCCTGAAGCAGCGTGTAGTCCAAGAGCCAGTAACACCCGTTTCATGACGTGCTTGATGCACATTGAAATTTTTATATTGTATTTATATTGGATTGAGAGGTAGATTTACCTGTGTTTGCCTGGCCTATCCTGGGACACCAGGTACTGCGCATAAAGAACAGGTGTAAAAAAATTAATTCCGAAAAAAGTGTTTGATTCACAGGCCAACAAGTAAAAATTGAAAATTTGGACTATTTTAAAAATAAAATTAATTGAGGCAGACACTTTTAAGGGGGTTGATATCGAATAAATCTACCCCAAAGTTGATTTTCTTTAAATTAAATTTGAAGTGTTTGATTCACGCTGCCATTTTTTTAGCGTTTTAATTAAATATAAAAAAATTATGTGCAAAAAGGCAGACACTTTTTCCGGGGTTTAATCACCGGAAAATGTGAAAAAAATTATAAAATACAATAGAAAGAGATAGGATGCGCGCGACTGTCGATATGAGTGAGAGCGCCGATCACTGTCGTTGCGGCGGTTCTTCTCTACGCTCTCATTGGCTGTTGGTCACGTGATCATGTACAGCTGTACCGGCAGTACTCTGTACGTTTACATCGCATCATATTTTCAGTTAATCTTTGTCTAGTGAGCCAAATTGAATTTAAAGAAAATCAACTTTGGGGTAAATTTATTCGATATCAACCCCCTTAAAAGTGTCTGCCTCAATTAATTTTATTTTTAAAATAGTCCAAATTTTCAATTTTTACTTGTTGGCCTGTGAATCAAACACTTTTTTCGGAATTAATTTTTTTACACCTGTTCTTTATGCGCAGTACCTGGTGTCCCAGGATAGGCCAGGCAAACACAGGTAAATCTACCTCTCAATCCAATATAAATACAATATAAAAATTTCAATGTGCATCAAGCACGTCATGAAACGGGTGTTACTGGCTCTTGGACTAGTGTATTTGGTGCGACATTCAGTATCATAATGACCGTCATGCGTTCGCGTAAAGAGTAACCTAGATTGTTTGGCCTGTCTCTTACATTTTAAATTGTTCCTGTCGAAGGTGTGTAAGTAGTTCTTATCTTACTGGTGATCTGACTCGTCGTTAATGAAAAATATGTCAAATTTGAGTATAAAATTTGGATTCACTTTTAATATACGTATACATCAAAAAGTTTATTTCTTTGAATTACCAACGTGAGTTTAGCAAGGGCACTTGAGTTATGAAGGTAGCTAAATGATCCAAACCCGGCTTTACAGCTTTTTGTAATGGTTTGTTGTGATTAAAACAAAAATGGTTTGCAGTATTTTTAATTTGCATTTAGTATTATTTTACAATTACAAATTGAAAGATCTATTAAATCCGTCATAGAAATTTTATTTCGTTACCATCATGAATTATTTTAGAATTACAGGCCTCTTTCCTATAAGCGAATAAAAAAAAAATCATAATTTTGTGAATTTTTAACATGTGTGCAGATTTTTTTTGTGTACAGATAGATATCTGGTAAAGAAATGCAGGTAAGATATTAAAACGGTTTCAACAAAAATATATAAGAACAAAACTTCGCAAAAGTCTACGTGAACAGACGATAGAAAGAAGAATGTTTTAAGAAATGTTTGTTCAGTTGGTGCTCCGGCGGGATATGACAGCGCCCGTCCTGCTGCCGCGTCACGAAAGAGTTGATTTATGGCTCTACGAGAAAATCAAGAGGAACACTGAATATTTTTGGTATCGCAAAAGAAAATATTTTGTTACGAATCGTGTAGAAGGACTCGTAATAAATCTCAATAAATAAAATAAAGCGTCCGTTTCTTAGTTCAAGTGTTAAATACATGAGTTGCGTATGACGTTCTTGAATAGTATAACGTTACATTTAGCGTGCCGGTATTGCACACACCTTCTGCAATACAAATGCAACACTTCCATGTAGATAATTTTACGTCTAAGTGCGTTCCTAAAGACATTTCGTAAGAGTAGAGGAATATCGGACGTAATAAAAAAAGTTTTAACAATTGTTATGCCGCGTATTTTTCAGGTCACCGTTACTAGTGTAGAAATACTTATTAACCGGTTGAATGTGTCAACTAAATACACATTTATTTATTTCCCGTCATATGCGGCGAATGCTTATTCAAAATGATGTCTCAACGTCGCTCGATATTATGTGGGCACCGGCAAATAAACAAATTTGCGAAATAATATATGCGGATGACGTGATGTATACACATGTGAATTGTTTTAATTTAAATAGAAATGCACCGTTTAGGCGTAAACTTTTACTAACATAAACTTGGCGCTTTCAAAAACAAATGAAATAGCTTACCTTTAAAATTAAAATGCCGTAATGGGACGTGATGCATGTTCCATCATGTTATAATTTGCAATATCGTACTGCATTTTTGAAAACAAGGTACAAAATATTTGATAGAAAAATTCTTTCGAGGCTAAAAACAAAATAAAAATCACAGCGCAGGTGTAGCGCTTGTTATAATTTTACCACATGCGTACTAAATCTCTGGCTTCAAATATATTATAAACGTATACGCTGCCTGCGCGCAGCGGGCTGTGAAGTAAAGTGTAGTAATATTTCACATTCCGTTCGGCGGCGGCGCGATCGCTAAATCCCTTAGGCCTCGGACTCGCTAATTTCCTGTCAATTTTCCATCGGCCTGCAAATTGCGCGCGCCTTCGCCGAATTTCCGGCTAGCGTTCGCTATCACCGGGAGATTTCTGATTTCGCCCATACATGCGGTATTCTTTAAATATTCCTTTTAAACTTGTACATTGCGTGTGAATGTCATTCGATCTGCCAAGGAAAGGTTCTCCCTCGCATATATATACATATATCTGTATATGTATGAATATGATGCTTATGTATTTGATGAAGATTAGTTGCTCGCTTTTTACTCCACTTAATGGATGGAATCGTAAAAAAAAAGGTTTTTTTTTTGTCTCGTCTGTAGCGCTCAACAGATTAACGTGATGTATAAGCATGTTACTAATGCCTCTTGACGGATAGGCTGGGGTCTTTAGAAATCCAATTGAGGTAGCGCTCTAATCTGTTCGGTGATTGCGTTTCAGATTTGATGAATTATCATTGATTAGCTCACTTTATTTTTAGGAATATCTACGTATCTTTTGTTGTAAACAACAAATAGAACATTTTTTCAATCTGTGCTTTAGTTTTTTTTTTTAATATATTAAAGTACTATTTATCTCATAATTCGAAAAAAATATATTATAATAATAATATCTTCCGACATATATACACAGCACCGTCTGGTCCCAAACTAAGCAACGAAGCTTGTACTGTGGGTACCAGACAGTTGATATACTACACAAATACTTTTTTTTTTGTAAATATGTACGCACATAGAAACACCCAGACTCAAGGCGAACGTTAATTTTTAATCAAATAAATAAATGTTTGTCTTGTGCGGGAATCGAACCCACGACCCCAGCGCAACAGGTAGGGTCACTACCACTGCGCCAAGCAGGCAGTCAAGGCGTATATTGGAGATCTATATTGTTTCTCCGTTACATTTATGTACATGAATATCAAAATGACACTCCGATCTGGCATTTTGTACATAATAAATTCCGAATAGATAACGAGCGGTACTTAAGTTCTGTAAACACAAATAAAGTAAATACCACAGAGAGCGACCGCTCGACACAGAAACGAGGATTGAATGCCAAATGGAGATTGGGACCTAGATATGAATTGGTGCCGTTTGTAAAACAACTAAATCTCATTTTCAAGCATATATTACACCCGCGAAAACAGATTATTTTTTTATTAATGGAATATAAATGAAAAATGAATGTACTCCTATTTTCAAGTAAGCCTTCGTTCCAGCGGAGCCGTGGTAAATAGTTAGTATTTTAAAGTAACAGTAGGGAAGACAGAATCGAAAACAATTTTTTGACACTATCTGTTTATTTGCAGTTAAGAAAGTTTCGTATTTTTAACTGGCATCGTCATTTCTTCTCCTTGGGAATTTCCCGAAGTGACGGCGAATGGACAGGTACAAGCCAATATTTACGGATACAAGTGGTCCCTGTCTCCACTAAGGTCGATATGTGTGGTTAGAGAATGGCGAAGTATTTCTTTATTTATATTCAGTCTAAAAATGTTTGCTATTATTTAACATCAGTATTGATATTATCGAATCACGAGGTAGTTGATACAAAGATCGGTAGATGTTATATATATATATATATATAAGCAAAATACCACTGACTGACTCGTCACAAGATCTCCAAAACATAGGTTCAATTAACTTGAAATTTGACATAGTTACTCCTTTCGGGACGTAAACGCCCACTAAGAACAGATTTTATGAAAATCCTATCCAAAAAAAAATTCATTTTATATCTAGGTATGCGGGTGAAAACGCGGGCAAAAGCTATTTAATAATATAGTCGGTGTCGGTCCACAGGTATATTGTTCCATTTTATCTAATGTATATTTGTAAATATTCATTACATCAAATTAAACATACATTTTGTCTATAAAACATTTATTTAAACAATGAAAAAATAATACATAAGAATTTCAAAATGTACTAAAAAGCACAAAAGAATTTGTCTACACTACTCATTACAATTCGTAATTCCAAAGAGAGAGTCTTGAAATGTAAATGTTCATATTTAATAGCTTTGAAAATACTTGTAATAAAGGAGGAGGTTCTCAATTCAACTGTATCCTTTTTTTTTTTTTAATTTTTAAATGGTTTTAACAACAGTTGGAATCGAGTGATACGTGCCACTATATTATTATTTTTAAAAAGTTAACTCGGTACGAACGCTTCGTAAAGAATTAGATTGTCTAAATGTTTAGATGGAGATAAGACATGAACCGATTTGTACAGAAATGTAGAAATTCTATTAGTTTTGTAGAATGGACGAAAAATTTTTGCATTTAAGTTTTTTTTTTTATTTTTAAAACAAAAGGCAAGTAAGTTACACTTCACAGTAAACACATATCTATCCTGCTCTATGGATTTTGATTACTTCAATGTAAAATAACTACATGTTTTTTTTAACATTTAACAAACAATTCTTAAGCATGTGGATTTTGTTTCATATCGTTACTTTGAAATGTTGCGAGCCATTGAACTCTCACTACTTATCGGTTATTGATTATTACGGTAATTGAATTGATAATGACGAGAACGGTGCTTGTGATTGTTAGAATTCAATTACGTCCTTATGCTATGGAGAATAATAATAAGTTTTATTAAAACACGGGAACAAAATTAAAATTACTTTCCACCAATTCGAACAAAGTACAAAATTCCAAAGAGGAACAGATTGCGTGATTTTATTTTAATAGCTTTATTTCTATTTCTCGGCAATCCGTTACCGAATATGCTTTTAAAGTTTCGGGTCTGCCGGGAAATTCCGTCTTCGTTAATTAGTATTTCATTAAGGGTTGCGGAAAGGGGCGGAAGGGTGGCGGCGTGCGGCGATTAAAACGAAACTAACACCGACTCTCGAAACGGAATAGAGCCGTGTGTGCTTGTATTGCACTACGATAATTGAACAGCGGCTCTGATGTGTTTGTAACGCGTGCGTATCGTGATGGTAACTTTTTTGAGAGATTCGTAAGGGGGCGAACGAGTATGCCATTGGAAAGTGAACGATCACCGTCGCTCGTAGACACCCGCGGTCCGAGGGTACGCTCTTTTCATGAAACCCGGCGAAGTTTACTGGGAACACCGCTCGTGGTATATATAGATCATTCTAAACCTCATCGTATGCGGCAGAGAATTACATATGAAAAGTATGGTACGCTAGAACGCCAGCCAACAAGACGGCGTTGATGACAGGAACTGTGACGTAAATCAGCGGCAGGAATGAGTTTGTATAGTTCTTTGGAATACTCCTCATTATACAAGTGGTGATAGAGTATGCATAGAGATACTACATTTCTTTGCAAAGTCAACGGGTCGAGTTGGCCGGATATCACTGGGTCGCGGACGATTCGAGATCCCCGAGACCTTAGATGCGGTCTAAAGGTAAAAGTGGATTGCGGTGCCGAATACTTGCTAAATATGGGCGAAGGTCCTATAAAAATTGGACACGCACAGATTTGCCAGTACAATTGATTTGTATTGCTCAAGTATCCATTACCACAATCTAGTAGTATACGTGATCATTTGCACAATCACAGGTCGTATATTCCACCTAAAATTTTATAGCGAAAATGGGTATTAACCCGTGTTTTGTATGCAGTTCATCAATATACGTGGGGAAATTCGTATAACGTTGATGATTCCCAGAAACCTTATTCGAGGTGTTGGTTTAATGACGATATATTTTTTAAAACTGTACAACAATGAAAAAAATGTACAGTGAAGCAGGCGGTCGATACGAAAAGCACGTTGCGCATGCAATAGACAATTGATGCATGAATAGTTCACCTAAATAATTCATAATTTGATTGCACTACAATTGGTTTGAACTGTTGCGTTGGGGTTGTTTATACGACAGATACTTACTCACTACACTCATTATTGCTATGTCCTGCGTATGATCCAGGTTTAAATCATGGATATATTCAACAATTATAAATATAGAAATCTGTATGGGGCCAGAAGGAATTATTTTATATTTTTCTTCTGTTTCAAAAATTTGCTTTATTTTTCATTTTCATTTAAATAATTAGTTTCCGCTTTGACTCTGAATTTTTAGGGTTCCGTACGTCCAACTGGAAAAAATGGGACCGTTATAGGATCATTATAGGATGCGTCTCTTTTCCTTTTAAGTCGAAAAGTTGGTACACATATGAATTTCTGTGACACAAATACGGACTTGTAACGTAAACAAATTAATTTTTAATATGGGGCCACTTTTATGGCGCAAATTAGAGAACTGAAAATAAGTTTTGCGTACAGTAATTTGTGACATATTAAATGTAATGGCTTGTAAGGATCTCAAATATATACTTTTTATATAATTGTAAAACAAATAGTTTTATTTAAGAAAATATATGAAAATTCACCCTTCCCTCATACCTCATAAACTACTGAGTGATAAATTGAGAAAAAATACAGAAAATAGTTCTTTACTCATAGATTATACAAAAATCTATAAGAAGTTTGTAGTCCTAAAATAAGATGGTAAGTATCTTATAATTGCGTACTTAAGTATAAGTACTACTAGTAACCTTACTAGTAGTACTTATACTTGCTATTGATCTTAATTAGTAGTTGTCTTATTTATTATGAACAAATTTGGGTCAGATTTATAAAAAAACTTTTGGCCGTCACGGGACGCCTGGCAGGTGTGAAACATTTAAGTTAATATTAGAATTTATAATTAATATATACTAATAAAGAAAATATGCAGTAAAATAATAAAAAATAACATAGCTTGTTAGTAAAATGCATATTTTGCTTTTTATGTCTTTTTTTTCTCTGTCTTGTGTCCCTTCTAGTCATTTTTATTATTTGAAATATAAAATGACTAGAGATAATTATATTTATAGATAAAAATATATTTCAATTTAAAAATATATCATTGAGTAGAATTTTAGGAATTCCGTCAATTAATTAATAATTAAAATATTCAAGTCTATTTTATTAATTTGAATAATAAAATATGATGGGGAGACGTCACAGTAATTAAAACAATAATAATAAGTTCTTGTAAAACATTTTAAATTATAATATGTCAAATGAGTCAATGAAACTAATGAAATCAATTAAATAACGAATTAACGTCAAACTTGATTTTGAGGGCAAAAAAATCCAAGGTATAATAATAACACAAAATAATAACTGTATTAAAATAATTCTATTTTTTTATCAATAACATATTTTTCGCTCAACTAATTAATGAAAATAGTAAATTATTTAAAGTCAATTCCTTAATTTAAATACTAACTGAATTTAATGCATTATAAGACGAAGTCAGAATAAAAGTGTATAGTACATATATGCGCATGCACGCACAAAAGGAGTTGAGAGCGGCGGCGTAATGGGGGCCATCACGGCATACTTCTGTAGGCAGATTGGATGGGATATAAATTAAAATAATTCGTAACTAGTACAGTCACGTGAATGGTTAATACTAACGCATGTTTAATACGGTTGTTCGGGCCAATAACCGTTAAAAGGAAGACGTGGAACGCAAAATTAGTTTTAAAAGTAACTTTTTGTTAAAAGTCATTTTAAAAGGAGATGGTGAAGACGCGCTTTAAGACTTTAATTTATAAATTATGAATCACTTAAGTTTTAGTACTATATATAATTAATTTGAATATTAAAAGAGAAAACGCTGTTGTTTCATGGTTTTAAGTTTTTACTTCTGTCGGTATTCCCCAATGACTGACTCTATCTTTTTCTTTTTCTCTATTTTGTAGTGTCTCGTATCTCTAATGGAAAAACGGAACCCTTATAGGATCACTTTATTTTCCATCTGCTCGTCTGTCTGTCAAGATCCTTTTTCTCGGAAACGCGTGGAGGTATCAAGTTGAAATTACACCTTATGTCTGTGGTCCCTTGAAGAAGTAAAGATAACAACCTTATAATAATGGGAAAATACGGCCATTTATGCTTTATATTTTGAAACTTTCAGTATATCTAAACATATAGGGTACTTCCTATTAACCTAAATTCATGAGATTTAGCAAGAAGATAGGTTTTAACCACAAGTAAAGGAAAAAATCGCTAATTTGTAATTGTATTTCATGAAAAAAATTTTGTGATTTCAACCTTACTTCTGGAAGGTTGAAATCACAAAGTATGGCCCGTGATGTAGAATAATACATGGGATAACATTTTGTAAGTGTGCGTTATGAAAACTTAAGGATTCTAAAAATTCGGATATTTCTAAAAAAATCAATTTAAAAAAAAAACGAAAAGTTTCGGATTTTGTGGGACCGATTGTCGCCAGTATCGGTATCCGCATCGGTATCAGTAGAGAATAACCATCGAAACTCTTGATGGATATAATCGATATTTGTACGGAACCCTCAGGATGAGAGTCCTATGTCTGTGACCTGTCCGGTTTTTTTTACACACTTAATTATTCGATCTGACATTAGTTTCAAAATTCGCACCTAACAGTCGTACAATCAGACAGATTAGACAAACAGACGTACAAGCATCCGACTAAACATTGTGTTGTCATCCAATTTTGAGTTACGTTTAAGATTTCAAATCTTTGTCTTATTGCAATGTAACTCGAAAATTGATCGCAAAAGTGAAACATTTCACGTCACTGAACAGTCAAAAACTAACGTAAAAAAGCGGTTCTCATTTGATTCATTGTGCACAGATTATTCTTTCTCGTGAAGCAGCGAGCGTAATAACAGCGATACACCGGCAAGTCCGTCGTTAACGACGAGGCGCGGGCGCCGCCGCCGGCCGGCGCGCCCCGAAGCCCCGGAAGGCCGTAATCCCTGGCTTATGTGTGTTATGTTCCTTGACAACTCCTGCGGGCCCGAGGTAAAATATTGAGGTCTGAGGATGTCCTATTGGGTATTACGCGAATACAATAATAAATTACCTCGACGATAATAAGGTATATATTCGGCGTCAGGTTTTTATTATCTTGTTATGGATCGTGGGCAACGGATCTTGAGCCGCGCGCGCTGATTTGATGCGGCTCGGGATTTGCTAACGAGCGTTGTCAACGAGTAGTTTTATTTGACTTAACTTAAAAATTCAACGGTCATTACGCCCATGGGCAGAATCGAACCAAGTAGCATCCGGTCCGACGCCGGGGATTATAGCTTCTTAGCTATCAACGCTTAAAGCAAGCGGTGGTCATAAGTTAAACTTTTCCAGTGTTTCTAATTATTCACTTTATTTGCCTTTATACGTATAGACGAAATTAAAGAAAAAAATCAATGTAATATTATTTTGCAATAAAAAATTTGAAAAAGCAATTAACATACATTTTAAATGTGAGAGCTATGACGTATGTGGTATATGTCATATACAACAAAAATAAATTAATATGGTTGAAAACAGCCTACTATTTTCATATATAAAGGAATGTATTTAAGTTTATAATGTGATTATTGAATAGTTTTAATTTAATGTACTATAGTTTTTTTTAATAAAATACATAAAAATATTTACAAACTCACATCTTTTTTGTTACGCACGGTTAACCAGTTGATCCGTTGAACCCTAGGCTAACCTAAGTCCTAAGCCCGCCCTAGAAAAAAGGCTACTCGTACCCTTTACGCTTAAATTTGACTTTTCAGTACCTTATCAAAACGCAGATGGGTACATTATGATTTTTTATAATACAAATGATGAAGTTGTAATAAATAAACACGGACAAGTCCCTTAACCAAAATCAAAAAATACATAAAAATACATGTGATTCAGTGCTATTGAATCATATGTATTTTTTGATTTCTGTAAGTGACATTGTAAGTGTAATAAGTATCATTACGATCATTTAAATTACATAATTTCGAAGTATGAATAGCGCTTGACTAGACTTTTTTGTGTGTAAAATTTTTGTCAACTGTATAATATCGAAAAAGTTGTTAGGCTAAGATAATTATCATTTCGGTTTCAAAGCATTAAACTGATCATGTCTGATTTTGTAGAACTATACAGAGTGAATAAATACAAAACGGCGTTTAGGCTAAATAACTATAAATTATATAATAAAAAAAAGGATCAAATTTTAAGCACCCGACACCTGTGAGCTTGCATGAAAAAATTGACGGATGTCAGTGAAACAAGAGAGATACTCAAAGATCGCACCATGAGGAAATCTGTAGTCTCTGCCTACCCTTCTAGGAAATAGCCGTGAGTTTAATTATTATTATTTGTACACTATGAATCGCCATGAATCCGTGAGTGCTTTTTAATGTCCTTATATACGTGAAAGTTTAGGTTTTGAAAAAATTCTTGCACGTGAAGATTACATTTCTACGTTCTTTTAGATATGTATTTATTTAATTTCGTAAATGACCTAAACAATACACTTAACCGTAGGTCAATTATATGTAAGACTTGTTCTTTTACTATGCTTAATATTTTCATTGTAATAAATGGATGAACGTCGTGGTCAAATGATAAACGTCATGTAATGAAGTCGCATCAATCAGCAGCTAATGGCTTATGAACTGCGGACAAGAAGGATAAAGTTAAAGGAGGTGGGTTCAACGTTCACTTTAGATGATAGATTGCGGTGTACGTGACGAAAATAGTGTGTCACCGTCGGGTGATGTGGAAAATTTCGATCGACTCACAGCGACATCTACAAAAGGAAAATCGGGTAAACTCACGCACAGAGGACAATATTTTACAATAATTACATTTATATTATGTCGTGGAAAAAAGTCTTATGTGTTCACATAGAACTTTTATTTATTTATTTTTTCATTTTCCTAGAACTTTTATTTATTTCATTGAATTAATTTTGGATTAGGATATTTTGTGTACTTTATGTTTCCATAGTTACGATCAGATCTTAATTCGCTGCTGGAAATATGGTGAGTTGAATATTTTTTTTCCTTTTGTTTTTCCAAATAGAGCTTATTCGTCGTAGAAATTTGTATTTTTAGTCCACATACTGTTCCGATGCAAAATACGGCATTTAAACAATAAAGCCCGTATATTTGAACGACTTGATGTATTCACTTAGACCATACTTATTTCTTTTTAAATATTTTGCATTTAAAATGACACGCAAAGTGAGCTGGTACCGCGAATAAACGCAGTGTTGTTAACGAAAAGGATTTTAATGGTACAATCACCCCGTCCGTGTGACGATTTGGATTTGAACTGAAAAACAAGTTCTTCAAAAATACGTAACGTCTATGTCAATGCTATGTATTATTAGAATATTTTAATTATTTTTTTAATTATTAGACTATCGCAAAAGTAAATAAACACAGTAATTAATAATAATTATACAATGAATTTTGAAAAGGAAAAACCAAAAATGACTTTTTAATCATTATTCTGTATTTCCCATTTTGTCTTGAATTAATTTCTACAGTATTCACGAGCAAAAGTAAATATAACAGCTGAAATTGTTTTAGGCGTAATATATATTTTTTTTACAGTAATTCATTCCACCTAATGAATTTCAAAAAATTTGGTTGCCTGTAAAGTCGGTATACGGGCGAAAGTTTACGTGACAACGACTTTGAATGGTAAAATCATTTTAATGTGAATATTCATTCGTATAGTAGGAAGAAGGATGAAATAATAGTAACAATTTAAAACATTTATTTATACAAAGAATTATATTTAAAACATTAATTTATACAAAGAATCTCGCACTGAATTTCATATTAACAAAATTTTATTTTACCTTTAATACGTATTTATATACAATATACATACAATAACTTGCAATACATTTGCAAGCTATAATTCTCTAGGCGCGAGACCGATCATAGTTGAGTGGGAGAGCGCAATATCTCTCGTTCGGTGACTCATCGTTACGTTACCGAGCGTTACATTTTTCATAAGTGACTCCCAGTATTTAAGACGTTGTCACGTCAAAAAAAAAAAAATGCAAGACATTTCATATCATTTGCAGCATTATTAACTTGTCTGTGACTTACGTAATCTATTTATTAATTATCCTTTTAATGCGCCCCACGATTTTTCGGTTTTAAATCAATGTATATTATGAATATGAGTAATTTTGGTTGATAAATGTAGATACTCTGTCTGTTAGTAACCAGATTAAAGAACCTCCCATCGGATCTGTGATTTTCTGTTTCGGGATTAAAACAACCTATGTTGTGAAAACAAATAATTTTGGAAGATCAAAATATAATTCATTAATAACTTAACTACAGTGTCAATTATCGGATCCTATAGCCTACCTATGAATCGTCATCTGAAGGAAACAAATATGCTACTTGGATATAATTTAAATAAGTAAAGTTATTCACAAGTAGTACACGATCACTAATAGACGCATCAATCATGATATTATCATAGGCAGGTACAAATGTTCATAAACGTCGATGCGGGCGGAGCCACGGGCGAAAGCTATTTCATACCATCGATCGTAGCCTATTCGTTCTATTAGCTCGTTATGTTTTACAAGCAGGTAACTTTTCAACTATGAAATATAAAGTGGTCCGTTCATGAAAAGCGACGGGGACGATACAACGTATTACGAGTCACTTCCATTTGTTTACCGACTTTTACGAGCTGCCGGGGGCCGGGCCGGGAGGTGAGGCTGTTTGCGTTCTCGGTGACGTGAACGCGCGTCGGCTGTCACCTTTATTAAATGAGTCCGTAATCTGTTCGCACAACTTTTTGAGGAAATCCTCAAATTTATCTTTTCGTACGGCACCCGGGCAACCGAGCTTCGCTCGTTGTTTTTAGAATTTGCTGCGGGAATGTGATGACGTCCCACGGGAACAGTTGCTTATGTTCATCACCGACAATAAATATTTAAGCACATGAGATGACCTTACGTAATTGCAAAATTCACCCACTTATTTTGTTTACTTGGTGCTATCTGCACTTTGTGTCGTGTAATATCATGTTTTGTTGAGATCAATAACATGGCGACAACGATGTTATTAACACGCACTTACAAAGTTACATGAAATAGTGGTAAATAAAGCAACGCTTACATTTTTTTATCTGGGATTAGTAGGAAAGACGCATATAAAGATAAACTGGTAAGGAAAACTTTATCATAGTACGACTTGAAATCGAAACCGTCAAAGCCTTTTCCGATACACCAAGTGAATAATTATACAACAATTGTTTATTTAAATCAATGAGATATATAAGTCATAAAAGGAAAGAATTAACGTATCTAATCGTTGGTTATCTCTTAAACATGTGTCCTTTTTTATTTTAAAGACACAAGATATATAAGAGCGAGACCGACCAATTTCTAAATCGCACCAGTTCGATAGTCTCATAGCGTTATCACCTCACCGTAGTTTGACAGTTCCTAAAAAACAAATGCAGAGAATGTGCTAGGATTAATTTGCAGAATTTTATTAGCGATTAATGGTAACACAGGACAGTAAAACATTTCTTCATGTCAAAGAGCGCAAACGTTTATACGTGATCGTCAGAAATAGCGATCACCGTATTTATAAACAATAGTCACCGCTGCCTGTATATGGAGGTTTGCAAAACTTGAAAGTCGCCAACGTGTTATGGTCCTTTGGTGGTGAAATTCATGAAAGATGATAGTTACATGAAGGACTGAATTACACTGAATATTACAAAATAATTATCAACATAAAAACAAAAATGTCAAATAAAAATTATATGTATATACTCGTATACTCAATATGTTGCAGAATGTTCGACAGTAAAAGGCGAATGATGGGACTTGCACCCTCAGGATCGGGAACGTGATCGGGAAAGGAAACGGAATGGGCAAAGAGACACAAATTGAGGGTGGAATTATAATCTGAATGAGGTTTAAGGTCAGGTCGAGGTATAGTTTATTATAATTTGCTTAGAAGTCGTCTACGATCGCGGGTATAATAATGGAATTGTTTGTAATAAAATGATCAAGTTCTGTAACGTATCTGTATCATTCTTAAAAATATTTATAATTATGAATTGGAAAAAAAAAACACAGATTAATATCACGGAAAACACACGTCATATACAAGCGTGAAAAAATATTGTGAGAATCATCTATATATGTTACTAGGACGTGTTCCTATACCGTAAAATTAAATGTACTCAATGAAAAAATTATATAACCCAGAGTAAATTTATTCCCAATGAAAATTTTTAAGCTGTTCAGCATTTAGCGATCAACAGGAAAAGATCTATACACGATATTTGAAACCATTCTTCTCGTGATATCCAAAATTCTCGACGACGTGATCCTTCATTCCTTTTAATAATAGAATACACATCTTCGCTCACCGAAGTGAGGCTAGTTACACGTATGACTGAAAATGCTCATTTCTTTGATGGCCCGCGCTCTCGCACCTGCCTCGCCATATTTTCTTAGTTCTTATGCGCCGGGAAACAGTGAGAATCGGCCCCCGGCGTATGATATTTCTCATCGTCCACATCGAGCGCAATTCAAAGTGCGTAATCGAACCCCCGCGAATTGCGATAACGATGTAGTGGGACGCGAACGATGCGGGCGTATAAAAATAAGCAAAGCCTTTCGGTAACCTTCAAAATGAATATGCCTTATTATGTTAACCCTTTCCCGCTCGTTTTGCTGAGTGGAAATTAAAATTTATTTTGATTGATCACCTCCGATCACGGCCCCGCTCTAACACAGCAATAATTATTGCTAATTACGAATTTACGCACAGCCAAGCGGGCGAGAAGCGGCTAGCTATCAAAAAAAGAAAATGTTGAAATCCTTAGCTATTAAACGAACAATCCTTGTAAAATATATTTTATCTCTCTTTCTTCTTCTGTCTCTTCTATCTCTCTATAGGCTATCTTGTAAACGGCCCCAACGATTTTGATGTCATTTTTCGCTTTGATAAAGTGTTGCATTTGAAATTTATGTATATAGGTGCCTTTCCTTAAAAAACGCAATTTCACACAAAAAAAAATGAGTTCCAAATAAGATTTTTCTCTTTTAGTTAACTACCCGACTGCCAAGGACGGGTATTGTTTTTCGCGCGTATTTTGTACGTTTATTTGTAAATTTCTTTATTGTCGCGTATCTTCTAAACGGCTGGATGGATTTCGACAATTAAGGTATCGTTAAATTCGGCTCAAAAACCAAAATGTTTTTAGATAGCGTCAAATTGTAAGTAGTTCAAGTTTTTTTTTTAAACAAACCTATTGAGAGCGGTATTAAAATAAAGAAAACAAAAAGGGGTTTCCAAAAACAAACATGTGACATGCATTTAAAGTTAATCAGCAATAATTACCACCTTTTAAATTCAGTAATTCGAATAAATTTGTAATCAATGCTTGAATGCATTGATTACAAATGGTCATATTTTAGTTTTATAGCCAAGTGTGTGTGTCGGGTATCGTATTACGCATTTTTTTAAATGCGTAACACTAAGATGTCTAAAACAAAATAAATAATAAAAAAATAAAAAACCCGATTGCAAAAAAACAACAGATACGCAACACACTAAAAAGACCGAAACAAGACTGAAAAAACAAACTACTAAAACCTAGTAAACTCTACTTTGGTTTAACAGACTACATTATGAGCTGAAAGCCTAATTTAAATAAGTTACATTATGTTCGGTAGCAGACGGCACCCATTTGCAAATTATAAATCGTAAGAAAATTAAGGGGTCCGTCTCAAAAATTGAAGATCATCTGTTTTTACGCATGTCATGTTGTATGTAGGATTTTCGAGAGTAAAGCCATAAAATATACTCTAATACAAAAATTCTCGACATACCCGCAACATAGTATGGAAGTTAGTATTAGATTAAGACCCGATTTCACCACGGTCAAACTGGGTTTAACTTAAAATCAATCAAATAAACCAAAAAAAAAAAATAAACTTCAATAACATATGCACCAATGTTAGGTAAATTGTAAATTGAAAAACCATAATATAACAGATTGTAGCGTTGAACTAAGTGTATTCGTCATTTGTTTACTCGATTGACCACTTAGAATTGCAAAATTTTCATATGGAAAATGTAAACAAATAATTTTGTTAATAATCAAATTTAGAAAAAAATATTCTGCAAAAATTTGAATAAATGATTTTTTGAATTAAAGACTGTGAATTTTGAAATATTAGTCCGCCAAAAGTAATGAACAATCCATTCAACCTATTGATTTTGCGCTGTTGAATTTCAATTACTGAATGTTAAAAATATAATAAATGTATCATAACCTGAACGCTCAGTTGTCACAGCATATTAATTATTATTTATCTCATAAATTTAATGAAACAAGATCGTAACAATATTAATATACGATATTCGAATTTTTTTTACTTTTTGTTAGTAAATTTATTTAATATCAACGTACATCTTAAAATCATAGTTTCAAATGTCTTCAATGAATTCCTCTACCACCTGTAATGGCTTTATTATACGCTCACGTATCGCGGCAAAATTACGTCTTTGCTTATCTAAATATGGCAACCACCTAAAAGTTTCTAGAATTTGTTGTATTATGCGTCCATAGAGCTCTGTGTACGACACGTTCTATGTCGTTTTACTCGACGTTTTAAATGGAATAATTAAAAACGAAAAAAAAAAAACGGCGCGCACGACAACCAAGCAAGTGGGTCAGATGGGATCGATCCTGAATCGAGATACAATCTCGACACACGCCCGCGCGACACACGACCGCACACAAACACGATTATCGTGAATTAATGCGCGTGTTCGCATGAGGGAATGGCATTAATTGGCGCGTTTGTTGCATGTTAACGGAATACACGATTAACGTCGTTATGTTTATACTGAATTAAATAGAAGAAGGTAAATAAACATATGACAGCTTTTCGACTATGTTATTGAAAGGTTTCGTATTGAATATGTAGAGTTTACTGAGAGTCGAGAACATTGTAGCAATCATCGCAATACCTCGTATTGATAAAAACGCGACTACGCGTATATTCTTTCCAAGTGAATTGCATCAAAAAATAATATGTCAAAGTATTTTACAACAAGTTACTAATTACAAAAAAAAATGTATATTGGTGGGGCAAATGACGACTAGGCAAAGCATCGGAGAGTAAATGGTCACCGCCGCTCAGAGACGCCCGCAATTCCGGAGGAATCGCCAGTGCGTGGCTAGCTTCCTGGAAGGCTAGGATATCTAATGAAGGGGGGAAGGGGAAGGACGATGGAGAGGGAAAGGGAAGTGGACCACCGGAACTCTTACTCACTGTAGAAAACGCAATAGCGGAAGGTACTACTTCACGTCTGTTTTCTGTGTGTGGTATTTGACCGGTTGGATCGGCCTATTTTTTTGTGCTTCAGCCAAGTCGGCTACAGTATGGCTCTACAGTTGTTTTTGTCAACGTTAAGCGTCGTAAGTTATTTTTTTTTAAATTCAAGTAAAGGATTATACTTCAAATGAAAGTACGTACTTTTTTAAAAACAGAATAAAAGTAGAAGAACTTGGACCACACCCGACATAAGTGTGATTAGCATAAAGCTTTTAATAATGCACCATGATTATGCAGATTTGGCAAATAAGCTCACGAGCGTTCCGTGAATATGCAAGCTTGCAACTTGGTTTTAGATACTGCCGCGGATTTTATCGACATTCAGTTTTTATCGTGTTGCGTTTCTAATTCCTAGATGATGTCTTATACATCTCTATTTTTATTCCTATTATATTATTTATATAGCAAATTATATTATAATATAAAATAAATTTTGAAAAAAGATAAAAAAATATAACTTAGGTGTAAATAAAGACTTGGTGTAATTAGTAATGAGTTCATTAGTACCAGTTTTAACACCTATTCGAAAGTGAATTTGCTAAATGTATCTTGAAAAAATAGAAAAACTTTGAATCAGATTCACGCGTACTAGCGGTACGACACAATACTTTGAAAATTCTTATAGTACCTTATGTTACGTTTGAAATTTACACCCAGAAATAGTCTTTTATAGTTTAGATTTTCAGTTCATGTTAAAATTTGCTTTAACAGATCGCAGATTTCTTTACAAACCATAAATAACTTTGTGCAAATCCATAGCTTACTACGGGTTTAGAGAGATATAAATATTAACACACATTTACTCGTTACTTTAAGAATAATCATAATTTTCGAAATATATATATTTTTTATTTTTTAAAGAATATTTAGAATATATGAGAGATTACAAACATCGTATGGTTTGGAAAATTGGAGGTCGTAACTTGGACCATATTTGATTTGACCAAGATAAATATGAATTTTTATGTACAATATTGGCAACCACATGGGTTGATTGGTATTAGAAAATAAAAATTAAAAAAAAAAACGAAAGATACACTATGAAAATTTTTTAGTCAAAAATCCTAAAAAAGATAATAGTCAAACTGTAGTTATAAAAGAGTTTTTCGTATCGCTTAAGGAGGTATTGTCTTTAGACAAATTACAAAATTTTCTTTAGACTTCGGAGAGTTTATCGGTCCCGGATATTCACTTCATTGGCAACACTGGGACGTAGCAGCTTCCATCCCGTACTAGGTCATTGGGAGAGATTTTGGGGTTTAAATTTCTCAATTTGTGATAGGACTGTGGGACACCAATTTTCAAATATCAAATTCAAAATATCTTTATTTCATAAGTCATAAAAAACACTTAAAATAATTCATAATTTTTTGAGAATTTACAATTCACCTACAGAAATATATACCTCATATATACCTCTGTAAACGGGTGATAATCTGACTAAAATGACACAAACCTATGGCAAATTTTGTTTGGGAAGAAAGAATAACTCCCTTAAAATATTTGAGCAATCAGGTGTCTTGTGTGTTGCGCTGATGACGATGAGATTCCAGTAATACCGACGCAATTCTGAAGTTCAGGCTAATATGTTCATGAGTTAGTGATCAAGCTTGTCCATCATCAGAACAGGAATGATGATCGCGCTGTGGAATAAAGATAGGTATTTAGTTCCATATTCCATTTAGACGGAGGTCGATATCGAGATCGAGACTATAATTGTCATTTGAAATAAAACGTAACTAATTCGCCCCACGAGAGCGAAGACACGGGCGAACGGTAGTATCTGGTTACAATGCTCACGACCAAGTTACCTTTACTAAGTTAAAATAATTTATATCAATTTCTAAGTTTAACTGTTGCGTGATTTACTCGGACACGCAACATGAAAAAGTCGTAATCAATCATAAGTTTTGTATTGAGGTTAGGTTTCTTAGCTGGAATTAAATCATTTGCGGTCCGCTTCGCTTTAGTTGCCGGAAGTCCGTTTGGCAGCATGAAAGGATTGCGAAATCACAACGGCACTGCTTACTTGGCGATGCCAAATGTTCTGATAAATTGTTTTTGGCCGCTCATTTTCTTGGAATACTTTTTGGCTCAGCCGAGTTCGTATTCCACTAACGGGGTTGAGGAGATAGATGTGCTCGTAAAATTAAAAATTTGCTTAAAACTCCAATTTTGGAAGAGACTAATGAATGTGTCTATATGTACATGCATGATACGTATTGTCAAAATAATTAATCACTTCTTGTACGTTGGCTAAGTTTCGTAAAAATAAAATCTTTGTTAGGTCGTCCATGAATGTAGTCATGATGATATTTTATTTAAAGTCATTTTTCAATATGTCATAAACATTTGAAGATGTAGAATATTGTAATTATCGTATAGTGATGTAAAAGTACAACAGTACTGGCCAAAAATACAGTTTCATGGTCTCATGGTGACTGCCGCATTTTTACCACATTTAATGTGTGAGATATCAATAAAATCACTCCTGGCATCTTCTACTTTAAATGATTACTTGTTGCGAATGCGAATAATTTGCACGTTTTGTCATCGTATTTGAGCAACTGAGCTTTGCTCGGTGTTTTTCAAACTCGAAAGCTATCCTATTTCCATGACAAGTTTACCATGCCAATAGAATAAATAACTTTAACCCTACGGAAAACGTTGACTACATTCATATCCAAATATTTACGATAAATAATATAACATTACGGAATTGCAAAAGTTGCCTTAGTATTTTATCCAATTAATACCATCTATAGTTTATGTCATATAATTCAGATGGTTTCTGTGGGCCAATAACATAGCAACCTCAAAATTCTACCAAAAAAGCTTTATCAAGCTATAAATTCACATTGAAATTGATAAGGTCTTTTCCGACATACCGATCTATTAATTTATATATATAAGAATCAGTCACTTATAGTGTATTAGTAATTAGTATGGATCAATGAAAGGCACTTTATTACGAAAAATAGATAGTAATAAACATTAGTATTGTCGTAAAAAGTCGTTATAATCGTAATATACAATATGTTTAAATTGCACAACATTCAAAATGTGAATATTGAACCTTGACAAAACGTCTTTAAAAACATTGTTAGAACATTATCGTTTTCTTTCTGGTTGTCCAGGTCAATGTTACCACATACATAAATATCGCTGAATCTGCGAGCTCCCAATAAATCCACGTATAACTTGTTCATGCTAAAAAACAGATTCTAGTGAACACAAACCCTGTCCTTTGAAGCTTAGAGGTTGCTATTATTGGTGCTAATGCTCACATCTCGCAGATGATCAAGAAAATTCTTTCTTGATCATCTGATTAATTAAACTCTTTGTTAACGTTAAAATTTCCGATATTCGAAATGATGTCTCGATCATCGCTTTTGATTTATTCGCGTGACGGACTACGCTTTTCCAAAGAATATAGACACCTCTAATAGACGTCTTACATGTTAGCTAACCGGATTGTCAACATATGGCGCCCTCTGTAATAGGAACGACTTTTATTAGAAAGTTTTTTAAATGACGTTTTTTAAAAGAAAATATCATAGTTAAGCCATTTTTTCATTTTTTTACATTACGGCGAAGTTAATATTTATATGATGAATACATGAACGAATGAGTGAATGGATGAATGGAGTGATGTCTAAATCATCGATTTCGATGAAGTATTAATACGACATGACGCACAGAAAATAAAACGCCTTTGAGAAATAATGTATAAAGATAATTGGTAATGTAATATTTACAAAATTATTCCTGCTTCTTTTGTCAATAGAAAGTGTATTTATTTCAACAGTAATCTAACAGAATACTCGTTTCGCTAGAGTGTAATTCATTAAATTTACTTAAACTTAAGCCTAGTGCTAATTACATAACTGTAATATGTGTTACTCCACGTTTGCAAAATATCTGATAGTTAAAAGTAAATTGTGCCATTTTGGATAATTTAAAATATTTTCTTTTCTTTAGTTAAATAAATACACAACGTGACTACATTTTCGTTCCTCATGTTATATTGTAATCGACGGCTTAATAAAATTATAATAATTCGTGCAATTATGGTGATCGCATTCAATTGTGTTAATTTCATGCATGGTTTTTAGCCATAACATTATGCAGTAAAGAAGTTAATATCAAGGTAAATTTATCGTAATTACAATTATAATCGGTAAACACTGTCCGAAAAATGAAAAAAAAAAATAGGCACTGGGTTTCAATACTGAATGAAATTAGAGTTAATCGACAAAAATATCGAATACCATGTGCAGATTTCTGTTACGGTTCGTTACAATCGCGTAAAGCATATTTAGTCCTTTGTCACGAAAACGGCAGTAAGGACTTCGGTCCTTGAGGATATTGATTTGTTATTTCTGAATATAAAATGTCAGGGGACGGAAACAAAACGTCTACTGGCAACACAATTTTACAACTCGCAAAAGATGGATCCGATGGAATGCGAATTGAATTCTTTTGTTGTATGTACAACGACGAGGACATTGCGTCCGCTGGGAAATCAAACTTTTTTTTTGTATAAAAGATGTCAACAATGTTTAATGTTTTAGAAAAATGAAAACAACACCATCAAAGAAAAGTACATAGCTCATGTGAGGAGAGCGAAAAGTAAATAAATAGATTCTAATTCATAATAAAATTCTGAAATAAAAGTAGTGTAGTTCTCTCAATTTTGGAGTATTTATTGGTACAATTATTGTAATAACTAAATACATTGAAAGACAAAAACTTAACTGTTCACTACGAAAGCATGGCTGCCACTGGCAGTGCACTATAGCCAGTTGCATCGTACAACCCACGAAACTCTGCCGCTGTGAAGTTAGTCACGAAAGCGTAGCAATAGCGTAAAATAGAAACGCTGGGGCGAAGGATGGGTCGGGGAGCGTGGAACCTGCGCAATGCATCATTCGCAGGCAATTCGGAGCGGCAGAGTTTCGTGCTTTGTACTGTATGTACTTAATAGGCGAACTAAACATGGGAACTATCTTAAACGTTTTAGACGCTGTCCATGTATAATTTATCTCGATGAACTGACAGACGGAAGAAAGACTGTAAGAAGGATCAGATTCCTTCTATAAAGCATTCAGGTATGGGACCCGAAAACGGATTCATCTCGAGCGAAAATATTTTAATAAAATAACACAGCGCGGGTGTTGGCCGTGCGAGAATTATTTAGGAGCGGGTCCAGCCATAATCCGCAGGCCGCGCTCGAGGACGCGTGGCGCTGCCGGGCCGCTTATGCTGATTCAGCTCTCACATCGCTGGGGATCTGATCATAATCGATTACATTTATTTATTCAGTACCCGATCCGGTTCTTGTGTAAGACTGAAAATTTTCTAACAACTTATACGCTTTATAATATTTGAAAAGAAATGTTCCAGTCGCTCGCTCGATTGGTTGTTATTACTTCGTCAGCTATGACCGTTAGGATGTGAATCGACTGTACTTTAATTGTAACTGTATAATCTATAAATCAGATAATCTTAAAACTATGTATTCATCTGAATACGAATATAATTGACACAATTTTATAATTTACCGTTATCATTATAATCGTTAATTACTCGCAAAAGTTTAAGGTTACAATAATTTTGAGTTACATATAACTTTAAAGTAATAATAATAATAAAAATTATGTTAATGTATGTACGTATTGTACATGTAGTAAACAATGAAGGCAATGTGATTAAGTGCAGCTTGTGCGATTTCTCTGCATTAAAAATTAAATAATTTATACTACTAATAGTTCGTTTAAATCTATGGCCCTCTTTTTTCTGATCAAGGGAGCACCTAAAGAAAATTAACAAAAAATTTCACTACACCACTGATCTAGAAGGTTCCATTGCAATTGCCATACTGTTAAATAGGTCGTTTAATGCCTATGTTAAAATTATGACAGTACCTCATTTAACATCATCGACTTCATTAAAGTCGAATCGGCTACTGAATCTCAAATGATATTCTTTTCACGTGGCACAATCATTACGTGCCATAATTCGTGTCGTTCCGTCGCCGCGAACATAAAATTCGGCAATTTTCCTTCATTAATTTTATATTCGATGGATATTCCCCCGGCGCGGGGGCCCGCAGCAAAAACGGCCTCGTAAAAAATAATGGACACTAGACGAGGCACTCGGAGCGGGCCTGCTGGAAGCGTTAAACAATTTGTTCGGCGCGGAAGTGGCGCCGGCGCGGCCGGTCCGCTGTCGTGTGCGGGCGCCGCGCGCCGCCGTCGCTTTAAATCATCGCATTACGCCCGATGACGGACGCGGCGCGGCGCGACCGCTCCCGCGGACTCCCGCTCCGCTTTTACGAGCGGCCGTCGGGATTTAAGATTAACGTCATATCACGTCACTGCGCTCTCGCTTTCGGTGGGCGAAAGTGGGGCTTAATTATAATGAGGCTTACCCCCCTCCCCGCGCCCCGCCTTTTCGCCCTTTCGTGACCTTTTTTATTAAGAAGTTGCGATCGAAAGCGGAACTCTTCGAAAAAGTATTCTTTACGCAGTTTAAAATAAAATCGATGTTTTCTTTTAAACGAACTTTTTAATGAGAAGTATATTATGCTTCGTTGTAGAAATTCGGGACGAATAAAGGCTTACTTAGTGTTGAACGTTCCATATTAAATAAAAACTGGAGTCTAAATATCGAATAAATGCCTTTACATAAAATTCTTGTTATTTAATTTAATATAAAGATTTTTTTGGTAAAGGTACTAAATATAGGTGTATCAGTATTTGGTTTTAGGTACTAGTTGAAATTAACATTAAACAAAAATATGTATACATCGTAAAAATGTAATGATTTATTTCTATATATTAAAAATACTGACAGAATATAAATATTAACACATATTTACAAGGAGGTATTGAAAAATCATTTACAATATTTGGTGTAATGCTGTTTGGCAGTACTAATCCATTTGGAAATTAAACAGGTTCATGTTTTTGAACTCCTTAAGTACAAAAATATAGTTGAGATTTATCATTAAGCTTTTAGGCTCAAAATTTCGACAAAACAGTTGACCTTATAGACCATTCCTGAAGCTTTTCACTACTTTCAAGCTCTTCAAAGTTTCTTTTCAAAATTTCTCTCAGTACTCAAATATATACCTAATAGTAAATTATTGAGTCATCTCAAATCAGCTCCAAAGGTCGTTTTTTTTGTACTTTTTCAAATACCCAGAGCTCAAAAATACGATTTTATTTTTTCGAGTTCAAACATTTAGATTTATTTAAATAACACGCTTTCATTTTAGTTTCTTTATTACGATATCTATTGAAGGCACTGTACGATTTTGATCTGCTTTACAGCATTCGCCGTAGTTTTTAAACAGAGAAAGTCAACCGATACCAAACATCAATGCAACAGATACTTTAGAAGTTATTTTGAAAAATATTTAAAAATCGTTCAACGTTGAGCCGCTGGGGCTGCGCGTTGTGGGCAGCGAACGGCCCTCGTAGCCGATGACTTAGCGTTTAACGAAGCACTTAACGTGCTCAAGTTTGGTGTAAGTTAAAACTCATTAGTCGATTTTTCCTTGGTCAGTATCGAAGCTAGTAGTAACTCCTGGTTTGAAAGCCAACCTCTTACCGTTGAGCGATCGTCGCTCACCCTGTAAGTTGTTAAAATTGATCGAGAAACGTATAAAAGTTATTTTTTACGGATTGTCAAGAGATGCTATAAGACATCACGTTATGTGACTTTTGTGCCTTAAACTTGACCGATGTACTCGTAACTGACCGTTCACAAAGCAGGAAAAGATGGTGCATGCCCAGAAAAATGCATAAGGTATTAAATTGTTGTACGCGTTGGTTTTTGCGTGTTCAAGCGACGAAGCTGTGAGTTGTTTTACAAATTTTCAATGGGCTACGCAGGCGAGCTGCAGCGCAGGCTGCGAGGCATGAAATCGAGGGGACGATCAAAAGAAAACGACACGCAATCAAATGTAATGTCCGCTTTGTTAATGCTAGTCGACCGCGCCCAAGAGACGTGATCGGGTCCTCAATCAGCCGATCGACATCGACGCGGACCGATGGTGACTTAGTTGCGAGTGTTCCCTCATTTGTTGTAAACTATTGGGATATAATATATAGTTGAACGAAAATCTCGGGAAAATCAAAATTTAAACATCATATTTAGTTGTGTAAATAATGTCTTGTTAAAATAACGAAACTTACAGTGGTAATTAATTAAAACATGTCCACATATGACTCATAGCTGTTTTTTACACACACACACACACACACATTAATATAAGTTATAATTTAAATCAGATTAAGGTAAAATAGTAAGCAAATTTATATATGAAAATTGGGACATTAAAATGAAAAAACGTAAGTAATCTCACAACAACAAATGTCGTAAGTTTAAGGTAACGAGACAATATTTCTTTGTGATGTTTAAATGGAGATAAAAGAATTCAAATAATAATTACTAATTGTTCTATTTTGATAGTAATGCTAAAAATTCGGAAATTACTAAAACAATTATTTTTTTCTTCGAAAATTGTTTTACCATAAAGCTTCATCACTGTAAACCGGGTAAGGGCAACCTTTGACATGTTGTGGGCCAAACTTTAGTGTGCAAATACGTTCGCGGGCCGCGTTCGAAACTAAATGCATTTTAAACTAGTGTTCATTATTTTTAGCGCTAGACATCAGACATGAAATTTTTCAAAATGTCTCGCGGAACAAATCTTACAGCGGGCCGGCTGTTGCATACATATGCTGTAAACTAACTAGAAAAAAGTCATGAAAATTTCCACACCTTTTTAATTATCTCCCCATTTAAATTATCGAATTTCAAGTTATTAACTAAAGCTATTAAATATTTACAGATATAATACAGCCCTCGTGAACAATCAACGACCGTCTCTGTTTCGTTGACATTACAAATATAATACACCGAGACCTTCTAACCTGTTAGTTTGAATAATGTAAGCACCTTCGTGTCGGTGCTACGCATCGCTGCGGTCCTACATCTCTTACGATTTAAAGGTCAGAGGGTGTTCGCTAAAATCCATCCCTGTTCCAGCTTACCGCCGCTGTGTGCCTGCTCAATGGGTGTGTAAAATGACATTTCAAGTCGTTAATTTCGGAACGGCGGTAGGAGGCAGGGGCGGGGAATAGGCTGTGAGACCGAGGGGGCGAGGGAGATAGAGGGGCGGTCTCGACATTTCTATCGGGCGCACACCTCGTTGGCTCTCCGATGTTTTGAAGGCATTCACGGCGAACGCCGGAGGGCCGCGGCGACGCGCCAGCGCACGTCCCCGGTTCTTTGTTCCGACGCCTTTCATGGTGATTTAACTTCTGAACTTATAAAAAAAAAATACATTTATGCGTCGTCGAGGCTTACCGAGAAATGTCCACAGTGGATAAAAGTAATGTACACGCTTTAGCCACGGTTGAATTGTAAATACTTGCTAAATATTGAAATACTCTTCGAGAACTCTGTGAAATGCGATCGTGAATTATTCAGAGAAGGCTTTTTGGGAAATCGCCTAACATTTGTTTGTACCGCAATTAATTAATAATAATTACGATACAAACAAAATTATAGTAATCAATAACATTTGTCCATACGACGTGTGAGCTATCGTGTTGTCCGGTATTTCATCTTGAAAGAGATGTTATTTCATCTCGTAGTTCTCGCGCTGGTCCATGTGCGTTGTGACGACCTCGCGTCTTTAAGGATCTTAATGCACCTCCTCGAGCATTCCAGCCAGTGATGTCGTCTTTCACCTTCAAAGCGAGTGATAGATGATATTTCGATCTGGATGCGAATTGGAAAGACATTAGTGGAGCAGACTTGTGGCTTGTAACTCGCAGCTCGTAGCCGGGCGTGTTGTAACTGGAAGTGATATCGACAATACTACGCTTTTTCAAAAAAACTTACTTGAATATTCATTTGAATTTGACATATTACATACTTTTAACATCGCTTGCGGTTTGTTTTACTCGAAGGAGTTGTCTATGCCTTTTCTACTATTGAATTTAAACTTTTTACATTTTATTCATTTAACGTCCTCAGCCTGCTACATGTTATACATCTTTTTTTGTCTCTGTTTAATGATTTGTTTTAATAATCCGTTTTTCACTACATTTTCATGGCGTTGTATGTATGTACAATTGTACATCAAATACATGTGACAATTACACCCTGAATGCAGCGACACTACATGCTGAAAATACGCGATTTAAATTTGGTGTGATTGCTCTTTATTATACTTTTTAAATGATCAACAACGCATCAGAATCACGTCATATGTATGACGGGATGATGGTATTTCTTGATGTACCATTGGTTTATGGTTCTCGAGCCAGAAAAACCACGGATAGTTTTGGTTCGAAGTCTTGTCGATACCACGCCCTCGAGGTACCATATCGACTAAGCGTTCGGTCGCGTAGAATCTGGACGGCATGCATTACCGTATTAATTGCGTCATTATGTTGCACCCGAATTTTCGATGAGTCGTGATGGAACAATACAAACATCTAGTTCTAATGCCAAATAATTCTTTTTGCTCTATTGCGGCGAAGTCCAGAAGCAAGTAGAAATGGAAGGAAGAAGTAGGATGTTCTCTTGTAACTACTAAACGATAAAGCCGATGTTATTACCTATACGTCATTAAATTTGTATGGATAAGGCGTGTGCCGAGTGGCGAATTTTTCATGCCAAATTGGACGTCTCGGAACATTTTTTTCCCAAACCTATCGGGTAAAGTATAAAAATTAAAGGTTTTAAAAGGAAATCACGAATATATAGATACGTGAGTTTAAAAGTAATTTGCGACAACGAATTGTTAAGTAAAACTCCATTTGTCTAACCAATTAAAACTCTCATTCACGTCCTGGCTTATCATATACAGAGCTGCACATTTTTTTTTTCACCATAGACACAGCATAGGTGGCTATGAGTCGAGTTATTACACTTTGAGGGTTGGCCATTTGTGCACTGAATCCTAGAAGGTTTTAAGATTAATCCTCATGACATGAACTCTGCAAGAATTAAAGCGTTCGCATGTCTTGCACGAACCAATAGACGATAATCCTGAATTAAAAAGCTAAAATTAAAAAAAATAAAAGCAGTCATTGAGAAACCAAGAAACCGATAGCGGTACATAAAAAAATAATGTTTTGAATTATGTAGCAAAAATTTAATGTATGTTAAGGAAGTTAAAAATATTTTTGAAACAATATATGATGAAACATAACATTAGAACGTTAATATGTTATAATATGGCATTTAAAGAATCTTCTTATTACGCTAATCCAAAATTAATAAATAATGTACAAAATGAAGCAGATGGAATCCATTTTATATGTATAGATTTTATATTATTATGCAAATGAATTAAAATAAAAAAAAGGTTGTTTTTATAAACGATATCTACTTTTAAAATTTATACATTTTTTTCCATAACCTCGCTTACGTTTCTAAATTAATGACAATTCGACGTAAAATATATTATTTGTGACGGAATCATAACATCAGTACCAAATGGAAAAGAAACATATTTTATGTCATTATAACGAAATTTTAGGTTTACATATTGTTGATAATATATGTTATTAAGTCTGCCCTGCAGAGAGAAAGTACACATTTACCATTAATAAGAAAAAAATATTGACACCTTAATAATCATTACATATAACAAAACAATAGTGAAAAAACTGTATGTTTAACATATTTCGGAAGCTACTTTGGGGAGTATTAGAAATATTCACAGAATACATTTCAATTGTTATTATTATAGAATTATTGTTTCTCCATCTGTCTGTCTATTTGTTCGCGAACTCCGCAAAAATTAATCGATATATTTAGATGAAATTTGCCATGGTAATAATGTAAAGTCTATAATAAAATATAAGATAGTTTTTATTCCATTTCACACTGCTATTTTTTACATTATGTACATTTCATACATAATGAATATGGCTACAGATAATTCTCGTTTGACATAAATCTCATTTAATAATTAAAAAAAAAGAGAATTTTTTAATTAATCTTCTATTATCGAAGACTTCGTTCAAATTACAAAAAAAAAAAAACCACAACAATGTACAACACATATTTTTCAAAACAGCGACAGTATAAAACGTATTCTTCCCTAGCTTTTATAGCGCGCTTATATCTCCTACCCGGCGCGCAAAAGCTCGAGAAGCGAATTATTAAAAAAAATCATTCCGTGCCCCACTTAACCGACTCGCCGTAAAACTTTTAAATGGCCGCGCGAAACGGCGTGTCGCGGTCCGACGGCGTTTTTCACCATGGGGCTTTTATCTCTTCGAGTTCGCGGAGTGCATCGGCCGCGGTCCTCTGTAAACATGTAAGGCGCCAAGAAAATATATATCTCAATTTGCGGGATTGAACGGATTTGCTACGGTTTATTCTTTATGATCAGACATTTCACTACGCGAGGGAAGTGCCAGTGTGCTGTTGAACTATGCGCGGATGTAATATCACGGAAATCCGATAGGGTATATAGGCGGAAACGAGTGGAGGTTTATGTTAGTGGCTGATATCACGCAGAGAAATATATTTTTTTTTATAACTCCAATTTGCGTTCGATATTTCCGTTGTGCATCTAGATAGGTCGATGGTCATTTTTTCGGTATGACTAGGTGAAAAAGGTATCCTCAAAAAATTATACATTATATTATACATATAATACAGGAGAACGAAAGAAGTCTATATGTCAAAGATATTGAAGAAAAAATACTCTAGAGGATTTTTATAAACGTTTACCTATACATATCAATGGTGTTTAGAATTATTGTCTGTCTGTTTGTCTGTGATTTGTTCACGAACTCCGCAAAAATTGTTGCACAGAGTTTGATGAAATTTTGTATGGTAATAATTTATGACACATAATTCACATAGAATATTATTTATACCATTTCGTTGCTATTTTTTTAAATTATAGTATATACTTTGAATAGAACTTGAATTTAGATCGAGACCAGATTCGAAATTAGAAACAAGCTCGGGATCATGGCTTATAGCATAATAAGTCGACGTAAAAGGTGTAGACAATCATTCTTAATGCACATGGGCGGAATTACGGGCGAAAGATAGTAAGTAATACATAAAAAAAAAAGGCTTTGAAGATACCTTTTTAAGTGCCATTTTGTTTAAGAAGGAAAATATTAAATCTGGTGAAAAACACGAAGGAAAATATTCAACTTTAGAAAAACGATAGATCAACATTAATAAAATATAAGCTTTCAATCTAGAGGTTGTTATTTATGTACGTTCATAAATATTTGAAAATTAAGAATAGAGTAGAAACATATTTTTAAAAATCACAGCAGTACGAGTTATAAAAAAATAACAAGGGATAAGTTTTTCCTCTTTCTAATACATATATCAACGAAATCATTATTTTGATGGCGAAACAAAGACTAGATTGAGCAAAGCGTACTCATTATTTTATTAAGAAGTGGCATAAAAAAGTTTATTCACAAGTGTAAGCATTCTTTAATTCTACTTACTAAATGAAGTCCTATATTTTAATTAGAGCGTAGAATAAATCAATGAGACGAATTAAACATTAATAAGAACAGACCAGTGTTCAAAGAATTACCGTTACCGTTTAATTTTAATCGTCGCTCTATTTCCACCAATGTTTCTATTTTGCGGCGTACATTCCCTAAAATACGAGTTTAAAATAAAAATTGTTAGAGTATACAAAAGAAAGAAAATTTTTTTCGATTACGTGATTGCGAATAAGTTCGATTTGTCATACATTTTTTATTGTAATATAGAATAATCTGAAATTTCTTCACAAGTGATAGATACAGACAGATAAGTTGTATATCCTAACTACCTCATTTCAAGGCAATAGCTGTAGTAGAACCTGACAAAAGCGGCCATAAGTTGCAGCCATACGCTGAAGTTCATCAAGAAGGTTTCTTATACATCTTTTGACTACGAAATCGTAAAAAGAGTATATATTTGCATTATAGAATGCATTTTTATTTGAACGATAATCATATATAATGATAATGATGACAATAAAAGCTCACGCCTATTACCCAGAAGGGTAGGCAGAGAGTACAGATTTCCACATGATAGTACGATCTTTGCACATGTCTCTTGCTTCACTGACATCTATTAATCTTCTCATGCAAGATCTTCGGTTTCGGGTGCTTAAAATTTTGCCCTTATTTGTAAGAACCAATTTTATCTATATATCATAAAGCAACTTCTCTATCAAAGAAGAATTGCTACGTTGATGTTTCGCCTAATTAGATAGGCTCGAAGTGAGATCAAAACAATAGGCCAAAGTGAAGGCATTTAACAGATAAGTAGTGTTTGAGTCATCGATGCGTCTCCATTGAATCAGAAAATGTGTAATTATAGTACTGATTATGGACGACTCGGCCGGTGAGTTTTTAATTCCAGTCAAAGCGAATCACTCGCTTCTTGCGTCGGTGATAAACCGTCAGGTCCCGGAGGTGGTCGCCGTATTGGTGACAGCAGCCATCAGCGGCGGCCACCACCCAGGGGTCGGCCGGAGGGCTGCAGATTCGGGCACCACGATCAGAATTGAATAAAAAAAATGTATAAAACGACCGACCCTACAGGCCATCCCTGAAATTTTTCCTACTTTCAAAGCGTTCAAAAATAAATTTGCAATAAATTGTTGAGCTTATCACAATCAAAAGAATGGTTTTAGTACTTCAGAGTTCAAAAATCTATACATATTAAAAAAATAAATACTTTTATTTTAAATATTTCGACATAATATCTTTCAAAAGCGTTATTCGATGTTGATCTGCTTGCAGTATTAGACGCAGTTTTTCTAAATAGAGAAAGTTGACTGAGTACTAAACAGTACCCATCAAGAAAATTACATGTTATTTTTAAAACCCCTTTTTTTTTTGATTTTTTGTTAATAACATCTTTCGAATGAAATACCGATTTTGAAGCATTTTGAATCAACCAACATAGTTTCTGAAAGGGAAAAAAAACGGCTGGTTAGATTTTGGGTAAAAGTGGAAAACTTTTTGATAATTTTTTCCACAAAAATATCTTTTGAAAAAAATCAACCCATTTTCATGCAGAATCTACATTTTTATTTCAAGGAGAACATCTGGATAGATTTTGAATTTTCTCGGAAGAGTAATTTTAAAAATATTGTAAAAATACTTTTTTAAATTTTTTTATTCAACGCTAGCTTTTGAATAAATCATACCTATTTCTATGCAGTTTGTGACAATCGATGGAACTGTTTGAAATAAAAAAAAACTGTTTAAATTTTGGTATCGATTGGTAGAGTACCAGTACCAGAGTACCAGAGTATCTAAAAGTTATTTAAAAAAAACTTGTTTCTGTAAACTTTATTGTTCATCAAAATCTATCGGGTGGAATTACTTCAAAGTTTAAGGAAGTCTTAGTTGGGAGGTCCACTTACAAATGCTGGAAACTGTGTTTAGATCGATAAATCCCTTCAAAAGTTTAAAACAAGTATACGCAAGCATATGTCTGCACGCGTGTGTGTGCGCTCGTGCGCACACACACACACATTCACGCGTTCGCACAAACACACGTTCGCACACACGCACGCACATGAACGCACGCACATACGCGCGCACACACAAACACACACACACACGCACACATTCAGCCAAAATAGATTCCTAGGACCCTAATACGCAAAGAACTGATGTCTGTCAACATTAGAAAACAGACTTAAAACAAAAACTTTCCAATTTACGAAAATTGAAGAAAAAGAAAAGCGGAAATCAGAGAAACTTCGTGGGAACGCGGGAACGCCCCGGCAGTGGAATGATCTCATGACACGACAACAATACGAATAACACTCGCTCTGTGCTTTAGGGAGTACGCAGTTAGGTGTCCGTGCTCGTCACCGCACAAAGGTCGTCGGCAGCCCCCGACCTTCACTGCGCCGGCGTGGACAGCTTAATATCCAAATCTCTCAATCTGAAGCACAAACGTTGTGGGAAAGTACACACCTGCGGAGGGGCGGTACAATGACACACGATGTATTTGGATTGATGTGACATGAACCAGGCATATCTATTCGAATACGTGACAAACCAAAAATATACGATATTAAAATTCCGGTTATGTTAATGCTGTTTTGATGATGACCAATTTTCATTCTAGTTATCCACGTCTGAAATAAAATATTAATAATGATGATATTTCGCAATTAATCCGTTATTTTTAATTTTATCTTTACGATCGTAAGCGTATACGGCTTTGAGAGTTTTAAGGTTTTATGAACTCACTTTCAATTCCGACGGCCGATTAAAACGCCTGAAAAACAACTTTCTTCTTTTTTCATTTGGGAAATTGAACTACGCCACAATTTCAAGACGAAAGTTTTGATGACAATATCTTCAAGGTAATGCTTAAGTTGTTGCAAAGTAATTAGGCAAATGTAAGAATGTTGTATTAAAAAAAAATGTAATACATGAATGTTTTTATTAAAGTTAAGTATGATGATGCTTCTTATGACTTATTATATCAAATAGAATTAGATATTGGAATAGTAATTGAAGATATCACAAGGGTAATTCCAAAACGGAAGGATTACTATTAACAAGCTTATCTGTGTATAAATAAGCTGTTATGGGCAGTTTGACGGTTTACATAAAAGGGCTTTATTTAGGTTCAGTTCTATTTCGATGAGGGTCAAAATCATAATTGTAAAATAATATGATAAAATATATAAGATCCTTAAAAGAAACACTTCACGAAGTGTGGCACTCATGAATATTTACAAGATATACTCGTACTTAATTTCCCTAATTTGGTATTCTCTATAGCTGTACAATACAGGATCGCGTCCATATTACATTATGATTGATGTTTGTCAACTATTAACATACAGCAAAGCCATATTATTTTTATAAATTATGAAATCTTGTCAAATCGTAAAGTTTTATACAATGAAAATTAGGGTGGTCCTTATTTGTTCACATAATTTCTTTTTTAAATGTTGTTGGGGCACCCTCGCAAAGTGATATATAGGCTTAGAAAGGAACATGATATTTTTTTAGAATTTATTATTAATGTTTAGGGTCGCGACGGGACTTTTAAAACGGGAAAGTAAAAAATAAAGACTTTTTTTACAAATTACCACATTTATTCATAGCATGGATTGGATGGACAAAAAGAAATTAAATGTCAAATTATTTAAATAGTCAAGTTAAAATATAAAATACACAAGTCAATTAAGAAATTACTTAACAAGGTTTGATTTTTTAGAGTCGGAATATTTTTTTCTATATTCTTTAACAATCAAAAGTAGATATTGCTTTTGCTCTTCATTAAAGGTGATCAACTTATTAAATTCTTCCATTAATGCAATACCACGTTCTGCAATATCATTGACTTCTCTCATTGACCGTATTATGTCTCTTCCGGCTTTATACTCCTCATCGGCTGGCCAGTCAGCAACATCTTTTTAAATTGGATGATATTTCAAGTATCTCAAAGAAACGTAATGAATTACTAGACACGAAGTCTTCGATATTTTTTCTTGCAATATCTTTGGTATCCAAACTTATTCGCTTCGGAGAGAAATCGAGACCTTCATTATCTAATGCTTATACCATTTTTTGTTTGGTATCTAAAGCAATTTCGTCATCAAAAAATGCAAATGATACGAGCTCCTCTGACAAGTACCACAAATGTCCTATAATTTTTTTTAAAGCAACTTTGGATAGAGCTGGATTTATATTTTCGAATATAATCAGGTCTTTTAATAGCTGCCAGTCATTTCTGGGCGCTGACGAAGAAACAGACGCTTGATACCAGTATTTAAAGTAAATCATGACTGAAAAAATGCAAACATCTTTAATTCCTTTTTCTTCTTTTTTGGTCATTTTGAGCTGGTGTCTAAATAAGAATATTTTCAAGCAATACATGGATTTTGGCATCCAACGAGCCCTGTGTAGTCCTGGTGGCATTCTAAGCAATGTTCGTTTCTCAGGAACTCCTCCTAGGTAAATAATGGTGAGGTCGAGTAGCTCTTTATAATCATCTCGCGGCTGATACTGATTAAGTTGATTTTGAGCGAAGGAAATCATATCCTGAGCTACGTTTTAAACTAATTTCAGCGAATGAGGATCAGATGTTACTGTTTTGTAGCCGGTCTGGTCAATTTTGCTCCAGTAGTTCTTAAATCTTTTGAAAATTAAAATATCAGGCCCACTTGAAGAACTTAGTGTTGTGCTCACGACAGCTTCTAACACTATCTCTAGTATATGATGGCGACATGCAAGCCAAAGCATATCTTTCTCCATTTTTTGCTCCAGTAGTATGCACGCTCCATTTCTTAGTCCCGAGTTAACCGCCGTCGTATCAAAACACATGCACTTTACTTTATCGCTCAATCCCCATTCCAGTATTGTACCATGGACAGCTGACGCACATGGCTCTCCTGTTCCACGGTCTAGTTTTGGGACCGATAGTAGTTGTTCAATTCCTTGTCCTGACACCAAAATAGGAAGACGATCCAGGGTTTCATGCCCAGTAATATTTTCGAGTAGCTTTCCAATCACAGTGAACAGTCAAAGGCAAATTAGTTTTGAATTCACGTTTTAAGGACTCCGCTATCTCTTTACGATGCTTTTGACGCTCACGGCGAACGGACGGCCTGTTGACAGTAAATTCCATGGGGTCAGAGCCTGCACTTTTCAGTGTAGATGTGATTACAATCGCAGCTTTTCTGTCACTTAATTTGGCTGGGTCAATGCTTGAAGCTAAATGACTATCCATCAACTCTACTCGACCTCGTTTACGCGCTGGTGGCTTAGCCGTAGAAGGACCGGTAGTCACAATTTCAGATGAAACGCTTGTGTCTGAGTCTGTGCTAGTAGTTGCAGACGATGAAAACAAAAGTTGTGTTTTTAATGAGATGATACGTTCAGATTTACGCTCGCGATTCTCTTAAGCCGTTCTTGTTTCTTTTGAACTTTTGCCTCTTTAATTAAACTTGCTTTGTGCACTGCAGCTATTAGCCTTCTACGGTCCTTCTCACGTGATGCAAGAAAAAACTGTCTATCTTCTTCAACCTTGATGATATTTAAGGCATTAACATGTGCAATATCAAACAATCCATTTATTTTTGCTGCCATTGCTTGTCTTTTTGTCTTATTGCTTGCGAACGTTTTTCCTTGCTCTTTTTAAGATTTTGCCACTCTTTGAAGTATTGTTCCACTTTAGCAATCACATGTTTCTTCGATCTGGTCGGTACTTCAGCCTTTTCCCATATTGCCAAGACGTCGCAAGCAGTCAAAGTAGCAGAATCACGAGTACATTTATTGTTTTCGATTTTGTAGTAAAAAAACAACTGCTATACTTCTTTGATTGATGACAACTTCGTTGCACTCAAATTAGGCGTCATTTGACCAACTAACCAAATGTTTGTTGTATTTTTTGTGGAAACAGATCCACTTTCTCCGCTTTTTGACGACATGATAACACTATAAGCGATAAAAAAAAAACAGACGACGTGCGGTCTCGCACGGCCGAAATAGAACTAACTTGAGCGAGTTGCGGGGTGTGACCTTGAGAATGTCAGGCAAGAGGGGGTGAGGGGTGTCAAATTGAGAACAAGTGCTCGTTGACGTGTCATATAAACAAGCAAAACTCATACCCTGTTGTAAGCTCTTTCATAAAATTGTTTCTTGATCGGTTGTCTTATTTTAAGTTCTTTTTTAATTTTAAAATGTTGGTCGCGATCCATAAACGTCATTTAAAAAATCAAACAAAAAATCTGTATTCATATTAAAGCATAGAGAACATAATTAGAGGGTGCCCTGTTGATATTTTTCACTTTGAAAAATAAATACCACCCTAATGAAGATATTAAATAAATGTAATTTTCTGTATTTTTTATAGAAATCTCGTATTTTTCACTAATTTCTAATAAGATGTACTAAGACCTAGATCAGAATTAAGCGCCTCCTCGCTGCATATTCACATTAAAAGGGATCACGAAACAGAAATCCTTTCGTAATATCTACGACAGAGATGGATTCCTAATACTTTCTTCAATTTCGTGCGTTTCGTAATTTACGACGCAAATTTGGAGAAGATAAATTGAGTTTATAATTAAATTATATTAAATCGGTAGGGAAGCTGACTGGATATTCAGAAATCGTTACGCTCGTTTAATATATAGGGTAAGGTTAGATACTTTGCCCTCTGTTGTTTAGTACAAGACTTTTTTACATTATAAAAAAAATCGTGCAGTGTGAGACTAGGTTCCCACGGCATTATACTGCACATTATTTTCCAGGATGAAACTTACCGAATAAGTAGTGGCGCATACATTGATTATAGAACTGTTCACACGTTTATTCTGCAAAAAAACGTACACAGTTAAATACGTTTATCGAATACTCACCGGACTTGTCAAGCGAACCGAATGAACTTATAACGTATTCAGTCCGCAATTTACAGAGATCGCTGTATGAAAACTGCGGCTATTTGTCTTTTAAACAAATAAAAATGTACATATAGTGCAAACGCCCCGTAGATTTGTACGTTAAAATCGAATTAAATAAAAAACAGAAGGCGCATCTCCTTGTGAACCCAGGCTGAGACATAAAATCCCGAGGAATTTGCTATAAAAATATTTAATAAAATAAACTAACAACTTACACCACAAAGCCAGCGATCGATTATTTAACGCTTATTCAAAAACCGATTAAATATATCTCTGTAGTTATAACAGATGACCAAATTCTGGTAACGGTCTACGCTTGGACAGAATATAACGTATAAATTATAAATGATTGTAAATAGATACAGTTTGTGAACGCGCATAAAATAAACAATAATATATTGCATCGATTGAGATTATTATGTTAAGTATTGATCAATCTATCGTCGAGGCATACATACTTTCTAACAATCAGTGTATTTCAAATAAGGCCTTCGCACTGTCTCAGTTGAGGGATCAATCGACGAACTCCCCATTGCAGCAACAAGGTCTAAGATCGACGGTCTAATGCATTACCTGAGATATGGAGCGTATAGTTGAATCTGTATTAAGTAAAAAATCCATCGCTCAATTTGCCCGCAAGCCGGTTTTAACTACATACAATCAGAGCTCTTACTGCACCGCTTACTGGCGCTGACAAAAATCTTATTTTGCTACCACCGTAAAGGAAGCAATCGACAGAAGCTTACAAAAAAAAAATTGCGTCATTATTTCGTTCTTGCTAATCATGACACGCGCAGAATTCCCATCGTGTTAATCTCAGTTTTAAATGTGTGACAGGCTAGTTAGATTTTTTCTCCTAAAGTACAATGAGTAAAAAATCAAGAATTGTGTTTGTCCTTTTGTCACGTTCGCACCGCTGAACAGATTGCAATGAAAGGATATTGTCGGAAATCACCTTAGAATGACCATCCATTTGATATATATCCATAATAGATATTTCTATATTTTATTATAATAATTACGAACATCTCTGTTAAGCGGTACTTTCGAATTCCGTCTTGAACACGCAAAAGTAATTTTTACGTCTATCACTTTACAATGCTTATGGTTTTGGGACGAACGATATACAGATGTAGAACAATATCTTTTTAAATCTTTGTACAATTTCTTTTATGAAATTCCAGAAAAAGGTAATTGGAAACTACGAGAAAATTGAGAACAGAAAAAAAAATTAATATTGCGAAATATTTATTTACGCGCAGCGCAGCAAGTGGGAATATGTATATAGATGTATACATGTAAGGGTGGACTTATTTTATTGTTTCAGTTTATAATTCACATGTCATGTAAAAGGCCATACAAATTTTACCACAAAAAACATAAATAATAAAGACATATTTGTTCAGTTGATATATTAAAAAAAATAAGCAGGGACACACGAAATTCTTGATGTGGATCAATAAACATCAAAAATTTCGTGATCAATCAAATTTCACATTTACTATTTAGTCGAATTCAAGTCAAACATCAAACCGACAAAAATTTCGCATTCCCATATAATCCGGTGTCGACGCGCAGACGCGCTATTTAATTGTACGCGTCAACGAAAACGACGCGTACAATTTATAGGAGGAAGGGCTTACGCGGAGCCGGCGGAATATCGAGCTCGTAGGGGGCGGGAGCGGCGCGGGCGAACACGGCCATCGGTTATAGGAGACTTCCTGCGCTCCGTCGATGGTTACCGGTTTTCCGCGCGGAAAAATGGCGCGGATATTGCGATGCAAACGGCTGTGTGTTCGCTGCTGTATAAATAAATATTCAATTATTATATTTGGTATAGTTAATTCATGTGAAATATAAAGGAAAATTACACAACGCATTTAAAAGTACTGTGCTTGTTTACGAATCAGTAGAATATGATATTCATAAAATTTATTTCATGTTTTAATGTAAAATGTGATATATATATATATATATAAAAAGTACTACGTGATTCAGTTTTCAGTATTTTTCGGCAGATCGCAGTTTTTTTTTAACAGTCGAGGTATTTTTATTACAATGAAAGTTGTGTGTCGGAGAAAATTCAGGAATCGTAATGTTAAATTTCTTTCATTTATTTAGACGGCAGAACCCTCGCCATAGTTACTGCTTAGAAATATGCTAAGCGAATCCGAAAAATTTTAAGGAATGTCGATCGTTCCATCCGCGTCGTGTTGGCCACTTAATTTAACGTCTCTCACGGGTAGAAATACGAAAGGTGAAGTATTCCTGGACGTAGTAGTTCGCGGATGTTGAGTATTTTTACGACCGCGTTTGAGTTCGCTTGTTTTTATTTATGTGGCGCGGTGAGACTGCCGAGACGAAGAAATCGTATTTATACGAGAGTGGGATGCTGTGTTTATTTTGTAGTTAGGTTGACGATTTTACGTATCGAATTTTATGGGATTTGATTTATAGTCGTCCGCTTTGGGTCTCATCGTCTAATGATAATATTTCTTATAATCTATTTAAATGAGTTCGTACAATCATAATATCTGATTTAATCTATTCAAATGGAGCATCGATAGAAATATACAAATATATTATTTTTTGGCTAATAAAACACTTTGTAAATTTTGATTTTTATAATAGGATTTATAAAAGACAAACAAGCATGCGGGCCATTGGAAAGTAGATGTTCATCGCTACTCTTGGACCCACGTAACTTTAAGTCACAAGTGCGTTGTCGGCCTTTTCAAAGGTAGTACGCTTTTTCTTGGAGACCCCTTGTCGATTTTCATTGGGATTACCGTTCATGGTATGAATCATTCCAAATCTCCACCGTACATGGCAGAAAATCACACATGAAGTATAGAGTATGAACGCCACTCATCAAGATGTTGGTATTTTCGGCGAGAGGAATGATGGAAATCAGCGGGACAAATTAAGTTCAATATCTTTCAGAGTGCTCCCCATAGTATAAGCGATAGAGCATGTACAAAGATGTTACATCTTGTCTCAGAGCCGACGGCTTAAGTTGGCAGAATACTAGTCGCCGATTCGCAATGTTTGATTTTGGTTACAGCTTATAGGCAAAAGTTAATATTGGGTTGCCCCAGACCAGAGGTGACGACAATGCTCTAGATGAAGTTGGACTTATAACGTAGCTTTATAAAGTCTTGTAAAATAATAGGCGATGATTCAACTTAAGCTTAGAAGCTAGTTTTCATTTACTGTCCAAGTTGTCACGAAACTGAACGCTGCTCGATACATCGATAACAGATATCCCGATACTCGTTGCGGCACTAACGCTCTCCAGTGCGGAGAGCTCCTGCAGGGAGTATAAGGGTCGAAGGTCAATGCGCAAATTACGTCTTTCGGGGATCAAATTCGACGAGGTTAAGTTTACCCAATACCAAGATTCGTTCTAAGACTGCCTCCGTGTCAAACACAAGTAGGTTTCGACACTCGGCAACACGGTTCCGTGAAACATTAGTGTAGCTAAAGTATAGTGCATCCACAATATTGTCATCTGCATACAACGAATGTTACCGATTTTATGTAAATCATTGATATACAGAATGAAAAGAGTAGGCTTGGGATGTGAGCAAATACCGTCGATTGTTTGACTTTGATTGTGCGTTAGTCCCTCCGTCAGTAATCATCCGTTCCGTGAGAAAATTGTTAATCCACCTACATAATTTCTTGGGAAGCCCGTAGAAACAAATAATCAACAGACATGCTTATATTGAAACGCCTGTGCCAGGCCCTATCAAAGCCCTTTGCTATATTCAAACGAGCAGCCAAAGCCTCCCCCTTGCTCTCGATTACCTCCGTCCAATGATGGGTCATTAAAGTGAGAAGATTATCAGCTGAGGGGCCACTTTGAAAGTTGTGCTGGCGGTCATTAATCAACTGATATTCCTCTAAATACTCCAGAAGCTGGTAGTAAATAATGGATTCCATTAGTTATTTTAGATAATATTAGTTATTTTAGATAGTATTAGTTATTTTACATAGTATTATTTTAGATAATTTTGAGGTAATCACCGTAGGTCTATAACTGGACGGACCTGAGCTATCGCCCTCGATATAGTGTGCACCAAAGCAATCTGTCAGGAATCTGGGACTATGTCAAATGAATATGAGTGACGAAACAAGCACGTGGCGATCGATATCAATCCAGGAACGTATATTTCAAGCACGATGATAGGTATTCCATTAGGACCACTCGACTTGCGGATATCGAAAAAAAATTATGTTCTACGTATGGATATTTATGTAAAACTGATATTCGCCATAGAGTTCTCGTTTCGGATAATGGTGTGTAGTTTTGTGCCGCCATCATCCAGAGTCGAGTTTGACGTTAGGGAACATACCCATACTACGTGACTCATATTTTACAATTTTTTACCCCCTCCCCCCCTTCGGTGACCAACCGTAGTATATGCTAAGACCCCCAACCCCCTATTTTTCACGTAGTAATTCATAATTATGATTTTAAATCATTTTTTTCTTAACAGAAAGTTAATATAATCAAGGAGAATAAAACTTATGTAAAAACATATTATAACAGGTACTTACATTTTACTACTAGTTGAATACTATATAAGCACACCACTTCTGAATGAGTACACAAACTATCAGTCTTAAATCAGTTGACGTCCCGGCATTATTGCGTTAGTGTTGCCATCTGTGAGTTTAAAAAAGTGCTGAACGCTGCGCGTCATAATTTGAATATATCTCCGACAAAGCGCGAGAATTCTCTGACTACGTGATGTAGCCTTAAGGCACCCCCCCCCCCAATCCATGAACAGGTCACGTAGTATGGGTATGTTCCCTTAAAAGAGCGCGCAATAAATTACTTTGGACAGCTTTAACAAGAAAAAAAATGAGTAAGATCCTCGATTTGTCATAATACTTAGCAAAATTAACCTACGCTATACAAAACAAAATTTTGTTGATATGAGCTATTTTCCTATTTAAAGATCTAACCTGAGAAACTACAAGGTAACTAATAATTGCTTTAACCTAAACTGGACTTCTGATTGCAAAGCAGTTGATTCGAGTAAAATCTTTATATGACAGATCGAACTCTACGCAGGCGAAGCCGCGGCTGAAACGTTAGTGAATATAAGAGAATTTGGTAATGCTATTGAGTTTTCAGCTCAAATACATATAAATTGGTTCTAAAAAAATGGAGTCTGTTTTTTCGATAAGGATAAAAAAAAATGTTGAAAAGTAATCTTTTAAAAAACATTTTGTGACTACGATATACTTGGAACCTCGTTAGATTTTCTTTAAAACTATTTTGTGATTGTATCTGTTGATATGCATTAAACTTATTAGCTATTTTACTGAATATACAAAAACGGTGGAGTCTGCAGTCCAATCTCAAAACTTCTCGCAATTTTTGAGTCAAAAATATACACGGTGACTCAAACGATGAACTCGATCGTAATAAATCGATTCGTTTATAAGTTATTTGAAGAAACGACCCATTTATAATTTTTTTTTCCAACGGTACCTTTCAATTAAATCTACCGATTATAATGGGGTTAGCGGCATTTGAATAAGTTTGTTGAGGATTAAAATTGATTAAATTTTGGATAGAAACGATTATATACACTTAAAGCTATTAAAAAAGTTAAAGTAAATATTGTTTATGTTTATTTACAAAGTATTATTTATCGATCAAGTTTAAGGGAACCTAAGATCAATAATTTTGACGTGACAACGTCTTATAAATTGGTTTGCCGGGTGACACTTCAAGAAACTGCGTTACGCTCCGCTCACGTTATGCGCTCACAATGAGAGCGAGTGAGAGGCACGCGTCTAGCCCGCCTAAGAGCGAGAGAGACAGACATAAAAAGTGAAAGGCACGCGTCCCTTCCACTCAGATAGGAACAAGTTAAGTTGTAGTAAACGCTGTTTCATTGTACGCAAATGTATTGCAAGTTATTGTATGTATATTTGTATATAAATACGTATGTATGTGTAAAGGTAAAAATAAAATTTTGTTAATATGAAATTCAGTGCGAGATTCTTTGTATAAATTAATGTTTTAAATATAATTCTTTGTATAAATAAATGTTTTAAATTGTTACTATTATTTCATCCTTCTTCCTACTATACGAATGAATATTCACATTAAAATGATTTTACCACTCAAAGTCGTTGTCACGTAAAACTTTCGCCCGTATACCGACTTTTTTTTTTTGAATATTATTAATCCAAACTTAATCAATCAATTCGTTTAAAGTTGAATCTGAACAAAAGAAAAATATTTTTTCTTTAATTCGTTAATTTTTTTAGCTCATTTTGATGAGCTCTACGGCATGTCACAAAAAGTAAGAATAAACGGTGATTAAATTTTTGTAATTATTTGATAATGATGATGAAATTTTCTGGATCTGTCGAATCGTATTGTAAGTTATTTTTTAATTATTAATATACGCAAGTATCGAGTGTGTGATATCCATAAAATGCATCGAATGCTATTTGCGATCGCATATCTCCATTTAGTTTAATTGAAGACTCTAAATAACATTTATGAAACAGAAGAGCGCATAATCGTTATATAGAAAGATCGGTATCAGAATCAAGAATGAGATTAAATTCGGGGTTCGAGAAAGAACGGACTGTGAATGGATGAGAACGAGACCAGCCAGCTTAGCATGATGGCCTAGAGAAGACTATTTCTTCATTGGTTATATCGGCGCGAGAAAGATTGTGTTATAGAGATACACTTCTCTAAGGCGTCATGCTAGACCCGCAGCAGATCTAGCATTACGCTCCAGAGAAGTCTATCTCTATAGGACTATACTTCTTGCACCTATGTAATTAATGAAAGGGATAATCCTATAGAGAGACTTCTCTAGGGCATCATGCTACGCCCATTGTATTAGAAAACACATTAAAATGGAGAAAGTAACGGGATCGGCCTCACTATTGAAAGAGAAGAATTAATTGCTTCATTTTTTTATATCGCTGGATATAAAAAAAAGAAACAATTCATTCTCTGTCTATGCGGGCGGAGCGCCAGCGATAGCCAAGTGAGTACACGTACCGAAGCAGTCACAATCGCTACTCGCGTGAACGATGTCGGGAGAAACTTGTTCAGTAGTAAAAATAGAGTAGTAAACGTAGTAATATTTTACATATTTCCGGGTTACTTTTACTCAGGCGGGGTGAAATAGGGACGGTAAAACGTCAGCGGACGGCGCGCCGGCGCCGGCGCCCGGCGTCCAGAACCGGCGGCCGTCAAGGCCGACTCTGACACCTGCTATTTATTAGATTTACTTCGATCTAGGATAATCCCGCCGGGGGCCGGCCCTCGGCTGCGCTGCGCCCTTATTGGCAATTACGCCGTTACAACCGCAAACATTATGCGCGCAATAAACAAACTATAACCCGTTCCCTTTGCGTGTCATGAATATATAATTAAGGACAGAGGGCGAACGTTAAGTTGGTTAATTTAAGATGTCCTCTATATTTGATTCCAGTGCCTGTCAATATAACAATTATCTAATGAGTAAAAGAAATCCATTAGAATATTTATTTTAATGATTAGAACATTTTGTATAAAATATAATATTATTACACTCTATGGTTTAACAACTATAGAAATTTATGAAATGCTAATAAATTTCCTACTAAGTTATAATCGACACGACAGAAAATTTAATTATACACAGTGCCCGATACAGAGGTAACAATTACAGTAAAATTTATACGATTCTGTTCTCCTTTCCTTTTTAATGAAGTCTTTTACAACTCCACCAGTATAATCCGTATCGTAAATGTCAAGATAAGGCCTCGGCGAGTCCCGGGACACGCTCCTGGAACAATCCACTAGCGCACCCAAACAAATTTATAGCTCATAAACGGGCCCCCATAAAAACGACAAATAAAAAAAGTTGACGATTTAGATAAGAACCATCCTAAGTGATTTGTTTCGTTTCAGTGGTGGTCTACAATAAAAATAAATGACCGTATAAAATTGGATTCAATAACAGTTCCACCTTCGAGATCGAGATTGAAGCCTCGGGTTCGACGACCTTACGTTATTGGCCAATAAACTACAAGGTCAGAAATATACATATTTTTTTACCTTCGGTAAAGAAATTTAGCCTCAGGGCACTATGAAAAGCGTCATGCTAATATAGGTAATAAAGCTAGAACATTAAAATTTGGGTTGAGCTGCGCGGAAAATTTATGAGGGTCTGAGAAATTGGAGTGAGCCGCAGTTTTCCTCTATTGTGTGAACTGAACAAAACAGCCTCTGCGATATATTCTGAAATCACCGTGAGCCCGGGAAGCCGAATGCCGTCGTAACTCCTTGGAGCAGCAATGCGAGGAAATTCTGAATATATGGATCTACCTGTTTTATTATTCTATCTATACGGTCGAAATACTTTCTAGGAAGATAAAAAAAAGCTACATGTCAAGTTCTTTCAGCTGTTTATTAATAATAAAATATGATACAACGTTGAAATGCTTATAGTATTGTAAACCTTAAAAAACCGTTAGTTATACTGCAATGTCGTTTAGATATTTTATTGTTAGAACAAATTTATTTCAATACTATCTTTATATCATAATAATGTACTCTTGAATTTTATACGTTGATTTTCCATTCATTTAGTCGGGAAATATGTATATTTTTATTTATTTTTCTATACATTATTATCTGAACTGTACACAGGTCAAAACAATATAATAAGACTAATTATTCATTTTTAGTTTTCGTATCCAAAACATGTCGAAGGGGCTTTATTATTAAATGTATGCTGAGTGTCTACTGTAAAAACATGCCGTCAAATCTGAATAAGCGCTACTGGCATGTGGGCATGTTTTTCACGTGGTGGCTGAAGGCTATTAGGACCCCTTTTGGTAACGTAGATATAAAAACTCTGTTAAAATGTTTTATTTTTGTAAAAATAAAGAAGTTATCAATAAGATTCGCGATCCCGACTGTGCGTATGATGAGCAATGTGTTCATCTCTTTCCACGTATCGTTCATCTGCAAATCCAACGTTTCTGATTAGCGTCAGCATCGACGTTACTGTACTATATATTTCCTTGAAACAAGTACTTCTAGCTTTTGTATATAATAAAGGTATAATATCGCCCTCCCCGACCGCATAATGTCGGCGTCTCAATAAGGGGGTTTCGCGTGACGCCAAACATTTTCGCGCTTCGGTTACATAGAATTTAACCGGAGCAAAAGTGATTTATTGGGCTCTCATATTAGCCTTTGTCTCGCGACGGCCGGCGTTTTGTGCGCGGACTTGATGTAGGTGCGATCGTCCCGCCGCCGCCCGGGACGTCTCGATTAATGCGCGCGCAGAGATTGCGATACGTGCGCCGGGCCCGCGCGGGTGGAGTCAGCAGGGTTAGCTTCTGGAGAGGATGCTGCAGAGAAGTATGTGTTGATTAACTGCACTCGTCATGCATTAACCGCACACGTCGATGATACTGAACAGCGCGTACGTGAAAACGCAATATAAGTTGTCATGAATGAAGAAGAACTGTTTGTAGAAAAAGTGTTCTTTCCATTGGAGTACGAAATGCATGGACGCTGAGAATTTTCGCTTCGTAAACGTGTTGATTGCCGACGAATTTGAGAAAAAAAATCCTTCTGTATTTAGATATTTAAATTTTATTTTCCAAATTTTAACTTTGAGAAGTGCGCAGTCGTTTTTGGCACTTGGAACAGCCATCGGAATTATTGTTTAATAAATTTTATCATGTTCTATTCGGAACGTCTTCTTAATGGTGAATCAAAGAAAATCGCTATATAAATCGCTGACGATTATAATCAAAATATATCTATATATATATATATATATATATATATATATATATATATATATATATATATATATATAAACTACGATTATTTTTCTTAACAATATATTTGTTGTAAAAATAATTTTAGTTTTTGCTGTCATTCAGAATGAATTATAATAAATTATAAAACGGTGTAAGTTATATTAATTTATTGTTTAAGAGGTTAAAACATTATCTACAAATCAATTGCTCGTAAGAAAAACTACGAATTTCTCATTCTTACTAAATTTTCTTCCTTCGTAACACATGTTTTTACATGACATAAAATATACAAGTTTCTTGCACTTTCAGCGTTCGTTTCCATTTTGGGAAATTGTGAAGAAAGTTTTTGTCGTATTACTTTTATTCTAGAAAGTTTGCAGTCTCCAGAGCTCCAGATGTCTTAAAATTACCGGATTCTCGTTGAAATATCATATCTTTTATTTAAGACTTTTGACGCGTTTCAAGTTATTTTTATTCTCGTATTCGTTCGCTTCACCTCATTTCTCGAGAGGCGACGATGAACGAAAATACGTGAGAATGTTTGGTTTTGAGCGATATACATCATTTGTCTGGAACACAAGGAGATCCGAAGGAGGCAGCGATCGATCGATGTCGGGCGGAGGCTCTTCGGCAGAGGATAGAATTGTGCTGAATAACTTGATTTTCACGGGCTATTATATACTACTGTGGTTAGTATATGTAACGATTTTCTATCGTACCTTGAAGTTTTGGGTTCCCAATAAAGTACATTTTTTGTTTAACAACGGATGAAGTGTACAATGCCCCACTGCTATCGGGTAGTTTGTCGTAATAAGGGACTTACCCTGGTCAGCAGGAAATGGGCAGCAGTGTCTTCTGCGAAATTTTACATATACTGCTATTATCAACCTACTGTCAAGCGTGGTGATCGTGGCAATGCCCTTTCATGCTAAAAACCATAATATCACGTCCGATAGTCCGCGGCGACCCCTCTATTCCTGGTTACGGTAGCGGTCACGGTAACGGAAGGGCAAAGCGTGCTAAGGGTCCCCGAAAAAAATACGTTAGGAAAGGGCTATGTCCAACAGTGGACAGACACAGGCTGATGATGATGGTGAATGAAGTAGATAATTTATTAGTACAATAATTCTTTCATTGGTGAACGTTTCTCGTATCGTTAATTTTTTTTTGCATTATAGACTTTTATGTCTTATTTTTCACGAAAAATTGGAAGGAAAGCGATCACCGAGGCGTCCAATTTTCATAAGTGTATCTAGGTCTCATTCCGGCGTTTCGGCCGGCTCTCGGGGAGCGGATAAGCTGACCCGTCCGGTAGTCGAGCAGACGCATGGAGCTTATCTCGCCTTGGCTCGATACGTCTATACGTCTATCGGCCCCGGTTATCGCACATGACCTATTAACTTCATCTCTACGCCCGCCGGTACTGGTTCAGAATGTTTCGGACAAGCGGTCTGTACTCTTTCGTGTTTTTGTTTACACTATTATGGACTAAATTTCTAAAAGTTCTTAACTTGGTACAGGGACATCATAAAAGAAATCCACTTTCTAATCCTATATTTACATCAGTATAGAGTTTCAGGAGATTTTTAATACAAATAGGGTTATGCAATTTAGAAATAAAAGTTATTTATCGTATCAATATTATTCAACCGGTAAAGCTATATGATAGTATTGATATTCTTCATTTTAAATGTAATTATCAGTCTTCGAACTTTAGAGCCCATAGAAATAGTTCAATTGTAACCGAAACGGCTTAAGCCGTAATGAAATGGGCTAAAGTTTATTGACGCGGGCGCACGACGTCATTATTAGCGGCGGGGCTTGATTAAATACCTCCGGAACTATTTCGGTAAAATGGCGCATTGAACGTAAACTTTCAGTCGGGGCGGCCGGCGCCCATGCAAATTATTTCAGCTCGTGTCGCCCAAGGGGGGGGGGGGAAGGGATGAGATGTCGAAGCCTTTCCGTGTTATTAATTAAATTAATACGCACTTTAATTACACGCGACGCGTTACGGCGACTTAACTCCCATAATTGGATTGGACGGCGTCATCAAAGGATTGACTAAGTGCGATACCGTATAGGATTATGATAGTGTGAAAAATCGTAGTAAACCATTTATCGAGTCATCATATTTACAGCGGTTTATGTATTTGCTAAGGCGTGTGGTAAGTATTTCTATATTTTATTGTAACTAAAATAGTGTACCTTACTCACCATATAAAAGCAGTAGAACTAAGCAAACTTTTTATAAAACCGTATTGTTTTTAAGGTACCTATATTTACATGAGGACTCCTTGAAACTTTCTTAAAAATCGTGGGCTACCTATCTTCGGTCACATTGCGGACAGTTAGATTGTGTGAATATTTTCTTCAACTTTCAGAATCGTACGGCAGGCGGAGAAGCTTGTATGAATATAACTATAATTATATTCATACAAGAGGTTCTGGTGACAGAGATATATCGCGTCTGAGGCTGACCTGCCGCCCTGGCCTCCTTGCAGGCCAACATCATGCTGTGGCGCACGTCGGGGTTGTCGTCAGCGATGGTCTCGCCCACGGCCACGAACCGCTCCACGGCACAGCACACGGTCGCGCCCACGCGCTGCACCGCCGCGCCGCCCGCGCCCGCCGCGCCGCCTTCGCCGCGCGCGCTCACCAGGCTGCTGATCTAAAACATTACCGCGAATTGATGATTCATATCGTTGCTGCAAATATATTTTTTTATGTAAATGTATATTTATGTTTGCCGCCATTTCTAAAACGTTTTAAACATGACCGAAATGGTTTTATTCAAATTGGGAATGGTAAATTGAGGAAAATATGTCAGCACCATAGTACGTGCATTTCGTTCGGTGCAAATATAAAAACGTAATAATTTAATTTTTGGTGCCGTTGTAAATTTGTAGACGCTCACCTGATATATGCTTATTGACTTACTTATTAATGTAAAAAATGTTAGTTTAACACATTTTATTAATATGTAGGTTATCATTTTTTATTTCAGTGCGTCACGCTATCCGTAATATCAGATGCCACGTATACCTGCTTGGTATTATAGCATCGTGTTTTATGAACGCCGTGTTCTAAAAATGTAAATTCAAGTATATTAATCTTCACGTTAAATATTATGAGAAACAAGTGCAAATTTTTTTTTTTTATTAATTTACTTCGTTTTCAGAAAATACGTGTCAGGGAGACCTGTATGTTTTTTGTTTATAGCAGCGGAGAAGGAGTAACCATTGATATCGTTTGAAGCTAAATTCCAATTTTTTTTTAGCTTTATTCGACGGCACCGATTGAATAATATATAGTATACATTTTCAATTAGTAAGAATTGCAGAAGTATGTAATTTTCTCGGATAGGAATCTATGGTAGCAGAGCTAAATAAATATAGTAATAGCAGAGCTAATTATCTGTAGCCAGATGATTTCTTGTCGATATATGGGAGTAGTCATGTAACGAATTCGTCAGCAGATAACTGTATGTATAGTGTCTTGCTTGGCACATAAAAGGTAATAATTTGTAGCGAAAATGTGACAAAAATATTGCCAAAAAACAAAAAAAATAATCTGTTGATCCGATCGCTACCAAACTTCATAGGGAACGTACCCATATGGGTATATGAGTACGTTCCCTATGAATATATAGGTGTGTCTATATGAATACATAGACATGTCGACTCATACATATATATAAATTTACTTATTAGTTTGCTCGAAAAATATGTAGATTATGTTTCTCAGCAGGTACTTTTGTACTAATATTTTTCAATATCAGATCGTAGTTTTATATGCTTTGCGATAAACTTTTTGTGACACCAGTGTGCTTCTTAGATTCGGAAACCGATTATTTATCATTATTGCGTCAACGTAATAGCTAGGAAAAGCTACAAAGAATGACAAAAAAAATTGTAAATCCGTGAAAACTACATGTATATTATAACGTATATTAAATCAGTTCGCGGCTAATAAAGTCAAGCTAAAATACATAATCAAATTAACTGGTGTTCTCCAAGTTTGCTTATTACACGGACCGCGTCTAATTATCTCCTATTGTAATATAAATAAATCCAGTAATGAATTGAGAAACGGTAATTCTGCAATTTCCCGCTTAGCAAAAACCAATTTCACTCCGAGCAGCATATTCAAAGCAAACAAAACGAAACAAATTCTTGTCATAGTGACTTCTAAAGCAAAGGAAATCCGATGTAAACGTCGCGAGTGGAGGCGCTCAAACACCGCGACCAGAGGGCAATTTATACAACAAAACCTCAGTGTGATTTGCGGGGCCTTTTGGTCCGCTCCGCCTCAGGGGACTTAAGTTTAAATTAGTGCGATTTAATACATTTAAGACGTTTTGAAGCCGGTATATATTCCAATAAACGCACATCGGTGAAAACATAATAATTGATAATTGAATGTGAGTTTTCTTAAAAATAAGTTTGAATTATGTTTTAGACAAGTACTGATTATCTATTATTAACATAAATCAGGCGTTTGCTAATCCTTCAGATGTTTGTTTTACAAATGATTTTAGCCCAGAGCCTGTTCACCGTCATTTGATGATGATGATACTTATAGTTTGTGATACTCGCAAGAGTAATTTGTAGTACTGACTCATAAAAAGGCATAAAAAGGTTTTGTTGAAAACAGTTTTAAAATTATCAAATGAGGTGTCACATAAACAAAGGTGATATAATATTTAAAAATAGATGAATATTTTATTTATAAAACAAAATATTCGTCTAATGTTATTTGCAGAAAACCATCAATTCCCATCTCAACGTTCGGAAGCTCAACTCGATTAATTATTGTTTCATAATCTTAATCTTCTATATGTACAGATGGACGACGTAAGCGCAATCGATTTACAAACGTCAAATCTCCAATATTGAAACGATGAGCAAAGCGACGCTTTATCGATCGCTAACTAACCACAGCTTCCCCGTTAATTTCGCATAATACGCTCTTGGCCGCTGTGTATGCTTTAAACTTTATCAGTAAAATTAATTAGTACCTAGAAGCATGATACAATCATTGTTATACAACAATAGCGTACTCTAGTAACTAGTAGGAAAGCTACTAGTACGTGAAACTAATTAGAAACGTGTAGAGCGATCGAAAGTTTTGTATAGAAATTTCTAGATTGTTCTTTCGCGTTCTGGAGGCCCACATAAAGCGATACTGATGGAAATTCGAGGGAGTCGTGCTAGTTAAGTTCTATCCGAACAACGAAGTAAAGCAGGAGCTAAATTTATGGTGGTTTGCGAATTACTAAGTAATGTATTAGGGAAAAATAAAAACGGCCAAGTGCGAGGCTGATTCGGGTGGAGAAGGTGTGTGAAACCCTCATAGTAGGTTTTTTTTTATCATTATGAAAGGCAATAAAGTGTGAGTGTTTGATGTAAATTGTTATACTTAATTTATTCCGAATCTCAGTATTTTTTAATTACGTGTACGATTAAAATTATCATTTTATTACAATAATAAAATTTTGATTTCATCCATTATTTCAATAAATATGTAAGGTAATAAATAACTCCTATATTAATTCGTTAATATTAATAACAAAGGAGAGGGCCTTGTAATTCCTTAAATTATAAAAAATTGTAACAAAAGTTTTTATTTATAGAGCACAAATAGGTTTTAGTCAAAATATGCTTTATATTTACGTACTGATGATATTCACTTTTTTTTTGTATCATAAACTAATGCGACATCAATTTTTATAACATGACGAGTTCATCTTAAGAATAAAATAAATGCGTGAAAATTGTGATTATGTAATACTTTTAATATATTGATATATTACATATAGATAAAGTGTTTGATATCATAAATTGTTTTATGTCTTAATAGTTATTAGAAGTTTTATTTGCAGGTTTTAATATATAGAAATGTAATGTCTAATTTTAAGTGATTCTGATCGGATTTTTAGAAAATGTGAAATAAAATGAAGACTACATTCTATTTTTTTTTATTCTCATGTAATATTTTGTTTTTTCAGCAGCATTTGATTTCGGGTTAGGCGCCAGACGGAAAGACAGGACATTTTCTGGGAATACATCGCTATCTGTAGCAGCCGTTATTCTCTGTTAACTTTAATGAGGAAAGTTTGTACGCAGTTGTAACAATTGATGGGTGTTAGTACAATAGCATTGCACCTTTTCAAGATCAGAATACATGGTCGTCGTTTACAAGATGTTTAATATTGCACAAAATTTTTCAAAAAAATAGCATGAAAACCGCCTTCAAAAACCGAATTAAATATTTTTTTCAGACAGACTTCAAAAATTACTATTTCGTTGTTTTTAGAGTCGGTCGCTCAGCTAAAGCAAGCCAAAAGAATATATAGTATATAAACATGAATATAAAACGTTAAATATTGAGTTAAAAAAAGATCTTCTTAGAAGAGACACACCTGTGTCTGATTTATCTTTAGCTGGGACCGATTCCAAAATCTAGTGATTAGTTATTTTTGAAGATTAATTAAAAAAAAAATAAATAGGTTTTTTTTTGTACGGAGCAAGTGGAAAAGTAGTTCCGGTCCTGAATTTATTGTCCTCTGGTAATCATTCCAGAAAATTTACATTCCTAGTTGGAGTCTAACTACCAAATTATTCTTATGTAACCTACATAAATTATACTTAACTCATATAATATAAAAGTTCTACAACTCATACAGATCACATTTTCATTTACTTACACATTAAATTAATTCACCCTATCACTCCTGTTATCACTAACGAATTACAATGTGGTCCTGCTAAGATTGTCACGTTAGAATTATATAAATGAATTATGAAATTATGTAGGTAGATTAATAAGTAATTACGTTTAATTCTATGTGTACTAGGTTTTACTAATAGTCGTTAAGGAATAGTTTTTGTCGACAAATCGCAGTTTTATCCCCCAACTCCCTAAACGTTAAGGAGTGCTTTGGCTTCCGTAATCAGCTCAGCAGCATGGTATGATAACTACCATAAGCAAACACTTTAACAACTAAAAAAAGAGCTTGAACGTGCTTATATATACATGCCTATAATACTTGAGGGTTTCCTTCGATTTTCCTGTGATTCTGTCCTTAGATCCTGACTTGGTGACGATGGGACCACCTCGAGAGTATATCCTTTCAAACAAAAAAAAAAAAGAAAAATCGAAATCGATCCAGGAAATAAACGCTGAAGATAAAACAAAGAACAAGGAAAAGAACATGGAACATCTTCCTTGGCGCTTTCATATTCAACTCAAAACGGCAATTTTTTTTTTGATTCCATAAAATTTGATTTTTTTTTAGTATCTAATGTTTATCAATACTATCGATGGTTCATTGATATTTAATTTGTTAAGAATAAAGTGAAAAAAATGTTGGACATATATAACTTTTCAGAATCATATTTTGGTTCGGTCTTGCAGGAATTCGTTGTCATGTGCTTACCGCGACAAACTTGATATGTTTATTCTATCACTTTCAAATCCTGGTAGGAGCGTTCTGTCTGTTCTTCGTTGTAATCTCCTAAATAATCGAGAAATATCTCCAGATAGAAAGTGTGATTTTATAGCCACATTTGAACTTAGATTTTTTAAGGCTTTTTAGCATTTTTTATAGATTGGTGTAAAATTTAATGTTTTATGGTTACATAATTATTGTTAATGTATTCTTCACGTCACTTCACTAATTCTTTACGATTTAACTTCCGCAATAGTCAGTTTTAAGAAGTTTGCATCTTTAATCAATATTCGAGTTTGAAAACCGTCAAAAATTCCGAATTTTAATTTTTTCGTTCTTAGTTTTGCAATTTTTTTAACAAATACAGGTAGAACATTTTTCCTCTTTATTTAATATTTTAACAAATTGTTTCATTCTCCTTAGCTTGATATGGAGTGGTGGAAGTATGATTTTATTTTTAACTTTTTTATTAATAGCTCATTTACGACTTTAGCATTAGTAATGGTTAATGATTTAGTCGTCAGCCATATTTTTTTTTCTGGACAATGCTTTTCCCATTTTTCTCAAATTCGACTATAGGCAAATAAATCAAGGATATTTTAAATGCGCCAAGGAATGTGTATTAAATGCGCTTAACCGTTTAAGACGAATGAAAATATTGATTTATTACTACCAACTACAATAACAAAAAACTAGAGCTCATCCAATATGATGCAGCGATAACTGTAAATTTTAGGTTTTCAAGCACTATAAAATCCAGGAAAAAAAATTAGGGCAACACAAAAAATTTTCTTTTGTTAAGCTGCTATAATCAATTGACTCTGCAGACGTTTTTGCGTCCCTTCTAGTACATAATATATTGGATATTTTTTTTTTGCGAATTATGCAAATGTTAAAACGTTTTAATTTTTTTTGTTGACCTTGCGAATATGTTACGTAAGTACAAATAATTTTGGGTCAAAAATCTAAAATCGATCAGACCAGATTTTGTAACTTTCTTTATTGCGTTGCGTTCAATATACGTTAGTATATTGTGAATGTGAGTCTTTTTGTTTTGTATGTTGAAAAATTGTTAATAACTTTACTACAGCGTCACGCATTGCATTCAGTGATTATTCTAATATAATGCAATAATTTGGCATAAATAAATAACAAATTATGACAAAACATTGGATCGTACATAACAAAATATGTAAAGTTGTTTGTTCCGTTATGTGTAAAAGCACCAAAGCAACATGTTATTTGTGATAGTGTGAAAAATTAGTGAAAAATTACAACGAGACTGATCACAACGGCTAAGGATGTATGCCCGGATAAAGACCGCGTCGGATAATATAGAAAACGAAATAATTCAGGCACGTCAGACGCAGCGGCGGGCAGTTGTCTGAAAAAGTCGCGTGAAGACTCGCAAAGGATAAAACTGTGCGTGACAGGCCGCCGAAACGGCCGCCGCGCGCGCCCTCTGCTCAGTCGAAAACTAAATATTTTATTGTAGCTGTTTCGAATGTGATACGAGACGTTGTTGCTGGGACTGATATCGCGTGGCGATTTTAAATGTCTTTCTTTATATGCACGCCGATACATGGTAATATTTTTATATTTTGAAAAGTTATAAGTTACAATTTTGTCTGCTGTAAAAATTATTGTCGCACACCAATGTAGAATGTTTATGATCGTGCGGCTATGGTGTGATGTAGATGTGGCGACGATAAGCTATTGAAGTGCGATAAAATTAAAAACAAAATTATCACTTTGTTAGTTTTCTGTCATAGGATAAAAAGTTATAAAAGGATGAATGATCTATGAGATTTATTTAATGCATGTCGTTATACTTATAACCACATTATGTTTAAAATATACAAATGAAAATGATAACAAGCAAAGATTAAAGGCACAATAATATAAAATTATATTATTGCTTACTAATATATTATTTATTGTACATAATTTTTTAATTGGAAGAAAAAAAAAATCTCGTATGTGACGGTATTGTAGTATTGAAAATTTTGTAAGTTCTCTGTTTTACTCTTCTGTTTTTTTCAATATACATGCATTTTTCAGTGCCTGCGATGCAGAGATGTTGAATTTGAACCCCAATGCCATACTTCACTGAGTGATATCCTAACCGATTTCGAAAATTGAATAATTATCATCACTTTCTTCAAAGATGAAGAAAAACACCATAACGAAATTTACGCGTTACAAGGGCCCACCAAACTCTTCAAAGACATGTGAAGTTCCCACGCCACATTAGGCCGACGTAGAGTCTAAAATCCGGTATCATCGTTGTACGTATAATAGAAGCGGCACTTAAAACTTTTAAGTGGCTCCTATTTTAGTTTGCCTAATAAGTACAACTTGGCGATCTACTTTATAGTCACTGGTCTATTACAGAATTACAAAATAAGTGCTGCAAAATTATTTAAATTGATTTTCACAAGTACGTTTTGTTGAATTCGAAATACTCATCCTATCATTTTTTACAATAAAAAAATAAGACTTAATAAAAATGGCAGTTTTTTTTTATTTATAAAGTTTATATATTTTCACAAATACAATTTGTACCGTCTATTAGACAACGACGATTTTTTAATGATTTCCCTAAAATAAACTAATTACGAAGCTCTTTATAATTTTCATATGACATTTTTGGAAACTATTCATCAGGACCTCTTTAAGTATTTAATATTGACTGGTTTTGATTATTTTTTTATGGAATTTAAAAAAAAATCTAATAACCGGCAACTGTTACGGCAAAAACATAAGAAGATGCAGCGTTGACTCATGTTTAAAGAAATTATTTTGCTGCTGTATATCCGAAGACTATATATATTTAGATATTTAATATTCTCTAAGGAATGGAGATTCGTGATCAGTAGTGAGTTGTTATATGGATTGTACAGATTACAGAGGTGAATGAAATGATGAAACGCACAAAGGTGAAAGTTTCATTTTTTATGGTTACGATTTTTAATTTTGCGTTTCTAGGACGAAGAAAATGTTTATACTCTGATTATTGAGTCTTTCTAGCGCGTTTCATGGCGTCACAAACTTGTCTCATATCAGAACAGGTATTAAAATGGGATAGACCTTAGTACTGTTTTTTATAAGCCACCGAACGCCACCAAAACACAGACCTAGGGTTTTATTATGAAAAATCCTTTTCATAATATTTTTCGTTTTTATTTTTATAGCTTTTGAAAGTGGCAAACGAGTATGCGAGCCCCCGGTGAGTAAGTGATCACTGCGACATCTAGAATCCCAAGGGAGTCCATAATATATTGCCAGCCTTTTAGAAAAGATTCAGTTCTTTTCTTGAAAACGTCCTTGATGTAGTTGGTAGGAAACCTTGCTGATGATAGACTATTTTTGCTGTACGAGGTAAAAAGCATCTTGCAAAACATGCCAGATGCCAGAAAAAGATGCCAGAGCGTCAACTGTCAAGACTAACGATGGTGTTTTCGAAGGGTAGAACGGTGACTGAAATCAGTGGATTATAATTATATTGTAATCTTGCTATAATACGATATAATTAGAAATATAATTCTTCAGAGCATATTTCATAGTGTACGCGATAAAGCATGCACAGGGATGCTATATTTTTTAGCAACGTTGTGTTAAGCTAGGGGTCGCGCTGGTCAAACATTACAGAGTTAGTTAAGTGAACTCTTCAACGTTGAATGCGGTCATAGAGGCAGAGATTATTAGCATGGATCTGTCCCAGCCCAGGGGTGATTATAATATTCTAAGGTGATGTTTTGCCTTGAAATACTGTCCAATTTTACTCAGCATAGCAATGTTTTTAAAACCTAGATTTACTTTGTGTTCTAAATGGTTTCGAAAGCTTTTCGATATATGAATGACAAGGACCCTAATAGGCGGTATAGCAGTAAAGATAGTGCTCCCGAAGAATGAAGAAGAAACTAAAGGAGAGTTTTAGGGTTCTGTAGTTAACGAGGAACCTTTATGGTTTCTCCATGTCCGTCCGTCCATCGTCTGTCTGTCCGTCTCAATGTGACCAGATTTAGCAGGATTCTGCAATTATAGCAGAATCTTAATCCATCTTTAGGGCTTAATAGCAAAATGTGTCGCAGATCTGAAAAGATAGCAGTTTTTGATAGAATTTTATAAAATCTCAGCCGAAAATTAGAAGGATTAGACATTTGAAAAATGTCTGTTTCACTTAGGTAGTTGCGTTAGAAATGTACACAAGGATATGCGCTTAAAATATTTTATTTGTATGGAGTTTAAATTGGATAAAGCCGTGAGCGATCTTTTAGAATTTGGAGGAAATTCTAATCTAATTCTATGAACACTAAAAAGTTTTCGGGCCACATTTCAAAAAGCACCAAGATAGATGGAACTAAATTATCCAAATTTAGTAGATTTCGCAAAGGCCATGCCTATGTCCAATATGGCTTGTCAATGCCTATTTTTTCAAATGAATGATACGAAAACTGACCTGAGGAATAAATTTAAAAGAGAACATATTGCTTCAATCCTAAATGTAACACAAGCAATAAAAGAACAAGACGGGTGCATAAAGTTAATGCAATCAAAAAGCAAGATAAAGACAGCTCAAAGCTCGACAGCTCTTTATAAAAATATCGTTAACACAGTTGCAACGGAAAGTTAGAAAGTTTGATAACTACATATAATTTATAGTTGTCTTACTTCTTAATAACTGTTTATAATTATTCGTTCAAAATATGGCTTCTTTCGTTAGCAGAAGTTTGGCATTTATAACAAAATAGTTAATTAGCGGATTTTTCCGAGCAGCTATAGCATTCAATTTAAATCTGGTCACTCGGATTGTCTAACCACGAATTAGCTCAGAAGCTTTTAACACTCGGGGGCTTAATTTGGTATGCGTATACATATACTATTAATCATGTCGACAAAGTAGTCGAATTAAATATCGAAAAAAATTTTTTTAGGTTACCTCCTTTACACGTAAAATGGGGATAACTTTTTTTATGGTCTATGCCTTAGTGTGTGATATCATTGGATAGCTCATTGAAAAACATTGCGAGTATGTGAAAAGCATTTTTTTTTCTATTGGAAGAACCGTTTGCGAAATATTAAGCTTTAACGTGCTAAATTTTGTTACAGTCAAGTATCACATCACATCGGCTAAATGGTTATTCTTAGACATGTGAAAAAATTCAAGGTAATAATATACAGAAATAAGTTAAATGAAAAACTATAACAGCTAAATAGGGCTTTACAAGTTAACGAGTGATATTCAACTAATTTATAAAATATACTTGGAGAAGCAGAAAGCAAAATGTATAAATTCCTTTGAAAATTACTTAGGCTACATTGTTGGTTGTGTAAAGTGGGTAGTAAATATGAGTTTATGAACCACATAAAACTATAAAAATATAAAGTCATATCATCACTTATTCACACTTGTCTTATGTGGGTCCGTTTAGAAGTAATTGGCCGTTAGACCGTGAACTCAATTAATATATTCATACTATCAGACAAAAAGTCCCCTTGTGTACCCTATACGGTAATCAATAAGATCCCAAGAAATGTTGATTGGATCAGAGTGTGATTGATACGTTCACGGAACTGTCATCCGCATATCGATAAATGTTGCCGATTTTCAGTAACGTGTTGAAAATTTCATTTTCAACAGATTTTCCTTAATATTAGGTCTAATATTAAAACATAAAGCATAAATCTATAGAGCAATTTCAGTTTTGCAATAACTTATAGGTTGGAAGATAAATTAGCCAGTTAGAAATTCGTGTATAAGCGCAATGATAAATACATAATCTAATGAGTTATTAACTGATGATTAAGAATAAAAATGAAGTATATGAATCTCAAGCAAACGTATCATATTTCAAATTAATAGATCTCGAGTTAACCTTTTAACATGACAAAATTTATAAACCATCATGATTTATTTGAAAAGATCAGAAAACTACGTAACAACGTGATTTTAATAACGATTCCATTATTACTTATTTCTCATTTCTAAATTCCTATTAAAAATATTACTTTGATCAATCTAAAACTCTTTGAAAAATAATTCATTTTAAATTGCTTTTAGGTGACATCTATACTAATGCATAGAGTTTGTATGTTTTAAGAGCTAACTCCAAGAACTACCAATTAGATTTGAAAAATTCTTTAAGCGTTAAATTGTCCGTTTATCGATGAAATATTATAAATTACACATTTTTTTTATTATTCGCTTCAAATTAGTCTATGGTCACCAGAATATCGACACTTACAGTCGAGTTCACTTATTTTCAATGTCTTTTTGTTTTTCCACATAACATGCGGATGGTATTTAGTTGACGAGATGCACTCGGTTATATATTTATCATGTGTATGAAATAGACATGAATTATTAAAATTTAAGGTGGACAAAACCACGAAGCATAGTTTTACATATAAGATGATAATCTGGTCAAATGCGAGGCCGAGATGGAGATCCGGACTGAGATATATTTCGGGAATGGGATTAAAATAGATTCGATATAAAAGACGAAAGAAATTATTTTGCGTTACAAAAGCGGAAAAAACATCAACTGAACGTCACTATTTATAATACGAAAGCAAAGACGTTAAATTTTCATCAAGTGGATTATTTAATAGGTTAAAGCCAAAAGTGAATATACGTATTTTATTTATTGATAATTTCCTATAAGTTGATGGGTTGTGATAATATTTAATTATATTCATGAAATTATCTTACATTATAGCACTGTAATTTAAGTTACAAATTTTCTCATTCGTATTTTGATCACATCAGATATCTGAATATGTTAAACAGAGTTTATGTAAGTAATAAAAAAGTAAAATCATTGCCAAATGGATGTGGAGGCGATATATATTAAAATACGTATTTATTCCATTAACGCAGTAAAGCGCGACGAATTGATAGCGATATCACAACCACAACGTTATCTTGGCGTTGTCAATTTGGCGCATTTCCGCCGTTCGTCCGTACAAATATGCTCACGGTGATCCATGACGTTTCATAGATCTAAATCCAGTCACTTTTAATTTTATAAGTATAAAATTTTTCATACCGTATTACACGAAGCATTAATTACGTTTCGTCGTACTGTGCCTAGATCGAGTTCATTTCGTGCACTGGACGGAGAGCTAGTCGTTCGTGATGCATTCGGGCGAGTACGGAGCGATATCTTGTCTAATTCGCTTCGGTATGCCCTACTGCGAATGACGCGTTCGAAGGTGACTCGAATCCGAGTCAGCATCACTCAAGTTGTGCCGGGCAACGATAATAAAATATCGGGTCAGGGCGTTACGCAAAGCTACGACCTGATATTTTGTCCCTTAACCCTTCCCGAATTCATATTGTAAAGTGAAAAACTCGGGGTTGCGTCGACGGTATTAAATAGAGAGGTCAATCACGCGTGCCTTGATTTTCGTTTTTTCAATAGGCAAGAAATTGATTGCACTTATGGGAAATCGACAATTGAACGAGTCCGGATGTGAAAATATAGTTTGGAAAATGCTGTGTTATAGATCTTATAGTCTGATATTGTAGAGCTTAATTTAGTATGTCATTGTTAAAAAACACCAAACAATAAAAGTAAGAATTAAAGTATATATACCAACAAATTTTTGCAAAGCCTTTTTATTTGTGGAGATCAAAGTTCTTTATAGATAAAGAGAATTCATAAGGTAAAATGATAATCATCGAAAGGTATTGCCATTGGTAATAACAATGTTAGGAATAATTTACCGATAACGCCGCAGGAATAAATAAACATAACCCTAACTGATGGAGCCATTCAAGGGTATCACATATTCATGAATCAATTACTGGGCGAAAGCAATGTAGAGCCGCTGTTGTACAATCAACCTCGTACCTTTAGACCTTCCAAAATATTTATGCGCTTGACATGGGGGTACAGGTAATGTATCCTTCTCCTTATCTTTTGTTTGGTCTCGCGTGTGGTATATATATTATATGTTATGAATAATGTATTATTTTTATATTGATTTATACGCCTAGCTATGCATTGTACATGGTATTTTGTTATTTTGTGTTTATTTTTACAGTCTAAGAAAATGTTTCCTTCTTATTTTCTAACAAAATAATCTTATTTGTTTATTAAACTATACGAGCTTTCGGCTTGCGGCTCCTTCCACCTGGATATTTTTCTGCTAAAATGCATCTTATTACATTAAATATCGTATTTTTTTTAGTGTGCCATTAGTTTGTAATGTTTGCTAATTCTCAAAGATCAGTAATAGACATTCATCTATTTCTCGATTTTTTTTTATTTTTAACAGTTAACACTGTAACATTAGTAATTTTGTACACTATTTAATTTTCTTTCGTAGTGAAAATTAAACTATTTAATTTTCACTACGAAAAATTTTCTATTGTGCAATATTCAAATTATATTATGACATGAATTAGAATCCAATTGTTGATCACTACCAGAAACTAGTCATCCTTATTCAAATGTATATTATTAATTTTTGGATATGAGTTAAACAATGAACCATCGGTGTGTAATTCGTCCAATTTTGATTTTTTTTTATAAAATTTGTATACCAAATATAAAACTGTATAAAATATTTTTCTACACTAAACATTTAAAATATTTGATTAATTGGAAAAAAATAGAGACACCAACAATGTATTTCTTTTAATAATTAATTTTCCATACAAAGAATAAAAGGACCTAATAATTTTTAGGGTTCTGAGCCAAAATGCTAAAAACGGAACCCTAATAATGTACGTTCGTTCGTATGTTTCAAGCATTTTATTCAAAAACTATAACACGTATATTGATGAAATTTATAGTGTAGGTGTCTTGTATAAGCCGCTACTTAGTTTGATGGTTAAATAACAAAAATAAATATTTTGGCGGCGGCGGCACAACATATGTATAACAGAAACTGATTTTTTTTTCACTAAACATCAACAAGTGGCACATATATTGACAATTTCTTTAAAACGCATAAGGTTTCTAAGCAATTTTTCTGATTACGTGAATAATTTCAGAAATAATCGCTCCGAAAGTAGCAGAAATTATATCCCCTCTCTACTTTCAAAACCGTATGACTAATAAATATAAAAAACAACGAAGATAACGCTTAATAAATACTTTCAATGAAATTTATTTTAAATATGGTCGAATATACTGTTTTTGAGTTATTGCTGAAAAAACTGCATTTCTTAACGAAAGGACGTAAGTGTCACGAAGATACGCTCTTTTGTTGATATATTTCAATTTACACCAGTTTGTCAGCCGATATACCTACTTGTTTTTCTAGTTATAGGCGATTAAAGTGCTTATAACTATTCTGTGCGGGAAACATGGAAAAAGTGTGACAACGCACTCTTTTCATCTGTAGTGCTTTTTTTTATAATAATGGCTACGCAACCTTATAATGAGCATGTTCCGACGTTTTCTTGGCCAGTTTTTTTTGTTTTTATTTCTCTTTTGAACGAAATTCTTCGAAAGACCAAAATCAAAGGTGCATAATACTCTGTAAATTGTCGTTATTGAGATTGATCAACAACAATCCGTTTCTAACATTTATTTCAGTCTTTTCCTATGGTAGAGAATTTTTTTGTTCAAATTTCATTTAAAATCGTAAGCGATTTAGCTGTTTATTAACGCTTGGACTATTGCTCGAACGATATTGTTTTCATCCCATATTGGATGTTGAATTATAGATTTTCACTGTTAACTTAACATGTAATTTTTTAAAGTTTTCATTTTTAGTCAACTTATCCCATTTTTAAGTAACAGCGTTCTGTACAGTAATCTGACGATTCCTATAGTTAAATTGTTGTGACACCTGAATATTATAGTGATAGTGGTTTCGCCCAGCCGAAACACTTCGCTTTTAGTCGGACGAATGCTGTCAAAAAAACTAACCTTTGACTAGTACCAAATACGTTACAACAGAGTTGTTAATGATAAAAGATCCCACACGACGGACAAGATCTAAACTGCGAATTAACACAGAACGCCACTTTTCCTAAGTGAATTTCCGTGTCACTTAGGAACGTAAATTTACATTCAGTCTCAATGTATTGTGTGTATTTTGTGATGATGTTCATAAGATTATTTCCATGTTGTAATTAATAATTTTGCTACCGGTTCTAAAGTCGTTAAGCGTATTTTTTTTTTGTATTTTACCAACGGTATTTATTGTGTATTTGTTAATTTATGTTCAAAGGCGGAGCAAGTTGTATTAATCTATACATATACGTGGAACGCACTATAAGTTTCTGGAACTGACCACTTACATTAACAATATTTAAAAAGTAATTACTACATTTGAAAATGGAACTCTTTGGCTGTAGAATGTAACAGTCAATTATTTTTACATTTTGGCGTCATTTTAAAGATTACGTGTCTTCATCACTATGGATTTAAGCTCTTAAAATTTTCGTAATATTAATTTTTACGATTTTAAGTTTAATTTGATAGCTCAGTAGAGCCTCGCTCGGTTACGAACTTTTTTTGGTGATGAAACACCATACTAGACGACTATTTATAAACGGTTTGCGAAATGCAAATGCGGTTGTGTCAATATCAGTGACGAATTTTGTTATAGCCACCCGTCCACCGCTGTGAATAACAAAAACATCGATGCTGTGCGCTGTATGATCGAAACAGATAAACATGTGACCTACTTTGAGATTCGAGTATTTTTAGGCATAGGCATGACTCAAATACAATCAATCTTACACAAACATTTGGGTATGAAAAACTTGTGCTCGCGGTGGATCTCACACAATTTGTCTGAGGTTTAGAAAACGGACCGCGTCACTTGGTGCAATGCCATGCTTACCAGATTAAAGTAAGTAGCGTGAAATTTGGTGTGGGTTAAAGTAACAGGTGACGAAACATGGATTTATTACTGTGACCTCAAAATAAAACTGCACTCAACTGTATCGAGGTGAGCCGAAATCAATCAAAGTGGCGCGCGAGTGAAGTGCCTCTAAGAGGATGATTCTTTTTTAATAAAAATAGACACGAGGCTACTGTTGCTTTGGAGAATTGTCGTACCGTGAATGATGATTGGTACACGACCATTTCTATGCCGGAAGTTATTGAAAAACTCTTAAAAATAACCGTAAACCTAATATAACCTTGGACCACGACAATGCAAGTTCTTACATGGCCAAAGAGACTAATAATTTTTTGAAGGAAAAAAACGTAGTATTTATGAGCAATCCTCGCATGTTTGCGAGGTCGTCAGGGAGGAGTGGCATAAATGTTTTTAAAATTGGTTTATTCGTATGAAAAAGTGCATTTATGCTAACGGAAAATTTTTGAGAAACAATAAATTGATTTTTGACCATTGATAGTAAATTTTTCTCATTCGTTCCAGAAATTTTCAGTGCGCCCTACGTTTAAGCCAAATATCACTGACTGAGTAGCTGACTGACTCATCACGAGATATTTGAAACTACAGGTCTGATTAATTTGAAATTCAGCATAGTTAATTTTATCGGTATGTATAGACACTGTCTAAGAACGGATTTTAAGTAAATCCTATCCAAAAAAAAATTCATTTCATGTCTACGCGGGCGGAGCTGCGAGTAAAAGCTAGTATATAATTTAATAATAATAGTTAAATACGATCCCAGTGAATTATCGCATTCGGTAAAACTTTTTAAGCAAACTTAAGCAGCAAAGAGAATGCAAAATATTTACAGTGTCATATACGTAGAGATATCTTATATTTTTATGACGTTTCTACACAATTTCTTTGAATATTTATCTACAAAATGTAAATAGACTTTATGATATTTATGACAATGAATGATAGGAAACATATTCTATGCACAACAAAAAATATATCCGTACTCGTGTACAACAGATAGTTAATTAGAAAAAGAGAAGTACAAGGCGTGATATAAATCAGTCAGTCTGGATCGTCAGACAGAGCCATTTATCCAAGGAGTGAGGCACTAAAAATGATTTACATGACTTTTGGTATAAAAATCGCTTATTAAAACTGGAAACGAATTGCGTACGCTCACGCAGTCGCCCTTTTGCAGTCAGTAGAAATCATTAATCAACGGATATTAAAGCGGATTTTTGTTAACGTTTGCCGGATTGTTATTTAGAATTCTATTTGCATGGGTTTAGAGGTGATATTCAATTTTTGTGGAAAGTTTATTTTTCATGACGTCGTTAAACAAGTCACAAAAGAAAAATGTTTATCCAAAACAAAATATGCTTACATTATTATTTTTGTGATTCCGACAGAAATTAACAATCAAATCAAACGAAGGTTAAATACTTTACAATTATGTAAGTAAAGGTTGACTATTTATATAAAATAAGTTTGCAGTTTGAATTCAATTGCTATAAAATTTTCAAGGGTTATTTATGTATTTTTAAAATAATGGCATTGCGATACATAGAAGTTTTAACATATTAAAAAAATCGATTTGATATTGAGTATAGGAAAGTTCCAAAATAATTTAGTCATATGGGTCGATGGCACCATATAATACACTATTACCTAAATAGGTTACAAGAATATCTAAGAATAATCATTTTCATAGATGAATGAAAGGATGATAATAAAATATAAAATTTGTCTAGAAGTCAAAAAATTACCATATGAGAAAATATAATATTGTTTGATTAATAGACCAATCGATATTTAGCAAAAAGTGACCACCCGGAATAAGTACAAAAATATATTTAGTCGATTCTTGGTCGGTTTGTACTTACTAGTGTTTGCGTGTGTTTGCATGCGTGCGTGCTTTTATTTATTTTTCCTTTATTTTCTAATTTAACCACCAAAAGTGACCCCCGTACTTATTTACGTTATAAGTTACTATTTGGGTCACAGAAATTCATATGTATACCAACTTTGCGACTCAATTGGTCAAAGAAATACGGAGCAAAATAACTGCGATAGTATGAATTATTGTATAAAGGTTCCCTTTTTTACTCGGATGTAAGGAACTCTAAAAATGGTAAGAAGTCAACGGATTCTTAAAAATACATGGCCTAAAAGTGTGGAACGGTCAAAGTCCCACACCGATACGGTTAATAGTTTTTGACAGATGACCGTGTAAAGAAAAATTGTATCTTTTATATTTATATATATAGATCATCAGGCACCCGCCCGCTTTGCTAAGGGTCATGGTTTCTAAAAGTTAATTAAAAATATGGTGAAAGGTGTAGAAAAGGTGTGGAATTAAAAAAATAAATAGCATAAACCCATGTACAAATAATTCGACGTGAAACAGTCAAAATCCCACACCTTCATTCTTAGTAGTTCCTTAATCACGCCCAGATAATACACGAGTGCAACATCCGGGTAGCCGAGCTTTGCTGGACGTCTTTCGAATTTACCGCGGAAATACGTTAACTTTCCACAAAAACAGTTGCATATTTGTTTTAATAATTTTCTAAATACACATTTTAATCGCAATCGTTAGGATCGTTTTCGAGATCATCGTGGCATATGTATGTACAAGAATTGCTCATTTAAGAATATAGGATCCTATTCATAGGCTCAACGAATTGAAGATTACTAGCTGAATTAAATAATTCTACGGCTCATCATTCAAAATGTTATCCACTACTATATTTATTTAAGATACAAGATAATTAAATAAAAATTCTTTATTTCTTTATCAGCAATTAGCATTAGATAAATAGCGTGAATGTAAAAAAATATAATGTAATAATAAATAATTACATTATGTCTTCATGTGGATATAACAACTTATTAAATTTAAGTAAACTTTGCTATTATTATATAAATTTTATACTATTTCTCCCAAAAATTATTTATGTAAATAGTGATTCGTTGAATAGGTTTGTCGAATAAAGACAATCTGGGCAATGGTTGACCTTGCAGGCCAAGCCCCAAAGTTCTCGCATTGTCTTCAGCAATAATGTTTTCAAGTTTGCGAAATATGAAAATATTAATGCTCAAATTTTCAAGCTAAAATTATAAGCGTCCCCTTTTAAAATTATTTGAGGGATTAAAATGATTTCATTGTTATTTTCTGTATGTTTTGTTAAGATATTTTTTTAATTTCTTTCACGTTAATTCTCGAAAAATTAAACCGATTTCGCTTATGTTTACAGCATCGACACAGTTTTATTAAGAAAAGAGTTAATTAGATTTTGGAACCTATCTATTCTATATTCTAGAAATTGTTTGAAAAAGAGATATTAAAAAAGCTGTTTGACGTACCTCGTCTACAAATTAAGATGTAAAACTTTCGGGGTCCATGTTCAATTACATTCTTTCGAATGTCGAAAGTTCGACCCTAATCGGTCCATTAGTTCAGTTTACATACATACAGATATCTCTATGAAAAATGGTCATGGTTGCTTTCTAGGACCTCAAATATTAAGAAATTATTCAAATTGGCCTTATTAAATATTTTATTTTTGATTCATGGCAGAGAAAAATATTCAAATAAAGAAATTGATAATGGTTTGACATACAGTTATGTCATGACTGAAAATGACTTAAATTTTTTATACGGCTAATCGAGTAATTTATATAGCAAAAACTGTTTCACGATGAATTATTATACAAACGTTACAAAAAAAATCGAGTCAGAATCGCACAGAAAAGGTCCCGTAGCACCGTACAATACTTAACACCACATATAAAAAAAATACTTTTAAAACATATAGTATTCAATGGTATGCATCAAAGTCAAGCCAAGTTTGACGCCCCTGTATGCAGGAACAAATTAGACTGGATACGGTTCACGCTTGACCGGTTTATATTAAACGTTGTATTTATTATGGTTACACCAGTTAGACATTTGAATGTAACGTCATTTTTAGCATTATCAAGATCGAGCAAAACCGCCCAAAAGCACGTTCTTTGTTTAGGGACCCTGTTTAATTTTTAACTTTATTTTATTTTTTATTGTCGTTATTGCGGTCATAGTAATACATACTCCGTGAAAATTTCAAGTGTCTATCGATTACGGTTCAAAAGGTACAGCCCTATAAAAAACTAACGGACAGACAGCTGAGCTTTAATAATAAAATCCTGTTGGCATCATGTGTCTGGGGCCCTTAATATGTGGTAAAACTATAAAAATGTGGTTCATTGTATAACTTGTGTCCAAAAATTGATAAAATACAATTCTCCTTTATGTTTGATGAACAATTTCTGGTAGTGGTCAACATTTAGACTAGAAGAAATTGATTTCAAAAGGCACGTTAAAAATATTTCATAATGAACTTTTATTTCCTTTTAGCATTAATAAAGTAAAACTATTAAAGATGTGGATCTGTATCTTTTATGATCTCTGAGACTTTTATGGCTCTATGAGATCTATTCCAATAGCTATCCAGTACAAATGGAGATTATAGTGTCAACTGTTAGAAGCGGAAAAATAGAAAATCGAGAAATCTCACAGCAAAAAATAGCACATCGGTTAGGTTAGTGATCTTTGAGAGTTGAGAATTAACAAGTATTATAAAGAAATGTAAGAAATAATATAAATACAATTGATACAAATCCTCAAATCATTTTTTGTTTGAGAACAATTTGAATGAAAATTTGCATTGCTTGCTTCTTTTTACTATACTCTGAATTATGATTACTATGCGTCTAAAGATTTTAATAATGTATGGGCATTGAGTGAATATTACTACCATAAACAGTGTTTATTCTTATGAGAATAAATACTGTCAGAAAAATGTTTAGAAATCTTAAAATGTTTTAAAAATAACGATAGAAATATGTACCACTTGTTGAGTTTGCTGAAATTTTTTTTTTCATTTTCTATTACATGAATTATGTGTCTCCCCCTACAAATATTTATTTTGTTATTTAACCACCAAACTAAGTAGCGGCTTATATAAAACACCAAAACTATAAACTTCATCAATATATACGTGTTGCAGTTTTTGAACAAAATGTCTATGACATACGGACGGACATGACGAAACTATAAGGGTTCAGTATTTGCCATTTTGGCTCGGAACCTTAAAAATGGAATCCTCATCATATCGGTTCGTATATTTTTACTCGGCCATTCTTTTATCAATTTCAATGATATTGTACAATGGGTTACATTAATCGTCATACATTTTTTTGTAATGCAGTTTGTAAAAATTTTAGAACTACGTTTGGTTTAGTTATACACAATTATGTGATGAAAGATTTTTTTCGCGTACTCTATTTTGTGGAAAGTCATTCAATAGGTCTTTAAAAATGGAATAAATGTTTTTTAGTGTTTTTATCTCACAGGGTGACATTTTTAGCATCATCGGCTTTTAAAATTGTTAATTTCGTGTGTTTCCCTCCTCTAATTAAATAAGCGCGTATTTAATAAATCTGAAAAAGTTCACAATAGTGGAGTTTTATAAATACTTTTAATGAAAATGGTTTTAAACGAAAACTGAGACCAAGTTTTTGAGATATTCGTAATTTTCAGTTTTTAACAAGTCGTTAGGACATGCATATGAATTTTAGTCTGATACGTATATCTGTTTGTACCATTCAAATACGTTTGCGTTGACGGTATTTTTTTCAAATGTACATGCAATTGCATTTGTTTTTTTCGGTGGTACGAAACCCTATATGCGGGAGTCCGACTTCTGCCTTGGCCGGTTTGCCGATGAGTTTCCTTTATTTTCCGATGGCTCTCCTTTATTTTCTGTTGGATTCCGATACTTGAAAAAATGAGTCAGTTTTGGAAATGGTATCATCGCAGATGGGTTTAAGGGGTCGCCACGTAGTAAGTTTGGCTTTATACTTTGCACGAATTTAGCATAAAAAAAGGCAAAGTAGTAAAATTTTAAATTGATTAATAATCTTTCTCAAACCGTTCAATGGATACTCGGTTCGATGTCTAAAAGAATGAATGATATTTGATAGAGATTATAGTGGTCTGCGTGGCGACGACGGCTGTAGGAGTAGCTGGTGCGCTACTTGTTGCGCGCACCAGATCACCACGAATACGCCGTAGCAAAGATCTCGCGCCCGGGGCTCAGCTTCTGCTTCTACCGGCCCCACTACAACGCACCTGATTCTGTCGACGCGCGTAATCTTCGTCATCGGAGAGCGCGTCCATGTCGTACATGAGTGCGGGGGAGCCGGCGCGCGGGCTCCGCCGCGCTCCCACGTGCGCCGACACGTGCGCGACCGCCGTCACTCGCACGCCGCGGCCCGGGCCGCTCCACCTCCGCCGCGACCGCCAACCGCCGCGGGACTGCTCCGGCCCGTGGCCCGCCGCACCGCCCGGCCTGCGCCGCGTCCCCGCGCCCTTGCGCATCGATCCACCCCTGCCGCTTTGGCCAACCCCGGCACACGTGCACGAACCTCTCGGTCGTATCTATGGCCCCGGTCTACGAGTTTCAAACTAAGGTGCTATGCATTCTATGAAATTTCTTTCATTCGTATCGTATAATTTTATAAATATTTCAGAAGGCTAATGCTTCACCTCACATGTCAAACGTGTGTGCAATATGGTGAGATGCGGACGTCCATCGCAGCCTCGACGCCGACTGCGGCGGCGCGAGAGAGGCGCAACAGATTGTTGACGTGGGCGGGAAAGTTCGACGAAGCGAGCCGGCCGGCGATTACATGGACTTCGACACGTATTCGTTTTCTGACGCGTACCGATCTCGAAGCGGAATTAACGGCGGGGGCGTCTAATTTTGCGTCTCGTTAAAATCTCGTGACGCAGGGCCGCAGACTCGTGTCGTCACATCGACGACGTCGTCACCGTCATATTACCGTCACATCACATAGTTTTTTAACGTCAATGGGATGCGAGCGACAGGCGAAAACAAATAAGCGACATTCCCCTGGACGAATCGTACCTGCTTGACGAGCGGGAGAAGAGTTCTTTCCATGGATCGCGTTTTAATTTGGGACCAGTCCACGTCGGGCAGGCCGGTGGCCGCCATGGCTGGCGCGCGCGACTGCGCGGGTGCGCGCGCAGGTCCTCGCAGCGTCGCTATTGGGCGGGCGGCGGGTCACGTGCGGACCGCGTGCTACGCCCGCCTTACTACCGGCCGAGCGGGCGTGTGTACCGATGAACGTTTGCCGGCGGACGCAACTGTACTAAAAATAAAATACGCACGACCGTACTAAACGCGTCACGAACGATGAAGATAATATAATATATATTTAAGTTAGAGGTTAATTCACAATATCACTGACCATAAAATACTTTGAATGTTTATATATGACGAAGATAATATATATTTGAAAATATCTTAATACATCGGGCGATATCTATTATGAAATAAATAAGCCAAGCAATGTGAAAAATATATAAAATACACACGGCAAAGCAATGTCGTAGTTAACTAAGTTTTAGTATCAGGAACGTTCAAGACGATCAACCAACAAAAAATGCATGAAATGGTGTTAATATTCATGTAAAAAAAATTAGGGAGATTTGAAGGCCCAAAATCCCTTGGCTTCAAGATATGATAACAATTTATTATAATAAAATAATATTCACTATGTAATCCAATAGACCATCACAGACGACGAAGATAATATATATTTTCCTTCACAGTATTTTAAGATCAGTCGCGTGCACAAAGATTTCACACAGGGCATGCAAAGTTAAAAAAACTCATCAGTATTAGCATTGTTTTGGTTTTTGGCTCACCTACAGTGGCTACCTATCCTAATTGGGTCTCACTATACGACAGATTCTTTGAAAACTTATACAGTAGGAAAAAAGTTTTCGCAAGCAAGTACATTAACAAACTTCAAGTCTTAAATTTTTGTAGCGATTACGGCACTCGTTCAAAACATTGTCCATAATCTCGCAAAACACACGCTTGTAACATAATCGATATCGCTTTTTTTTTTAGGTCGGTAGTAATTAGATTTCAAAACAATTAATTATAGTTCACATCAAATTTAGTTCTGTACATTTTATTTATTTTTTAAAACTAAATTTTCTAAATAATTACTTAAAAAAGTCAATCTTTTGCCTCACAAAAAGAAACAGTATTAAAATGGCAAAAAAAATTTTGTATAATAATTAAAATAAAACGGAACGGTACAGAACAGAAAAAGGCTCTGCTTCCAAAATTTATATATGCGTAAACATTTTCACGCAACACTCTTTTGCAAGGCCACATGTGAAAGATAAACATCGACGCGGCGCTAGTGTAGCCTACATACGCCACCTGGGGTGAATTGTCGCGTTTAAGTTAATTTTTTTAAAAAAAGTAATAGATGACGTAATAAAATTATAAAAATGAATGGTATGATTTTTACGAGTTATATTTATTTATCATTAAGTGGTATGTGTGTTGTGGGACTACGAATTCAGCTTAGCTTATTTGCTTGTATGACCTGCACGCGCTTGCTCAAGATATCGATGCGGTAAACAAATTTTATCCAAAGAATCCGGGCGATGAAAATATATTGTGAGATAGGGAGATAGGAAAACACAAACTGAAAATTCAAAATAATATTGTTTAAGTTAAAAATTAATGTGAACAACGTTCTAAAGTTTTTTAAACTATTATGACGTGATCTTAATAAGCATGTTTTAAAAGAGCTCCAAGAAGCGAAAAAGATTATTTCAACTATTTAAACATTTTTTTAATGTACAACGAAAACGAAAGTTGGAGAAAATTTTGTTAATTAACAATTTTCTAACTTGTAATAAAATTGACTTCAAGTTAAATATTCAACGAGAATAAATTTTTTGAAGGGCTCTGAATACATTATAGTTTATTCAAAATTTTGATTATTATCTAATATCTAAAAAAAATATTTAGTATGACATAATCGATTTTGACGCCTCGCGCGCTACTTTTAAAAAGCCGCGTGGAGCCGTAATATATAATTTATAATAAATAAAATAATAAAAGAAAAATTATAAATAATGAAGGTACAGTTACAGATATTATGGGTTTTTATAGGAAATTTTCTCTTCTTTGAAGATCTTCTTTTCAAATTTTTTAAATATTAACAATTTACGAGATATTGCTGAAAAACAAAATACGTTTTTTTTCATCTTTAATTGTTTATAACTTTATGTGCCAATAAATGCTTTGAATACATTTTTCTAGACATCATTCCGCATCGAGATGCGCTATCGCACGTATTTTTAGGACCAGTACTTCTATTTTTGACCAATTCAACTTGTTACCTAAACTACATTATTTAATTCAATTAACAGATGAGAGTCCAATTTTCTAATGCCGCATCTTGGACTATGATAAATTAAATGAAAAATTATTAGTGAAAATGTGACAAATTCAATTGAGTGACAATGGGAGTTTTCTTTTGCCTGAAAAAATGATGTCTAAATTATTATCAAATACTTGTCAACAGTTACTGACAATAATTTGATGAAAGTGCAACGGAGCCCGTCGGCATACGTTTTTTAAACTGTTTTTGACAAGTATCAAGCCGAAATAAGCGAAAAGTCAGGCATCGCTGCATAACAGTCAAATGTGTATGCTGAAATGAATTTGGTAACATGTGGACTTTAGCGATAGGCAAACAATTTTGACATATGTAACATGATACGGTTGTGCATGAAATATATTTTGCATAAATTCCACATTATTATTTGAAAATTATAAATAAATGTATATGCTGTTTAATTATGTAGAAGTTTATTATAAAATACAAGAAATTAACAGATGGTATTGTAACACGTAAAATATTACCATGCGACAAATATGTTATCATTGTACGTATCAGGTATATCAGAATGAAAAAAATATTTTTTGCTGTAAAATCTATGTTCCTAAACGCTGATTTACCAACAAAGATTCAGTTTCAATATGTACAGAACTTCAAAAAAAAAAAAAATACAAGGATATACTTTTATTTATTTATTTCTAATTTTATTATTTTAGGCGTTTCATATTTCTTATGAGTCGTGCAGTTAAGTAACTAGTATATTTTTTTGTTAATTGTAAGCATTAGTTCTAGTAGTAGTTCTAGCTGTGACAACTCATTCTAAATTGTAGACGGAATGGTTTTTGAACTCAAAAACCAATAATTACGATTTTCCAATTAGTGATGGCATATATTATTTACTGTACCCAAATTAATAATAATAAAATGCATTTCAATAAATACAATTAATCTTTGTATTGTACAGCACAAAATTGCAATAATTGATTGCACACGGAATAGAAATCGTTGGACAGATCTCATATTAATTAGTTAACGGCGAATAAATAAACAGATCGGTTTTACAGTCATCGAAGCCGATTACAATTACAATACAACGCGCGTAACTTTACCTCTCTGAATTGGTTGCGAATGATATACTGCGCAGGTACTACGCTCCCTGACCCTTCTCCGCCGCGTTCCTATTTTACACCATTGCGACGCGTTCCTGACTTACGTCACAGTGGCAAAGTTCCTTTATACACTGTAAATTCATTTCTGTGTGTGTTGACGTGTGCGTAAATAATGCCCATGTCTAATTAATTTTAAAATGAAATAAGTGATTCTATATATTGCAATTTAATTATTCGAATTCTGATTTTTTCCATATTTTTAATGGTAATTGCGGATTTATTCCTATTATAAAATTAAAAGGCAAGAAACAAATAAATTTGTAGCAATTCAACTTGTTTCGTTAATTCTTAATAAAATTTACAAAAGTTGAAAATCATATAACCCACCTGGAAAATTAAATTTGATTATACTTGTTTATTTTAACTTTAAAATTAAAATATCACAGAAGAAAACACTTCCTTTCAATATTCCATACTAAAAGTTTCGAAGAAAATTGGCTACGGATGATTTCCAACTGATTCTGTACCAAGTATTCATACGAAATTTCAAAAGATGAATTTTAAAATTGTTATATACTGATATACTGGTTATAGTGACAGAAAATAAAAAAGTATAAATTCGTTTTTTTTCTCGGAATACGAAATTAATTTTAAAAAGCTGTCACTAGAGACAGTACATTAATGGTAAAATTAGGACCGAAATCTATGATAAATTAATTGTAATTATTAACATTGTATATAGATATAAATACAGAAAATGTGTGATCGTATGAATGCCATCAGCAAACTACAGTCCATAATGTCCGCAGTTCGGTAATAATAATATTGATTATTATATAATTATTCACTCGTGACTTCACTGTTTTGTGTGTAGTTCAAGTGTCACCTCTTTATTTCTTTTGACTCTTTAGATGAACAAATGCGATAAATCTTTAGTGTAAAATTAAGAAATGATACAAAAGGGGCAGGATGTTTAGGTATCAATGGAAATTGTTAACGTTAATAAGAATCCCTTCTAACAATCCATGCATTTTTTTCCCTTCCACCGAATCTGATCTGTTAATCGTTATGATTTACATGTTTTTAGAGGATGCGGTCCAAGACCGGCCCCGTGCTGTCCGCCATGTTGTCCGCCATGCTCCCCGCCATGCTGTCCGCCGTGCTGCGGTGGCGGTTCCTGTCTCACAATTTACAGTCAAGTAACGCACATACTATGAGATTGGGCGCACTCGATTAAGCGTGTCGATAAGGCATGAGGGGAAGAAAGGAAAAACGGCACGCACCTACAGCTCCGTGCGGATACAGTTCTACGTAAAAACGACTGTGTTTTTGTCAAACAGACGCCGTGCTGGCGGTCGGACGGCCGCCGCGCCCCCTCGCCTACTTCGACAAGGCGCACGTCCAAGTACGCCCAAAGTCGTACTCCTGCCATTGACTCGTGATGAATAGTTTCGTATGTCGAGAGAAAATTTGGTGAATGTGACAGTCAGTGTATGTGGAGTGTTTTCAATAAAAATGATCTTAATCCCAAACTGTTTATTTTTCTATATATACAGGGTTCAATTAAAAATCGTCGATGAATATATTAATATATCTACTGCGACAGGTTGACGTGGTCAAACCAAAGTCGTATGGGGGTCAGCAGAGATCAGCATCACATATGAACACCTTGCTAAAACGTCCTGCATTTGCTCGAGCTTTGTTTGAAAATCCACTTGTGCTTTCATTAATACAATATAAGATAATAGAAGACAATGTTGTCTTGTCCTTGATGAATTTCAATACTTTACGTCCAGATAAATGAAAAGTATCTAAATTTATCAAACTGGGATAAGGAATTGATCACGATATGACAAAGGTTATTTGTGGCGAAGTAACGTAGCCGCGTGACTTTATAAAATTCAAAGAGTAAAAAATACATCATATATAGAAAACTTGCATTATTGATATATTGAAATATGCATTATTTTAATGCCATAAAACAGTCCGCCAGGGTATGGCACCCTTTAAATTATATATAATATGGAGGACATTTGGATAAAGTAGGGACTGTTCCTATTCAAAGGAGATCGGTGTCTTTTATGGGCAAAGTGTAGGCGGCGCACTGTAAGAATAACTTATTAAAAAGTTTGTCCCTAAACGATTTACATTTATTGTCCGGAGTGTACCTAACTGTACACGAAACTTTTAAATTACATTTTGCACAGAATCCTTCGACCTAATGATAAATTACTGATTTACAAAATAAAAAGCTTTAGTATTTCTTCAAACTTTGCTACGTCACCTAAGGGAGGTTATTAAAGAAATCGGGCCTGGAAACACTTAAGTGATCTCACTATCCCAGTTGATCTACGAACTGTTTATAGATACTAGCTTCCGCCCACGGCTCGCCGGCGCGGACATACAATGAATTTATACATTTATGTATTGAGCGATTACGATCTAATCAAGATTCAATCCTTGCCCTATTCCCGGTTCTGTCCTCGATTCGGATCTCAGCCCCGCTGATATTTTGATCTTTATACTACTCTTTATTCCAATTTCGATCACGCTCTTGATTCTAACTTTAGTCTCACAATCGATTTCAACTTTTATTTTGTTCTGGATTTCGACTCCTCCAGGTTCGACTCTCAATTTTCGCTCTTCATCCCGTATGCGAATTTGATTCCACTAACGTCGCAATTCCGATTTAGACGGGGCGAATGCTAGTATCAAAATAAAATTAGGCTACACTGCTCTGGAATAGTTTAGCTTTTTATAAGCAGAAGAAGTTTTAGTATTCGTAATAGCACAAATATGCAAATGACACCAAAGCGCAATGTTAATAGTCTATTATACTAACGAAGCTTCTTATTCATGAAACAATTTTTAGTATTAGTTTGGTACTTTCATTAGTACGAATATGCAGACGAAATCGGGAGCAGTCATTAGTTTTTCTTTTTAAAAACCTTCGCGTTCGCGAGCACAACATATCGCCAGTTTCATAATAATTGGATAAATGGTTCAGGCATATAAAGAAAACAAATATAAATACACATAAATCTTTATACATTACTCAACGCCACTCCTCTCTCTATATAATTGTCACAGAGCGTCACGTCATCTTTAATAAGTAATATTTATACCCAACACGGTCGTACCTCGCTCCATAAAAAGTTTCATATAAAAGTCAACCCCCTTTCATTCTGATAAAAAATGAATCACTAAAAATTCTTTTACACAAAATGTCATCTAAACAAAATTAATTTTGATCGGATTTATAATTTCGGATATTGCGGCGCATGAATCGATGAGTCGCTTTGCTCCTATTATAAACTAATTGTTTTCATTTTACGTTATTTATTAAAGTACAATATCAATTGAAGTAACGTAAAAAGCGAACTCTTTTTTCATTGAATTGCCCTGCCGATTTTCTACCCGGGCTTTACTTACCCGTTTGTTGAGCTATACCCTCTTATCGGGTCATACCTTCCCATAAACTTTTCATCTTAGATTGAAGTGCTTGCACCTTATACCTTCCGCGCTGGCTCCGGGACAGATCGGAGGCTGTTAAAGTCTGCCTTCACCAACACGATGAGAACCTACGCAATCAACAATTTGACGTGCTTTTCCAGGTACAGAGTAAGTGCTATATAGTACGTTGAGTTGTGTTAAAAATTCGTTGGTCGATTCAGCCATAAACAGGATCGAACCTTATACTTTCAGATCCGACGCCGAGCCTTAACCATCTAGCTGCCACAGTTCCATACTGACGACTATTTATTTTTAGGAAAAAATTATAGAATATCCTTGAAAACTATATCCAAAGTTTATTTGGTAAATTTGTTCCACTTTTAACATAAAAACCGTCTCTGGGGCTGAAATGTTAAACATGATAATATATGGTTGCGTGGACTTATACTTTTTGATTTTAATATCTTTATTTCAAACCGTTTAAGCAGCTCACAGTCTAGTTTTTTCTGACTTCACTTACTGTTATGTGATTTTTTGCTGAAAGCACAATCTCATCAACATTAAAAGTAGCCTATAACATTTAGGAATTAAAATAATAGCTTTGTATTAATGACAGAATTTTTGGAATTGCATTAATAGTTCCAGAAATAGCCCTACATCCAATTTATAAATTTTACCCCTTTATAATATTAATACTTTGTTTTAAAATAAATGACAACTGATTTAATGACAGATTTACATAATCTATTGACCATGAAGAACCAACAAAACATACGCACTGGATCGTGCATTCACACACTCACATGCATTTCGAATTATGTAAGGACACACAAACAGACGGAGCCAAATTTTATAAATAGTGGAATTGGGGTCAGTAAGTCATAAAACGAATATTTATCAAAAGATTTACCGAAAAAAAATCATTACACAGACAGACGTTGCAGATTAATATAGTAGTATAGATACTTGTTAACTTGTTTGCTCGAATTACAGTTGATCGAGTAGCGCCTTAATTCACGCGTGACTTTCATAGGTTTCAGGTGGGCAGTTTAATAAATTGAGGTAGGTTTTTAATAATTTTTTTTTTCGATAAAGATTGTTACATTTCATACATTTATCTCGAGGAAAAGATTTGTTTTTAGTGCGATACTATGCAGTACAGGCCGTGCACGGTGGTTACAAACTCGTCTTTATTTCTTCTTTGAGCAGGAAAATGTGAGATGTAGTTTGCTTCATTTTAGACTTCGACTAATTACGATCGTAACTATAATATAATTCCGACATGTATCCTGTTTTCTATTCTGATTTCGGTATTCTTTTCGATCTCAATTTGACTCACTCTCGATTCCGAGTACAATCTTACTCATAATTCCGAATGCAGTCTCAATTAAATTCCAATTCCGATTCTGCTCTCGATTTAGATCCCGTTTTCAATTCTGATTTCGGTACTGCTTCTTATTTCGATTTCGGTCACGCTCTTGACTTAAATTTTAATTCTATACTCGATTTTGATTGTAGTCCCGTTCTCGTTTTCAATTCTTCCTGTTCTCGACTCTCAATTCTGCTCTCTGTCCCGCTTACGAGTTGGATTCTGCTACCGGTCATAGTTCCTATTTGAACAAAACCGGAGTAAATCCTAGTATTAGAATAGAATTTGGCCTATGTTACTTGGGAATACAGTAGCTTCCTATGAGTGAAATTTTTTTTAGAATTAATAGTAGTTCAAATATAAAGATTTTCGTATTAATGAAACATTTTTTAGAATCGGTTCAATAGTACGAATACGTGCAGGCAAAATTGGGGACAATTGTTAGATCTTTTTCACAAACCTTCCCAATTGCAAAAGAAAAATAGAGCAAAATACACTCATTTTTATACAGCACAGCTTCCGCCCGCGACTCTCCCGCGTGGAGAGATTAATTTATTCCTTCATATTGTATATCCACTGATCACGCTCTAAATCATGATACCGATCACTATCTCATTCTCGATCTTAGTCCCGATTCTGCTCCCGATGCCATTCCGTCTCACTCTGGATTCCGATTGCGATCCTGCTTTTGATTCCAAACTCTGTCTTGGCGAGGCGTCGTTTGGGAGATACCGCAACTACTGTAATTTTAATAGAGCGTTTTAAAGTTTAAATTTACCTTTAAAAAAATATTCTCACTGATTTCATTCAATTGCTTTTCGCATACAAAAAATAAAATATGTAGGTAACTAATAGACTTATGCGTAGGGTTGTGCGCTCACATCGTGGCACTTTTCTTCTACACAAAATGTCCGATTCGAATAATTTCAAGATAATTTACTTGTACATAATGATATAATGTTATCAGCTTTCGACTGTATCCGTGATTTCATTGTATAATTTGAACGAACAGCGGTTATTCTTACTTAAGTATAATATTTAGACATTCACAGTGGTGTGCTTCAAATCCTCACACGAAATGATTAACTGTTAAAGTTAAAAACTAAACATGTCAAGATACGTTGTTTTAACTTCACAATAGGCAGTTGACTAAGTTAGTCTTAAAAATATTGACATTTGTGGTATTAAATTAATGTTAGAAATGCCAATATCTCTAAGATTACCGCTATTTTGATATGTTTAATTTTTAACTTTAACAGTTAGCGGTTAACTATTGAAAATGAGAGTTTGAAGCACATCGCTGATACTCTCGAGGACATTATGATATGTTTCATCAATAATTTTCACAGCGCACGCCAAATAATAAGTTTTATAAGCATATATTAGACACCTTGGGTCACATTATTGCAAATTTCGTAAAATCTTTGCTTTGAAAATAAAATACAGCCAATGTTATTTTCTATGTAGCTAATGTAGCTTTCTATAGGTGAAAGCATTTTTAAAATTTGTCAATTGGTTTGTGACTTTATCCAAAACGAACAAACATGTAAAAAAATCTTTGTAATATTGGTTTAGATTGATTCCCTCCGCGGAGACAGCTTGTTCGTTTGTGAAGACTAATCTCAGAAATCACTTCGGTTATTTTGATAACGTTTTCACTAATAGATTCACCAGCAAATTTTATGTATGTTACTTTACACGTGTTTTGTGCCAATTAGCCGAAATATGACAATATTTATCGATTAAATCTGAAGAAAAAACACTCATTTGAGAGTTTTCTCAGCGTGCACTTTTTGTACATTTTATGTCAACTTTATGTGTGGAGGAGTTTCAAAGTACGGAGGAGGAGTCTCAAATAAGTCTAAGAAAAGTCTACGACGCTATCTGTTTACCTCTTAAGACAAACTTGCGACCATACATTCAATATTCATGGTGAAAAACTAGCAGTTAAGAAAATATGAATATTTATCAAATAAAATTTCACAATTTGTTTGTTTAACGCACGCTCGACATTTTTTTATCATGTTTATCGACAGAGATGTCGTTTCAAATATTTTTCTAGTGCTTAATACAAATTAATCTTCATTAGATGTTACACGAGAAATATTTATTAAAAAAAAAGGCATACATTGAAATTATATTTTTATTGTGGATAAATTATTATTGGTTATATCAAAATTATTGTTCACCTTAAACGTAATCATTGGCACATTATCACATAAATTGTCAATGATACACTTCCCTAATTTGTTAATGAAATTAATGGCAATATGGGATAATATTTTCATTAATTCATCCATTTATAAATTTCGAGATCTATTTCATATTAATTATATCATTTTAAGACATAATTATTGACTGCTTATAAATACAGATAATCATTAATTATACAAAAAAATAAATCATCTTATATTTTATAACAATGTCATCAATTATATAAAATAAATTATTACTAAATTTTAATTTTAATGTTTTGTAAAATAGCTAAGTTAAAACTTTGGTGATTATTTTAATAATAAAGTATAGGTGGTACATTAGATATTATTTCGGATAATCGTTTATAACTAGCTTACTTAATAAAAGATTCAACATATTTTTGAAATCATTTTCACACTGATCATAGCTTGTAAGATTTTTAACGCTATTATAGACATTCTGTAATTCTTTTTATATTCTGAATATAATGAATAAGTACTTTCAAAAATTTTAATCGGATCTCGGTGTTATTACAAGCAAGAAACGCCCAGTCTTTGCAATGGACGCGATCAAAGTCAAATAAATGAATCGTAATGAAGACAGCAGCTCGTTAATTATAATAAACACCCATACTGAGCTGCGGTCGACGTTTGTTGTACAGCGGTTGATTAGACCCGGAACTGTCTTGAGAGCTGTCCGACATCCAAGGGCTTTGGCCGTTGGAATTTTTCACTTTCCTCTTCCTCAGGCTCTCGGTAGGGCCCAAGGTCGGTCTCAACAGCTGTTTGAATCTGAACGGCCCGTCTGTGTAGTCGTCGTCGGAGCTGAACGCGGGAGTCGCCAGCATTTCCGGAGAATTGCGGAGGATTCTTCTCAAGTCGGAGGCGGGGTCCGGGGCGGGGTATATGGGGCGCGGTGGCGGATCTGATTTCTGGACTTGCTTCACCAGCTCGTTAATTTTATTGCTGCAACGTATGAATACGGCTTACAATAAAATATATAAACAGTAAAAAATACAGACAGACTTTTTCGAATGCTCTTCATGGAAATTTTGAATTGCAAGATTAATGAGTGTGCTCCAAAGAATCAAAAAACTGTTTCAGGTGAAAAAGAAATTCAATTATTTTGTTAACTAAAAATGTTATTATGTAAGTACAAATGAAAGAATAGTATTGTATTTGATTGCTTAAGTATGTTCGTGAAGTTATTATGTAAGTATATTTACATTATTAAAATTTTGTCAATAATGATGTTGTTAAGTTTAAGAATTTTCTCTTGCATCACATGTACGGTGCTGCAAGTACAATTATTTTATGTAAAACTGTTAAAAAATATAAAACTCTAAAACATACAAGTACCTGTAATGTGTAGATATTGGTTTAAAGATGTATAAACAATTTTAGATGAGTAGAAGTAATGATATGATAGGGGATTTAAGCCTTCACTTAACGTCGCAATTGTAAACACCAGAAAGCGATTCAGCGAAGAATAACAAAGTAAACAAATTTCGTATAAAAACAGGTTTCTCCTATGTTTACTTTTAGGCATTAGAAAATTTTATAAATACATTGAACATATTTCCTATACGTACCCATCGTCCCTGTGAATGCATGTAAATAAAATGAGGTTCATGAATAGAGTGATTAGGCAAATGATACGATTTAATATCGGAAGTATTATGTTATTCATTATTTTTATTATATAACTAAACCAAGTGAGAGTTTGTCCAAAAAAATACAAAATACCTGACGAGATCACTGCACTGTCGGCTGCAGGGTATATTTTTCCAGTTTTGGTTCCCCTGATCCTGCCTCTCGTCGCCGCTGCTCTTGTCGCTCACGTTACCGTTGAACCTGAAAAACAAAATTTTTAATGAAAAAAGATTGTATATAGATATATATGAAACTTTTTTGCAAAAAAAAAGTATAACGATATTGGTCGTTTAAAGTTAGATAACATAATAATTCGTAAAGCTCAAAAAAGGGGTCTCAGATATGGGATCCGTTTTGTGTATAATTGTGCCTGTCAATTAAACAAACCTTGTCGGACGCAATTCGTATTCTCTATTCAGAAGAGGCAGGTCCCAGGGTCTGGCCGGGCTTTCGAGGAATTCGGGCGACGGACTAATCCATAAATAGCAGCATGTGTACAAAATACACGCAAGTAGTGTCACACATTTATATTAATAAATTAATTTATGAGACGATATGAAAACACAATACCACAAATTAGTTTTTATATTGATGTGACAAATGTTTAAACTGTGCATAATCCTAAGACGAACGACCACAGCGAAACGTTTCATATCACGAGTATCTACTTGCTAGGACTTTCATGTTCGTATAAATCTTAATACGACAAATATCGATGCACATATATTACCTACACAGGACTCTATATGCATAAATGGAACGTTTTTTATACACCTAAAGCCCTATGTGTATTTATAATATTATAATTGTGACTTCACATCATCACACTGTAGTGATAATTCGCACTATGTATTGATATCGCACAAAATACAACAGTAAAAAAAATTCAATAATGTAGCTTATTTCGTATTTATTACGTTGATTTGTAAAGAATCATCATTACAATTGATTTGTCTTTTCTCTTGGAAATAATTCTTTACAAAACCCGTCGAAACTTTTAAACTATATTAAAAGTAACTGGACTAAAAAACTAAAAAAGAAAAAATAAAAAAAAACCTGGAGAGCCGGCTTGCATCTCGTTCGATATGAGCAGCCTGTGCGCGCCCCCTGATGATGGCGGGCACCAGGGTGAATCCAGGCGGTGGGCGGTATTCAGTCGGCGGTGGAGCGACTTTGGCCAGTTTTATACCCGGCTTGTTCCGACGAAGATTCTTATGCAGTTCTTGGTTCTTATCGTGAACCTGTAATATACAGGTGCAGATCATTTGTTAAAAGTTTAAATTAAACAATATAGTATAGGTATTACTATTGATATTGCATATATAAATAATTACTATTAAACTTAATTCATGCAAAATTTAACAGCCAAATGAATAATTGAACAATCAAATGCATGTGGTAAAATGTAAAACAGTTATGATGGCTCTATATGACTAGAACGAAACGGTAGGCCTGGCATGAATCAGAAGCCGCGCTTCGTAGTGGCCAGTGTTAGTGACGTAGCTAGGAGGGGCAAGGGCGGGCGGTGGCCGTCCTAGAAACTTCTTTGCCCCCTATCGAGAATAATTTTGTAGAAAAATCGATAGTACTGAAGATTTATTTACTGTTTAGTATCTTTTAGTTTAAGATTCAATATCAAACCCCGTGTGACTAATTTATTCATTATCAATATTATCAAAATCGCCTCTCGTCTCCCACAGTTATTATAGGTATGCTCTTACAGGCTATGTCATGTCAGCAGCGCCCCGGCTGGCGTTCACAATTACTAGTATGTAAAATAGTTTGTTTTACATAGAAAAGCAATGCTTGCATTTTCTTAATGGCGAACTAGATGGCGCTGCCTAAGTGATTTGCGATATTTATTTTAAGTATTAACTATCGCGCAACATGTATAAAAAGTGGAAAGTAGACACCGACCAGTTGCACCCTTATTTTGATAGTTTATGATAATATAGTGGTGTCGTGGGACACCAGGTAGGAACGAAGTTCCTTCAGCCATGTACAATCGACACAATTTGCAAAAAAATCGTGCTCAATTTTATGTAGGTTTTCTGATTTTTCTCTTAAATTTTGTTGATTAGTTTTATTAAGTACAGGAAAGTATTTAGAAATTAAGTATTTTAGGAAATAAAATAAATTACGTAAAATAAAAAAATCGTAATTCAAATTATCAACTAAAATAACAAAATATGTCTCTTTATTTTGTTTGACAACACAAAATACATAGAAATAGAATAATTTCCACTATTATCACTGTCAATTGCATTCAAGTCACTTGTTAGTTCACTTGCCATTGTTACTATATTTATTATTGTTTTGACGATTTGAAATTATATGAAAATAAACGTGACTATTCACGAGTAAAATGTATCTATAATGTGAATATTAGCCACGTGCTTGTCATGAATTCATGATATATACTATGCATGGCGAGAAGTGAGAGAACGAAAATATAATACACTACTCGCTTGTGTATACGACTGTCGCGCCTGCACGTCTCATTTAACGGTTTTATTCCACGGACTTTTCTTACGGTTTTACTATCACATTTTTTCAGTTCGGTCACGCAGCAAAATCCCTATCTCCTCAAGCCCACCGTAACTTCGTTCCAATAATTATAATAACCTACTCGTACTTCAAATTACAAATTGTATGAAACGCAAAGTAATATTGATAGACTTTCCCAGATCGGTACAATTTTCTGTCAATGTTTTGGCATGAGCTGCGTTCGCTTTTGTAGTGCCTAACATGCCCTTTGCGCACAGCAAATTAGAATACGCCTGCTAAGTAAGAAAGTGCGGTTATACGAAAGGAGCCAGCCGAATGTATCCGACTGAACCCGAATGCCGGTACGGCTGCAGTATCACACCTGCCGAAGAGTCTTTACCGCTCAGAATATAGGGTCGAAAATAGTACGACTCTTTCCATACGTCGTACCGTACTATAAAAACATAGGAGTCAAAGCTTGTTTTAAGCTTATTAAAATATGACATTATAGAAATATAAATGTATATGTCTCATATCTAATGTATTTCCATTTTCGTTTTTATAAACATAAAAATACACTATTCTAATTAAAAAGCAAAATATACGGAATTAGATATTTTTCCAAACAAAAAAAAGTATTTTCCCGAAGATGCAATTACATCTTCTTGCCAAACTTTAACTAAATCAGTTTAAAGATAGTAGACATGCACTCTTACCAAATTTTTTTTGTGTTTATAACTTCATTAATATTATAAATGCGAAAGTGACTGCTTGTTATGCTTTCATGCCTAAACCTGATAAATTTTGATATAGATTTAGATAACGGTCTGAAGACGGTTATAGGCTAATGCTAAACCTAGTATTAATTTAGCTGCCCCACTGCATTTTCAACTTCACTAAGAAGTGAAAAACGCCATATGTTAAAAGGAGATCGAATGAACTGCATTATTTAATAAAAATAATAAATTAAAGTTAATATCGTGCTTTTGTCTAGGAAATTTACTAATTAGAGATCAAAGAGTCGCTTTATTTAATCAAATGATGCAAAGCTATGATGCCAATTTAAGTAATTTAATTTTCTGGAGATTAAGCCACCGGTTTTGGCATATTTACAAGTACTTTGATTACTAAAAATAACATGATAATTATTTTGAATTCAAAAAATACTTATTTATGGAAAAAAAAATCATCAATTTGGAATAATTGGTGAATTTCATGAATACTAACACAGGTAAGAATCATAACACATTCAAAAAAACTAATCAGTAGCGAGCGTGGCGTCTTACTGACGCCAGGTCCACTAATTGGTTAAACTAAAATGGTGACATTCTGCCACTATAATAAATATTTCGATGATTTCTCTAAAATGTGTAGTCATTATTTAAAATGCAGAAAGATATTCTACATAATCTTATTGGTCCATAGATAAATAATTAATAACATCTACGATAATACCCGGAATATTTACGTGAATATACATGACTTTGTATTTGTACTTGACACACACCCATTGTAAATATATCAATTTCCCGAAAACTTAACACAAAAATAGTGCTTACTACATATAATAATATCTCAAACTTGAGTATTTCATACAACTAACATATGGAATGTGTGCATGTCTGTTACATTTCCTGCAGATAGTAAGTCCAACGTCATTTGTATTATCAACACATAAATTACGGAAATCAGTTTTAATTTAAATTTTCTTCCATGATTTTATACGGATATGCACTGTAAATGTAGATCTTTTTTCTTTTCTTTATAAGCGTAGTAATTCCATAAGATCACTATGTTAAATATTCATAGAATAATACTATTGCCCGTGTATTAAAGATTGCCACCTGGTTAGCGAAGACATGCAGTTGTTCGGCACGCTCTTGCGCCGAATACTGCTGCAGCAGGGCTGGCGTGGGCGCCGGCTCCGAGGGCGGCGGCGGCGCACGCCCTTTAGCACACTTTCGCCTTGCCGTATAGCCGCGGAAATCTATACAGAGAAATGGTTAGAAATGGTTAGCATGTTCAGTAACTCAGTTTGTCAATGGTGATGGGAGCTTTAATAAAACATTTTAAACGCCTAATATCGAGAATAATTATGAAGAAATATCGAGAAGTAGATAGCGGTCGAGCTAACAATCGATTATGAACATGAAGATGAATGTTTTTTAATAGTTACATAAATACATCTTTTGAATTGATACTCACGGCTCTGTATGACGACGGCTGCTTTATTGCAATCTATGTTCTCTTTGTTGCTTTGGTCGCCTTCGTTGCTGTCCTCTGACGTCATCCGTCGAAGAATTTTAGCCTTCAACATCGCTTTATTTCTATTCGAAGCACCTGAAAAAGGTGTTAATATTACTGTGGAATAATTTTAATATGATTACATAATTTGGGTTTTTTTTTTAATATGGTTAAGAAATATTGAGTTTTAACATAGCATAAATTCATGTTATCAAGAAACATCATTAAGTGCAACTATGGTAATATTATTATTAGAGCTTCTCTATTGTTTATATTATATTATCATCTTCAGTAATAATACATATTTATACTGATGGAAAACACATATAAATATATCGCTGCAGACCGAAAGATAATATACATGCAGCGATGAGATACCTTGCTGTATGATCCTTCTAGTATCCTGTTCCATTTGGAACTCCCTGGCGAGTTGGCGCTGGTGTTCGCGCAGGCGCCGCCTGGTGAGCCAGCCGCGCACGTGGCGCTGCAGCGTCACCGCCGAGAGCGCCCTGCGCGCCTTCAGCTGCACGTAACGCCGCCGAGCCAGCCAACCGCGAACTTGAGCTTGTACTATTACTATCTTCCGGATCTAAAAACATGAAAAAGTGTTGATTATTTTTTATCTGCACGCATCAAATAGTACATTTATTGATTTATTATTATGACTTTTGACTATATGATTCTATCAAAAATGTTTGATTGTTTTTGGGTTTATTTTGTGATTTTCTTTTGTAATGCAGCAAAATGCAAAAATATTCATATCCCTTTTAAAGTTTGCTTTTATAATGTTGGCGATAATAATACCTACAATTTTTTGTTAGCGTTTTCATAGAAATGATAAATATTTTTTTGGCTTAGCGCGGCTTGGCACAAAAGCAAATATTTAATGAAATTTTATTTTTGGATGAGTGTATTTATATCAATTGTAATTGCACACCTTAAATTCAAAGGTGAAATCCATATGTCGATTTGCATTATATGTTTTGGTGTACATATGATAATTTTTACTTATAGATGTTTTAATGACTATTAATAATTGTCCTTGTTTTTTTTATATCTTGTCATTCATACGTACTAATATGTCTGTCTCATTAGAGACACTTTTCGTATTAATATGTTTAAATCTTTTCATCCGATCAAAACGCACCTGCTCCTCGTAGATTCTGGCAAGCGTTTCCACATGGTAGTACTTAAGGAAAACCTTAGACTTCCCTATCGCCCAGCCGTCCATTTTCAACCGCAACAAGAGTATCCGGCAGGTGTCGCGGTTAGACTTGACTTCTTCGTTGTATCCGAAAGCTAAAAAGCTGTACCTATGAAACACGACAGGTGAACAGTAATAATGTGACAAAATAAAAGAAAAAAAGCTATTTCGGATTCAGACCTCGAGAACTTAGCGTACCTTTTTAGAAATTCCTCGAACGGCAGCCGATGGGAGAATCCATTTTGTCTTATTCTGATGGTCTCCAAGACGCCAGTGTATCTTAGCTGCTTCAAAATCTTGGCAGAGTCGAAGTGCTTGGGTGATCGCGAGTCGTTCGGCTTGATGCAGCGTACGAATTGTGGGGTGCCGCTAACCATTTTTTGTAGCAACTCCATCAGCGAATAACGGAAATATGTGGAGACCGTTTGTTGGGCACGCGACTGCGAGGCCAGGCCGCGGCTGTTGAAGCGTTCCTGAAAATGATTCGGGTAAGTTATTAGTATAATTTATAATGAAATACGACTTTCACATTTCGTTATTGACCTGAGTTTCGATATATCAAGTGAATTTTGCTCGAATACACTTAAAAAATCGAAAAATCAAATAATTTTTAATGTAATTGACGATGGTAGATTTTATAAATATAAGGGACAAAACTAAAGATAAAAATGGACGGCTTGTCGTATTCACATAAAAATATATTTTCATAATAAATTGCACATTATTATTACACAACTATTTTGGACATCGTTTTAATAAAGAATAAACTGTAAAAACATTTGGGATTTTTTTGTAAAAATATTATACATCAAAAACGAAAGAATGACGTCGTTTAGTATATTAATGCATTTATATTACTCTGTATTATAGTGAAAAACTTAAAGAGTTGCAGTGGAAGAGAAACAAATATAACAAGGCGAATATTAGCGGCAAATGGAGGAATAGAGACCCGTTAACCCTGCCAGACGGTGTGTTACACTTTGTTATAGCCGTGTAATACTACGCCTACGTCACTTTCTAGTTAATTTTCTATGCCATGTTTTAAAAAACCTGCCTTGGTATTGACAATTTTTAATGAAAATTGATTAATTTTTTTTTTCCAAAAGAAAACGAAGATAAAGTGCAATATCGCCATTGTTTCATATAGGTGAACATAAGTTTAATCAATCAGCAAATTTAACAAACTTCTATTTTTATGAGCAAAAAGTTAAATTATAGTATATATACCATCTAATTTGAAACTCGTTCTATGTAAAATATTGTTGTAATGCAAAACTAATTAGAAAATAAACACAGATTTATTAAGTTTAAACTAAGATTGTTATTGACGGAAGAAATTCAAAATGTGCTTTCACGAACTCACTCGAGACCCGTCTCCGATCGGGCTGTCCACGTTTCTTGAATCCACGTCGGTCTGCAGCGGCGAATATAGGTTTCCAGTCTTCGTTATGGGGCATTGGAACAAAAATCTAATGATGTCATACTGACTCTGCCTCATCAGCTGAACAACTTCCGGCGGCAAGAAATTGCGATTTTTCTCCAAAAATCCGTCGGCTTGGTAAACCACTCTGCCCGCAAAGTGATGTATGGCAAAGCATATCGCATCGGACTTTGGACGTACGTAGTACTTGCTCTTTATGTTGTTATGGAACTTTTCTGGAACAGCAAATAATATATAAATAGAACTGAATTGTTTATAGATAACTGTATACACAAGTTACTGCGTTTGTTTGGACTTTAACCCGGCTATGTATTGTCATTTTTAATTGTATTTATCATTTTAGAGTCTCGATCCATACTATTATAAATTTCCTTCTGTCTATTTCTATTTAAAATGATATATCCACTAAAAGGAACAAGGAATATATGTTGCATAATTTTTTGACATTTATTTCGTGTCGTTTCACGACCCTGTATTTCTTTAAGATCACTGGTTCAATTATTACAAACATTGCTAATGAGATTTGTATTGTAGAGAAAGTGAACCTATTTAAAAATTTAAAATTAGCTTCATGGATTAATACCCCCATTTCACGACCTCTGAAAATATTATTTTGGTAATGACAATTCAAAAGGGATTAAATCTAAAGAAGAATCCAACGATAATACTAATCCATGATATAAAATAACAAGTCTAGGGTCTTAGTTTCAAGGTTCATAGTTATTTTTTTCCATAATTTCGTTATACACAAACGTCCATATCTAAATATAAATAAACCGAAAAATTTCAACGGCCAATCAAAGTCCCACTGCCTTAAAATGAAATGTAACATATACAAAAACAAACCTATAAGACTACGATCTGTGGAACGTGGAAATCGACTCTCTTCGTCTAGAAGAGCTAGAAGTCCCATCGGTCGAGAAAGCAGCATGTCCAACACGGGCCTGTTGTCCGAAAACTCTACCAGATCGACGGGGATGCCTTCTGCCATATATTCCTATATGAAAACAATAGTTAGTAAAATTTTAAGTCATTACATTTCTATGTTTCCGATATATGAATTCTCATATAACAATTAAATTACCTGCTGTTCCCAAGTGAATATATGTTGGTTGAAATAATACTGTATTTGCTCATTAGCAATATTGATGCATAATTGTTCAAAAGAGTTCTTGGCGAAATTTTCAAATCCGAATATGTCCAGTATTCCTATAGAGTGCTGCTCGTTACTGAAAAACGTCAAATAATTAAAAACAAAACGACGTACATGAATGTTCGGTGAAGTGTATACATACACAGACACAGACACACACATATATAATATGTAATATCAATAATCATAATCAATCTCATGAGCGCATACTCTTGGCAAATGTTAGCATTAGTAAAATATTTGGAAAATCCAAAAGTGCACGACTCATAATGTTCATTCGTTTTTTGTTAATAACTATTAAACGACACAAATCAAGTTAACCATTTTCAATACCAATCTCCGGACAGTGGATCTCAAGCTATTAAAAAAAAATGGATCAAATTAGTGAATTTTACGCTCGCTATCGTGTCCGGAACGAAAAAAGTGTTGATTGACAGGAAATTTCTTTGACTATTTTGATAGTTTTTTCTAATTGTATTATGTTAAATCGATTTGAACCAGTGATAGAATTAATCTTCATTAAATTATCTATCAAATAGTGCACAGGTTAATAAAATTACATGAATTATTAATCGTGTTATTGATGAAAAAAGTTACGAAATTGAGGAAAAAAAATTATTCGTTCGTAGAGCACTTCTTAATGCTTCGCATTATGAGTCGTGCAATATAAAAGAACAAAATTTATGCAACAGATGAAATAACTAGTTATTGTTTTACGTTAATAGCAAAAGGCTACTTTAAGTAAATTTTGTAAGCGGAATAACTTTTAATACTTTGAAATACAATGTTAATAGCATTAAGTGAAATTTCATAATCAATGATAATATAACTATTCGACGATTTTCTTTGCTCAGGGCAAAAATTCATATTAATCTATATCTTTTAACCCATATATTTGAAAGAAAACTATTAATATGGTGTCCTATTAAAACTACTGTGTACCCAAACGGTCGATTCTGGCACAGCAAAGCATTAATCCTCTCCACGATGCGGTCGAACGCCCTCGCGTAGAGCGCGCGCGCGGTGGCGTCGCGGGCCGTGGCCGCCTCGGCCGGCGAGCTGCGGCGGGCGATGGTCTCCCCGCGCGCCACCACGCTGCTGCTGGTCAAGCACTCGCGGAGGTCGATCGTTTCGACGCCCAGTAGAGACGACGCTGTAAACACCGATATATATAATATAAAATACAAATCACGATATATCCAAATGTGCGTGAAATATATACAATGTAACGCACGACACTCTGTCGCTCTGAATTGCTCTACGAATGAGCCAATGCACTAATTCAACGCTCCCCAACCGGTCCTGCTTCTCCTCCGCGTTCCTATTTTACGCCATTACGACGCTCTCGTGACTACTTTCACAGCGGCGGAGTTTCGTGCGTTGTAATGTACATCATCCTTAATAGCAAGTATTTTCGTTTTACAAATACCTAGGCAACAGGTTGATCAAAGTGTGAATTTAATGCCACCAAGGACACTGCCGCAAATTAAATATCAAGTTGCTTCCATATCAAACAGTAACTTCATATAGTATTTGTATCTATAACTGACTAAATTCCTTTATCTGAAAATATGTGAATGCTCATGCAATAACGAATCAGTTATAAGATATAATCATAAAAAAGTAGAATTTGATGAGCGAAAATATCCAGTGTGTTATAAAACGTTCGCCAAGTTTACCCTTTTAAATATGAAAGCATAAATGAGTTCGCCTCGAACGCCCCCTATGTAAATATAACTATACTCTGTAGTTTCTCAGTTAGTTGGAAGGACTTTGATAATCCTTCCATAAGACGGCAGTAAACTCATCGACATTCCTAAGTTTATATTTCTTTTTCCTTTCCTATAGCGTACATATTTTTAGGTCTGTAGAATTTGAAAAACAATTTCTTTCTACTTTGAGTAAACCAGAGGAATTTTGAAGCAAATTAAGAATTTCAGAAATCCAAAGCCCTAAATAAAAGCCATAGAGTGGCACAAAATCGTTTGAATGATTTTATTTTTAGCGCGACTAGAATGGGATTGCAGTTAAATAACAAAACATGTAGAATGAACAATGACTGTTTTTGGAACGTAGTTATTCGTTTTGTACAATGTAAAAATTTGGACTAACTTGGATTGGTGAATGTTAAACGCGAAGAATAAAATGCGTACGCTGCACTAGCATGCAATGGCAACGCCGTAAGTCACGGCGGCGCGTCACGCACGCACGTGCCCAAATAGGGCGATCGCATGATCACGCGCATGGTATGCCCATAAGTTGTTGAAGCGGATATAATATTTAACCACACATATGTACAACATAACGCTGAATAAGGGATGAAGGTTAATCATAATAAAGGATGTTCCTTTTGTGAGGAAATAAAATAAGAGAAAGAAAAAGTTGCGGGAAATTGTTTTTCTGTGATATGGATTTATTTAGTTTTTTCTCTCTGTTTGAAATTTAGAAACATGAGGATTCTGATTAAAAAAGTCTATAAAACAGTTAACCCTGCAGACTATTCCTGAAACTTTCCGCTATGATATTTATCGAAATGTTTTTGAGCTCCTTGACTTATAAATATTATGAATTTTGAGTTCAAAATATTGAAAAAGGTTGATTCTTGAAGCCATCCCTGAAAGTTTATACTACTTTCGAGCTCCGATTGTTAAATATGAAAGAGCAAAATTTTTTGAGCTCATCATGCACAAAAGATCGATTTTATTCCTAAAAATATAGTTAATTTATTACATTTTGAACTCTTACAATTGAAAAATCTGTACATATTAAAAAACCGCATTTTTTTAATTTACCAATTACAATATCTGAAACACGTCATGTTTGATTTTGATCTGTTTTATGGCATCTGATGCAGTTTTTTAAACAGAAACATACGACCGAGTACCTAACATCTTTGAAACATACATTTTTTTTTAAAAAGGCCCTTTTTTCGAATATTTCATTGACTGTATCTTTCGAACGAACCAACCAATGTTAATAAAATATACGACGATCGTTGCTGTTTTTTTAAAAAAAATTGGTTATATTTTAAAATTCATTGGTAGAGTAGTTTAAAAAATATTCTAAAAAACATTTATTGAAAAATTTTTTTCCAACAATATCGCTTGCATAAATAAACCGATTTTAATGAATTTAGCAAAAATTGACGTTGTTTTTTAAAGAGAACATATGAATATATCGGTAGAGCGATTTACAAAATATTGCCAAAAACACTTTCCTAAAAAATTCTACAATGATATCTCTTGAACAAATCAACCGATTTTTATACAGTTTCCGGCAGTCAATGTAACGATTTGAGAAGAAGAAAAAGAGCTGACCAGATTTTGGTATCATATGATAAAGTAGTCTAAAAATTATTTTGAAAAACATTTTTCAGAAAAATTTATATTTTAGATTCCTCAAAATCTACCGGCCGAAACTAGTTCTGCGCAAAACTCGACATTTGTACTTGGAATAGAATTGTAGTTGGGATTCTGATATGAATCCACATTCCCGGTTTGGATTTGGATTCATATCAATTATTATATCAAATATAATCCTATTGTGATCGGGATCCAGCCTGAGACTGGGGCCAAGTTTGCGATCAAGGTAGTGATTTCAATCGATATCAGGTAAAATTTATTCTATGTTCATGCCATTCATGCTATCAAACCTTAAATGTAGCCACCAGCCGGGGCTTGCTGGCATAAAGCAATATGTGAAATATAACACATTCCATAAGAGACAACGATGAAGGACATTATACCACCCTTTCCTTTTATGAAAATTTCTAACTTTATTTAACAATGTCTTTATTCAGAAAATGCAATAAACGTAAATGTTTAGACCTATTTTTTTATTAAGAAACGACTAACATAGAAACTGGTCCAAAATACCTCTATGTAGTGGTGCTGTGTCAACAATAGTAGCTTTGTTATCTGTGTTGTCATCCCCGGCAGCTTCGCCGAATTCTATATCACCAAGATGCAACATTGCTGCCAGCATTTTATATAGAATGAGTACTTCTTCTTCTTGAAAACCAACCACCTTCGTTGAAAAAAATACACTACTTTAATTTATTGGCATGTGTTGATGAATATTTAGAAGTAACTGTCATAGAATTGTAAAATATGTAAATTAAGAAATTGAGCTGCTCTAGAAACGATTTATGGATATGTATTTTTTTTGCAATAACTTCATTAATTTTGACTAAATAATAAATATAACATTTATTTTATCACAGTAAATCTCATGAATGCGCTGCTGGTAATCATTTTCTCGCATTCATGCAGCTATCACTTCCTTTTCTCGCCAATTAAGGCACCATCCATCCTTCACTCTCTCTGTTCTATGAATGATTCCTTACCTCCCTATTATGAATTTATATTTTTTTTTTTTGTTAAATCACTCTGCACCCCTTTCCTAACTTCCACAGTAAACTTATTTTATGGAATTCACTTTTAAATTTGATGGGAGTAAACCGCGTACAAAAGCACATGCGGCTTAAACATGGTTTGTGGCACTCTTCCGGTGTGACCCGGTATAACCGCACACCATTTCCATATTCTGCCTAAATGGTGACAGCGTGTTGTGAATCCACAAACAAGTACATAGAGGTCTGGCAAGTGGTTTAACATTGTGGTTTCCGTCGTAGTTATCCATAGTGGCACCACCGGGCCTTATTTCCCTAATCCGCTAGATGTAGGGCTCCGAGCCAACGTTTCCCGGCCCGAGGATACCTTCTAAAACAATTTCACCATCAACACCCCTAGTGCCTTTCGGCGGACATGGCTACTAATTGCCATGGTAGCCGCATGCACTGACCACATTCCACATTACATTGTCCTCTAATCGAATTTGAAAATATATGCAGCCCCGTTAAGTCTGTTTTCATAGATTAGAACCTTATTTTAGCGTTTAATTTGGTTTACTTGAGATATTCTCGCAGTTATAACGAGAATAATAAGCCCCACTTGTTGACAGTACGAGTTCCATTAAAAAAAAGAAATTCTGACTTTATTCTTAATAGTTATAATTCACACAGTTAATAGTTACAACCTTACACAATTAATAGTTAAAACCTTATACAGTTACAATTCATTGTTAAAATCAAAATAAATTGAAAATGTCACAAGAGATCATAAATAGCTACAATTGGTTCAAATACGCATAAATTATATATAGCATACAAATAAACTAGGCATAATTATAATTTTAATGGACCACAACATGGGTTAAGTTTTAAGATGGACAATTTTATTATAATTTTTGTGTAAAGTGTTTAATTGAAAAATAGTTTAAAGGAAAAATGAAATTTATGTCAGTACAATAATATTTGAAAACGGCCATCTATTAAATTAATAAAATACCTTAAAAGCCTGATTGAGTTGTCGCCATCTGTAAACATTATTTTCTCGGTGAACCGCCGACAGAGGTCGCAGATAGCGATGACAGGCTTTGAGGTGTTCATCCAAGAAAAATTTATGCCATCGACCTTCGCTTTCCAAACCGTCGTACAGATAATAGAATATGTGAAAATTGCTCTCGCCTCTGAAATAGTATAAAAAGTTGTAAACCGAAAGGCTCAATAGAAGTTACAAAACGAAATACTTCCGACAAGTCTTTGTTATTTTATTTTATCACTGCAAAGACGTTAAAATGAGAAAACAACAGTCATTTTATTTCAAAATCAAAGTCTTGAACCTTTACAAATACTTTAAATGATATTAAAATAATCTGTCGATTATGATTTAGATATGTGTTTTTGTACATGAAAATAAAGACATACTTTGATATTATTATTTATTCGATGGACTATATACCGAGAAACAGTTGAAAATAATTATTTATATTACAGATTTTTTTTCAATTATCAAAACAGAAAACAGGTGGTAACTTTCATTTAACATATGTCCATTAAAAACAATTCAAATTTTTAAATTTGTATACATTCAAACTATTTGACACGATTACTTAATTGCAATTCGCCCACGCCAGTGATCGATGGCCTAATTGTTCAGCTTGTAAATAGTTTAAGAACCTAATTTTTTTTTATTTTCACTTTGAAAGGGTGAAACTGAAAATAAACTTTTTTAATTAATTAGTTCTGATGAAGTGTCAAATGAAAATTCCTAAAAGTACTATCCATACACATGATATGTGCCTTGTATTGTAGGTCAATTCTATAAAAGCTGAAAACTAGTTTTCGATAGCACTGAAAATGTTATTTTTCTCTTCTGTTTTATCCCAAAACTCAAAACAAACTCTTGCTCCAAGTTGCTAAATTCAGACTTTTTTGCATTCTTAATGAAATATAAAATCAATTTGTACTACGTGACAAATATTTGATTATACTATTTGACGACTAACAAGGAAGACCGAGGTTCAATTCCCCGTCGGGGAGGCTTCTTTTTTTATTCACATCTATTAATATTGATATTTAATATTATTATTATTAATAATGATAATTATAAATGAGAATAAAAATACGTACAATATTTTTTTTAAACGAGGATTCATTGTTGGAGAATTTTTACTAGCTCCAAAATAACATAATTATTGCTCATTTTTTAAATCACTGAAAATGCCTAAGCTTAACAATTTTGGATGACACCGAAAATTTGGACAACAACATCTTTCTAAATTGCTATAGACTCTAATTGACTGTATCAAATAGTTTTGGAAAAAATGGATTATGATAGGTAAAAAATAAACAGTTGCCCAAATGTTATATTGTGGTAAAAAACCTTAAAAAATCTGTCTTGTTATTTGGATTTATAAACATTGTATTAATTCTGACCATTATTTTTAATATACATCAAACGGTTCTTACGCAGCCTGATGAACAACACGCGACTGCTCGAGCAGGTAAACCGAGATGCGCGCTCCCGCTATGCGGCCGGCCCTCATCAAGGACAAGTCCAGATACTTCCCGAAACGTGAGCTGTTCGCGTTGATGCCGGTGCGGGCGTTACCGAACGCTTCCATGATAGGGTTGACTTGAAGGATTCTTTCTTCGAGATTACGATTAGGAGTCTAAAAAAACGAAAAAAAGTTATATATATGAAATTAAAAAATGAAGTTTATCTCGTTCGTCGTTTAAAGTCTATAAATTTGTAGGCAAATTGAAAATCGAAAGTACGACTGTCTAAGAATGAATAAATGAAATGAAAAAATCCATTTCTCAAAAAGCTTCTGCTATGGAACGGATGCAGTCACACTAAAACGAGGCAACCCACGACGCGGCCCAAAATGAATTAAAGTGGCAGACGTTCACAAAATTTTTGCATATGCTGCAATAGATCAACGTACATTTTTCCTAATCGGTAAATGAAAGTGGACTATCGAGCCAAATACTAGAATTTACACGAAAAAGAAACTATAATACTGAATTAGTCTGCTCGATGCATATACATTAATAATCAATTTATAAAAGGAAATTTGTAACGTCAAAGTTGTAATTTATTTTTATTGTGTCGTTTTCATAAAACTTATCACTAACATCATCTTATCGAATTTAATGTATTTCCACTTTAAGAAAAAAAAACGGTTTACATATTTTCGAGCGACAAACATCTTAAAACTTTTACAATCTGGTAATACGTAACAAGAAGGTGAGCGTTAATGTAGGCCCAAGCTCGCCTTTGTTAAATATTTCAATGCCACATATTGTGTGGTTGAAGTTATCATTGAACTTGTAGTCAGGCGCTTGCAAGTCGAGTAAGCGTGCCTGATAGAGCCGATCGTACGTTTTCATTCGACAGCATGACCTGTCTGAGAAATTTTAGGGTAAAGGTTACATCGATTATGAATCTTTAGTTTTATTCGATTACTTCTTTTTAGAGTTCCATACCTCAAAAGGAAAGAAGGAACCCTTATAGGATCACTTTGTTGTCCGTTCGTCCGTCCGTCCGTCCGTCTGCCTGTCAAGACCCTTTATCTCGGGAACGCGTGGAGGTATTCGGTTGAAATTAAAACCATATTACTCAAGTCTACAGTCACTTAGAGTTGTGAAAATATCAAACTTCTAAGTTAACGTGAAAAAAAAATACGCCAGTTTACGTCGCAAAAAAACGTACATTTTGACACTCTCTAGGGAATCAAAATTTATAGGGTGTTTACCGTTGATCTAGAACTACCAAATTTGGCAAGTAATACCGTCTTATACTACAAGTATAGAAAAAAAAACTGAAAATCTTACATTTGTAACTAAATCATAAAAAATATAGTCTTTTTTTTAAAGTATGCGCGGTCACAATTGTATGGGTAACTAAATCTTTTTGTAAAATTTTAAACTTTTACTAATTTGTACAAAAGAAAAAATCTGAAAGCCATATATATATTTTTAATGAAATCACGAAACAAGGAACGGGGATCCAATTTTTTACGGAACCCTCTATGGGCGAGTTCAACTCGCATTTGTCCGGTTTTTTTTTCTGACCATTCCTCTGCGATTATAATAATTCTTTAAAAAAAAACAGTATTTTAAGTTGTTGCATATATTAATAATGCAATAGGTATTCCGATAACATTTCCATATCAAATGGAATATAATGATAATATTCGTTTCTTGAAATACAATTTAAATACTACGCTTTTAAAGATGAAAATACACACAACTTTCTCCAAATTATATAACTGATAACGATACTAAGGTAATCGCAACTTATTTACTACAATATTTACTTTGGACAAGAAAACTAATTGCTTTAACAGCAGATTTGCAGACTCGGTCTTTCCTGCTCCGCTTTCGCCGGAGATGACGATGGCCTGGTGCAATTTCTGGTGCATGAGGGCCTGGTGCGCGGCGTCTGCCACGGCGTAGATGTGAGGGGGGTTATCTGATCGACATCGACCTTGGTAAATTTGTTGGCTCTGTAATAAAAACGAACGACTAAGGACTTATAATTTTATATTACTAAAAGCTATAATACTACAGTAACATCACAACATATTAAATATTAGATTTCGCTTGCAGCCCCACCCATGTGGACATCGAATGAATCCTTTCACCTTTTATATTGACCGATCTATAATGACGCTATCAACCATGATCCAATCTTGTTTCTGCTGTCAATTTCATTTTTGGCTCGGCTTTTAATTCCGATTTTGATCTCGATTTAGATTCCGATTCTATTCAAAATATACATAACGTAGAAACATAAGCAAAACAGGATAAAAACTATCCTATACCTTATTCCGGGGTTTAAGCTATTGCCATATCTAATTTTATCAAATTCTGTATATTTTTTTTTTCGGAGTTCGCGAACAAATGCACAGACAGACAAATACACAAATTCTAAAAAATATTGAAACATTTCTATATCCCCAAAGCAGATTTTCTGAAATATCTTTAATGTACAAATTTGTGTATGCTGTTTAGTATACGTATAGATTTTATTGTAGTGAAGAATCCTAGTCTCTTCAAAAAGAAGATAACTCCTCTCCTCTATGTCTTTTCGTAATAACTGTTCTAATATTTGAGCCTTTGCGTGTCAAATAGAATACGATCCCAAGTTTATTCAAATAATACTGAGTAGCAAAACTAAGTGGTTGATAGAATGTATATTTTCGATTACCTTTGTAGTGTATATCCCGATATCGGCGAAAGGATTGACTGCGATCAGTATATCGCCGATGTACGTGTATATCTGGTTGTCGTTGTATCTTTCCCGGAGCTGTTCCACTATGGCATCTTCTGTCAGCACGTCTAGAGTCGCCAGATCGTCGGTGTACATTTTCTCTGGACGAGCTTTGCGATGGGACTTGAGTTTGCCCCGTTTAGTTGTGGCGTCGGCCGCACGGCTACTCCGACCTTCGGCACGTTGACGTTTTATTTCCGTCTGTAGTTCTTGACGTATCTGAAATTTAAGGCATTGAAAAGTTTGTAGCATGTACGTACACACAGGCCATTTATATTTTTAGAAGAGTAATCAAATAACAATCTGTTATTAAATTTCAATAGTAAATGTCTTAGAGATTGACGGACGAAATTATTTCTTTAGGACGGGCTAATGATAATGAAAAATTCAAATCTATTACAGAGTGGATGTCTATCATGTATTTGAAGTACAAGAATTTTTGTTTAGACTGCGGTTTAATCAATACGGTCTGTGTAACTTGATTAATACAATTTGTTTACTATGAATGCGTACTAAGTTAGTAGTAGTACAAATTGATAAGAAAAACATCGTCACCAAAGCTTTGTAAACACATCCATTTTGATAAACATGAAATCAAACAAAGTCATTTGATATTAACGTGTTTATGAAATAAGATACCTTGTCTTCAAAACTGCTAACGGCTAGCAGCAAAGGATGTTCCAGCAATTCTCTGGCAAACGGCCTTTGATTCATGTCCTTGATGAGGCATTCTGATATGAAGTCTGATAATTGGTGAGAGAATATTTCAGGGTGTGTTAGAGAAGGGGGAGGATTTCGAGGTATTTGAAATAGTGCTCTCATAGGGTGCAGGCCCGACAACGGTGGTTCACCTTCTGCCAGCTCAATGGCCGTAATACCCACGGACCATACATCGCAACGACAGTCATACGATTGATCTAATTGTTGTTCGCAAGCAATTACCTAAAAAAAGGAATATTTCTTAGTAAGTCAATACACACAACTATATATGTAAAATCATTACTTTTTTGTAGCGTCGCGTCTAACAAAACAACTATAAAAATTATTTGTTATCGAGAAACCTGTGGACTTTAGCAGAGAGCTGGACGTAACATGTCCATCGTGAATTTTAATGCGTGGTTGAAAATTTATATACCTTTTAACTTCCCGCTAAGAAAATTGAAAATTTTCAAAATTTTAATTTCCCGCTAAGAAAATTGAAAATTTTCAAAAATTTTTAATTTCCCGCTAAGAAAATTGAAAATTTTCTAAAATTTTCGGGAAGTTATTGGTTTCACCCCATTTTGCAAAAATCGAGTTCTCATCAGACCTCGACGTTCTGAGGGTCTAGGAAGCTTCCCTGATCATCCCTGAGATGATGTCCGTATGTCTGTATGGATGTGTATGTGTATGTGTGGATGCATGTAAACCTCTTATAACTTTTAAACGGCTTAACCGAATCGAGCCTACTAAACGGCTTTCCAAAGAGTTTCACCAAACTTAGCTTTCCTGAAAGTTTGGGTCGATTTGGACCGGTAGATTTTGAGAAATTTTCAAAATACTAAGAAAAAAAATTTTTTTAAAGTGGTTTTTTCAAAATAACTTTAAAATGGCTTGACCGATCAATTCCAAAATTTAATCAGCTCTAACCTATTAAAAACACGTCGATTGCCGCAAATCGGGTCAAAATCGGTTGATTCGTTTGCGAGAAATCGTAATCGAAAGAAACCGTTTTTTTACTCAAAAAATCGCGTCAAATGCCGTATATTTTCGAGTGTTTTGAACTCGAAAATAGCAGGAAGTTTCAGGGTTGGCCTACAGGGTTAACCAATTTTTTATTTCGGAACATGTATTATTAAGGATATTTTTTTTACTCTAAGACTGTGTTTATTCTTATTAACTGGAGAAAATTTCCTAACTAATGATCAACATGATAAACGGCGAAGATAAGATTATAAGACAGATAATACTGTAATAATATTGTCTTCTAAGTAGTTGTGTTCACTGTGAGTAGTATATGATTTAATTCAAATCAGTTTACGAATTTATGTTTTTCCAAAAAAAAAAAAAAACCAATGAAAAAGAACCTAATTGACGATCTTACTTCTGGAGCCATCCAGTAAGGAGTTCCAACGGAAGTGTTTCTCCTCGCAGCTGTAGCGGCTAGATGTGACGAAACGCCAAAATCTACTAATTTGACTTCGGCATTTTCAGTCAACAGGATATTATGTCCCTTTACATCGCGATGCATACAGCGGTGAGCGTGGAGATGCGTCAGAGCTCGGACTGTCCCCCGCAGCACGTAAGCCAGCTGAGGTTCCGTGAGCCTCAGCCCTCGGGCCCGCAGGCCCGCGCACAGGTCTGTTACGGACCCGCCGGTGCAGAGCTGAAACCGAATAAAAGACGTAGTTTTTTCACGGTGGCTTTAATATTGAATGAAACGAAATAGCGATAACAATAAAAAGAAAAACCAATTCCATTCTATATGAAGTGTTGTACACTCCTATTGCAAGTTAGATAACTTTGCCACCGGTCGACGCTTAAATCTATTACAGTGATATCCAGGTGAGATACTATCAGTTACATACAACAATGCGAGATTTTTTATGAGTTTAGTTTTAATTCATTTGCATTAAATCTCAATTGTGTTTATAATGATTATTATTTCTACTATTTACCATATAAATTGATAGATTTTGTCAGTTTTATTACGATTTCATTTTATTTTATTTTTTTATAATTTCACACCGTTATCCCAATTACCAGAGATGGCACACTCGGTATGCATTTATTTTTCATAGTTAGTGCCCAATATGACAAGTTACTAGCCCATCATTGTGTACAATTTTCTCACAGAAAGATAAAGTTTTCGCTTACGCTCTCTTGACTTTCCACACAATCTATTCTTTCACCATAGCGAGTGGGTACTGTTGAATAAACAAATGTATTTAAGTTCAGAATAACTCATTGGTACTATGGTACATGATTAGAATTAATCGTGGGTTCAATCTCGGCCCTTGTATTGCGAGACTCTCGTTTAACCGGGAAGCCGACGCCGCTGTAGCGATGGCTTTTAATATATTATGTTATTATCATACATATATGTGTTATGTTTTGATCGATAATTTGTTGTCACTTTATAAGTTGCGCCATGATCCCATTGTTATAGAAATTCTGGTTTATTCAGCGAAATAACTTGCGAAAAATAGTTTAGGCAGTGCTCCCTAGGGTACCTAAAAAGTTCTTAACTCGGTCACTGCAAACGAGTGATAATCTGAATGGACAGTTAGAAATATAAAGTCAACGCATTAACACGTCTCAAACAAACTCTTTAATTGTTTCGCCGAGTGGCTAAAATGTGTATGGCCTGGCGTTATCATGGTGAAAATTTTAAGTTTTATGTTATCTGATTGCGAGAAAATGGCCTTGCTTTAATAACAATTTTATGTTATCAAAGCAAGACCGTTTGTCTCAATTCGGTGGCTATAGTCTCATTAATTTATTGGTAGTAGATGTCAGAACCAATAATTCGTCCATTCACAATGAAAAATGATCTATTTTCCCTATAGTATACACACTTCATAATATTGTTTCGCGTTGGACCTGTTGTTTCGCACTGTCTGTGGACCTTGCTCGTTGTTCCGACCGCGTTCTGTATATTTTTAACTGTGTAATACACTTTTTATTGCCAATGATTGACTATTCAACAATATTCTGATTCCGTTTCGTTTTGTTTCGGTGTCCTTCAATGAAATTATATTGTACCTAAACATTAAAACTTTGTCTTAAATCCAGACTTTTGGAAATGACACAATTTGTACCTAGAACGAGAAAAATCAATCACACTAAACTTCTCTACTTAAAATCTTGAAACACACTGGTTATCCTTATCGAAAAAGGTTTAAATCAATAAATAAGACAATTTTTTTACAGTTACTTTAAAAGTTTTGAATTTCTTCCTACAAAAACTAAAATCTATAGAAGTTCATCATCACAAACGTTCTTTTTTATAGGCCGAAAAAACAATCAAAAAATCATAAGGTTTTTATATTTTTTTTAAAATGCCAACTATAATTAAATTAAATCCAGCCGGTTACAATCAATGGAACCAAAAAGATTTGACACGTATACAATACGAAAACATTATTTTCGGCGAATTTATTATGCAATCACTTAAAAAAGAATTTTATTAATCATTAATAGTCTCAGTAGTCTACTTTTTTCTCGCATTTTTATTCGGTGAGTCGCCCTTTAGAGAAAGTGTTAATGTTTTTGCATTCTTTGTCTATTGCCCCTAACAGGATTGTGATGTGCTGTTGTTTGTAATGTACCATACATAAAAATCTATCTTATTAAGTCGATTATTTATGTCGTTCAATAATGCTAATACATAGAACAACAGCTATAGTCTTTACTCACTGACCTCCATTACAAACCATATTTGGTCATCCTCGGTAGTTATGCCACGTTTCAGAAAGAGTCCATAAAACTCAGGGATGTTGGGATGACTCGACAAGTCGCGGAAAACCAGGAACTCCTCCTCAATTTCCTCTATATTTTCAGTGATGTTTTCCAGTATCTGCAATACGGACAGTTAACCAATCAGCCCCTCTACACATTGGCGTTTTAGCGGCCGATCGCACGGCGCGGCTGCGAAAAGAACTCACGCGGAAGCGGCGCGATCAGCGGCGAGGGCGCGCATATGCACAAATCAGCGACGCCGTTGATTTAAAGAAAACGCCAATGTAAAAAGATATAGGTTTTTGGTGTGAATCACCCTATCGCTCGTTATGGGAGTAAAATCTTAGAGACTGAGGCGTCGTCTCGATTCAGGCTACGCTCCCCTCCACTCGGCCCTGTGCACGAGTCGCTTGCGCACGGCGGTGAGTATCGCCTAGAGACCGAGACGACGCTCTATTCAAGCTACTATTCTCCATTAACTATTACTGTATTTAATAATAATTAATAAAGAATAATTCTTCTTTAAAGAAATTCTGAATATTTAGTTTTTATTTAAGCCATATTTATTTCCTTTAATGAACCTTCATACATATTTTCCATACAAAATAGTTTCGATTTTTCACATATGTTAGGCGTCTCGCGACGACTCACAGTTTTTTACTAACAAGTCTACACACGGTAACAGCGCCGCTGAGCGATCGATACCTTTAATTTTCTTATTTAATTTCTTAAAGGTATAACAGATATAGTAGCAAGTAAGTTACAATTTTTGTTTTTATAAGATAAAATAACAAATACTAGCGAATGTCAGCGGCTCTGTTCGCGCGGATGAAAATATATTCTTACGCCCATTTACGCTGCCATCTGTAATAATTAGCTGTTTAGCCATGTTTTTGCCCGTATGTGTATCGAATACGAAATCGGTACCGGTATCGAAAACGGTTCTGATACCGATATCGCATTCTATTCTACGTTTTGTTCCCGATTTAAATCTCGGCCCTACTGACGTGCCTGTGGTCTCACGATCGGTTACGGGTTACAACCAAACACTTTTAATTATTTCTGTAACATAAGGGCTATGGTATAATTTAAATAATATAAAAGTTAAATATATTTACATTGGGAGCATTATTCACTATATAAGTTATAATAAAAAAACATTTCGTCTCTTTATACTTTGAGATATTTTTTTATTTGTAATATTAAGTATAATATTAATTACGAATTTTAATATTATGCCCTATTATACAATTCAACAACGTGCAATGATCGCATTAATGTTTAGCTCTTATAAGGGTTAGGAAAATATTAAATACACAAAAACCTTCCCTTTAAAAATGCACATCATAGTTATTAACTTTAAAAATGAATTAAATTAGCGTAGTCACACTGACAGACACGTTCCGGTCTTTTGATTATAAAAATATTTGAAAAACAGCTTTAGTTATATTAACAGAAAACTGTTCACCTATCAATTTAAGAAAGTTAATAATTCTTGTCAACAACCGTTAGAAACAGGATTTGTTTATCATTCCATTGATCATAAATAGAAATAAGAATTGTGGAATCACAGCGTTAGCCGATGCGCGAGTGACTTGCGAAACATCAAATTCAAATTAAGTATGTCAATACAGGTAGGTATAAAATGGGACGAACAAAATTAATAACGGGCGATACATCAAATAGCAAAATTCGCAGTATTCAATTAGCTTTGATCAAAAATATACGCAAACAGAAAGGAATGCAATTCTAGAACGAGCACCGGTTCTAGATACACTTTTTAGCCAACGATCTAGACACCCGCCCATACGCCAGATGAAGAGTTGACGAAAGTTCGCGTCGCCATCTTAATTTTGTTAGATTCATTCAAGAGCGAAGCCGGAGGTCGGCGGTGGCGTGCATGGTCATAATTAACGCCTATATCCAATACGCGACTGTTGCACAACGGATACCTGCGGCCGAACGGCCTGCGTTCGCGAGCCGAGAGAGCCTTTTGGACCATAAACCAGAGACCTTGACACCAATACCGTACGAGATATACTATCTGGACGGTGAATTTATAGCTTGAGCGTTCACAATGGCGCTTTTATTCAAATAGCACTCGTGATGCGTGCACGGACACGTTCGTCCGTTCATACATATATGTATTTAGCGAGCACGCGGTTTAATGTGTTATCATAAACGGACATTTGAGTGTTTAAAATAAATACATTTACGACGCGAAAAAGTTAAAAATTCATAATAATAAAATTGTCATATTACATAATAGAAATATTATTATGCATAATCTAGTTGTAATTGTTATTTAATTCCGACGAATTATAATATTAAATTGAACTTTTCAATTAAATTAACATCCGAATCAGCCGATTGTGCTGATTTGGAAATTATCATATCAAATTTACAAAATAAATATGTATAGGAAAATTATAAGTTTATACGACAGAATTAAATGAATCTATAACTATCTCATTTCGGGATCCTTAACGTTTCGGAAATTATGAAAGTTACTTAATATTCCTTGATGTCATAACTATGTTAGGTCTTACATACAAAGTGGTCGGACTTAACGTTGCATCATCGAGTCGCACATCAAAAACGGGGGTAACGTTTGAAAATATATATTTCAAATATCTCTGGGCCAAAAACTAAAGCAGGTTAAAGCCTATATTTACATTTGCAATAATTATTGTGTAATCGATCTCTGAGATGAAATTTTTTAATGTAAATACCTTATTCTACTTTAACGTAGCCTTTTATATAGCGAGCGTTCAAAAACGAAATGAACAATTCTTATAACAAAAGTGAACTATTCTAAAATAACAAAACACAAGGTAATCGGACTTACGTGTTTGAATAAATTCTACTATTTTGTTAAAAAATTCTCTTTCTCACACCTCACCCTCTTCAAACAAAACGAGTAAATAATATATGCGAATAACTATATAAAATCGATATTAACATTTTACGCGATGGTGTGTTCTATCAATGTACTAAATTTCACCAAAATCGTTTAAGCCATTTTTGTTACAAAATGTTAGAAAAAGACATGTAGAGCAAAAACTAATAAGCAAAAAGTAATGTTCTTTCTCAGAATCAAGCTATCTTCGTGCCAAATCACATCGAAATCGGTGCAGCGGCTTAATTTTAAAAATGTGGCAGACAGACAGACAAAGTTACATTCGCATTTATAACATCAGTATGAATTCTTCTACACAACGATATTATATAGAAGAGGCATTAGAAATATATACATATATAAACTCACTTCTGTTTTCCGTAGTGCTAGGCAGAGATTAATATTATACAATCTCTCCATAAAATGACTCCTATGAGTGACGAAATACTATTAATTAAAAACCGACTTTCTAAACTTTTTCCTATTTGTATATCGTTAAATTGATAGATTTGTTATTATGACATCTTATAAAGTAAAATGGAAATTATACCATTGCTGCGACATAAACAATGCAAGTAGTCTTTCTGGTATCTTTACATCTTCGTGAACGATTCCTCCTTTAGTTGACATACCTTAACGGCCACTCTCCTCCCGGTCTTCTTGTCTCTAGCGCAGTAGACTTCCCCGTACGTGCCTTCCCCTATGAGGTCCTGCAGAGTGAACCTGTCCCGCGGATCGGCCGCGCGGTCCAGCTCCACGTGCTGCGACAAACCTCTGTATGGCATATCGCTCCTCATTTTTCATGTATACATTATCTGTAACAAATAACGCACCATGTTTAATATTCTCTGATTATATTGTTAAGTATTACAACTGTGAATTTAGGTAAACGTTTCGGTATTAACTTGAATAGTTAATTTTATTTAATATAAAATATAAAAATCTACAGTACGGTTAAAATAATAACTAAAGAATGATAAGTTAATATCGTTTGTGAAAGCTGTTTGATATTGAATTGTGAGGTCTATAAGAATTTTAAGGCTTAACATTTTTATCCGTGAACTCATGAACTCTATGATAAAAGACATGTGCGTCAGCGCGTATTTAAAAATTTGACAGCTCAACACATATCGAATTGTATGGATCGTACGTAGACGTAGATCGTACGTAGACCAGACGTAGATCACGAGGTCATCGGATTATATATGCAACTAAAATTTTGTAAAAGTAAAATAATTTTTATATTTTAATCGTCGGTCGACATTAAAGTTCCTTCTTTTTTGCAAACTCGTTATGTTACCGGAATAAAAGTGTGTTACAATGTTACGTGTTGTTCTGGTAAAATAACGAGTTTGACAAATAATAAAGAACTTTAATGTCGATCATTAAATAAATGGCTTGTTCCTAGTCGAAATAAATTTATATATAATTTATTAGTTTGCTTTTAATAACATAAAAGCTTGTTTTTTATTTATTTTTTACATCTATTTACTCTTTAATATTATATGGTAGTAAAAATAATTAGTTTAGCAATTATCAATTCCTTTAAACTTATAATTAGAAGTAAACTTTTACCAGCATCCGTTTAGCAGGAACCGACCACGGATGCTACAATCATGTCATGACGTTGTTTAGAACAGGTTATTAGAATTAAATACATATATAAAATTTCATGTCTGTGCAGTTCACTGTTGAGGAATTTTACTGTCTATCTCCTGACTCCATCATCAGATCAGGTTGGTGGTACCAGATTATTACAAAGTAATTCGATTTATATATTTATGCAAAATTTATTAATGCTGAGGTATACATTTGCAGTCTTATAATTTCAAATTGATGGGCTTTTACCTCAACCCCTACATGCTGGTCAATTACGCGTTGGGGAGCTACTAATAACCCATCATTTATCACCAGTTCATCACATCATATCACACATCAGTCATAATCAATGCTATTATAGCGACCGTGACAGACAGCTTAGTGTGTTCTGGAACGCACGGAGCAAGTGGTTATTTTTAATTTCACTCAAATTCGAAATCCATCGGCCAGATTGCCCGCAGTCAGGTCGAACCCGGTACTTTTGGATCGAAAGCGACGTAAGGAAGACTCCTAAACACTGAGTGACCATTGCTCGATATGCATTAGGTGATTGTAGCAACAAATAGACAGTTTGTAAGCATTTATGCTATAGGACTTTTAATAATGACTTAGGATCATCAAGAATGTCCTAAAATTCTATATTTCATAAATAATTCTATATTTTTGTCGTATGCAATCATATATCAAATATATGAATAAACAGACAGTTCAAATTTAAGAACATATATTATTGAAGCAACTAAATATTAATTTTATAGCATTTTTACGATTTCCACTTACATGTTTTCATTTACTGATGCTATAATCGGACAATTATGTTAAACAGTTTTCATATAATTACAAACTGAGAATAATCCATAGAAACAAATCGGAATTCATCAATCCAATTTATTTCACAACTGAAGCGACTATAATTGGTTGTAAATTAATGTGGATAGTTACTTCGATTTTTATCTTACACGTTGGATTTTAGTGGAACTAACTACTATTCACTATGCATGCATAAACCCATGCTTATTTTCCAGAAGAGGAGGTAGATAGAGACCATATATTTCTGCGTGGAGCGATTCTTGGATAAGTCTTACCCCTTTCCATTGCATTCACCAATCGATGCGCGTGAGCATGTCGGTTTCAAGTGCTCGTTTAAAATTCGGCCTTTCTTTGACATGAGGCCAATACGGTCTACATGAGCTTTTCTAGAGTAGTTCCTGTTGACTTTTTCATCACACACATGCGCTGTATAGATCGTTCTTTACAGATAGCCAATTACCTCAAACAATTATGCATAATCCCAAGCACTACATCTTTCAAATCAAACCGTTCTCTTACATCACTATTTTATTATAATTAAATAATATATTTTTATTAGTTAAGTATTCATTAAATTTTAATTAATCATTATAAATTTAATGAATATTTAAAATTAAAAAGAATTCATAAACGTCAATGCACTTAATTCCCTGATTTGTATTAATGCCATTACTTTTATTTATCTATTTTAAATAATTTAAATTTTTTTTGCTATTCACATAAATGAGATGAGTTACAAAAGTGATTATGTCTACATATGAATTAGTTTTATCTGCGGCAAATTTTTTAACTATATAAAGAGCATAAATTAAAAAAAAATATTTGTTAGTTGCGTAAGAAACTCACTCATATGCACATTTTATCATCAAGTAGTCAAATTTCTTTAAAGAGCAAATCAACAATGTCGTTATATCGGCCTTAGTAAAAAATAATCAGTAAAGCCATAAGAGTAAAGGTTTTATTTTATTAAATGAATAGTGTAAAATAATTATTGTGGAACCTTCATTGCCCTTCACACGTGTAGTACCGGTATATAAATTTAGGTTTAGTGTATGTGCTTAGAGCACTAAGTTACTTTTCTGATTTTTTGGCATAATCAGTGCACAAAAAAATGCATATTATAATGTAGATTGAAATACAATGTTTTGTTACCACCTTTTTATATTTGAAATCAGTAGGAAGACAATAAAACAAAGTGTTTATTAAACCTTCAAACACGGATATAAACTCTAGAATCACGATTACATTATGAAGCTTTTCAAATTGCGTTCCACGACACGTAACACCACAATAAATGATAGTACTGAAGTAGTAACAAGTTGTTTCAGACCGGCTCGTGTGCCCAACCTTTTAAAGTGTCTGCCAATGACAATTAGCCGTCGGTGCACACATGCACGCGCGCCGGACGGATACGTCGCGCAAGCCGCATGAATTAATAATATTATTCGATAAGGATAGCATAATCATGATAATGCTGCTCGATGCATCGCAATAACCGATTAAATATAAGTTTTATAATGGGGTCATCCACCTGTGGTCGGTCTGGCACATACTTGTCTATAGGTATAGCTGTATCATTATTTATCCGTGTTTATCAATAATTTGCTGCATCCGATATAAAGCATTGCTGCAATATTACTGCATCCGTTGTAAAGCGTCACTTTAAAGCGATTATTTCGTATTATTTATAACCACTGAACGGTGCATTACACTGTTCACTTATAAAGGAATGCACATTATTCATCAATCAATTACCAACTCCTTATCAATCTGTCAGAAAACGTAGTTCCGTAACAACAACATAACCGTTATATATACTTAGAACGCATTAGCTAACAATTGTTTCTTGTATAGATAACCCCGGTCGATGCTTATCATGCAAGAGAAAATTTAACAAAATAAAATTGCTTTAAAATGACAAAATGTAACTATAAACACCTATATTATGTAGAAAACGCATACATGCAAATCCCAAAATACATGGTCATTCGCTTTATGGATAGGCATTTCCATCCCACGACACGTACACTTATGAAAAAAACTGTATTAATTATAGATTTGGGACTTAACACGGTAATTTCAATTAATATCTAGATATGTTATCTATCATTAACATGTCATTTATGAACAAATATTTAAAAAAATACTAAACAACAATGTGTAGTACTTTATCAACTAGAATATTAATGAATTACTAACGGCATCGGAAATTACAGAACTGATAAAGTTTACATCGATGTGTCATATTTTGTCTACTACACTGTTATTAACGCCATCTGTTAAAATACTACAGAGTTGACATCGATGTGTTTACTTCTAGAACGTTAACTTACTGTACATTTTTTTGATTATAAATAAATAAATAGTAATTACAAGTGTAGTTTAACGAATGACATTTTTTTACTTTTAACTAGAATGTTATTACACTATTACGACTATCTTGTTCCCAATTACAAAATTGTAGTACATATATCTAAATTAAAAAATATTGAACTTGATACCTCTATTTTTGTCTTTTGTTCAATAATGACATTATACATGAAATTAATGTCTTTCTTTTGTTTATGTAGTTTTTGCGAAAAATATTAATATTTTTTATGTAACGTAAATTATCTGAAAATTATTTAACAAATGAGTTACTTATTGAATATAATTCATTTATTAATAACTTACTGTATTAAAAATTCTTTCATAACTATTATATAACAAGAAATAAAATTATAGTGTAACGTTATTGTTATATTATTAAATTATTTAATATTTGTGTAATAACATTAGATACCTTGGATTAAAATAAATTTGTTTTTGTACATGCACTCAATTTGTCATTTGATATCATCAACCAGTGATCACTTTAGCGATTGTATTAGAGCTAACGGAGACCTGGGCTGCATGGGAGAACAGCCGTACATCTGATCATCTTTACTGAACATGAACTTTCAGGAATAAGTTTTTAAAACTATTTCCATCTTTCAATTGTGATACAAAATTAAAACTTTTTTTATTCTTATCTTCAAAATATGAACAATAGAATATCAATTGAAATGGAATTAAATCATTTTTAAAAATTAAAAAAAAATGTAGTAAATATATAGTGATAATAAAATTTTTCTTTGAAACAACGAAAAAAAAGGTGCACTCGTAAAGTTGAATGTGCACATACGATTTCGTGATTTCATTTTTGAATTAGTTTTTCGTATTCGGGGACACAAATACACGCATTTTAAACAAAGTATTTTCTACATGGCACAAACGTTGTAATTTCCGTTCAGAAAGAATTCTCCATATTCGTTTTTGAGAAAAAAGAGTAATGACATCCTAAACGCAGTGTCTGTGTACACTTCGTACGTACACGGACATAAATCTTCACATTTCGAACTTCAAAAGAACCATAACCAATGATATTTATAAATTCAAAAAGCATCTGTATGTGTTTGTAATTATGCCTTTTTCATATAAAATGGATTCTTCTTTATTCTCATATCCATCCTTATCCAAAAAGTGACGGAAAATACAGTATAGCAATTACTTAGTCGTCACTAATCTCGCTATAGGTCCGTCGCTGTTCTCGATAGCAATAAAAAAGTACTAATGGAAAAAACCAAAGGTCTGTGCTACGCTCACGTAATTCTGAATCCGTACTCCGTGTTCGGAAACGAGTCAGTGAGCCGTATGCATACGGGCTACTTAAGGCGGTAGCGTCGGCGATGTCCAATTGAAGACGGGCACGTTCATGACAAAGGTTTAACAAGCAGTTTAGCAATGCTCAAGATGTCGTCTAATCTATAGGCACACACATATGACTGATAGCCAGAGTTAATGTCACGTCTGTCACGAATTCCGTAACTATTAATTCTTATTTATAAGGAGAGATGCCTTATTTAAGTATTTATTTTTCTCGTATTCCTCGTTAATTACTCGAAGATAAATACTTTAATCAGCCTTTTTATTTGTTATTTTTCTTCTAAAAATTGCATTTTCTTAGATCATTTTTATTTCTTTGGTCGACATTCGGAATAAATATTTTTACTTCTTAGAATCTTGTATTTTAGGAGTAATGAATCTCAAGTAATGTATTTTTCCCTTTGTACCATCCAGAATACCAATGAAATATAACAGAGTATAATTGAAAGTCTTGCTTATTCAGAAATAATAGCTGAAATATCAATCTTAATGATTTATTAATTATTTTCGTGAGAAAAGGAATAAAATTTATTATTCTATTCTACTAGAAAACATCCCAATTTTGTTCATATTCAAATGTTTTTCCACTTCCATTATAATTCGCATTCGTGTCCTATTAGTCTCGGTTAATGTATAACACAAGGTAGTGTTTTTAGAAGTATTTTTTCCAAAACATTAAAAATTCTGCAATACTGCTCACTTTAACTGCTTATGAGGCAAACCCGAATGAATGAACTAGCGCCATAGACACAAGCGTAAGTGCGTGAGGAATAGATTGTATTAATTAATAGGTAGACGTTGCATATAGTTAGTTGAGACTGTGGCACGTAACGCGGAGGCGGGCGGCCGCAGCCCGAAGTATCGGTATCGATTTCGTAACGTTTGTCTTTCTCGAGCTCTTCTCATATAACGAGCACCGACAATCGCCGGTTTTGTCGTTTACCGAACGTGTGGCGTAACGTTGTGTGCCACTTACGGTATTTGTACAGCCCTGATCTTTGAATTTGCGCGTGCGCCGATACGATCTACATGTACTTTTTTTTATTATTTGATTTTTATACCTGATCGTTATATCGATATGACCCACTGCTGTTGCTGTATACAGACAATCATACGTTTTTTATTATTGATAATATAATTTTATAACTTTATCATGTAACGCATATATATTCTCTGTCAGATTTCGGTACTCGGGATCTATATACAAAGAACGCCAGCGACAAAATTAGTTTATTCGATCAGTTTCTTAATTATCTGTTCACTTCTTTTATGAAAACTCACTATTGCATTAATTTACATTCAACTCTCTCGTCTTTTGACTTTACTATTGAGTCTGTGCACCCAGGCCGAGGCCGCGATCAATCCTTTTTTTTCTCAGTCTTCGTCTATGGTTTTTCGCCACAGCTAGCCTAGTATTTTAAAAATCAAATAGTGACCAGAACTTAGGTTCGCCGGACTCAGCATGGAGGCTGGACTCCTCGCACGTCATCCACAAAACTCAGTTATAATTATACTCAGTTATTAGTATACACTACATTCCTCCCTTTTCATAAAGATCAAATATGATTACATAGTTGCTTCCATTTTTAATTGATTTTGTAAGGTATCGAGTTTCAATCTGCATCTGGTTCGTTGCCTTTGTCCGTGTTTGTTGCGTGCGGTTCTTCAGAGTATGTCGTTTCCTCGCCCTCATTTTTTCATGTCTATCTCTTGAGTTTATGTCTTCTGGTTTAATTCGTTGGCAATTCATCAAAGAATTATCTCCAAAACAACAGTTCGGGTGTTCTGTAATGAAATATCAGTATGCAGTTATTCATAATTAGGCGTTATCAAAACGTTTCGGATATATATTTTTTTCTTTATTTACTTATTTATTATCCGGGCGCTTGAGGATATTTTTGCCTTCTTTTTTTACTTCTCAATTTCTTAGAGGCAGTAGGTATGGCATGATGTGGTATATAAATCTCATTCCACACAAAAAATGTAAAATCTTCGTGGATAAATTATTGTTCTCAGCGGCACGGATGGATATGGCACTCTCTAAGCGGCTAAATGTATTTTGTAGATAGACGATAGTTTCCATGCTCACTCTTGATCGATAAATTTTCATTTGATGATATCTGAATATTCTACCACTAAGATGCCCACGGAAGAGGTCTTTTAGCAGTAGAGGGATTATACTCAGTAGAAGTTCCATAAGATCAATGGTTATGTTCACCAATGAGGGATCGGGCAATGCTCGCCGCTCAAGTTTTACAAAGTTGTTCAGGATCTTTAGTTACCATGATCATTAGATTTTGGATCATTTCATGCAACCATGCTTTGGTTGCTAATCTTGCTTTCATTTTAGTTATACTGAGATAAACGTGCTTCTCTTAATATTTGTTCTTGCGATTCTAAGAGTATATGTTTTTTTTTTATAAAAATATCCTCATAAAAGCATAATTCATGTTTGACCATTTTATGATTTTTCCTGATTTACGACGCGTACCAGAATATAATGTTAAAAATTCTGTGGAATTTCATAACAAAATTCTGTTGTATTAGAATTTTGCCCTGACATTTGCCGAAGTACAATACTCAGTCTCTGCCCTAATGGCTAACTGCGGTTTTTTCCCAGTACTATAAAGGGAACCGTACTAAAGTACTATAAAGGCTGTTCGATACATCCTATTGCTATTTTTAATCTATAATCATGTTATTTGACGTCCTTTCTGTAAACATTTATGTTATATATATGCACATATAACCCCTTTGCAACAAAATTTTCTAGTCTTTTTTTTAAATTTTTTGTTACACATATGTTTTTTAATATCATTTTGGTATATTTAAATAATTCTATATTGCTAATAAAAGTTGTGATATGTTTTAAATCATCCTTTAGCGTAGAGTCGTATTTTTCGTGTATTCTAAATACACTACATTGACGTTTGACTAGTATTGTTGTATGTTATGTTAATTCTATAGGTCACTGTTATCAATTCATCGTAATACTAATAGCAACCAGGTGACACTAAACTTGAGAAAGTCCTCAGACATTATTATTTGGAACTACAACTGTGATCCTATTTTAGATACCTAAGAATACATTCCCATTACTAAATAACTCAATCTCGACATCCGAACATAACAGACGTTATTAAATAATGTTTCTGCCAATCTATTGCAAATACTCTCATTCTTATTACAGATTAAGAGGCTTGAATCCGGTTAAAAATTTATTGGTCCAATCGCCTTCTGCTTGGAAGGCAACCCGCTGATCGCTATGGTGGCAGGTCACTAAAAATCCGTTCATTCCACAAAGTCTACTATTGATTAATGACACTATAAGCTAACGATGATGAGCATTTAGGACTATCGAAGTTCATTCGCCGATATCCTAACATCCTATGAGTGTATTCTTCCGTGTATATCTGTACCATTCCCGCTAACGCTTTATTTATGCACCGATTTTTCTTTCTCCTGGACTCCTGTGTTCCCTTTCACTCTTCAACATTCAGGGCATAAACTTTATGGACATAAATCATCCAGAAAAGTATTTGTAAATTATGGTAATCAATCTGAGTTCCATTATATATTTGATAAAGCCCTTAGATGTGATTGTATTCCGTACTTATTTAGTTTAGTTTCCAAGCAAATTCTTCGACTTTAAAACCACGCTTTCACCAACTAAAAGCGTGAAAGCTTAGCGGAGTAACGGCTATCACGACTACAGAATCTGTCATCTTGGATGTGAATTATTACACGGCGTTTGGCACAGATTTCGCACTTTTTTCATGCATTCTTTTTATCGCCCGATGAAGAAGATCGCCAAAAAGATACACGAACGATATTTATTCCCGTCACTAGTCCGCTTTAACTAGCTTTTCTTTTTTGAGAGACTGTTGTATTTTAACTGCACAAATATTTTTTAATAGAATATCAAACACATAGATGTTGCATTATTTTCGTAGATGTGTGGGTTTTAAATCTAAATGCGGCCATCGTTGAGGGTTTTTTTTTTTTTGCTATCGCTCAACCGCCGGCAAGTAAATGGATATTCTTAAAAGCGTTTCGACGTATTGCTCAGGAAGTGCAAGCTAAAATAAACCGGTCGACGGCGGCCGGCGCAACGCTTGCCCGTTCGCAAGTTCGCTGACTCTTTTCTTGGGCGGTTCTTGTACTCGACTGCGCGGACCCTTCACAATGCCCGCCGACTTCCATTAGCCATACACGAAATACTACAATGTACAACAGTCCCTTTATCTACGTCGCGTAGAAAGCATGGCGATTTCCAAATAACGCGGCGTGACAAAAACGAGTTTTCTGTATAAATACAGAGTTCATCTATCATTCTGTCGACAGAAAATTGCCTCGACAAAAACAGATTTCGTGCTGCGAAAGTCGATGGTTTCGCCTATATACGACACAATCGCCTATATGTAAATTCTTATATTTTTCTAATGTTCGGTTGTCAATATAAGAGTAGAAATTTTGGAGTCCGTGTATATTTCACAAGTATGCCAAAGATTGTAAATGCATTTCTTTTAAAGTTTTAATAAGAACGATAATAAAGAAATTGTAAGCTATTCTCATTCACAACTGTCTCTTATTAATAGAATTAAGTTATACTTAACAAAGTTTCATTGCTCAAATTAAAAAAGAAACTTCACAATTAACTCCTGAGTTTTAAATTAGTAGTAGACAAGTTACATACGCACCTACTGAATGATGCCGTAACGAGGGTCAGGTAGGAGGTTAAAGAAATTAATTTTTGTATTTAAAAAAATAAACATTTAATGCTATCCACAAATTAATAATGCTAATTTTCGCTCGCGGCTCCGTCCTTGTGGACAAGCAATTACTTCATCTTGTATATCAAGTGATCACGCTCTAAGTCATGCTTCCAATCGCTATTCCATTGTCGACTCTAATTCTGTTGAGTCTTGGTTCCGAGCTCTGTCTAGATATAAGTAGATTGCCATTCTTGTCCCGTTTCCGATTCTGGTCCTGATTTCAATTCTGATTTTAGTACTGATTCTTATTCCGATATGATCCGATCCCAGTCATGTTGTTGATTTTAATTTTAGTCCGACATTCAGTTTCGACGTTAGTCCCGTTCTCGATTTCGATCCTTCCCGGTTATAAGTTATAACTCTGCTCCCTGTGCCGCTTGCAATTTCGATTTGGTTACTGGTGACGGTTCCGATTTGGGTAAAACCGAGACAAAAGCAAATTTTTGATACCTTGGGTAACATTATCGCAATTTTCACAAAGATCTATAAATTTTTTGAAGAAAAAATACAGCCCATGTTACTTGTTGATAATGTAGTTTTCTACAAAGTGGTAGATTTTTCATAATCAGTTAAGTAGTTTTTAATTTTATTCATTACAAACAATCAAAATTTTTGTCTTCATAATATTAATTCGGATAACCGGGAAGAAATCCACACAACCATCTCAACTCTGTAATACACTGTGATAATAAATCACAGATAATCGCACAAAAATTTAATGTAAGATCTTGCCACAATTATAAAAAAAATATAAACTTAAGTATAAAAATTTACGTCGCAAGTTAATTTCTCGTTTCAATTAAAGCATAAAGTAAATGAAGGTAATAACTTTCACGTCAGTTTCGCATCATATGTTACTATTTTTTTTAACTGCCGAGACTGGTTCTTGTTACTTTCATGGGCTGTAATAACACTTAAAGTGGCACGTAACACGAAATATCGTTAGTTGGTACCTGTAAGGTACTAACGATCGGGTTTTTTTTGTCGCAGTGGCCATGGAGTGTAATTAAAACACAGTATGCGAATTTTAAAGACTATTATATATCTATTGCAAAACTGTGCATCACTTAAGATGATTTTGTTCGTCATTCATCAAAATTATTCATATTTGATACCGAAGGTCGTGCCAAACAAATTCAAAAACTATCTGAGTTAAGCACCGCATTTTTTTGGTTTCGAAGTACATTCACCCTGAACGGATTTTTCCATATCTGAGAATTGAAAAATACTTCAAATAACTTTGTTCAAATATTTTAGAAACTGTAAAGTCTTCCCCTTCAGGCTCCATTTTCTTTTGATTTCGGGGAATGTAACAATTACAAGTGGCTAAGCATATAGGCCCCGAGTAAAAGATATATGGAATAAAATATTTAATTTCATATCATGCGAAATTTAATTATTCCAACGGCTGTATTGGGTAATGATGTGTTGGTCTTGTGAGATTTAAGAGAGTTCTTTAAGGATTTGGTATTATTAAATTGAATGTTATTAAAAATAAAACAGATAATTTTTGAGACTACTCAAAATTCAGTCAATTGATCGAATCTAACGTTCATGAAATCTAAAATGAGTGTAACCTTTTTGAATGACGTAAACTTGACCTGAGTTGCTTAATTTACAAATTTCTTAAAAAAATACATTTCGTCAATATTTTTGCAATGACAACTCTCGATCAGATTAACCAATTTTAACGTACTTTAAGGCATGCAAACTACATTAATTTGAATGTTTTAGTACTTTTTTAGGGATTAGAGTTGATTAGATTTTGGAATAGATTGGTGATTTAGCTTTAAAGTTATAAAAAAAAAGGATCCTTTTGAAAATTATATTTTTGGATTTACTCACAATGGTTAAGAATACTCTTCACTAATATTTAATTGCATGTAAGCCTTCCAAATATCGCTAGTACGATAAAAATCGGTTGACCGGTTCATTTTTTTTATGGAAGAGACTTTTTTCTCTCTCTTATATATCAATACACATACAGAGCCACTTACGCGCGCATGCGCACAATCACACAAATGCATTCATCCACACAGACATACGGACATTATTGAATAGCTTCTAAGGACTTCAAAACATCTACATGTATGAAATCTAATGAAAAGTCGATTTTTGAAAATCAGGCTATAACCGTAGACATGAAAATAGGCGGACAGACAGACCACTGCTATAAGTTACAGTCAAAGCATTGCATGGCGACGGGCTATGTTTGGGTCGACAGACGACGGCAACTGCCAGCGTTATGACGATCGTCGTGACTTACGTGTTAATGAGTGTCATTCATTGCTCAGCAATACCACGCCCGTAGATTTTTCCGCCTTTCATAAAAAAATATGTACTGAATTATTAGGAAATTATATTTTTTTTTTAGCGGGAAGTTAAAAAAAAAGTAGCAATCATTTGGTTTTTTGTGCTCAACGCACGGCGTACGCCGTGTATACATACACAAGTATATACATACTTCCGCCAGATTCGGTTCGTTTGTAAAGCGGCACACAGCCGATTACCATTTCGTTTCAGCATCGTATATATCATATACGTCTTTTTTTCAGCAGGATTAAAGCTCCGTGTCATACATTAGAACCGACACACAATGACGATCTTTCATGTTTCATGTAATATCTGTATTGACCATTTGGAAAATCTCTTCTAGATATTAAAATAATCGTAAATAGTCATTTGCGCCGCTGCTTGTTCCAATGCCCCCTTCATATGTTTCAGCATTAAACGTTACGTTTACATTTGCGTTGTACAAATGTAGAATGTAAGTTGACAATCTTCAAGTACAGTGTCTCACAGTGTCGATATTTCCACAATAGCATGGGCGTTTCTAAGTCGCGGGTCGACTTCAAAACTTTCTCTACCTGTTTTAAATTCTGCTTGTAGACCTTTGCCCGTGAACAAGCGTCCTCGCCAAGTACACAATACATATTAAGATTTTACATTATTAATATTTCATAACATTCTTGCTCGTTTAAGCTTCATCCATATTCACGTTATAAAAGCTCCATGTCCATTCACGCTTACGATCACATATTTATAAACAAAGAGGTCTCACAGGCAAATAAAAGATAGTGAACCCTTTACCGAAATTATAATCCGATAACTTGCCAATGCAATAAATTTAAACTTGATTTTCATTCATGCATAATGAGTATCCATAAAATGTATAGCATGGCTATCATGTAGACATGATGTGTCCGGTAGAGACATATTATACGATTCAGTTAAATATATATCAGGACAAATGAATTCTGAAATTGTGTGTACCAACTTCTAATTTATTTTCTGGTAAATTTTCATGCAGCTAATTAACTACGCCAGTCAGGTTTTATCATTGCACTGTCAAGGCATACACTCCCACATTCTTTTTTTCTTTGAAGGGCTTGAAACCTCATGTCTACCAGTCTGGTCTTCTGCGAGTAGGGGGCTGACAATGGCCGTTGTCACCACCCCGATATCAACGTTCGCGACTATGCCCTTAACGCATTCTCCAAGACACACAGCGATTGCTCTAATTTGAATTGAACTAAAAACCTGTTGGTCAATTCGTTAGTGATGAGGATCGAACCCGGAATCTTTTAGTTTGAAGACAGCCCTCTTAACTACAGAACCATCACAGACAACCGAATTGATGATCTGATCTAATTTTAGTATTACAATCGTTTTTTATGTTTAAATTATACGCACATATTTAACTCTTTATTATTATAACTTCAAAATAATTCTTACATATTATTATTACATGTTATTAAGATTTGTGGAAGAGCAATAGTTTCTCTTAAATAACTCTACAATATCTGTCCACTCTCTTAAAACAAGCTTACAACAACAAATCGAAGAAAACCTTCAGTTAAAAAAATGCGAATATTTATTAGAAAAAAATTATCGTAGTTATCTGCATCAAGAGCAGTTTAGTTCTTTTAATTTGATAAATGGAGGAGTTCATTCGATATCATCCACACGGATTTGCGGGCGGAAGCATGACATATAAATAAAAAACCTGGATCAAAGTAGGCAATTAAACCACATTTAAGTGCCGCATGAAAACCGGCAGGAAAACGTTCCATTCAATGTTAATCTTACGGGAAACGAGACATAATACCGCGAGCTACGCGCAGACTTATCAGTTGGACATCGCATCGGCGTTATAATTGGGTCTGGTAAGCGGTCGGTCAAGTACATTCGCATACGTAACGTTCGCTAACCGAACTCCGCCGCTGAAACAATGAAACGGTGAGAAATTCAAATTTTCGACCAGCACCATACAAGAAAGAATAAATCGATCCATTTTCCAGAGACGTTAATACGAATTTGTGTTAAGTAAGCTAAAACCTAAAAGAAACGTGTGACATAGATTAAAATCTCAATGTTTATTTTGAATAGTTTATTCTTTTGTTTAGTTCGAAAATCCGATAATGCACACAGAAAATCATAGTTTCGGGAGAAAATTTTAAGAACATAAATCGTGAAATGAATTTATGGAAATTCGTTAGACAGAATTAATTTAATTCATATGAATGCTGCAGTTGGGTGGACATTTTGCGTAAAATTGTCGTGTATGACGAAAATCAGTTAAATTGCTTATATAATTTACATATCGATAGAGAATACTTTAATTTGACACCACCAGTGTATATGAATTTATTTCAAAATATGTATATTTATGTTATATAAATTTCTTTAAATATTTTGCAAACTTATCGTAAAAAATTCACTATTTTCTTTCGTGCGAATTTTACAAAATAGCTTTGAAGTTCTTTACCTTTATAAATTATTACATTGGCACAACAATAAGCAATAACTCGTAAAATAAAAACAATGGATACGAGAAAACAATCCTACGAAACCTGAGAACTGCATAAACAATCCGGGCGTGTGGTATTACTGGGCACGCACGTAATGCCGGGCCATGGACGCGTTTGCATGGTCGCTGCATTTACGAGATATGCATCACGTCAACTGCAAATCCACAAAAGTATCATAATCCTCAGCAAACAAGATCTATGCGGACATAGTTAACGGGCAACCTTGTACGAAAAATTAAAACAAATAAAATCAACACAAACTGACGCATATTTCCTTATGTTATTTTTAATTTGATTTACATAATATTTTTATCTCGTCGTTTCAACATCGGTTAGCGATTCTTTCTAAACAAATAAAAATATATCGGTGTGTTGGTAAATTGGTAAACGCTTTTTCAGCCATACGCAGCAACTATTTCAACTAAAGTAAACATAATAAAATTACAGCCAATTTACGAATGATTTTAACGTGCGATTCTCTTTAGTCACCCAAAGAGCTTCATCATCATCTTCTTTAAACAAAGCGGTGAAGAACGTACGCCTATGTGTATAGCTTTCACACTTACGAATGTATATTATTATGAATGTAACGATTGCAATTATTGCAATGTGTCGTAGCTATTGAATAAAAACCGAACTGCACGCAATAGAAATACAATTCCTTCATCATCATTATTAAACCGCCGGTACTAAGGGAAAATATGATTATAACAGAACGCGATTCGCCAAACTGGCGTGCGCACGAAATATCTGCGGTATCCACGGCGAGAAAGCGTTATCGTAACTTTCTACCCGCCCGCAATCAAGGGTAGATAATAGCATTCAATTTATTAATAAACCGATGCAGTGCGCCACTGAGAATCGATTTGCAATCGAAACGCAACTCTCGCACGCCTTTTATCCGTCGATACCCTTTTGTTTGCCGGCGTGACGGCCGCCATCTTTCTTTTTTCACCCAGCGGAACGTCGCCGCTTCAGTTCGTAAAAAGTCGGACTGTCTCTTCGCGGAGTCGGTAATATTATTGACCGAGTGAAATCGTTTCCTTGATCGCCGCAGTTGCAGCGCCATTACAATCGATCAGTGTTGTCGTGAATAGACTTAAAGTAATCGAATACACGACGTGATATCGATAAGTGCACGTTATACTCTGATATGAATGTATTTTAGGTAAACGCCAATAACTATTGATTCTATCCGTTTGACTTTGTCGCCGATCTAATATTTATTCATTGTTAAAAATGATTCAGATCAATGTTATTATTTTGCACGTTCGACATTTCGGAATGGAACCCATATTAGTTTTCACGTCATACATGCATGTAAATTGATACCGCCCTTTCGATATTCGATCGGATACAACCAGTTTTGTCGAAATATCTACTAATAAGAATATTACTATACTTTTGAAACAATTGTTCAAACAATGTTCAAATACTATACTATTATTGAGTATCTAATAAAATGCCATAGTTAATTCATCTGATATTTTATGACATATGTACTTACATTAGATTTTCAAGATTTTCCGTTTCATATCTATGATAACACTGATCCAATCGTAAATAATACTGATTAATGTAAGGTCGAGGAAAAAGTTCTTCAGTATTTTATATACAAATTCAAAATAATTTTTCACCATATTTTATTTACATTTAATCATAATACCTATGTCATTTTGTTCAACAACTTATTGCCATTTTGTAGGTAGTGGCATAATTTCATTGCTATAGAAATTTTGGGACTTCTGATCAAAAAACTACAAGTAGTTTTAACAGTCCGCTCTTGATGTTAACCTAATACTATCTAAAAAATACCGAAGATACCAAAACAGGCGAAAATCTTAGGGTATAAGGCCAGGACTATATGGTGGATGCTTAACACTTCCTAACGAAACTCTCTCAATATTTGCTGAGTGACAAAATACGTGTGTGGTCTGGCGCTATCATGGTGAAAAACCATACCCTCTCTGTTGATCAATTCCAGTCGTTTTTTCTTTACTTCTTGCTAGAGTCTCATCAGCTGTTGGCCATAGAAATCGGATTTGATAGTTTTCAATTAATAAATTAAATAAAGGTCATAATTAATGCGCTTGCAATCATACACTTAGCATCAACTTATTGCGAGTTAATCCGGGTTTCCCAATAGTCTGTGGAGCTTGCTTGCCTTTTTACTATGATCTTTTTCTCACGTTCTTGTCATAAGTAATACATTTTTCATCATCAGTGATCAATCTTTTCAAAAACGGTTCGGTTTCGTTACGCTTCGATAGAGAATCGCAAATGAATACAAAATTCATTAGATTTCTTTCAGTGAGCTCATATGGAAAACAAGTATCAACCTTTTTTCTATATCCATCTTTTTTCAAAAGGGACAAAACTGCTTTATAGTCAATCCCCAGCTCTTGAGCTATATCGAAAAACTAATATGTCCATCTTGTTAATTTTTTCCAAAATGGCTCTTTATCAGTAACAGGTCAACCAGAGCGAAATTCACCTTTAACTTTAAAATTCCCCCGGACTGAGAACACTTGAACCAGTTTTGTGATATTTTTAACGACACTGAATTTGGTCCATAATCGTCACAAAATATTTTCGCCGCTTTTGTCGTATTTTCCCTTTTTTGTAATAATACTTCAAAATGTATCGTATTTCTACGTTAGATTCACTCATTTTGGTGGACAAAAAAATAATAGAAAAATGGCGGGACACCGTTTCTACTATTTATTTTTATTACTTTTTAAATGTCATATATTTAAGGGTACCAAAACTAGCCAGATACAAACAGCACAACCAAAGAGATTTAACTACAACTTCTTACTTATAAAATACGAAAAAACTTTTTGCCCGACCTAATATCTGCGTAAGCACGAACTAGGTAACGTTGCTGATTCAATGTATTAGATAATTATGAACCGATGCCAATTGGCAAGCCCCACGGCTAGTACTTTCATGTCAGACAATTGGTTCTAGCGGAAACCTAATGTAGTAATTACATTATCCATAGACATGTAGCCTGGAATTACAATTATATTGAAAAGTTCAAAAATTTCTATGAAATCATTCCCTTTTAAAAATGTCATTGCATGGATAATATGCTTATGTTAACTAAAAAGGCACACATAAAATTTACATGATTTTCAAAACAGGCTACAGATGAAAAACTAATTCTTATTCAGCCAAAAGGGAACGGAAGGTAATATGTTTGCACAAGTGCAAGAATACTTAGATATGTTGTTATCAGTAACCTAAAGGCAAGATTACCATTCAAATAACCCAGCATTTATTGGTTACTTAGATTTTCAAGTTCAATATGAAGTTAAACCAACCAATAACAGAGGTAATCCAAACATTATTGGAATCAACGTATAATTCATGGGTACCTAATCTTCAAAGGTCGTGTATATCAAGTTTTGTTTTCTTTATTCTTTTCACCAATTCAAAATAAATTAAATTCATTAGTTAAGTGGCATAATAAAAATTGTGAAGGTTAATTTTATTTATCTAATTTTAGATATTTTTTTATAGTTCGCTTATTTTTCTTTATTACAAAGTCGTAATTAACAAATTCTTTACATAAGTGTCTACCCGTAACTAGTCTAGTTCCTGTTTTTTTTATATTGTTTTGTAATCATGTCGTGTACTAGTTTCGCGTCTCGGTTAAAATCATTTATTTTTTGAAGTGACGAAGAAGCGGAACTAATACGTGACTTTATACTAAGGAATAAAATCGAAGTGTTGTAAAACTCTATACACAAAAGTCGTAAATAATGTAGGTTATTATATAGCCAATGTCAGAATATCTGTATAGAAAGAATTAAAATGGTCTGACCCTGTCGTATTCACCGGACGTATTGCATTCGAACTGAATACATAAATAAATAGGCCCACTTAAACGGAGCGGTAGGAGGCATATTGAAGCGTTTTTATTTACTTTGGTACAAAATTGTATAACTGAACGTTAGTCTCGTATAATTGGGCTTATAAACGGAAGTGGAAGCGAACAAAACGCGTCAAGTGAGCCGTAGTTCCATTCGGTGTCCCATTTCCACTAATTATACAACCTGGCCGCTCCACTTGAACGGTGAATCGACGTTTAATTTGCAAACGCACCGAGCACCGGCGCCACAGCTACTATTGATCAATAGCAATTACCTCAGTTTTTGTGACGTGCGCTCCGTTTTTATATTGACAAATATCGATTTATCGATTTGAATAAGTAACGGTAATACAACTACTATTCATCCCGCTTCGTACGCGTGTTTCTACTGTATTATTATGATACTTCTGATGTATTAATATGATGATTGATTTCCTTTTTACGTTTCGGTGAAAGGTTATTATTATCTAAGATAGATATTAATGATCTACAGCGATCCAGTTATTTAATTAAAAAGATATCTCGTATTAGTGCATTCTGTGATTCAATAAACTTGTGCGACATGGATATATTGCTATAAAATTTAATATACGTAGCTTGCTGTCAGTAAAATTAATCTATGGTTAGCTCAGAAAAGAAACAATCTTAAAAAGAATAAGAAGTAAGTGGATTCTAGTACTTGTCGGCTCTAATTATCAGGCCGGGAGAAAAGTTGTTTCGTATTCTATAAGCAAAAAGTAGCAGTAAAATCTCTTTGATTGTGCTGTTTGTATCTGGCTTGTTTTGATGTCAATAAATAGATAACATTTTAAAAAAAAGAAAATTAAAAAGGAGAAACGGTGTCTCGCGATTTTGCTATTGTTTTTCTGTCCACCAAAATGAGTGAATCTCATGTAGAAATTCGGTACATTTTGAAGTTTTATTAGAAAAAAAAAGAGAAAAATGCGATACAAGCCACGGAAAAAAAAATGTGACGTTTATAGACCTAATGCAGTGTCGGCAAAAGTAGCACAAAACTGGTTCAAGTGTTTTCAGTCCAATAATTTTAATGTCAAAGATGAACCTCGCTCTGGTTGACCTGTTACGGATAAAGTATATGCCATTTTGGTAAAAGTAGAGCAAGATTGGCATATTAGTTCTTACGACATAGTTAAAGAGTTGCAAACTGACCACAAAACATTTATGACCCGTTTTAAAAAAGCTGGATATACAAATAAGCTCGATACTTGAGTCCCACCCGAGCTCACTGAAAGAAATCTAATCAATCGTGTACCCATTTGCGATTCTCTATCGAAACGTAATGAAAGGAAACCGATTTTGAAAAGATTGATCTTTGCCAATAAAAAATGGATTATCTGCGACTAGAACGTGAGAAAAAGATCATGGTCAAAAGGAAAGCAAGCACCAGAGACTTTAGCAAAACCCGTATTAACTCACAATAAGTTGATGCTATGGTAGGATTGGAAGGGCATTATTCATTATGAGCTTTTATCGTCAAGCAAAACCATCAGTTTGAATCCCTATGGCAAACAACTGATGTGACTCTAGGAATAAGTAAAGAAAAAACGACTGGAATTGATTAACAGAAAGGGTATGGTTTTTCACCATGATAGCGCCAGACCACACACATATTTTGTCACTCAGCAAATATTGAGAGAGTTTCGTTAGGAAGTGTTAAGCATCCACCATATAGTCCTGACCTTACACCCTCAGATTTTTGCCTGTTTCGGTCTCTTCGGAATTCTTTAGGTTGCATTAGGTTAACATCAAGAGAGGACTGTTAAAACTATTTGTAGTTTTTTGATCAGAAATTCCAAAATTCTACAACAATGGGATTATGTCACTAACTACAAAATGGCTACAAGTTGTTAAATAAAATGGCGTTGTATATGAAATATAAAAAAAAAAAACCTTTTCCCCTGCTTTATATTTACAGCTCCTTTTTTGTGAACAAAAAACCTTTTTGAGTCATATTTTCTTGGTAACACTGACTCAAAAGATTTCGTGATTCAAGCAAAAGTAGTTTTGCTTACCTCCTATATTTAACAGTAGTCTAGTCTTTCAGATACATACTGCTTTAATTAACTTTTGCTCGCAATTGCACTAGCGTTGATAAAGAACAATTTTTATGATCATTCTAAATCCCAATACCACATTTACCCGTTCGGACTTATAAAAGTCCTAATTCCTCTTAACGTGTACACGCCGTTGATACAAGTTAAATATTCTCTACTTTTTACAGGTGCACATCATTGCAAACTTGACCACAAAGAATTAAAGTAGACCCATTTTGTGATAAGATGACCAACACTAAAAAAATGTGTTCTATGTCTTTTAAGATATTGCAGAAGTGTATATTTAACATGTTTTGAGTTCTTACTGGCAGTTTAGATTATTTTTAAATGTGTATATACATTTAAAATAAACACGATAGTAGTCTATGGTTTAACTGTCTCCTTTTTTTAATTGGCGGAATTTAAAAAAAAATGCAAATTATAATTGTGAAATAATTTTCGTGCTCTAATTTATTACGATTTTCTTTGTCAACCCACTGCACAGAAAAGTCATGTCAAATTTCATTCGGTATTTGATAACAGGTTTCTCCGTCGCCGCTGAGAGTAATTGAAAAAATGAGTTCAAGGATAATCAGTCTAGGTCTTGTTTCTGCAATGATTCTCTTACAAGTTATCCTTCGATAGCTAGTCACTGAGATTTATATTGAAGCCATTCGACCATTAAAAGAAGAAAATAGAAGAACTATACACAGTAAAATATGGGCAAGTCTTGATATTTGAATGGGACAAGTACAATAAATCTTACTTGATCACCATTTGAAGGAAATTTGTTATCGAAGAAGTTTCCATTCTTTGACTGAAACTAAAAAACAACAGCTCGTAGAATGTTCGCAAATTTTTTTTAGAAACTCAACAAAGTACTGTCATAATCCTTAAACAAGATGACAGTCAGCTAAATAGGTGCTCATTTCAAAGTAACATCCAACGAAATTAAGATGAAATCAAAGCATTCGGAAGGAAATTGCCCCATCGTTATAGGTAAGACTGGCACTGCGTAACAGTTCGCAGTGACAACTCAGATAGTTCATCTTACAGACGAACGTCTACTCAAATCACGTCTACTCTTTTTCCACTTGAATGTATTTATTATATATGATCGTTAAAAAAATTGTAGAATAACTCAAAAATTATATGAACGTACTATATGAACTTACTACTAATGCTTATAAAAATTTTTTTTTAGGGTTCCATTCATCAGATAGAAAAACGGAACCCTTTCCGTTTACCTCCTACAGTTTGTTTATTGTAATTTGGTACGTGGTAGATATAAGAACTAAGTAACTCAATCATAAACACGAAGCGTGCAAACGATTTCCGATTATGGGAGTTAATTTTGAAATGCCAATCAGAAAATTTAAAGATGAAATTGTTCAATTGCATCTTGAAACATATGAAATGAAAGGATTTTCTTTTTAATGAGAAATACAAAAAAAATATTTGTATTCATATTTACAGTTCAAAAGGTATTGAAACAAATATGCTTTAATAGAAAATTACCTGTTATTCCAAAATGACAAAGTTTAAAGTATAAAATACAGGAAAAATATTTAAACGAGTATTTGTATACCCACGGAAAACGCAAAATGGTCGTGAAGAGATATATAAAAATGTATCGCTTGATCTCGCCGAGAACTATTGTAATGATTTATGACACACAAATTTTCTCCACACAAATCCTTTTCATACTTACGTTTACGAACACGCACTACCGCAATGATATACGGGGGATATACTTGGTGTGGAATCTGAATCAGAACTTTTAATATTTCCTACCCGCTCGACCACAATCGTAAGCAATGCACTTGTGTCGTTAGACTTTAACTTATGCTAGTTTTACAAAATTCACAAATAAACTACTAAACGTGTCTGTCTGTTCACCTCAAAATAAAAGAGTGGCAGGTCAATCCTTACGCACAATTAAATTATTTAATATTCTTTATGAATTTTGATACTTAATGATATTCAAAAACAAATATCAAAGGCCATCATAATACGGTAATTCGTTACAGTGTAGATAAGTTCTAACCACTACGTTTAAAAATCGTCACGGTTTTCTGCAATAATAATGGTAAAAACTGCCGTTAATTACATTATTTTTCACCCTTCGTGCTCTGAGGTTTCGGTAATTACGCAAAAAATGGATTAAAGAAAACTTAACCGATGAGTAACCAACTTGACGCAAGAACGGTGACTTTTTTTTTGCGAAACGAACGAAGCACTTGTTGAAATTCCGCGTCACGTGTCCCGGGCGCGCACCGGCGAACCTTCAGCCTCAGTGCCAATGTCGCGATCAAGGGTAATCCGTTTTACTGTGGGCCTTCGGACGACACGTGCACGCGTGACTAGCTGTACATTTGTCTATTTGTAACGATATATCATAATTTGCTAGGGCTTCCATGCTCGTGGAATATTCTGGACAAACCACTGAACTTATTATATGAGATAGCAAAAAAAAAACTGGCCAAGAACATGTCGGACCATGCTCATTATAGAGTTCCGAAGCCATTATTACAAAGAAATGCACTACAGATGAAAAAAGTACGTTATCACTATTCCAAGTTTCCCGCACAGAATAGTTATAAGCATTTTAGTCGCCTATAACTATAAAAACAAGTAGGTATTTCAAGTGTTACTATTAAACTAATGTAAACTAAAGTGCATCAGCAAAAGAGCGTATCTTCATAGCACTTATATCTTTTTGTTGAGAAGCGCAGTTTGTCAGCAATAACTCAAAAATAATATATCCTATCATGTCCAATATAATTTTCATTGAAAGTATTTATTTAGCATTACCATCCTTATTTTTTCATGTATCTTGGACATATGACTTACAAAATAAAGGGGGGGGAGACACAATTCCTACAATTTTCGGAGCGGATTATTTCCGAAATTATTCACGTTATCAGAAAAATTGCTTAAAAACGTTATAGTATTTATAGAAGAATTGTTAAAATATGTGCCGTGCTACTCGTTTAAATTTGCTGAAAAAAAAAAATTTCAGCTTGTGTTACATGTATAGAGTGCCTCCCTAGAAACATTTATTTTTATTATTTAACTACCAAACTAAGTAGCAGCTTGTACAAGACAACTACTCTATAAATTTCATCAATATACATGTTGTAGTTTTTGAATAAAATGCCTTTGTCATACGGACGGACGTACATGGCGAAACTATTAGGGTTCCGTTTTTATCATTTTGACCCTAAAAAATATTAGATCCTTTTATTCCTTGTATGGGAAATTAATTATTAAAATAAATACATTGTTGGTGTCTCTGTTTTTTTCCAGTTAATCAAATATTTTAAATATTTCGTGCAGGAAAACATTTTACAATTTTACATTTAGTGTTCATACAGTTTTATATTGTTGTTACAGTTTTATATTGGACGGTCATGACGAAACTATTTTTTGGCTCGGAACCCTACAAGTGAGTATACTAATAGTTGTATTTACCAATACGTGGTGCACAAATGAAAATTATTTATAATAATATTATGTTACGAGGTTGCAGTAGTTTTTAGTCAAATAATACCAAATGACCATCTAGGAACACAGATAGATTTTCTATTAAGTTTAATTAACACAAAAAAGTATTTAATTATAATAATAAGGTATAGAAAATGTAGAGAAATACTAAAAAGAATTGTAAATAGTAATACATTTTTAAAATAAAACTTCTTTACACGTAATTAGACTAAACAAGAGCTTTTTTTTAACGAAAATAAAGATATAGTCCGTTGTACCGTTTACGAAGATTCCGCATTTGTAATTACATTTCGAATTCTTCACGAAAACAAAGATATTCAAATGCAAAGTGGCCGTTATTAGAAAACGGCAATTTCACATGTAAGCCCCTAATATGTATAACTTTTTTTATAGCATATTTGAGGGACAAACGAGCAGGAGAGCCATTCGTGAGTAGATCGTCACCGCCACGCATGGACACTCACGATTTCAGAGAAGTCACCAGTACGAGTCAGCCTTCAAGAGGCCGGTGGTGCCTCACCCCCTGCATCAGTTGTCTTGAAGGATATCTGATACAGGGTTGAGGGTGAAGAGGGGCCACCGGAACTCTCACTCACTGATCGTAATTAATAGCGAAACTGCCACTACAGGTCCTAACTGACCTACGTCTTTTCTATGAGAATGCACTATTAAATTTGACCACGTACATGGCTCTACCACAGTAAAGTTAATTAATAATCATTTATCAAATAACTAGCTGTTCCCGCGACGCCGCCCGGTTATACATAGAATTCATTCTTTCATTTTTTTTTATATCGAGCAATCTCTCTATACGCTACATATAAATAGGCTATCGATAAATTGTTTTATATTATATATAATGATTTTATTGAAAAGGATCTGTGATTGCGGTTCCGTCCGATCGGTCTACAAAGATTTTACTACATTTTGTAATATCGAACGTTCTCTTTATATCAGTTCATTTTCTTAAAAAATTTTATATCATTTCAAGGTGCAAACGAACATATGAGTTACTAGAAAGTAGATAATCGGTGCCGCATATGGACACTTGCAACGCCAGAGAATAGGATATCCAATGGAGGGGAGAGTGGGCCACCGGAACCTTTCGGGATGAACAGGATATCTGATGTAGAATGACCTTCTGGAATATTCCCTTACTGAACAAAACGGAAGTTGGTACTTCACGTCAGTATTCTGCGAGAGTGATACGTCAAAAGTCGAGCCGGCCCATTTCCGTGCAGCAATTAAGTCGATCGCAGCACGGCTTAACATTAGTACGGCATTAATGTGCCGACTGGCATGACATTGGAATATATGCATAACGCACAAGCGTATCACATTTCATTAATGAGATTATTTCAGAAAATGATAACAAAAACTTAAAGTTTATGTTATCATTCTCTGAAGTTAAATTAAACACCAACGCATTGGCAATACCCGTTTAGTATCTCATGACCTTTGACGTCTGGTCGTTCGTAGGGAAAGGCAAAACTCTTTCACTGTTAATTGCACGGAACCTGTAAATCTGGTTGGCGAGCCAGGTGCGTGCCGGCCCACGCGTCACCATTATCCGAAATGATTAGTTTCGACGCGATTCGGAAAGCTGGTATTTTTAACTAATTTACACAATCTATACCAGACTGATTTATTTGTTTAGGCTGTGCGTGACTTCGCTTTTAAGATTTCTGTAGTGAGCGAGTTTATAGAAAGTGCCCACCGTAAATTACGATATCGAAATAAATATAATGAAAATATGCCCTTGTTAGAGGATAAGGATTTCGAATGCCAAAAGAATCAAAAAGACAGATAGATCTAGGTTTCTCTGCGTATACATATAAGCTGTAAGTATGAAATGTATAAGTACTAGTAAATGTAAAGTTACTTCGATCTTAGGTCCAAATAGCCGTCATATCCGGAAAATTGAAAACACTTTTTTAACTGTATGCAAATGTGATATCCGAATCTATGTTTAAGGAAAAATTATTGGCTCAATATATTACCAATTGGACTATGCAGTTACTAGATGCAATGATAATGCATTAATATTTATAAGTCAACGCATGAGTTATCTTGCTGGTCTTGTTGCCAATCTTGTTAAATATTGATGCATTGCAATAATATATACAAACATATAAACTGTACTGTACCTGTAAATATGAAAAATATATGTACCATATATTTTGTATATACCATATATTTTTTATATTTCGTATAATTTTCTGTATAAATCAAACTATTACTTGCGGTAGGAATTGACTGGTAGAAATCATAACAACGGAGAGCGTTATGCCCCCTTCTTGCAACTTTCTCGCTTCTCTCTCTCTCTCTCTCTCTCTTAAAATGTATTATTTATAATTAATTATTTTATATTTAATAAATGAATATTTTACTTAAAATATTAAATAAAATTCTTTGATTTCATTTTTTATTTTCATTGTTTATTTTGGAAAAACTTCATTTAGTATGGTTTTTTTTCAAAGTAAACCGCTAGTCTAGCTGTGCCAAGCGTTGTATATTTTTTTCCGAGGTCGTATAGCTATTTTTTTTAGATGATAAATTTTGAATAATTACTCAAATCGCTCACTAAATCTTCCCTGTAATGCATCGAATGTAACCCATGAAAAAGATTACCTACCAATTATAAAAGCGGTAATACCTGATTAGCATTAAATCAGGGAACAGCATTAGACAGCCCTCGGCAAGTTTTCAACATTTAGAGATTTAATTAATTAATATTTATTTTTACGTAAAGTTAAAATTGGAGAGTGAAATAAACATAATATGTACAAGCATTCTACAACTGGATAGATAATTTTGAAAGTAAGTAGTAATAAGGTATTTATGGATGTTCTGAATACTTGTCCGGTCCTGCGTCCCATAATAAATTACGTATTCTCCTTTGAGTTAAATAGTGGGTATCTAGATTATAAATGATAGACTGTATATATATTTATATATACTAAAGATGTATTTAGAGCACTTCGTATTTAAGTGCTATAAAGAGTTCTTTAGTATATATAAAATACGACGTATATAATTGTGGTACGACTCAACCGGTAGTCACATGAATATAATTGCGAATATGTAATAATTAAATATGTATTCAATTAGCTGTAAGATAAATGGAATTAAGGGTTCATCGATCCCAAAAAATTTTTTAATACCAAAAAATATTAGCGGAAACTTGTTAAATACTTAGTTTCATATTTGCCATTATTTCAAAGCTATTTAAAAAAATAACACATGGGCAATTTTTTAATACCGACGGATCGAAGGCTGCAAAGACGGCGGCCAGTTTAAATACAATGAGGTAGCACCGCTCTATTGTCGGACCGGGCCTTCCTCGTAGGAAACGAGTTGACGAATTCGCGCACCATAATCGCCTGCATTGTTCTCTTCGAAAGTATTTGGTGCGTGCATCCCGCTCGACCGTCCGACGTTGCACAACGCCGGCGCATAGATTATAGAAGCGAAGTGTGAAATCGCTATTGAACGTCTATTGCAGCCGTGGCTGCTTATGCTGGTGCGTTTCGACGAAAAAAAAAAGAGCGACGAGCTGCAACGGGGCGATGACGTCACACGTACCGATTATCCGTCGCAAAGGAAATGATTAATGCTCTTATCTCTGACGTAAGATATAGAGCGCTCGACGATATGGAGTCTAATGACATAATGTCGTGCGGTTTGACATCGTCGGCTCGTCTGCTTCCATCTAGTTTCGTTCCACGTCCAGGAGAATTCTCGTCAATACTTAATGACTTTGATAACGTCAAAAGTGCTGTACTTCATTTCGTTCGTAAGGCTCGTCCGTCCTTAGATGTTTTAAATTTTCGCAGCATTAAAATAATACACAACAAATAAATACATTTGCAGCGTCATTGAGTAATACAATACTAAACGGGCTTTGAAATGTAACAGAAAGCAATACTATGATTTAACATATAAAACTAATCTGCTGCCGTTCCGAAAAACTTCAAAGTCAATGTGGCAATTTGAAAAAAAAAAATAGTCCATGACCATTTCGCTTTTGTGCGCGTGCGCACAACAGACCGTTTTGCGTAATTTACGATCATATCACCGCAATGATGCGGTCATTCGCTGTCGTATTATTATGTGTAAACGTCACACTTACTAGCCGTTACGCCGCAACCGTCTTAATAATCACTCGCTTTCGTGTTCCTGAAGAAATACTTCGTTACATTGCCCACGCTTAGACAGCATTACTTTCGTAATGACTTCTTGCAATTCGAGAAATGTATGTATATATATTGTAGGAATTGTTATGAAGGTAAAATTGTATGTTTATCTTAATATTTAATTGTTATCTATAGACAGAATATTGTGCGTACAACTAGCTCCCGGCCGCGGCTCCCCCGCGTAGGCATTAAATGAATTCGTTCATATTTTATACAGACCGATCGCGCCGTCAAACATAATTCGGATAGCGCTTCCGTTCTCGATTTCGATCTCGATACCGTTCCCAATTCCAATCCCCAAGCCCATATTTGATTTTATATATGAGTAAACATTTAATGTACATATTTAATGAAATATAAATTCAATTTTTGGCCCTGTTAGGAGATTTTTTTTTATTTTCACCCAGGAACCCTAAAAAATATCCCACGTGTAGCTCAATAATCTGCAAGCGAAATTCCCATTTCACTGGAATGTAGAGGAGATTCTTTCAACTATTCCAAAGATTATCCTGGATAAACAGACAGACCGATAATCATTTTTTTAAAAGAAGTTTTTGATTACGGTAATGTGTAAAGAAACCTATGGACTTGAATACAATTATTTCATAATTAAAAGCAGACACTTTAATTTCATTAATAAAATATGTATAGATAGCGTAGTTGACTATTTTCATTGCTAAATATTCAAAACTTTGTGTTTTAATTTGTGAACCTATTCCTATCAGTGGAACTGACTTCCAGGTGTGTCAGGGATGTTAGTTTTATCGTGTACAATAAAGGTGGGTAAAAAAATAACGGCAAAAGATTTACAGTTTTTATTTCTGAGATTTTAGTTTAGATTTGATTTTTTGCTATCATACATTCTCATCTATCATACCCTATGTATATTTTCTTATAAAATAAATGTAATATTTCTAATATCGACCAATTCTCTAATTGTAAGCTTGATCCTTAAAAAAAAATTATTTGATTTAGGTACAGTATTTATTAAATTTGTATGTTATTTTTTGTAACTGGTCTTTCGTTTGAATTACTAATAATACAATTTAAAATTTTTGAAGCTATTTAACTATCGTTACACAATAAGAAAAATAGTGCGTGGAGTCCCTCCGCGCGGAAGAAGTGAAACTTCGTAATGTGGAAATGAAAATAGGAAGGGGTAGAAATCGCGTTTTTCGTCACAAGTTACAATTGCGAAAAACAATTGCGAGACGAAATCTACCGACTCACTCTCTTTCTCTCTCCCACTTTCTACCTTTTTGTATCTTTCTTTCTCTCTCCCTCTTGCGTTGGAATATTGGACGCTACTCGTTGCTAACGCTCGCGCTGGCCTGTAACAGGTATACTACGCGCATGCGTTCGAGTGCCACGCATTCACTCTCGCTCTGTCTCTTTCTATTCCCCTCCCCAGGAGCGTTGAACGTTTAACGCAACATTACTTTCATACCCCCTCCATGGCAGCGTTAAACGTTTAACGCAACCTTGTTGGAAGTCGCATTAGAAGTTTCACTTCAAAATTATGAAGGTAGCTATTTAATATGCTTAACTTAGCATACCCTTAAGCAAAAACTGCTTTATCGAGCACTTGCAAACCAGAAATATGTATTAGAGAGTAATAGGCTCACTTTCTAGACAAAATATAAAGGTAAATCCTTTCAACGAGCAACTGCAAGTTTCACAACCGACGATTTATAACGTAACGGTCATAACGACACGAGAAAGCGCTATTAATATACCTCGTAAGGGCCTTTCTATAGTCGTGTAAAATCACTATCGGCACCCGCCCGCGCGTGCGCCGGCGCGGCGGCGACGCCGGCTCGGCGTATATACGCGACAACCATTAGGCCTTAATGGGCCGCCTTTGAGCGGCGACCGCGCCGGCCGAACAATAGCCGTGGAAACTGACACTTTCCAACTAAAACAACACTATACACTCATAGATATATGTAAATACTTCAAATGAAAGGAGCACACGCTCTCCGGTAACGCGATTCCATCGGGCTTTATTGACGAGGCTCGGTCTGCATACCGATGGCGGTCCATTTTTACAGATTTCAATCGTGTTGTTGACTTTCAAAAGGATTCCCGGTGGCTCGGTACAATGCTCGTTCATTAGCGAAACAAGGTTAACAGTGAAAAAAAAAACTGGGCAAAATGCATAAGCAAGGACAGATTACAATACAGTCATTTCTTATAATAGCCGACGCAGCCTTGACTTTACTTCGGTTTGATTCTCATCTCTAACTTTTTCAAACGCCTCGAAGAATATTAATTAATGAAATGTAATAATAATGTACTATTAGAAAAGCAATATGATTATTGAATGAATTCAAAAGCAAAACAGGTGGACAGGTAAATGAATTTTTAAAACCGGAACTTAAATTGAGGCTTAAATACAATTTATTCACTGGCTGTTTGGTATTCTCCCTGTTAAATTTCGCCTCTTACTAAGTGTGTGGTTTTCATACTAAACGTTAACTCGTTTAAATGCCGATTCACAATGACTATTATATTGATATAAAATACCTTTATTAAACAATAACTCAATATGTATACAGAATTTGCTAATAACTAGAATGCAGCGCTACCTATCGGATACTAGCACACTTATAAACTGTCGCCTGAACAAAACAAATATATTTTATAAAATGTCCTCGACAGATCAAATTATTTAGCAGCTACAAGATCACTGATAAACGCACCTATAATTGTATGTGTACACAAACACACCCTACGCATTAAATGAATTCCGACAAAATGTAGAACAGAAAAATAGGACAACTAGTTGAACTCGCATGTAGGGAGGTTCCTTAAGTTGAATACGTTATATATATATCATATTTTTTTTAAATCTGATCCAAAATTTGTGATAACAAAAACAACTGCCAATGTAAGTTGTACATACAATATTAAGAAAATTAACTTGTTAATTTAAGACCATAGACTTTTTAAAGATTTTCCTGTAATCTAAGTACTTTTTTTTTTATTTTAGACTCAGAAGTTTTGGAGAAAAGGAGAGGAAAAAAATTAACGCGGTATACATTGCAAAACTTTTTATTTAATTTCGTTTCTAAAAAATCATTTATTTGCGTTACACGCACTGACATACACGTTTGAGTCACAAAAATTCACATGTTTACTAATTTTTCTACTCGACTTAATAGGTCCAGTAGAATCGGAGCAAATTGGCTGTAAGAGATCAAGAAATAAACACGCAAGTAATCCTATAAGTGTTTTCTTTTCTGAGGTACTGAATCTTAAAAAAATCAATATTTAAACCTATCTATCTTAGACTTAAGACTATCTGTTATGTCAAATGCACCAGGGTCAGGCGGCTTTTGATACAACGACACGGAGGTGAAAGCGCGTGAACCTGTACGGTTATAGACGTTAATTTTGAAAACGGTTTAACCGGTTTATCAAATTATTATGATTCGCAAAAAATGTTAAACAGCCGTGACTTTCCCGAACGCTGCAAGCCATGCCGCGCGACCATAGTCGGCTTTTCTCAGTCTCGTAACATAACCATACATAACATCATAAATACAATGATGCGTGTATTACACAAGGATACACTTAGGCTAAAAAGCGACAGCAAATAATGTTATCGCGGCAATATGCAATTTTTCAAACGTGCTCAAAATCTCTTGCCGACACTGATGTTATAATAACCGTTATAAAAAAAAAAGATCCGTGCTCGTCCGTCCCGCTTTATCACGCGGCACGCCAGCGATATGACCGCAAATTGATTTACAACTTACTCGAAAGGTGACGCTCGAACAGTTAACAGTTCCGCGGTCGATCATCGGCGGAGGGCGGTACGACAGTGATTTTATGTGCTCATTTCGAAATATGGCATAAACTATATTGTTGCGATTGTATTGGAGAGAAACCGCGATGGTAACGGGGTCGCGCGCGCAACTGTGCCGCGGCCGCCCGCGCCCGCCCCGCGCCGGCGCATCGCCGGTGCTCCGATTGACAGATGCCGTGAAATATCGATCACCCATTTTTAGAACGACTATTGCATTTAATAATGTACAACTTTTTTCGCAACCGATCATAAAGTTGAATATTGTGTACAGGATGCCATAATAATTGCATGATTACTGCTGATCTATTACGCAGTATCAGAGTTAAAAATTATTTGTAGTCCGACAGCATTTGACACTTTTCGTGAACAACCATATATCGTATAAAATACATTAATCTGCAAAAAAAATCGAGTTATACTTTATATTATCGACAAAACAATTCAATGAAACTTTGAAAATGCAAACAGTAGGCATTATACGATACAAGAATCATACAAACACTTTATGAGTCTTTTTACAATTATGTAACATTGTAAATTAATCATTTATCGGTTATTATGTTGCTTAGTTACGGGCACAATGGAAATGAAACTCTTTCATCTCACATTCAATTTGAATGTAAGACGGTATTATCCGAAGGTCGTTTGGCAACAATTGCATGTATAGCATGAGAAAAGTATTTATGACGTGATCATTACGTCATGATTTATTGATATCACTGAGATTGATTGCAGTGCGTCAATATAGTAAGTCAATGACAAAATGTCTTGAGGATGTTTGTTGACGTAGAAAGATTTTTAATTATACCTTGCTGAATTTTTACTTGACGTTGTACTATATTAAATAAAAACGAGGGACAAGGTCGGCACTTGTTCACCAATATATTTATTCGATAAAATGTTATGAATGTAAAGGATGTCCAAGATGGATGCGTCGGACATCAGTTTAGACAGAAAAGGCAACCGGATCGGGAATATCGGGAATACAACTTTATTAATTACGAAGCAAATTCAACATACAGATTGTTGTTTAATTATGACTCCGAAATAAAACGAGGCACAAAACAAATATTTCTTGCGACAGTTTTTTTTTGTGTTTATCGTCACTATCCTTATTTTCTAAATAAGTAATCATTATTACTGTGCGTAATCTTTCCAAGAAAAAACAACTATTACTTATCCCAGGAAGAAATGGATAATTAAAATTTTCTTTATAGTTGCATGCATTTAAATGATTTCGTGTCAGTTTTGAACAGTAACCATGTAAAGATAGCCAAATATGATCGAAAACCAAAAACCACATGAAATGTCTATGATCTTCATTGACGAGCAGCGTTTTCACAACACCTGTAAATAAACTCAACGTCGATCGCTGCAAAAGATAATTACATTTATGTAATTCATAACATTAGATATTTTCAGAACTTTTCGCGTCATTCAGGCATTCTTTTAGGTACGTATCGTGAATCATATTATCAATTATCTACTACTATGGATTTTATCTAGCCACAACACCGTTATCGGGACATAGTATACGCCCGCCCCGAATTTGACCCGTATCGCATGGCCGCAGGATAACGATACGACGCTTGTAGCTGAACCGCGCCAAACTCGAACAACAGGTGAAAGCGAACGTTTTCCGCGACCTATTTGGAAGAAAAAAAAAACCTTATTCATACTTATACAAGACAAGCAGTGGCTATGAGATATTTGTGCGTATGCGCAGAACTCGTGTGAACGCCCACAGGTTACGGCGCCGCCAATAAAAAGTGTTATATTGGAACCGGTCGTGGACTGTCCCATGCCGGGTCAGGCGACAGCGCATAAAATACGAATGATAAAAATGCCACTTTTATTTTTAGAACACACATACAGGTTTTATGTTTATAAATATATGTTTAAAGAAAACGCAACGCAAGCGTGAGACTGCTCGAAATGTATACGCGTTAACGATTTGAAATAATTTTGGCATTAATAAGTTGTAAAAATGTTTTTAATAAACTTTTATAAGATGCCTATTATACGTATGGTTTACTTAAAAAAATTAACACAAAATTTCATGAACGGAATTATCATTGAATTCCCGTGTGTTGTTATTGAATAATTGAAAAAAAGTACGTAGGAATTGTATCATTATTACTTTGTATCTAGAAATAAATAGGTTTTGATGAAATTGTCGACATTTGATTTCGATGAGACATATGTTTTCATAAGCGTGTTAGTCAATATCATCATGATAATCAGAATCATCAACAATTTGTAATACAATAACACCAAATCGCAAATTGGCACTACTCATTATCAGAGAGTAGGTAATCACCGTCGCCCATAGACGCCCGCAAGCCCAGAAGGGGGTGGCTAGTGCGTTGCCGGCCTTTTAGAAAAAGATAGGCTCTTTTCTTGAAGAGGTTTCGTCGTAAGTCATCGGGAAAACCGTAGATGTTAGATCATTTCAATGCTTAGCTTTGTGGTTTAGCCGTACGTGGCAGAAAACAATTATGACATATGAACCCCGAACGGATCCTACAAGTGTTTCTTTCCCCGATTTCTATACAGAAAAAGTACATAGGTAATACAGAATGTCTATCGCTGTGTCCATCGTTTCATCTCTATGTATGTTTATGTAATCAATAAATCACTGAACGGATTTTGATTTCAGATTTCACCATTATGATGACCATGATGATGAACACTGCACTCAAAGTAGGCCCTTTCTCGAGAATATTTACGTGCATTAAAGATTTTTTGCGGCGTTTTTAGGAGCTCAACTTGGTGTTGTGTTTAGCTATATTGTAGCCTTTTTAATGCAACTTGGTCACTAAGATAAATAAGAAAATTATGTAGGAAAGAATTTTGTAAAGAACGGATAAAAAAAAGCGACGATAACATATGACTATCTTTAATTTATGGAGAGATAATCAGCAATAATACTACTTACAGTTTGAATTGCGTAGTAAGAAAATATTATATTTTCATTGTACCATTCATTATATTTTGTAACCAATTGATTTTTTAAAAATAAATAGTTTCATAATGAGCACTATTCCTGTCCTTCCTGATAGTCTCTCTGATTTCCTTACTTAGTTCTATTACATTTTCAATATAGTCTTTTTTAGGGTGTTGTGAAAGCAGGTGTTTTCTTTATTCTATAAGTTGTAGCGTTGTGTCCCTTAGTCTGTATTTATTCTCTCGGCTGGTCTCAGTTTTAGCTACAATTAGTATTTTTTAAGTTTCCATATTTCGTGAGGGTATCAGTGTTACTGTCTGTTAATGTTATTTCTTCTGTTGACTCTATCAGGGATTGGCCAATTTTCTTTAGAGTTTCTTTGGTGTATTGTTCTGTTTTTCGTGGGACTAAAAATTTTCAAGTTTCTTTAGTAGGTCTGTCTTTAAAGCGCTTCTTACCGTGCGATGGTTTGTATTAAAGTCGAATTTAGCTAAAACTGACGGCTTTCGGGTAACTTGTTGTTATGTAGTCGATTTCGTTTTTATTGCAGCCGTCAGAGGAGCTCCATGTCCATTTTTTCTTCTTGTTTTGCATATACGAGCTGTTGAGAAGCGTTAAATTGTTTTCTAGTAAGAATTCAACTAGGAGTTTTCCATTAGGACTTCTTCTTCCCTGTCCAAAGTTTCCCAGGATATATTCTTCCTCGTTTTGTTTTGCTCCGACTTGAACATTAAAATCTCCCATTAATATAATGTGGTTGTGTTTGTATTTTGTAAGCGTTTGTTCTAGTACTTTATAAAAGAGTTTTATTTCTGATCTTGTTACTTGTTCTGTCGGAGCATAAATCAGTATGATTGACCATAGTTTCTTGTATCTTGTTATATCAATGTTTAAAACGGCTATTCGGTCGGAGACCCCAATGAGCTCTTGTATGTGGTGTTTCATTGACTGTTTGATCAGGAATCCTACTCCTCTCTGACCGGAAATTTCTCCCTTTTGGAATAAAATATAGTCCAAGCGTTTCTCAATTTTTTCACCTATTCTTCGCAGCTCGCTAATGCTCAGGATGTCTCATTTCATGACATGCGACACACCTTAAGGAAATGATAGAAACGCTTAACGATGAAAGTACGAAAGTACGAAAATCTATTCATGAATAAAGAAAAAACAAAACTGCTCACAAACTCCAAACCAGTAACTATAAAAATTGACAACCAACCACTCGAATATGTCACAGAATACTAGGTGTATTCTGTTACATATTCGAGTGGTTGGTTGTCGAATGATAGGACAGATAATCTCTCACGTTGACCAAACTACCAAGGAAATCAACAGAAGAATAGCAAGCGGATGGAGAAAGTACTAGTCCCTCAAAGAGATATTGAAATCCAAGGAATTGAGCATGCAAATTAAAAGCAAAGTCTTTGACACATGTGTACTTCCAGTTATCACCTACGGATGCGAGACTTGGTCAATCACCAAACACCACAGAGTAAAGTTGGAACGATGTCAGAGAGCCATGGAGAGAAACATGTCAGGAATAAAAGAACTAGACAAAGTAAGAAGTAGCAGTAGTAGTAGTAGTAGTAGTAGTATATAATCACTCAAATAGACCCGCAGAAGTGGAGATGGACAGACCACATGATCGTCATTCCCAAGAAAAATGGAGCAAAAGTGTCACCGACTGGTACCCCAGAGATGGAAAGCGCAATAGGGGATGACAACATACGAGATGGGAAGACGACCTGAAGCTCACAGCTGGACATCACTGGAGAAGGGTAGCGAGGGATAGAACCCAATGGATATTGCTGGAGAAGGCCTATGCCAAGAGGCACACTGAATTACGAGACAAATTAGAATCAGAACAGAAAATTGTCAGATGGTAGAAATCCATCTATACCAGTAATTCAGAATAAAAGGGCTTATTATTATTATAATGAGCACTATTTAATAGAGATATTTCTTATAAAGCAATATATTCCATATCGTGTAATGCCTGTAAATATCTTAGAAGTAACGAATAAAATGCTGAAAAGTGAGATTTAAAATATAAGAAGGCAGCCGATTTTTTACCAATTTATTTTTGGGGATAATGCAGTAACTAAATTGTATTCGGACGAAATCAAGTCGAGTCGTTATTTTCAATGAAAATAGGAAACTGCTATCGAAACGGAAACGCATTCTATATATCCGCGGGGGGAGGCGCAGGCTAGAGCCAGTAATTTATAAAGAGAATATTTATAAGGAAAATAGAATCATATTCCGGACGGAACCGAGAACCTCCTCCTTTTTTTGAAGTTGGTTAAAACCAAATAGTAGTAAATCCAGATATGTCATTACGATCTGTAGCGAAGAACCGTAGTGATTGACGATTCATTTCATTTCATTTTAGGCTTCGATAGCGAAACACGTAGGTATACATTGTGTGTCGCATTTTCGATACAGGTTTTCAATATTACAATACTTTATTTTAATGTTTCATTTGATTTCTCGGTAACCATTCAGGAATCTCCTTCGGAATCGAGGTAATTAAAATTGTGTTATTTTTAGGATTCCTTACATCTCAATGAAAAAAAGAAACGGAAATTTTATAGGGTGACTAGTGTGTATGTCTGTCCGCCTGTCACAGCTAATTTGCTTCGAATCTACCGGACCGATTAAGTCGCAAAGGAATTCTTAAAACCTCAACACAGATGTGCAATGTAAATGAATGAATTTCGAAAATGGGACACTTTGTAGGGCTCAAATCAGAATGTCAAAAAAAATTTTGCAAACTGTACCGTGTAACAAATACAATGAAAGGGATCATTTGGAGGATTTCAAACATATTTCAGTAATGAAATAATTCAAAACAGTTTTAAATAAGAAAATTGACCATTTCCTTTCTTATCTCCGAAATTATAGGAAAACCTATAAGAAATTTTGAAATACCATGGAAAATCTGTCGATATTGTGCGTACGAACTAAATTGGCAGTTTTTTGTTACTACAAAAAAAATTGGGTAAGAGTTAAAAAACATGGTAGATAACACATTCGTCATATGGAACCCTCTCCATGCGAGTTCAGCTCGCACTCGTTCCATTTTTGTTACTTTCATAGATGTTTTGAATAGATTTCTCTCATAGTTAAAAAAAATATAGAAATAGAAAAAAAACAAAGAAAATTAAAACAAGTAGATAGTATATACATTTTATGGTCGTTTGATAGTTACGGAAACCAGTTTATCACTAAGCTTACGCCATTTGTCTGTCACATCTTTAAAATACACTATCTTTTGAATTGTAATAGGAAGCTAGTTTAAATTTCCATAGAATATGGATTATTATGGCGGATATCCTAAAGTAAAAGTTTAAGGTGTCCCAACACACCTTTTTTCAACATTTTTGTTGTTGTTCTATTGTAAAAACTGTAATAGAAACAGCCGTAAGCCTTGGCTCGATTATAGTACAAACTCTAAAGTAAAATAAAAAAGAGCCAATAAGAACCAGCTAAGTACGAAGAGTGGAAAAAACATTTTTTTTGTAAACAAGTACCACATAAATATTTACCTATACGTTGATACTAATCCGTCGGTACAAAAGTTCGTCTCGCACTTGACCGACTATTTTGTAGAAAACCCGTCTATAAAAACTTGCGCAATTGATCTAAATTAAATGCACTGCCTATTCGATAATGAGTAGTCATTCCTCTTAAAAAATACATTATTTTTTTTTAATATTTTTTTACTACAACAAAACGTTTACGTCGATTACGTACCCCTTCGTCAGTGTCAACTCAAGTCGCGTTTGACTAACTTTTTTTTTAATTTTTAAGGGATGGGTAACAAAACGGATTCAGGTTCAGACGAAACAATAAAATATCAAATTAAATAAAGAGCAAATTTGACAAAACGTTAAAAATAAAAAGACCTAAGTTATTTTCAGGTTTTCATAGTTCTATTTATTATTAATGATTGCGTCCAATTTTTGCATTTATACATAAGTACGTATAAAAAATAGCGTATAACACAAGTAAGGGATAATCAGATCTATATTTCCTAACTAATGTTAGAAATATTTAGAATAGTTAGGTGTGTGTAGCTGCATCAGGTAAGATAGTTCCGACACCGAGAACTGATCGGTGTGATAACTAGAGCATACCCCACAGTGGAATACATCACGAATGGAATTCAAAGTATTCATTAATGAGAATCCAGGAGGAAGACCAGCGCTGAACGGTGCATGTTCAGTGTAGACAAAGGCGGGCCGACGCTTGTATATAATACAAGCACTGACAACTAGAAAGTCTATAATTGTCAGTGCTTTTATTATATAATTGTTTCATTTTATATAATTTCCTAATAATTGATTTTATGACGCATAACGTACAACAAGGAGAATTGAACGTGCAATAAATTGAGTTGCAATTACAAAATAATAGACGAACGAACCACACGAACGAAATATGATAAATTAAAATTATTAGCAATCGTCTAGCTAAATTACAGATTTAAAATGCTACTTAGTAAATTAGCGAGAATTGTACTTCGTGCTTTTTGTCTTTATAGTATATAAGGAAAAATATTAACTGCTCAATTGTATGTTAATAATTTGCCGATATGAGATCACACTTTATGTAAATGTAATTCCTGATGTAATACCCAAATAATAAAGTAAATTAATATTATTTTTTTATAGTAAACTCTAATTAATTTACTAAATCCATTTTTTTATAAATATTACAATATTACTCGAAGCACATCTACCCTTCATACGCTACATTATCAAAATGATAAGTACGTACTTATTCCGATTAAATGTGCTGATTAAAAATAGTCGACACTTTGTTTGCTTTGAGTGTATCAATTCAAGCGATAATGTTTACTTACCTAGTTTAATTAACAAATACCCGAACGATTCGACTACCGATAAAGCGTCCGCTGTATATAGTTCACGAGAACAGATCGAATGAACGCCAATAACGGACCGACGTCGACGACACGAAAATATCGGAACCGCTGTGCCTCAATAAAAAAAAAATACACAAATACGACAATTATAACGTTCGGATTCAGCGCGCGTCCGCCGGCATTTTCCCGGGAGTTCCGCAAACGCGAGGCGCGGCGAGCGGCGGCGCGCGGCGATCTGTCACGTGTGAAATCAGCTGTGGAACAGGCGCGGGCGAGTAACGGACCGCGCGCCCCGCCGCGCGCGACACCCGCGCCGCCCCGCCGCCCGCCGCGGGGCCTCCGCGCGCAGCCTCCGTCGAGCTGAAACACATGCGTCTGAGATTTGAGGCTGTTTATCGTTTACTAACCGTGCCCTTGATTTTTTACTAGTTTGTTTTAAAAATCAACTGATTCTCCGTCAGCCGATTTTGATGATGTATATAAAACTTATAGGTTGCCTCGAGCTAAGCTCGAGTTACTTGAGAAAACCCTATGAAAGTTCGCCTAGTCGTTTTGGAGGTTGGCGTTTGCAAACAGGCCTTTTTAAAAATAGTCTTATTGTATTGTAATTAGATGTATGCCTGCAACGTGTAGAGTAGCATGCAGCATGCAATCCACTGTTGACTCTCGAAACTGCTTTTTCACTATGAATTTTTATTCAACGAGATGATTAGTTTGAGAAAATTGGCAAATATCAAAAAGCGCTAATGCAGTACAACCTAAGAAAAGGGTAGACATTCATACCCACCAGCCCTAAAAGTATTAAATTCATAAACAAATGCGCAGAGACGTATGTGTTTATGAATTTCTGATGAGATTCGATGTTTCATCAATAACAATCACTAGAAAATCAGTAACCTCCACTTTTTTTTATTAATTTTGCTCTATATCAGTGAATAAATACACGAAATCAAATAATTTCGAACTGTACTGCACAACGCCGTAAAACCTGAGAGGAAGTTGTAAATGCCTCGAAAAAATCACATTTCGATAACAAATCTATCATTTCTAAATAATTTCTTCAATTTATATCGACTGCATAAACTTGTTTCTATGCGAGTTTTACCAAAAGCACGTAATTTTAAGTATAACTCAAAGTGTTTTTTCTGGCTGGTCGTGTTTTTTAACCGCATTTGTCAAATTACGTAAATCAATATACCCGTAATAATTCTCAACGGATTTCCTAGTAGCGAATAACAATGAAAACTATTTAAGTAAATTATTTAAATGCTTTTGCACTGTTGTTTAATTTTTATAAGCAAACATTTTCGCCACAAATTTCATTAAATTATCGAAACTGTCGTGCAATTAGTGAAAATAACTAAACATTTTCACTAATTGCAAGACAGAATAACACAAGCAACATTATAAAAATAATGAAATTCTGGTTGTTGCACGATAACGATAGCGGATAATAGCGTATATATATTAATTGTGAAACTCTATTTAAAAGTACAAAAGTGCTCAAATCACAAAACATTTCAGATTTGTTGGTTATTCATTTGAGCCGCAGTCTAAAATAATGTGCTAATAGTTAGTTTGTATAAGAAACAAATTTTTTGCATGTGTGCACACGTAAGAAATATTTTGACGTAACACGTAAGAAATATTTTGAAGACTCGCAACACAGTGCTTCGACTTCAAAATATTGCGACATCTCATTTAAAACAAAGTCAATTATTTTGATTAGTATCTATGGAAGCACCCATTCAACAATTTTTCATAAATATTTTTTTAATTAGATACCCAAGAACATCATTTCTATTATTAATATAAGAACTCGGTAGCGGGTATTAACAAATAGGAAGAATTTTTATCACCAGATTTAAATTACTAACATGAACATGTTCTATGATCCGGATCATAGGATAGTCGAATGCTTTAATCTTCATAAAAATGAAGATATTAACAATTCGTGAATAGTCTTATAACAAGTGTAGTCTTCATTCTAATCTATTATTACGATTAAGTCTCGTTTAAGCGACTTATGATAGCATTTCCGAGATCGTATATTCTTATCCCCGACCTTAAAATGATAAATGCCGTCATAATTCTTATGGCTCCATAAAATTATCGCGTGTCGAAAGCGATAAAAATGTATTTTTGCACGACACCATCACGTTATTCTCTCGTATGTCAACATTCAATTGACCGCCGTTCTCACGAAGTCAGTAATTATGAACTCACAATACAACTCATATTCCTACATATTCATATTTAATTTTCCTACTAGCTTCAATATCTTAGGGTTCCAGATGAGATGAAATTTTTTCTAACTAGAAATGTGTATGTACAGTTTTCCTTTTCAGTGATATTTGCAGGTAGCGAAACTACATAATTTACATTTATGTACTGTGTTTACTTTAGGGTTTTCAAATCAAGCACAAGTTTGGTTGCTTACATTTTTTTAATTTTTCATCGAGATATCGCTGGTACCCAATTTCATGCATACTAGAATTTTACAGATTTTGTAAAGGTTTTAATTGTCGTTAAAGGTGATATGAATGGGTTACAAATAGATTTTAGCTTCAAATGTGATATTAGAACTTTGAATAACTAACTAGAGTAAGCCTTTAGAGTTAGAATAGCGGTAGTGACTGCTTGTACACTTAAAACGCTAAAACTTTTGCCGTCCTGCCACTTTTAAAACTATGCAAAGTTGTTTAGAAACTCCCTGTAACACCTATTTCTATATATTTGTTATGACGAAAGTTTTACAGGAGAGGTAATTGAGATTGTAGTAATACTTAAATTCTACAAGTCTTGTACAGCTCCTTTTGTAGCTTGAGCTTATTATAGTGAGTTCACTGAAGAGTTAAAATGCTATAGCAATTTCGTATGATCTTCATTTATGTTTTTGTGTAAGACGAATCAATTGTGGCTCTTTGGTTACAAAATGCATTTTTTCTAAACATAAACGATTGCAATTATGATTAGAACAGGGTGTAGTAATCTATATTATCCTGTGCCTGGCATTTAAGAATAAAAGGATTTTTAATTATTTTTCGAAGGAACCTTAATTATTAAATAGCACGTAAGACTACAGCCTGTATTTTGTTCTCCAAGTAATAAAGGTTTTTTTCTCTAAAAGTATTATATGAACCAAATACTGTAAAATACTCTTGTTTACAGATGATGTAACTCAGTGAGAGCATTAAATTAAGAGATATCGCTTAAGTTTCAAATTAACTCGCCATTTTTTAGGTCAATTTAACATAAAAATCAATAAAACAAATGCCTTTTAATCAAAAACATACACAATTTTTCTATTTGTTTCATAAATTTTTATGAATATTAGTCCTAAAATTAATCAATGTTTGAGAGTGAGGTTCTAAACATTAATTTATATTAATATCAGTATTTATAATTTGCATTACTTCTCTTTAAATTCAATCATATTTGAAGGCGCATTTAAGTTTATATGAGAAATATGGCACAATTCACTTAACATTTATATTCAAGCGCAACAAGCTGATATTTAATGAACAATTATAGTTACACTAAATTAAAACTTTAATATGTTATACCAGCCATATTTCTTGCATCTGTGCATAAACGTCTTTTCTATAGCACCTAAGTTCAAATAAAAAACATACTTACATGAAAAGGATTTGACTTTATAGCTTTTCCTATCTGGCCTCAACACTTAAAACTGTAAACGAGTTAGAAGGCATGTATCAAATACCGGTTAAAGACCTATCTGACATCTGGCATATAAATGCTTTCAAACGTTCAAAGTTTCAACAAATTCCACTGTATAAGTGTAGGAAGCGACAAATTGGTTTTAATTAGCGATAGTTAATTGAGAAATTAAAATCTTCCATATTACCTTTGGTGTACATAAGCCCCACTGTATAATTTTTGTACCACCTAAAGCAGTTATTGACGCTTTTGTAAGACTTTTGAGTAGTAACACTAACACGTATATAACAGCTTAGTAAAAGCTTTATACAGGTTTTACTTATAAAACCGCGTTTTAAAAAGCAAAGATATAAAGGTGCTGTAGCATGCCATAACTATTTTATAAATATATGTGTTTACAATTAAAGATATAAGAAAAAACGGTATACAGATCAACTACCGGTTTGACGCTAATCAGCTAATCTGCTGCTTGGGCACTTCCTTGCAAACTAAATTCGCTATCGTGCAAAAATTAGCAATACTTCAGTAAATTCAACAGTAAATATAAACACATTTCACATATTTACTAATTAAAAAAATATTTATATTGGTAAATGTTAAAAATATTGTAATTAGACTAACACTTAGCTTTTTCCTTATTCCTTATTTCGAAGAGTGTATCAAAAATTTGATTAACGATATAGTAGATATCTACCATATAATTTATTAATTAACAGTCAATAAAATGGCAAAATTCCTTTTCTCATCACACGTAACGCGTCTTTCTTTGCTGACGGCCGCACGTATCACGAACGAGTCGGTCCAGCTACGTGCAAACATCACTCTATATCGTACAGTATATTAATCGATGATCTTGTAATACTTTCATTTATTAAAAATAATGGCCAATCGCTCGTCACGTTAGCCAACTTAATAGACTGCATCGACCGACAGCGCGCTCGTGAAAACGGCACGTCTGGCGGACACGCGTGATCGTCGTGCTGCGCCGTCGGTACGAATGCAAGACGTTGCTTCATGATGAGCCTTGTAAAAAAGATAAGTCGTTTGTTTATATATTTTTTTTTTGTTATTGCATAATATTTGCAAATATGTATTTTTTTATATCAATAAATTAAATATTATTTAATTATTTTAAGCGACATTTGGCTAAGTTATTAGCCTTCAATATACGGTCTGCCATATGAGATAATGTAGCGGGACCTAGTTCTAAAAGCGACTGAGACTCGCTTGAATCTGTGGGATCTGACATAGTGCAGAGTTTTACGCATTCAGACGGGCAACTACGACAAAGAGAAACCGTAATTCCTTTAATTTAGTTCGTGAGAAGAAACAGGGTTTTCTCGGCAATAATGAATTCACACAATTATTTTCAAGTAACTTTAACACTAGTGATAAAATAACAGAGAGTAGCTCAAGCATTATGTCGCATAAAATTAGTGCAATAAGTACAAATGTAAATAATAATGACAATTTTTAAAATTAATAATAAAAATCAATGTATTCTCAACCTGGTGTATTAAAATATTAAAGGTATACAAAACAAAGATCTGGAGATTGAACTATTTATGAACTACGCTAATATCGATATTTTGTGTATTACGGAATATTGGCTCAAGAACTACCGGCTCCAGTTTGGTTTTATCAATCATCAGGTTGCCATCTCTTTCAGAAAAGAGAGATCGATACGTGGCGGATCCTTAATAGTAGTAAGAAATTAAGTTTAAGGTGATAATGGAGCCTTTATAGAGCCTTTCTGTTGAGCGGGTTATTGAAATAGCCTGTGTGGAGCTCGAGCGGCTGGTTGTAATAAGCGTATACAGACCCCCTCATTCCTTCTATGAATTATTTAAGTCTATAATGGATCAAGCCCTTTGTGAAATTAATGGCAAAAATAAAAACATAGCAATATGTGGAGACTTTAATATCAATTTATTTGATGCCAGTAATCGCGGCGCTGAGATTTTGGAGTTTTTCGGTTGTTATAATCTGTCTAATCTCTTTTTAGTTCCAAGGAGGATATCTTCTATCTGTGAAACTTGTATCGACAACATCTATATCAATATTGAACCACAGGAAAAATCCATAATACATAATTGAAAATCAGACCACAGTGGTCAATTTGCGTTTTTTAGAATATCGCCAATAAAACTCTAAAAAGAAACATAACTTGTGTACCAACGAACGAAAAACGCCTAATTCAATTTATAAAAAATATTATACGAAGAATTCCGGAACTTCAATGTTGTGATGATACATACCAATGAGATGTACAATTTATTGTTTGAGATGATAAAACAGAATATGATGATATATTTAAAGCAAAAAATGTTAAAACAAATGAATTATTATCGTTTAGCAATTGAGCAACATTGAGAATTCATAAAAGTAGAAGGAAACTGTATGAGTTTTATGATGAAAGGACTTTTACCATGGTGAGAGTTTTGCTAAATATACAAAAAAATATTAAATTTTTAAACGTGTTTTCATCGTGGCTAAAGCCAAGAACATAAATAATAAAACAAAAAATAGCAATAATGTTATGAAAACATATACGATACTAGTGTCATAAAGAATGAGACTGGAAGAATTAAGGGCTGAGTTATTGACTTTAAACTTAATTTAGTTGCCAAAACCTTCAATGAAGATATTAGAGGTTGCAAAGACCTTTAAAACGTTCTTTGTTGACATTCCTATTTCCACTACCAGGTCTCTTAGCTCATCTTCCGCTCTTGCCGAATCAGTACTGAAGAAAAGTAATCCGATCTGTGATATTAATTTAGAATTTAAAATTAAATATGTGAATTCCGAAAAGGTTATAAAAACATTTAAATCTTTAGACATGAAGAGGACTGCTGATTTTTATTGTCTTTCTATTATGATAGGAAAATCCATTATGGATTACATTGCGCCGTACTTGGCGTTTATTTTTAATAAGTATGCAGATGAAGGCGTGTTTCCCGATTTGATAAAAGAAAGTAAAATAATTCCATCACTTTAAAGGCGACAGTGTACCAAGGCCAATAACTTTAGACCGGTATGTTTACCACCGTCACTCAGCAAAATTTTCGAAAACTTAATTCTAAATCAGTTGTCACTACAGTTTCATGTGAATAAATTAATGTCTAATAAACAGTTCGATTTTACTTGGGGTTGCTCAACAATCGATGCTGTCGTTGAACTTGTGCAACATATTTTTAGAGTCTGAGAGGATTCGCGAGATGCAATTGGCGTATTTTGCGATCTCTCCAAGGCATTTGATTGTGTTTATCATGAAACTCTGATCGGGAAACTAATTTATTAAATTCTTAGTCCCTTTCCTTTTTTTAGTCTGCGTAAATGACTTACCTAGCTTTGTTAAGGATGTTTATAAGATAATATTGTTTGCACGTGATATTTCTTTGTTATTCAAAGTTAAAAGACAACAGCCCACTTATGACGATGTGAACAATACACCAAAAATAAACTAAAATAATTTGCAGTAAACCATCTCTCAAGATAGAGAAATGGTTTACTGCAAATAACCTTCTTCTTAATGAAATGAAAACAAAATGTATTGATTTCTCACTTCCAAATGTAAGACATGGATCCGAAACTGTTTCAGTACGTAACAAAGAATTGGAGTTTGTTTTTCCTACCGTGTTCCTGAGAATACTTTAGATAACAGGCTTCAATGGGATCTTTATATCAGTTAGTTGGCAAAAAGGCTTAGCTTTGCTGCCTATGCAGTCAAAAAAGTAAGAAATTTATCAAATGTCGGTACTGTTAGATTAATTTATTTTGTCTGTTTCCATAGTCTGATGTCGTACGGCATCTTCCTCTGGGGAATCACCGCAGATATTCATAGAATTTTCGACCTACAGAAGCGGGCCTTTCGCGTAATTTACAAACTCGGACCTTGTGTATCTCTTAGAAACAAGTTTAAGGAAATTGAAATCTCAACTCGAGCATCCCAATTCATTTATGAATATTTATTATGTGTAAAAAAAATTTAGAATTGTTTAAAAGAAATAGTGATCGACATAAACTCAATACCAGAAATAAAAATAAACTGAGTTTACATTTTAGTCGACCGTGCAAAGTCACAAATTAATTTAGAGGACTCTGTGTGCGCATGTTCATTAATGTCCCTGTGGATATACAAGATTTACCTTTATATAAATTTACGAGTGTTATTAAATAATCAGTCAGTAAAAAAGGGTATTACCCAATTTCCGAATACTTAGAAGACATATATCCATGGGCATAAACGGCTCTACTTCTTACCGAGCTGTTTCGTTCATTAATTGTTTTGTATTTGTATTGGCTATGCATGATCAATTTAGAAAAGAGCTTCCCTTAAGTTTCTTGCTCGTTCTTCTTGAGGAACGCTCGTTCTTCTCGACGAGCGATAAAGGGTAAATTTGCAAAAAAATATGACGTATTTCAAGTATTATTTTGTAATGTATGAAATAAAGATATTTTGAATTTGAATTTATTTTTACTCGTCGACGAATAAAGTCAGCAATTTCACCCGCATAAAGTTAAGCATTTTATATATGCCCGTATTACAAGTATGCATTCCAAACACACGTTCGTTTAATAGTCGGCTTACTTATTGAATTTACTAGTTGTATCACTTCGTATCACGCTATTATAGATATAACTAATATGATCATCTATAATCTTTTTAATTCAAATAAAAAACTTAAGACCTCTACGCCAGCCCGGTTTATGTTAGGAGCCGTTTTAAAGACCGTCGTCATCAATTCCATGACAACGTCCGGAGCCGAAGACTTGACGTACCGGGCATGCATAGTAGCACAGAAATGTAAAGAGCTTCTTTAAAAAGTCATTATTCGATTCGCCCGTGACCAGAACCCGGTAAACCTTCGATTCGAAAACAACGCCTTGAGACTCCTCGATCTCTAACCACTATAATCTTAATATGTCCATATGGTATCTGTTCTGCGGTGTCTACTACTGAAAGAGAAACGGCTATCGTTAGTTCAATATAAGCGCGAGAGAAATAAGTTTTTTCCACTTCAACGTGAAACACTAGTCGTTAAGTAGATTTATATATGACTCACGAACTAGTATATATGTATTTTTTAATAACAATGAATCCGCTTTGTTTGAATCAAAGCGGATTTATCGTATTCGATTAGCTATACAAAACTCACTTTTCATCACCACACTTATTAGGATCGAATAGTATTTTGTTTACATACTAAAGTAATATTAAGTCCCATTAAATTTTAAATATTATATTCGCTGAATACTAATCGCAATAAATTACAGACTTTTATGCTGTTTTAATATTATATAATTTTTTGTTTAAGTACTGTTGAGCTGATAACTAACGTGGCGCTTCAGTGGTTCGCGTGAAAACGATTCTCATTAATTATACAGCAGCAATGCTATGCGGTAATCTAATCTTACGTGATCTCATTATCTATGGTAGCGAATAAATTCTATAATCATAAATAACTTAAGGCAATTTAAAACATGATACGATAATAAGTACGTCTATTTCGATCACCATTGTACATATATTTTATGAAACAGGAAAAAGGCTATTAAATTACAATGATAATGAAAAGACATTTTTCCTCGTCTCTTTAATATTTAAACATGAACAAAAGATATTTTTAGTTTCTATTTCTCCAAAATCATATTTTTGTATGTGTTCATCAATGCAATACATCATATTTCTGTAACCAATTCGGGGACCATAAATTTTATCATAATGCATTCAGATCAATATTTCAAACGTGATTATATAAACAACGATATGACTAATGCACTCCGCCTCTGATAATAAACCGAGCCGATCCGAGTCTATCGCCGCCGGTCACCAATGAATTTCAATTACGTCGTCAATTGAATAATTGCACAACTCATTCCGTACGAGGCTATTAATGTATTCGTTGATTACATTTTTCCTACCGGTATCGAAGTATTTTTAGTTGTGCCCTGCCTTATACTCGATAAACCTTTTAAATTTGATACACGACAATGGCTTTCTATTTATTTGTTGATCTTTATTATCAGAATTTCGTTAGGGTTCACTATCACTATCGATTTAATTTTGAAAACAAATCGGTCAAGGACATCTCGGACCATGCTCACTATAGGGGTTCCAAAGTCGTCACTAAATGAAATGCGCTGCAGATTAAAAAACTACGTTGTTACACTTTTTTATATATTCTCGCATATAATAGGTATAAGCATTTTAGTTGAGAAAGAAGTAGGTGTGACAATTATTAGTTTTATACTTGTGTACGCTAAGGCGCATCAGTAAAAGAGCTATGTCCATAGCACTTACGTCTTTTTGTTGAGAAGCGCAGTTTTTCGAAAATAACTCAAAAACAGTATATCCGATCATGTTTAAAATAATTTGAATTGAAAGTATTTGTTACATGTTACCTTTTAAATTTTTGGACATACTGTTTAGAAAATAAAGGGGGAAGGACACAATTTCTACTATTTTTGAAGAGATTATTTTAGATAAAATTCAATTAATAATAGAAAATTGCTTAAAAACTTAAAGTGTTTTAAAAGAACTATCGAATATGTGCTACACCTTAATATTTGCTGAAAAAAAAATTCTTCAGCTTCTATTACATGTATGGAATGCCCCCCCTAGAAATATTTATTTTTAACTAACTATAAATTAAATAACAAGTTAACTAATGGTTTAAACAAAACACCTATACTCCAAATTTCATCAATACACATATTATAGTTTTTGAATAAAATGCCTATGACATACAGACAGACGGACGGACGAACCAACTGACATGACGAAACTGTTAAGGTTCCTTTTGTACCATTTTGGCTCGGAAGCCTAAAAAATTACATATGAGGATATGTTACACCGAAAATTATTTATAGGGTTCCATAACTCTAATTGTAAAAAGAACCTTTATAGGATCGCTTTGTTGTCCGTTTGTCCATCTGACCATCTCTTTGTTAAGACCCTTTTTCTCAGGAACGCGGGGAATATTAAATTGAAATGAACATTTAATATTTATGTCTACGGTTCCTTGAAGCCGAAAAAAAAAGCAAATTTATAAATCAATATAATAAAAAAATATGGCCATTTGCCTCTTATATTTTGAAACTCGCTAGTAACTTAAAATCTATAGGGTACTTCCAATTGACATAAAATCACGAAAGTGACAAAAAAGGTTTGCAGCAAAATAAAGACAAAAAATTAAAAATTTATAAATTGTAGTTATTTTATATGAAAAAAGTAACAATATATGGGATACATTTTTTAAGCTTGTGCTATGAAAACTTACATTTTCTTTAATTTTTCATGATTTAAGAAAATTTGGGATTGTTTTGAAAATCTCGGCATAATTTCTAAGATAACACAAAAGTAGAATTATCTACGAGGAAAGAGAAGAACTTTAAAACATATATTTGATTATTCGTCATCTAATTTTATTGTTACAATTCAGTTTTATTTTTTGCAATTCACGATATTTTTTACAAAGTGAATGAAATATTTCCTGAGAACAAAAATGCCGAAAAAAGTGTTTGTGTCAGATTCTCTCCTTCAAACTTCAAAGTCAAAAGATTGAAAGCTAGAGGAGAAAATCCTTGACAATTATTAATTAAATGACAATCTAAATAAAAATTTCAGAATGAGATCTCGAACTTCGAGCCCTTCGCTCCGTATTTAGGTACTATTCATTTATATAATCCTATAATGCACGCGGGAGGTCAACACGCTCTCGTGGACAATGTAACCGAAAGATAATTTGTATGCAGTAACCTTGACCTTTAAGAAATGATACAGCACTTGTTCCCTCGGTCACTGCGTGGGTTTGAATGACTCATTGAATACTTAACGCAATATTAAATGTATCTTATGACCTTATGAATAAACGTAAATTTATTAAATAGAAAGAATTAAATACTATTTTTTGTTTAATATCATACTACAATAAAAAGCGTCCAATGATACATCTTATGACACATTCCAACGGAATTGATTTCATTTTGAAACGCTTTGTATATAGGCTATTATGCATATTTTGCACAATTCATATATCAAATAGTTAAAATTAAATAGTCTGTCGAATGGAAATGTCAGGAGTTGTTAAACTAATGAAACAACCTTCCAACAATGCTCTTTGACGAAGTTCGAAATTCATGAATTCATAAAGTAAATACTACCTGTATTTTTCTTGGTTATACAGGTAAATAAGCAAAATACAGGTAAAAGTTATAACCTAATCATGACAGACTGTGCAGATTGCTCGAGAGTTTCATATATATTATACGACAGGCAATTGTAATTTTCACATATTCGCGATGATGTCGTCTGTAAAATGGATCAAAAATAAATAAAAGCAATACATTGAAATGCAAAAATATTCGCGGCAGGTTGCACCGAAAGATAAAAATGCTAATTACTCAATAAATCATAATATTTGACAGATAGCGTATGGATATTCTGTCAAATCATACAGTTAACGTTTATAAATTGTTTTTTTTTTTCTTTACATATTTAATATAGATGATATATTGATTTGGCTTTTTGACATATCATTGTTGATTAAAGCATACGGTTTAAATAATGTTCTAAGGAATAAAAGGAATACCTTTTGAAACTTCAAATTAAAAAGTGAAAAAAAAAATTTGGAAGTCTCTTGGCCTGGAAGCTATCCCTAAAAGTTTCAGTTATTTATATATATATATATAATAGAATATAAATGTATATAAAGTGCAATACTGTTCGAACGATCATCATAAAATTGGTATGTAATGTATTTTTCCATGAAGAAAGTTTCTGTGCTATCCGTTTTGTTACACAGTATACGAATATTGAAAATGAGCGTAATGGCGAAGATTGATAATGTACTCTAACTTTTAAATTAATTTTAAAATACGTTTAATGAACTTTATTATTATAAGTATTACTTATATTTTAATCTGTCACATAAAATAAAAAAATAAAGTATTATTGAAAATATGAATAACATTCGATTCATTTATATATATATCGATGTGTTTCGGAGATTATTGAAATAAATTGGAAAGAGAGTAGATCCTAGGAGCTACCCCAGAAAGTTCTTACTATTTTCGAGCTTCAAAAGTAAAAAAAGACCATAGTGAACTGTTGAACTTTTCGAACTCAAAAGTTTCATGTGTTTTTTAGAGTTTTCCGAGCTCTTAAAGTATCGTTTTCATACATGTTGAGCTCTTCGACTTTAAAAATGTGGAAGTTATTTAAAATGGGTACTTTTTTAATATATTAGCATACATCAATATCTTTCTAATTTGTGATTTGATTTCATCCGCTTTACATAATTCGACGCAGTTTTTTGTGTTGAATATTTTTATTGGGGACCAAACATCAATCGATCAAAATTTTAGAAATCATTTCGTAAAAGCAATGCGAATTCTTCATTAACAACATCTGTCGAAAATCAAATAATTTTGATTCGACTTACTGTAATCGAAGTTGCATTTTAAGGACTGATTAGACATTGGAATTTATCGTTAGGGTAATTTAAAAAAATATTCTTAAAAAACACAAATATTTAGATAGTCTAAGTTGAGTAGATCATTTCCGAATGTCGCAAATTGTGTTTCAATTTCGGTTAATTCGTTTAAAAGTTGTGAAAGGCTTACATTCACACAAAGAGACACAAACGCACATAAATACGAGGACACGCACGCGCACTTATGTACACACGCAATTAAATAGAAACAAATTAAGATGGGCTACCAAAGAAATACAAAAATAATAAAACATTATTTAATGGTTAGGATAGGATGTATTATAACCATCATCTTATTTGCACAATTGTATATTCTTACTATAGTTATAAAAGGGTATACAAACAGACAGACAAAAATTTCAAAAAATTGTAGAGTTGAGGTTAGTAAGTCATAAAATGAATATTAATCACAAAATTTAGAAAAAAATTTCATGTGCGGACAAAAACCCACAGATTTATTTAATAGTCAGTAGCACAGATATTGAAAACAATTTTTCTTTGTTCAAGATCAGTTAAAAACTACTAATTGTGTCGGTATAGGACTTTGACAATTTAACGCGTGGTTTTTGTAGATGGTTTTAAGGTATTATATTGTAAACGTAAAAATATGTTTTGTTGTATGTTCGTCGTTCAATAGAGTTAACGATTGCACAGACGGTAATAAAATTTTGCATAATGGTACATTACGTCCTTGATATATATATATAATTGTTCAAAGAGGACCCAGACCGGCATCAGCACATTGGAACTGACCGGAAAAGTTTTATATATGATTACAAATAATGAATTTATATGAAATAAATGGAAAGTAGGAATATTTATAAGCGTCAGAAGGCTGCATATTTATTTAAAAAGCAAAACAGTGTGTATCGGATACACGACGTGGAGTGAAACTTCTCGGGCAAAATAGACAGGAAGAGCTAAGGGTTGAAAAAAATGAAAAAAAGAAAGTAAATTATTGTATTATAAATTCATGGTTACGAGATTCTTTTCAAGACCGACTATTATTAAAAACGAAAATCCAAATGAGGACACAATTCAATTACTAACCCGGGACAATGTTTTTGGTGGTTTTTATCACGATGATCTCTCGTACATTCCGCCTCTGTCACACGCACGTAACCTTCTTTTTCTATGTGGGCAGGAAAAAGTAAATTTTTCTCATTATTCTCTAATTGAAATGAATTTGCCACCATCCAAAGGAAAATCCATTATCAGCTGCAACAAAATGAGTTACAGGCATTGGGATTGATTTTAATAAACAAATATTGCATAAAAAATGCAGTAATGTTTAGTTGAATATTAATTATCAATTTTCCGTTGACTTGTTATGCACCGTATTCACTTAATAATCGACAGTTACGCCACTATATTCCATTTATTGCACGTACTTTACATGCTTTTTGTATTTTTACAATTAATAATAACCACATGTATCTAAAAATAATCAGCTGTGTGAACGAGCGGACCCGAACGTGTCACCCGATCGTGTCACTCGAGCGTTTCACTTTGACGTTATAGCTTAAAATCACTCTAACGTGCCTAAGGAAGTTTCAATTCAAAAATGGTTTCCCGATTTAACAATGTTAATAATTTTGTATTATTAACATATTAACAATGTTAATAACAATGTTAATGTTAGTAGATTAAGTCCAAGGTATACTGTTGTAGTCTGAGGTAAAACTTATGTTGTTACGCTGTACCTTTTAGTGTCACTCGTTCTCTATAAAAAAATGTCATGACCGTGCATATAGAAATAACAACTTATTTTGATAGATTTTTGCTAAACCAACCCTAAAGTCATGAGTTTTGAAATTAGTTTGGATGAAATAATCCGAACATATTTGTGCAGAAATACTTACGCATTAGCCTCACATTTTTCGCTGTTCATTTATCCTACATAATTTAATGCGTGGTTGCATTTGTGGGGATTGTATTAACTCCTTGCAATTCGCACGTTAATACATCACAATTTTCTTTGTGTGATAGGAGTTTCATATGGCGAAACTAATAAAGAACTTAAGTTACACAATGAGTGAATGAAATAAACTAAAATACAAAAAGCAAACAAGCTATCTATATAAAAAATACATCTAGAATTAATATTTGTTATTTGACATTGATGGGACTATTTTGACATGATAAGCGCCGTCTCTTGAGTTTTATTGGAGTCACTTTTCCGAAACACCAATTCAATTGTGATTTGACACCACACCACAAGCGGTGCAACCGTGATAATTGTCATAAAAGTAAATGTGTCAATCAATAGTTTAAAATTACGAATATCCTTTATTTTTTATTATATCAGTTTTTATCGTTAACTATTTATGCCAGTAATAAAGCTGTAAGACTCTAACTCACAGATAAAAATTGTGAGCTAAAGACAGAAGGACTCAAACTATTTTAATGAGAATATATTGTACAGTATATAGCTTGTATTTATATAATGCAAAATTTCTCTAGATATAACAATATATTCACATTGTACGGGTGAAAGAAAGTGAAACACTAAATAATACAAAATATAACAATAAAAGGTTGTCTGTCTATCGGTGTAGATTTTCGACGCCGTCGACAATGTAGACTCGTCGAAAGCGATCACGACCTGAGAAATGATTTAGTTGGCCGTACATGGATGAGATCAGTGACCATAAACGAAGTCAGAAACGGATGACTAATAATGACTAAGCCAATATATTCCGATTTGCTGATTCACGTAAAACTGCCGATAGTTTATTAGTTTAAGATGTTTTGGCTCGTAATCATTACGTTATCTGTTTGGTACTCGCAATGGAATATTCATTTCTCCTGTACAATTCTTGAAAAGTAATTTTAAATGAAAGCTGGCTAAACATTGATCCATGTTTGACACTTTTTAGTTACCGACTGTACAAGATAATCAAATAGTAAATTTCCAATACATGACAAACGTTAGGATTTAAAAGACAACTATAGGAAATTTGTTACTGTTTAATTTCGTTAGTGGCAAATATTTTATATTTTTTTTAGAGACTTTATTTGCGATTGATCACCTGCTATAAAATATGTTACCGCGTATTTTGCTTTGCAATAACTGAAAAATTGCGTTATTGTATTGAAAGATATATTACAAGTTTTTATGCTTGTTTTTTTCAAACAGCTCAAAAACACAATACGCGCTCACAATAAGACTATTTGGTGAGCTGACTGAGAAACTTTAATAAACACACGTAGCATTGTTTTCCGATCATTACAGTATATGATTGTTAATAAATACAAAAAAGAGAGTCTTTTTTTGTATTATTAATTGAGATTCGTAAAGCATGCACAGATGATATCAATAATAGACTAGGCATTTTGCAATATCGTCGCTTCGTAAACGCGTGTATTGATGATAATAGTTTCAAAAATATGTATCGAACTTTTAACTATTATTCTGCACCAAAAGTAGAGGACATCTAAAGCAATAATGTAAGAAAAATGATGAAAGTCTAACGTTTCAACATCTTATTGTACTTCTTATGCGGTGGCATAATAATTTAGAATACTTACAGAACGCTGTAAATGTCTTATGTATTCACTTATATAACCACAGATAGTCCTGCAAATTTTTCACAAATGAAATAAAAACCAAGCCGCGAAAGCGGCGTGCAGCACTTTCTTCTACACTATTGTGAGCAATAGAGAAATTTAGTTCACAAAATGACAGTTACGTAAGCAACAAAGACGATCGACTCTATTTACCTTTCCAAAACAAAATGCCCGTGAATTCCATTCTGTGCATCCTCGCATTTTCTCCGGCGAATGCACCTGTGGAGTAGCGGCCGCAGTGAGATCATCAAACTCAACAGCGTGGTACAAATGGCGGTACTTTTCAATGTTACGTACACTAGGCACGTGATGTCTGTTCTTATTATTTATGCATTAACGAGATTTTTTCCTGGCGTACATACGTTTTGCTTCAAATAAATAGAAAAAAAAAATCATCTGTTTCGTAAGACGCTGCAGATTGTAATAAATACAATGCTTTTACCGTAGTTCGTTGTAGGTGGATATCAAAGCAGAGATACGACGTGCTCTTTTGGAATTCTATAGATTAGTATAATGGAATAATGTAATTAGTATTAATGGTTAATTTAAAATGGAAGTCAATTAATTCAAATTTTGAGTAAAGTGTAATTAGCAATCATGCTGTAATTCACTTCCGTAAGAAAACATAGGACGATGTGCGACTTAGACAAGCTTAAAGTTAGAATAGGAAAATGTGTTAGCACAATTCACGAGATAACCGACAAACATCATGCTTACCATAAACACTCGTAAGACTAGATATTTATTCTTCCCTAAACATTATATCAAATAGTTCCTTGGTAGAATTGTATGGTACTGCTTCAACACTTACTCATTGACCGCTAACGTAAGGCTCCAATGACGGCTAGCACCCTTCAACACCACGCTAAGCCACGTAGCGGGAGGTCGTGCCACTGTTTGTACACTAAGTTTAGTTTATTCTGTACGGTCTTGGTAACAAGTTGAAAATGGTTAAAATTAGAGATACTGGTCCTAAAAATACGTGCGATAGCTCATTCGGTCCGGAATAATGTCTAAGAACATGTAACCAAAGCGTTTATTACCACATAAAAACATTGCAAAAGTTATAAATAATTGAAGATGAAAAAAAAAGGTATTTCATATTTCGTTATTTAGACTGTATATATGTTTAAAATGTAAATTTTTATAAAAATCAATTTAATGATTTTTCTCCGATGTCTGTCAAATGAACAGAAAACCGATGCGAAATCTAAATAAAGCAATTTTGGATTCTGAAAATTTATAAAAACTCAAAAAATAATTATTCAACATTAAACATCGGTGTTGATAGTTTCTGCATGCTAAACTAATTCATATCTAGATTATTATTTTGTATAATTGGAAAATAACCGTTTCTTAGTTTTTTCGAAATAAAAATTGGAATTTCATTAAAAAAATAATAAAAAACCGAAAATTTTTATTATTCTTAATAATTCGCTCATAAACTTATTCCTTGGAAATTAATATTACCGCTAATATTACTAAAATAAGTTTAAATAGAACAATGTGTTATCGTCATATACTACATGACAAATTGGTTGGTTGTGTCGTAGTTACAAAACATTCAATCATTACTTATAATTTGTTATTCATAAAGAAAACAAAGAAAAATTGTTCTAAAAAGGTAAAAACCGCCATGATAAATCTTAAAATAATTAAATAATTAGTTAATTTCAGTGTGCGTGACAGCTAAAGTTAAGTCAGATGCGGTTTTATATTTCACAATTTTGTATATAACAGTTTTGACTCAATACTTTATTGAAACATTAGTTTGTTGAGTTTAATCTCTTGTTAACTATTATCTTCTTCGCTTTCATTATTTTATATTTTTAATATTCCTAACTTTAGTTGGCATCGATTTTTTTTATTTCATTTAAATTATTTCAATTAAGAGACGGTTTTTTGTCCTTGAATTTTTTTTCGGATGTTATTTAGTAGCTAGGTAATAAAATTTTACAAATCATCTTACTTTTACTCCTAACTTAAAAAACAAATGTGTCTAATTGGTCATGTGGCCTTTGCTTTTTAAGGAAAAACTAAAAAAGCTGCTCCGACGCCTGAATTTTCCCGCGGCGGTGGTAATCATTCCATGGTTCTACATTTTTAGTAAAAAGTATAGCCGCCCTCAAACTCACGCTTTCGCCAGACTCTCGATTGAGTCAGTTTGTTTTCAATGCCTATAATCAATTCGGATTTTTTTCCCCATCTCATCGAAACGTGATAAAAGTTAAGGAACTATGTTTTGTTTTCGTCTAAATTTTGCTAGTTATAATATTATGCTTTTGTATAAAATAGCAGAGACTGCATATAATTAAATTAGGTTGTATTGCTTTTTGATATGTGTGTTTTTTATGTTTTTATAATTCATTTTGAAAGAATTCTTTCTATTAAATATATGCGTTACTATCTCACGGCACTAGGGTAGCTAAACAAATTATGCAACAATGAAACATATATGCACAGAAATCATAATTCTCACAAAATGCAACGGATGCACGGTGTTATTTGTATTGTATTTTTAATTTCAGTGCATTGTTATAAAAAATTGTGACGTACCAATAAGTTTTAATTATAATTATTATACTATTTGCGCCATATAATGAGGTGTATAAGTTGGCTAACAACCTAAGAAAAAACAATAGAAAAAGATGTTGAACATAGGGGAATAAAATCAGGGTTTTAGTTGACCAAACGCCTTTTACTATTTATACTGCAAATTGAATTCAAGTTGAGTATTGGTGTGTATACAATAAACATTATTTCAGAAAAATTAAAATCAAGGTTTTTAATATTCAATGTCTAAACTAAACCAAGTATTATGGTTCATTAAGTAATTTTCAAAGATAATTTAAGGGATTATAATATTTGAAAGTACAGTTTTACTGATATTTTTATTTATTCCGTGCAGTTTCAAAGACTATTTGTACTGAAATTATGTCGTTTATAGAAAAGGAAACAGTGTTAGATTGTCTTTTAATAGACTCAACTTCAACGCCTTCACGACTTCAACGCCTGGACGATCCCCAACAAACGGATTGAATTGAAATGAAATAATAACAATTCCTTTTTTACCAAACGTGTATTTTCTCTAATCCAATGAGGATCGCTATTAAACAATTACTGAGCCTCAGGCGAGCTGCTGTGATGCGAGCAGGGGATTGGAAACTTAAAATTTTGAAGTAACTCGAATGCCAGCTACTGTCCAATTCGCACTGCTATTAACTCGTATGATACGTCCATACATTGCGAGTTGTTCCACTGCAGCTACTGCGTAAGCCGACTCGCACGCTAGCTCGTACTGTGTAAAGCAGCCATCAGCCATCAGAATCGTAAAAGTCAATTCGACACGGCAGTTCGCTTTACGTACGTCCGTTCAAAAGTGAGGAAATATTTATTTTCGCTGCTCACTCAACTTACTTACCTCAAAAACGTTTTTGAATCTCAATCGATTGTGATATAGTTTAGTATACCGATAAAATAAATCTTCACGTATAGTTTTAAGGATAAATTATGGCCACAAATTGTATAGAAGATGTAGAAAATCGTCAAGAATTTATTTAGAAGAATACTCACCACTTTGCTTTAGAGAGGGAGAGGGTTGTAAAAGAGAGAAAAATATATAGAAGAAGCGGAGGATGAGAAGAGGTTTAAAAGAGGAAAGAGGAAGATATACAGTTAGAAGTTGCCTAATATGGAAAGCGAGAATAGAATCAAGAATAAGAGCGAATGAAGCAAAAACGAGAGCTATTTAAATCAAAATATGATAAAGTTTAAGATCGAAGTTTTTACCAAAGTTCAAGATCTTGGTCGAAATTCTTTATCGGTGCCGATGGGGCTACACAAGAAAGGTAATAATGATGTTTACTGGTTATTTAACAGGCTATTCTATGTGTGGTATAGAACATGAATATGTATTTTGTACGTACTACATCTATCGTACAAAAGTTAAAACATTTTGGCAATCTGTTTGTATTTAATATTGTTATGGAATGGATAACTTTTAATTGTATACTAAAAAGATAAAGATAGATTGATTAAAAAAACACACATATTTGTAACAACAGAAATTGTAAATGCAGGTGTAATCATTTTTAATTGAAAAATATAAAACTGTTAACAAAAATGTAACACCAACGGTCAAGAAAATATTATAAAATTGTATTTTGATATTTGAATAACGTTGACATAATATTTCATAAGCACCATGACTAGTTTACGGATAAATATTAATGCGATTTGGAACACGTCAAATAGTAAAAAGAAGGAAAAAACTTAGACCAAAGATTTGCAGTGACATATAAAACAAAAATGATTATGTAGTCAAGTTGTACCGCATAAGCAGTGTGTGGGGAGCTTAAAGGTATAAGAACAATGTTTTCCTTTTAATAACTATTTTAGACTACATGTTCAGATTTGCTTTCGCATTTTTTTAACACATAATCAAAATCAGCCAAAAAACCGTCATCTTTCATATTTTTTTCCAAAATAGACTGCGGCTGCTTGAGCCTGCTTATGACGTTAGGAGACTATATATGTAATTACAGCAAAATAAATACTAATAATAAAACTGTTTGCTTGTAAAAAAGTTAATTATTTATTGTGTCGATGCACTTCACGTACTTTGTGCAATGGATTAATGTATCAACCTTATATTAGTTTCAAATGGGTTGAGTAAGCTAAGTAAAGCCTGCTATAAATTTACAGATTCAAACAAAAATGCTTTCGATGCGGCGTCGAGTATACTGTCGTGTGAAAGTAAACGTGGACACGACTGGATAAAATTAACTCCAATAGGTGTAAGTTTAACCACTTATTATGACTGACAGTGCAGCTTATTTAGCTTCTAAGCTTCTTGTCTTCAAAGTACAAGCTTTCTCAGTGCGACAATTATATTATAAATTCAGAATAATAGTTCTTGTGAGTAAGATTTGACTGCAGTCATAATGTTTGTATTTATAGCGAATGAAGGGAAAATTGAAAGCATCTAATATAAACTCATAGGTTGTTGAAAGAACGATCGGCGCAAACCTATCAATACTTTTTAATAAATAAGAAAACAATGAAAAGTATTTCAGAATTATTTAACAACTGATAACGCAAAATTTTGAGAATTCATACTATTCGAAAAATTTTCAACAAGGACATACAGCAATATTGTGAGTGTAATAATTGGACTCGTCGAAATCACAGTATAACTGAATTCAGTCGTTAATCAATTGTTCATCTTCACGCCTCAATTTTTGAGTCATTTTCATTCTGACATAAATGTATGCTTACGTACAGGATCACTACAAGTTGTAGAATATTGTGCAACGATACGAGCAATTAATACAGTAGAGTAAAATTTAAAGTCATCGAACTTTTATTTAATTGCAATGTTACACATATCATAGGTGTATGGGCGCCTTATAATTACTCGTTTTAGTAGGTACACAAGAACTGGATTATTTTGTGTCGTAGAAAAAAATAAATTTATATTTCGAACTTACTGTTCTACGTTTAACGAAGGGCGAAGTCAATTTGATGAACGTTGATCGGAGTACCGGTCAGTAACCTACATCCCTCTGACCAGTAAAGACATAAAAAATTATAAAAAAAAATTAAAATTTATTAAATTCCTTTAGAATAAAAAATTGTAAAACGATTGAGATTTATTTCTCGTATTTTATGAAATAGATCTTTCATTCCGTGAATCGAAAATGTGAGCAGTCATTCATTGTCCCTTCCATATTAGCTGTCGTGTACATGGATTTTTTTTATTATGCTTATTTTTTATCCTTTGTTTTGAGTGCAGGTGTTGCGGACCTTAGGACCTTTAGGGGTCTAAGTAACCATCCGTGTCCCTTGCTGTCCGTGTATAACGATACACACGTGTTTCACGAAGATCTGTTGACAACGTCTGCTTATATCGTATCAGTATTCGTGTAAAATAAAGTTTTTAATGTATTTTTTTTAGTTTCTGTTACCCTTGTAGTAAGGCAACATTTCTCCACAAATGTTTCAATGCGAGTTCAATAAAACGCTTAGCGTTATGAGCGAAAAGGCTATGCAGAATGATCATATATTACACCCATTGATTATCGTAAAAGCCCACATGACAATCTTGACATTTTTTTCGGTTTAGTGCTAAATTTTAGCAATCTCATCCTTTGGAGATTTTTAAAAAGGGAGTTATTTTTGCCATATTTATTCCATACATATCTATTTGAATAAATTCTCATGAGGTACGTACTAGTAAAAGTTTTGACAACGTATTGTAACATTTCTCTTCGGCATTTTACTTTCTATATAGACACCCTTTTAAAAAAGTAATTGCTACAATTTAAAGTGAACTTTATCACGTTTCTATACAACTTATTTATAATATCTCTTTCGTATTAATTACTGACAGTTTTCTAAGATTTTTTTCCATACGATCGAATACCAGATCAGCGAGCAAAAACTGTAACCATGTACCGAATATACTAGAGTATGTTAGGCTGCCGTCAGAGCAAAAGATAGTAGCTAGTAACTACATAGCTATTAATTATTTTGTAGTCAGAGCCGGCCCTAGCTTTGGTCAGCTTGGAACGGGATTGTTTTTCAGCGCCCTCAAGTCAGTGCTCTAATTCTCCAGAAATTCTAATTCAGCTTCATGATAAGTAAAAAATAATTATCGTTTTTCGAAACAAGTTTTTATCGCAAATATCAACACATATTAAGCAGCTTAAATTAAATTAAGTAACTAAGTATCGTAACACTGTTCTACGTCTTTCCGAAAGCAACAACAAAATTTACTTTTTTTGCTGAAAATTGTCTTTTGCATTTGATTTTTTAGCCCCCCTATAGTTAGATGGCGGCTAGAGCAACCGCTCCACTCGCTTTAACCCTAGGCCGGCGCTGTTTGTACTTCAAACAAGACCCCGTCAGACCGAAGACGACAGATAATGAACTACAATTTGGGCTGCCGCTGTCGTCAAACTATGGGCTTTTTATAGTTCTTATATCCAACTGTGTGTATATACGGACAGCTTTGTAGCACAGTGGGAAGGCAGGGGTGCGAGAGGGGTTGAACTATGATCTAAAATCTTTGAAATATGATTTAAAATCTTCAACATTTTGAGCTCGTTGTTTGTGAATAATTAAAATTTTTCATCGAACATGTGCGTGGTTTTTTTTTCTTTTTTTCGCAATACATGCTAATATAATATTGTTATATAGTATACAGTCCTCCTCTACCGAATTATCCAATAATAATAATATTTGTTTCCTCATTTCATTAGAAAAGACTTGCTCTGAAGCTAAATACTGGCAAAAAGTATAAAAATCTATGTAAAACTTTCCAATGGCTTTTGAAGTCGAGCATGTGAAAATAGTATAGCCGAGATATCGGAGATCATGTAGCAAACATAGAAAACGTCATAGTTGGGATAATATATTACAAAAGTTAGAACTAGGTCGCAGTGTAAATCAAAAGATTGTATCATTTTCTCGCTTACTTACATTTATTGAAATAGCATTATAAATCTTCTTGGATCATAAAATAATTAATATCTAATAGTTACTAGCCCGCGGTCTGACGGCAGTCTTATGAATAAACATGAATCTATTACCAGATGCTCCCCTTTTAGCTCCACACCTTTCTCTGTGGGTTGTTGTCGGACAAGTCCAGCAAACTAAATCGTGACAAAGTATGCAGCAAGTACCAGTTTTTTATTTTGATTTATTTTCATGTAATTAATAAACACATCTAACTTTACTTAAACAAATCGATATTTATAACTGAAGCTACGTGCGTTATAATTGTACAAGACAATACAATTATAACACATACACAAACGCACACGTAAAGTAGCAAGTGTAGTGTAAAGGACGTGCCGTCTGAATACATCTTTACTCCAGGCTAAACGCATCATTGGATGTTTCACATGAAAAAATAAAATTGACGGACTATCATTGAAATGATTAAATTTCATTATCTTAATGTAGCAAATAAAGCGAGCACTTCATGGGAATCTGATTTAATTTATTCAATGACTTTCAAATAATGTGTATCTCGTTACTATGGTACGCGTATTTTTTAGGTAAAATACTAAAACATTTTTAAAATTTCAAGTCTTTATTGTATTCACTAAATTACAGAACGAAATATTTGCAAAAGACAGTCAAAGAAACGATATTTTTTTCTTGCATCTCACTTCGTAACTAATTTTCATTTGCCTATCTCAATGGAACTTCGACGTGCTGGACAGAAGTCGGCTGTTGCTGGAAAAAAAAATTAAAAGGTAATCACAATCAGAGTACATAATCAATATATAAGATTGTCTTTGGTTAGGGTTTGACATGCGTCTCAGTTATGCTGAAAATCACGCTAATCTAGCAGCCATGTATGCACGCTAACCGTGTTTTAATTTATTACCTAGTTAAGCACTAATCATAACGCTAATTCTTCGATTGCGCATTAGAACGAGTCTTACAACACAAATAATGATAATGGAAAACTATCACTTCGTCGTGTGGTTTTGTTTTAATTTTTCTGGTACACCAAAGCAATAAAATTCTATTCTATCGTTCCACATAAATAGGTATTTCACCAACCGCTCGTGCTATGCAAGGAGGACGTTGCTTGAGAATGCCGTCGTGCACGATCAGCGGCGCCCGCCTCGTCATGGGGTCGAAACTGGGGTCCGGACAACATTTCCGGCTCAGCGGGTACTCCGGCAGCGGCGTGGGCGGCGAACGCAGGAACTTCTGCTCAGAGGAAGAGCGGCGTAACCTGCACGGATTGCGCAGTGGGCAGACCGGCGGATAGCAGCGTCATGATCGTAATGGCTAAAAGACGAAAAAATTTTTATTTTTTTTCAATAGCACCTTAGATTCATATTACGATGCCATACATATAAAATAACACGACGAAAACATGGTATTTATTCTACACATAGAAAATAATTATAATTAAAAGTTAAGCTTATACTATAAAATTCGATATCGAAAAATAATAGTTAACCAGAATCGCTTTGAATTAGTAATTTCATGACTCACTACGTATGTCGTGCACGGTTGTTGTGGACAGCGAACGGGTATAACCGGCGGGGCGGGCACGCAGGGCGGGAACAGCTTGGGCGGCTGCGGGCACGGCACGCGCGTGCGGGGCCGGCACGACGGCAGTATCGGCACTTCCGGGGGCACGATTTCGGGGGGGCAAGGGCAAAGCGTCGGTGTGTAGGGAGGCATGAAGCACCATTGCGGACGGTGACCGGCGGGCAGGGGTCGGGCGCACGGGGCATGGGCACCTCGCACCTCGGGCGCGGTGGGCACGCGTACTTGCAAGGCTCGCACGCGTAGTGCGTGCCGCAGGGAATACACGAAGGACATGTTTGCGAGTAATCACCGCAACCACTGGCGCAGCACATGGCGGACGAGGTTGACAAGTTGCCGGCGAGCTGAAATTTTATAAATACTTTGCAATTTTTATAAGATTTTATTTGTTAAAAGAATATAGTATTTTTTTTATTTCCTATTATAATTTGATTGGGATTTAATTTTTCTTAAATATAAGTTTCAAAACTATATATGACCATTAATTTTATGTTAATATGTTGTATGTTATGTTAATGACACATTTCTTTCCTTTTTTTTAAAACCGTCGTAGCCGACAGTATAAATTATCTAAAGAGTTTGTTCACAAATTTGCAATAATAAAAGCATGGTCATCATCATCATCATCATCATCATCGCTCAACCCTTCAGCCAGTCGCAATGACTGAAGGGACAAGTCCCATACACCGAAGGAGCGTAAATATTTAATGTAGGTTCTAGCTTATTAGAGGACGGAGAGAAGTCAGCCAAATGGTATTCGTGCAACTCCAAGTATTAATAATACCTGCATGGTATTGTTAAATTATTTTTGTTGTTCTTAAAAATATTTAGAATGAAAAAAACGGAAATAATGGCAGGTTTTTAAGACAACATTTTCAACACTGCAAGACTTCATCTCACTCTTGTATAATAAATGGCTCTAAGTCATATATGTCACTGTGTGTAGAACGTATCATCGTCGTGCTTTCCTATTTCCCTTTTTTTTCTACAATTTTTAGGGTTCCGAGCCAAAATGGCAAAAACTCAACCCTTATAGTTACGACATGTCCATCTGTCAGTATGTATATCACAGACATTTTATTCAAAAACTACGACGTATATATTGATATACTTTATAGCGTAGGTATCTTATATAAGCCGCTATACAATTTGGTAGTTACATACCAAAAACAAATATTTTTAAGGGGGCACTCCAAACATGTAACAGAAGCTGAAAGAAAATTTTTTCGGCAAATATCAACGTGTAGCACATATTTAGACAGTTATTTTAAAAACATTTTAAGGTGTTTAAGCAATTTTTCTGATTACATGAATAATTTCAGAAATAATCGCTCCGAAAATTGCATAAATTGGGTCCCTCCCCTCTATTTTTTAAACCGTATGTCCATAAATATAAAAAAATAAAGAAGATGCTAACAAATACCAAACGAAAATTACTTGAACGTGGTCTGATATAATAATTGTTTTGAGTTATTGTCAAAAAACTGCGTGATTCTACAAAGAACGTAAGCGCCATGAAGATACGCTCTTTTGCTGATACACTTTAGTTTACACTAGTTTAATAGTAATAGTCGACATACCTACTTGTTTTTCTAGTTATAGGTCACTAAAGTGATTATAACTACTTTGTGCAGGAAACATGGAAAAAGTGTAACAACGTACTCTTTTCATCTGTAGTGCATTTCCTGTAATAATGGCTTCGTAATCCTATAACGTACTCTTGGCCCGTTTTTTTTTATTAAATTATTTTTAGGTATCTGCTCAGAATAAACATTTTATTTGTAACTTTACAGCAAGCAAAATTGTAGATAAACACAAGGAAATGTCATATTTCCGGAAACAAATAAAAAGTGCATGTAGTATATTTATGAAATTATTATGATTTGTTTACTAAGAAACTTATTTTTAAATATGAACGCCATCACATATAGAAAAATAGTGTTGCAATTTTTTTAATTGATATATAACCTTCTTCGGTTGAAATTTTGACATTAATTCGAAATGAAAGTTATAATGTCGAACGTATCAAAATTGACAATTTTCAAAAATTAAATTCCAAAAGACAACACAAATTTATAAACAAAAATTTTAAAACGTCAAGACATGTAATAAAATAATTCTTGTCATTGAATCAAAAGAAAAAATTATAATTACTGTTTCATCTGGACCTTCAATTTAGATATTAAATAAAAAATATAGAAAAAAATCGTATAAATCGGAGTAGAAATGCTGACGCCGTGTACACCGTGGGTGCCGCTGATCGTAGCTGAGCCGGAGCCGGTGCCGCCGGCGCCGTGCCTGCCCAGCCTGCCGCCGTGCCCGCGCCTCGATCGGCCGCGCTCGGTGTCGACGCGCGCACCGCCGCCCTGCCAGTCGGTGGCCATACCGTACTGCCGGCCCAACCGTCGCCGGCCCTGTCCCGTCTACCCGCCCTGCCAGCCGCAGTGCTGGCCCTGTCCGGCCGGCGTATATTCCGGTTCGCCGGTCAGCGGTCCCTACGGTCCTTGTATGCCGGTTTGGTAACATAAAAAATTGTAAACCTTGTAATAAATTTTTTTTGATCAAGTTCGTTTCCTTATATTTTTCCGCAGTACGAGATATCTGTGAAACCCTTTAAGGAATCTTACATATGGAAATTGAAAATTGAGCAAAATTTTAGAATTGTCCTAACTTATCTTTTAGCTTTAGGTGGGGGAGTGGAGAAAATTTTGCAATACAAAAAATATACTACAGATTTATTTATTACATATCGGATTTCGGTTTTAAACTATACAAAGTTCCAAAAATCTAAACCAGTTTTTAAAACACTCCAGCATGTCCGTACCAGAACACCATGTCGTTGTCATCAGACACCTCTTCAATCAACTTCTCAATATAGCCTGTGCATCTTGAATAGTTTTTCATCAAGTTTGATTGTTGTTACAACGAACAATAAAAGTCATACGTTGTCAAATCGAACTGTAAAAAGGGTGAGCTACGAGTTTGACCGGCGTGTTGTCTGGAAGGCTCCTTATATTGAACACCGAGTGAGCGGACGCGTTGGCAAGCAGTAAACCACGGAGGCCAATGTTCTGTCCTTGGCTGCTCACAGCAACAGAAACTTCTGACAAATATGTAGTAACATAATATGCCATTCAGCACCGATGCTCCTTCGATTTTGCAAGAATACCCACACGCGGTAACCCGTCTAAGAAAAACACTTGTAATCAAAATTTTGCTTGCACTTCTCGCTCGTTTTACATTCATTGCCTTTGATTTGTTTTGAAACAGCCACACGATCGACTTGTGCTTCCTTTTCGGATCTTACTGTTAAAAATCCATGATTCGTTATCCGTAACCGATGTCGTAAACGCGCCGAGTCATGACTGCTTTAAACGGCACAGTTTTACCCAAATTCGCATCTGAGCCTGCATTAGATTTTACAGTACTCTGCCTGAAGCTATCCTCTTTCCTTACGCAAAGACGCCCATTTAGAATTTCACACGCACTTCCCGATCCAAATTACAGTAAATATATACTGTTTTTTTATATGCATCTCGTCTATTGAGTTGACGAGAACAGTGGTATCAATTAGAGTAACAGCTGTTGAAGAGCGGCCACTTCTTTCTCTGCCCGCCGAACTTGACTGCGCTCGAATTCGTTGAACCAGCAAGACACAGTCGCTTTAAAAGGGCCTCGGTGTTTGTAAACCGTTTAAAACCTTTTGAAACATAAGTTGTGATCTGAACGATTCTTCTCGTTTTAGTTGACATTTTAAAACATTTGCACGAAAATGTTCTCATGCTCCGCCGTAGACCCACTTTATTTCGCTTGTGAAAAAAGTGAATATAAATTTGAATTTGGAATGTTCGTTTTTCAAATCAAATTTTGTAAATCATAAACCAGCCAATGTTTCTTTGAAAATATGTTTCAAAAAAAATTATTCTATGCAACCTGGCAGTGAGTGGTTCAGTATCAATAGTGAGAAACAGCATGGCACAAATCTCAACGTAATAGGACCGGTTTACCACTTTGACGCAGTTTTTTTTTTATATTGATGTTATTCTCATAATACCAGAGCATGACAATTTTAAAAACATGTATTAACTGCATAATAAGTTGAGCGGGTTATACCAAAAAAGAAAAATGCAGCTTCTAAACTTAATCCGTACGATTTAACAGATTGTTTATGCATTATCTATCAAATCTTAAGTTTACCTTAATATTTTGCGTATTTATCTTTAGATGCAACTCGCAGATATTTTATTTAAAGAAAAAAAAAAAAATATTGATTAAAGAATAGTTCTAATTTTTAATATAAACAGACATTCATAAGTGTAAGATAGTTAAGAATACGTCGTATATGCATCATGAATGGACAAATTGTAATGCATTTCATACGGTCACGTTGTCCAACAAAGTATTCCCTTATCACTCTGCTTACTATCACTGCTATAGACTACTTTTCCTTACATGCCCCTTCAAATTATTTCTATCGAATTCGAAATTACATCAATACGTAGGAATAGTTGCGCTCGCCACGGGGTTTAAAAATGGCTGCAGCAATATCCAAACATAAAAATATTTTTTAGGTTTTTCGTGAATACCGTAATATCACATCGTTTTCAGAAGTTTTATATTTTCCATATAAAAGTGATAACACTCCGTTCGTTAAATATCCCTGGTGTAGTAACGATCGAGGTACTGCTTACACAGACAAGTTAAGTTCAGAACACTATTACGTTCAGAAACTAACTATAAATCCGTTTAACATAAATAACATAATATTTATTTTCTTATTTCCTTGATCCAGCAAATACCATTATCAGTAATTACTTTCTATTAGTTTTAGATATTTTTACACATTTATGCCAGATACTACTAGATATATATATATGGATTCTTTTCTTTAGATATTTTCCAAAAGTCTGAATCTACATTTTGATTTCAGCTTATTGATTTTCTAATTTTTCTACTAGCTGTGTACTGCCAGAATAAAAGCCATTGGTACGTGGCAATAATTGAACGATAAGTTTAGCCCAAGAGCTAAGGTACTTCATGCTTCAGAGAGTTGTGTCCTGAAGCCTCGTGGACGTCAGCTGCGGTTCCATGGGTAGATTGAGCAGCGTCAGCCTCCAACTCATGTAGAAAAAAAAAATCATTTCTTCCAGATTGAAAATTTATCAAATTATAGGTAAACCAACCCTAAAGAAAAAAAAGTCAGCCGCCTATAAAGTAGTAAATTATACATCAATTGGTTACACAAACATGAAATATATATATATATATGTAATATGTCAGTTGGTAATGGAGTAAAAAACACCAATTGATTTATCTAAAATAGAAAAGTTTATTTTAAATAAACAAATTATAGCACGTAAATTAATTGAACATAAATATTCACATATTGTATAACCGATCAGGTTATAACTACTAACCTAAAATAGAAAAATCGACAATTAAGGTTTTACTTCCAATATTTTAGTAGATCGACGATGTATTACTTTAGTTAATTATACTAGTTATTTTAGTAAGTTTACTTTAACAAATATCTCAAAGACTAATTAAATTAATAAAAGTTAAATAATTTCACGAGCAGTTTTATAATTCTCTCTCATGAATCCCGTCTGTCAATGTCATTCATCGTGTACAACGTCATTCTCTTAGGTAGCGTTCAAAGCTTACATCTCCCCCCCTCAAAATTTGAAAATTAACTGAGGTTAATTTCAGTAATCAAATTGGGGAATGAGCTTTGTCACATGGTACAATTCCAAGGACTTTTTTTTCTTCCCAGTGTTGATTTTACATAGTGAATCTGATATCATTTCTTCGATTTCAAAAGGGCCAATTCTTATTTCATCCATTTTAGATCTGTTTAATTTATTACAGTCCATTATGTAAACCATATCGCCTTTTTGAAACTTGTAATCTATTCTATTTTTGTCAAAGATGGCCTTGTTCAATTCATGTGATTTTTTTGATCTTAGAAATGCTGTAAGTCGGTCTTTTTCCAGTTCCCCTGGTTTCACTTGTTTTATCTTTAGGTCCATTGGTAGTACATCGGTTGGTTCTCCACTTAACAGATATAGAGGCGAATAACCTGTCACTGTGTGGTTTGTTGAGTTATAGGCTTTAACGCAATCCATTGCCACGGTTGTCCAAGCTGTTCTCTTTTTTTTTTTGCTATTCAAGGCACATCTAATCCTATTTACCAGTGTCTGGTTCAACCTCTCATTTATACCATTTGAAAAAGGAGAATCCACTGCTGTAAAAATTAAATTAATAGAGTGATCTTTTAAATATTTTTTAAACTCTTTTGAATTCAGTGCTGGATATTGATCGGAGAGCAATATCTCAACTTCATTGTCCTTGATTACTTGATCTACCAGTTTTATAAAATCCTTAGTCAATTGTGTCTTTGAGCATGAAATGTAAGCATAACGTGTGAAATGATCTATTAACAAGTGTAGATACCTTTTGAGGACCTGTTGCCACCAAATCCTCCTACTGTGTCTATGGACATGATTTGGAATGGTTTTCTGCAGGTCCTAATTGTGACATAAGTCCATAATTTCTATTAAGTCTTAATTTGTTTTTATACAGATTTCACATTGACGGCAAATCAATTTTATATTATCTAGAAGGTTCGGTGATGTGTAAAAGGTCTTATTTTTGACTCAATCTGATTTATACCCACATGACACAAATGTTCATGCACCTTTCTTATTAACACCTTACTGTAGTCTTCGGACAAAATGATTTTTTTCTTGTTCCTCCATTTGTAATATATACCATTCTCTTTAATAAAACTGTGCTTGTTTTTAAGGTAGGGTTTCTGTTCTGGTCTTCTAATATTTCCTCAATCCTTACAATATTTACTGTTTTCAGCTTATCTTCTTCATTTTCGTGGCTTTCATATACAGGATTTCTACTTAAGCAATCCGCTTCTGTATTGCATTTACCTGGGTTGTATTTTATTACAAAGTTGTATTGTGATAGGTAATGAGTCATGTCTCCTAGTTCATCATCTGTTCTGTTCTTTATGTTTAAATTTTCTAGCGGCTTGTGGTCTGTATAAATTGTGAATGAATTTCCTATCAGCCAATGTTGCCAAAATTTTAAACTTTCTTTAATGGCCAAGCATTCTAAAATATGGCTTTTTTCTTTTTGTGACTCATTTAACTTTTTGAAAAATATGCCACTGGTTTGATTTCTCCACATTTCTGTGTTTGTTTGAGTATTGCACCAATTCCTTTTATACTTGCATCAGTGTAAATAAATGTTGGTGCTTCTCTATCAAAATAGCTAGAATTGGGGCCGAGCATAAATATTTTTTATTGTTTGGAAAGCTTTTTCACAGTCAGCTGACCAATCAAAATTGATATTTTTCTAAGTAAATTGTGTATTGGGTCAAGAGTTATTGTAGCATTAGGAATATACTTGTTATAAAATTTACTTTACCTAGAAATTGTCTTATTTGTTTCTTGTTTTGTGGTGCTGGGAATTCCGCTATAGATCTGAGGTTATCTTTTAAAGGTGTGATTGTGTTACCTTCTACTATATGTCCCAAGAATCTTACAGACTGTGCTGCAAATTTACATTTTGTTAACTTCAGACGGAATCCTTCCTCAGCAATTGCATCCAGCAGTTTTGATAAATGCTTCAAATGTTCCTTAAAAGTTTTGAAAACACCATAATATCATCAATATAGTTCATCACAAAATTTGTTAGGTTGTGTTTTTTATTATATTAGTGAGAATTCTTTGAAATATAGCAGGTGATGTTTTCAATCCAAAGGGAGGCAAGTCCACTGATAGTGCCCTTCTTGTGTAACAAAGCCTGTCTTTGCTCTGTCACTGACCCTCATTGGTATAGACCAAAAAGCAGAATTAATATCGAGAGTAGTAAAATACTTACAGTTTATTGTTTTTACCAGTAAATCTTCTATTAGAGGAAAGGGCTGTGGCTGTGGGATAATGATCTTATTGAGGTCTCTAAAGTCTATACACAATCTTGACTTTTTCCCTTCATCACGTTTAAACGCCAATGTTACAGGTGCTGCGAATGGGCTATAAGACTCTTCGATTAATTCGTTCTTTAGCAATTGTTCGATTTGCTTCTCGATTTCTTTTTTGTCATCTAAAGAGCATCTATATGGTCTTTTTGAGCAATATTTCTCTACTTGCAGGTCTATGAATGCTTCATAGTTTTTCACTTGGCCTATATCATATTTATCTTTGGCAAATATGTGTTTATAATCATTTAATAATGCACTTATTTTAATTTTTTGGTCATGTTCCAAATAAGTAGTATCTATATCAAATTTCTTCACGTCTATGCCCTCATTAGAATTTATTTCATAATGTAATATTCCTGATTTTAACTCTTTGGTTTCAATTTCTTGATTACTATTTTTTTTATCTTCAGAGTGGCTGATATATTCCTTTGCACTTTGGCTGGCATTTTTCTGAAGTTGGATGTTTAAATTCCCATCATGGGTCAACCCAAACCGCTTTATTGTATCCAGTCCCAAAAGCAAATCATGAGTGAAGTTTTATCATTGCAAATGAATGCATTTATCTCCTTTTCAATATTCAGTATTTCTCCATTTAATTTTATTAAACCTGTTGTTTTCCCCACCACCAATTGTGTTAAATTTATTTTCAAAGTAATTCTTCTTAAAATTTGTTACTTTTATTAATCTTGAATTTATTAAGGTTATATTCGAACCAGGATCATAGATGCCTGTGCATTTTAGTATCTTATTCAGTATAACCTTAACTCCTATTAGTGGGGAATATTTAGTTTTTGTATCCTGAAATTCATCAATTTCCAACATCAAGTTTTACAGTGTTTGCCACTGTCATTCTTGTCTTCCTTGAACCAACACAAGTCTTCAGGGTGAAATCTGTTTTTCTTCCCATCTTGTAACATATTTGACAAGCCGGTTTTTTATATTCCGCTTCTGATTTAGAGAAGCGTTTTGTTTCAGTAAAATGTTTTGGCCTATTTTATTCTGATTTTCATGCATTCGCAGGGCACTAAACAGGAGAGTCGGGTCAGTTATCTCTTGTCTATCTAGTTTACTTGTAATATAAGTTGGCAATCCTGCCACAATCAAGTCAGTGAGAGTTCTAGTATCTATTTCACTATTATATTCTAGTAGCAATCTTTGCTTCTTTAATGCATATTCCAGTAGAGAGCCATTGAAATGTTTGAAATTCAGTGCATACATTACAGAAGACCAACTTTTATCAGCGAATGTTTTCAGAAAACTTACTTTCCATATTTTCCACAGCGAGTCTAAGCCGTGTTGAATTAACATAGACCCATACCAGTCATTCTCTGAGTCATTCAAAAATAATCTCAAAGCACTAATTCTTTCTGTGTCACCATTTAAATTAAATCTTGTACATTCACTTTCAAAACTTTGCAACCACTGTTTGGCATTAGTGGTCTTGTTATCAAATTTCTTTAAAACAAATTTTTCATTTAATTTGTTTAAATTGCTATGATTCTCTTTGTTGATATTAGATTTATCACTTAGTTTCTCTAATATTTCCAATAATTTTCCATCTGTGATGGATTGGCTTGTGACTTGAGTCATTTCTTGTAATAAATAATCATTAAACACCATATTTCCAACATTATCTTTGTATAGTAGTAAAATATCACATGGCAGGAGATCCACACTTTTCTAGTATGACCTCTTTTCTGTAATGTTTTTTAATCTTCAAAAATTCTGGTAACTTTATCAATTGAAGGTGGTGTTTTACTGCTTGAAAACCTGGCGGTATGAGATATGTCGTTCCATCCTCTTTGTTATTGATTTTATGATAATTATGTTATTCTTTGGATCTTCATCTGCAGCCAGCTCAACTTCAAATTGTAATCTCTCCATGATCTACTAAGTACTATGAAGTCTGACAATTGTCGATTTGTAATATGTCAGTTGGTAATGGAGTAAAAACACCAATTGATTTATCTAAAATAGAAAAGTTTATTTTAAATAAACAAATTATAGCACGTAAATTAATTGAACATAAATATTCACATATTGTATAACCGATCAGGTTATAACTACTAACCTAAAATAGAAAAATCGACAATTAAGGTTTTACTTCCAATATTTTAGTAGATCGACGATGTATTACTTTAGTTAATTATACTAGTTATTTTAGTAAGTTTACTTTAACAAATATCTCAAAGACTAATTAAATTAATAAAAGTTAAATAATTTCACGAGCAGTTTTATAATTCTCTCTCTCATGAATCCCGTCTGTCAATGTCATTCATCGTGTACAACGTCATTCTCTTAGGTAGCGTTCAAAGCTTACATATATATATATATATATATATATTCAGTAATTTCTTCTCAATTGAAAATGTATCATATGAGAGTTTGAAAAATGTGATATAAAGAAGAAGGAAGAAAAATGTCAGCTGCCAATCTTCCCACCGAGATTCCAGCTGACATTTTTATGAGAGGAACTTGATCATGGAAATCTGTTGCTGGCTCACGAACTTATGTTGTATGCAAACACTAATATTAAGGCTCATATAAATCACATTAAAAACAATTTCTGTGCAAGCCAGAACACGAGATCGGCTGTGCATACAAAACATAGGTACGCAAGTTAAGCCAAACTCTTAATTCGCATGTCTGCGTTTGCTATTGCCTAAGTGTATAGAGGATCTTAAAGGATAGTATGATACCAAATTTTTGACCCAACATGTGAAAAAGTCGTATATGGATGCACACGGAGATTTTAGATAGAAAAGTATTTGAAATATATATTCCAAATTTAAAAAACTATTCTAAAATGAAAAAAAATTGATTGCAAAAATATTTTGACAGGAGAAAAATAATGTCATTTAATTTTATTTCAAAATAAAACTTTAACTTAAAAGTGAAAAAAAATATAAAATTCTTATTAAATACTTATTAAAAACAGCGAAAAATTAAAGAAAACTAAAATCAATCATTAAAAATAGAAAAACGTTAAGAACTATTAATAAACGCGTGTAATTGCGCGAGTGAAAGGTAAAGTATGGTTAATAATAATTATCTATTCAATGTTTTTTGTGTTTTAGCTTACTTCTCCATGGTACAATGTCACAGGAAATAATGGAAGAAATTATAATAGTAGATTTATTGTTGGGTATGTAATTACATTTTCCAGTCAAGCTCTTAAAATTAGAGGGTACATACTCATGCTAATGACTCATAAGGCGGTTTTTTAAATTGCCATATCATCTAACAAGGTTTACTTTTTAAACTTTAAAAAAAATATTTTGCAAGATCATATTTTAGCGGTCGTGATTAAAATATTTACCCATACCGAATTATAGCTTTCTATTACTGAGGGTTTCTGAGTTAAGTCGCGGACAGACTGACAAACAAACAAATGTTCGTCCGTCTGTCTGCACGAATGAGTTCTTTGTTGACTACGGAATCCTGAAAAGAGATCAACAATTTAGAAGTCGGTTTCAAAAAATGTAATTTTTTAACTTTGATATATTTGGGACTAAGTATTTACGGTGACATGAACAAAAGATAAATCTTTTATGTAAAAGATAATTTTATATATTTACATACATTCTCCAATAAACTACCGCCTGTTTCACAAAGGATAAACAATACCTGTTGTATATTGACTTGATAAAAATTTACCACTTTATATTCCCTAAGAAATAAATTCCTTTATTTATTTACAGATATAACTTATTATTTACCTACTACATACGGTTTAAAATTGGATAATGTCAGCGATAATTCGAGATTCGGAAATTCAATATCCAGCGCGTTTCGGGAAATACGAAGGCCGCTGCAGTTCATTTTACCTGAAACCGTTTCAGCATGTGTTGCCTTACCTTCCTTGCCCGTGCTGCATACCCAGTAACGCACCGCAGAAATGGTAACCGCATTTTTATACATTGCTGGATGAAGTTTTTAAACTGTACTTTGTGGCTCCTTATATACGAAGTGTACATCTATGTATTACGTCTTGAGTAAATAAACAAGTAATCTTTCAGCTTGCAAAAAATAAAAGCATGAAATGTTAAATGACCTTTAATAATAAATAATAAAAAAACTACCTAAAAGGTGAACATCTCAGCAAAATGCTGCCTGAACCACAGCGTTGATTTTTAGCTAGGTCCTGAATTCAGATGAATGTTTACTTTTCTGTTGAATATTGGCTATGATAAACAAATCTGTATTTTTACATCACAGACAGACGCTTTTGAGATACTATTTGTTATAAATACTCATATTTTTGTATGAATCTTGGGCAATCGAAGACATAATATAAACGTATGACTTTTTTAATGGTTCTCCACCTATTGAATCAATTTAGTCAATCTTTAACCTTTGACTCGAAAAAGTCGTTAAAGTCTTCTGGAAGCTGAAGACTGTCAGTTGAAGGTCCATTTAATAGATTAAAGGAGGCCAATTGATTTTCATTGTCACTATCATATTTATATATTATCATTGATTGATACGTTTTATTTGGACGTCTGTCCTATCCGTATTACTATTGCACACTTTCGGTATAGAGGTTAAGGTCTAGATACACTTTAACGCTATTTAAATACCTACATGTCAACGTATATTATCTTATTTGATAGTAGAAATCAAATATATAATCTGAATAATGGAAATTTGACATTTTTCTCACTAATTTTTATGTCCAATATTTTACGCAACGGTGCACATTCGCTACTTTTATCAGTTAGTCTTTGCATCGTATACTTGAGTGATTTTAAGTAGTTACACAATCAAGGCCAACTCGCTACAAAACATTTATAACTTGTCGTTGACATTATGGAATGCAAAAGTACTTATTTTAATGTGCGCCAGTATAAAACAATAATTAATGCTTTTTTTTTAATACATTAAGCATCATCACTCTGATGATGGCTCAATGGTTGACGGCATTTTCTTCAAACCAGAAGGAACCGGGTTCGATCCCACCGCGTCACAAGGGAATTGAACAATCAGTTTTAAATCAAGTCAAATTAAACCATTCCCCGTACTTCTAAGAACAGGTTCATCCATGGTTTCGACTTTGTCGTCGTATCGTTGATAAGGCACGTTGGCAATTTGAGATATACAGATTGTGAAAGGGGTCTCACCATTGGGATGATTAAGAAAGCCAACACGGCATTAAGAATTTTCGTCACTTTTCTTTATTAAAAATAAAATATTCGTGTCCACAGTCCATGCCGCTACGATATGCCGTGCAAAGCTCACTGCTACGAGTCCACCGCGCAGACGCGGCCGAGCGGGCGCTACGTGCGCACCGTGCGGTACCCCGGCGACAGCGCCGGCGGCTGTCAGGACTGCCCCAACCCGCCCTACCATTCTATTTGCTCTTACACGTGTAACAAAGTCATCTAGGGCGGCCGCTAGCTCAGTGTTTTGCCTTTGTACGAATTTCATAGCTATACTGCACGTTTGCGGGTGAGTGTACCGTTTTTTTTAAGTGGATGCAATAAATGAATGTTCGGAGAACTTTTTCATATTATTAATCCTGTTTGTTTACATCCACGTAATGAAGTTATCGTGTCTGCTAGTTTTTTTTTCTCGTAAGCAGTATGTTGTTGTATTGTTGTTGGCTATAACTTCTTTATTTTCTGTCTAAATTCAGAACAATAAAACGCAGACAAAATTTCACAGGGAAAACTACGTTTTAGTAATTTTAAATAAAAGTATCATAAAGTTTTCCCAAAAATTTGGGATATCACAAGCTAAGCACGATCACTTATACCTACGTCAACAATTATATATTGGCTATTCGTCAGATAATTAACAAAACTTCAGATCAGCCATAGTTTTGTTTTTGGATATTTTTCATTAAATAAATTTGGGAAATGTGGAATATGCTGAAAAGATATAAAAATAGATATATAAATATAAATGTGGATTTTTAATTTCGTACACAGGAACAACTATTTAATGAAGACGTATTACCACAAGCAGTTTCGCCTCAGTACTCAACTACATTTCTAGGTTTATGTTAGTTTGAATCCTGACTAGAGATGAATTAAAAAATGAGATTTTAACATAAGTCAAATTAAAATACCCGTTTAGAGGGTACAGTAAGCCGTCTATCCAAATGTTAGCACAGCATCGGTGACAAATTTATCCCGAGGTAAACAAAATCAAATAAACCTATCACGACAACATTTATGGCTTAAAAACCCGTCACTAGATTCTTACAACTGATAAATTGATTAAATATCAATTTGATAATCAATCAATCAATTCGATTAAATATAATGTTACATTTTAAAAGAACAATCCAACTTCACTTAGTACTATAATTTTAATTAACCTTTAATCTTATCTAAATGTCTTATATGTCTTTCATATATCTATAATTCTTCTGTACGTGTTTTAATCACTGAGCTTCTAAACTGAACCGATTATGATATTTTTTTTTTTGTGTTTGAATAAATACTTGGATGGTTTAAATTCACAAATGAGCTTAATAAATTAATATTTTTGAAAAATTTTTTCGCCCCTTTCAGAACATAAAACCTCAAATTTTCATTCTCACCATTGCCCATTATTTTTTTAATTGACGACTGACCGTTAAAACTCAGAAGTTCGTGAACAATTTACCTTCTGAGAATAATTCATAGTTATGTTTGTGTACCATAGGTGACGCTGATACGTATCGATACACGCGTAAGTCACGTGCGTCGTAGTTTGGCGTTGTTTTGACATTTCTATTTCTGTTCACCGTGTTTCGACAGATTTGAAATAGAATATTGCCCAACGACCGTCAAGAAATTGCGCTTTATATAATTTTGCTTTCGGCGGCAGCATGCCACCCAATGATGAAAATTGGAATGTCAAACTGAATGTCACTTTACACAGTTTATCCAAAAAATGTTTACTGCTGAACCCGCTAATGACAGGCAAGCCAATGTTCGGGCGGAAGTCTGTCGGATCCTCTAGTTAAATATGCGAGAGGAATTAAAACAAAATGTTTTCTTGTGAGGAAGATTTTTTTTTTAATTCGATAAAAAATGAAATAAAACAAAAGTTGAACTGATATCCAATTACTGAATAAACAGTTGAAAAGTATAAAAAAGTATAAAAACAAGCTAGGCGTGTTTCGTTGTGGTAATTATGGTGTTAATTTGTGAGATTTTTATTCAAATATTCATTATTATATTTAAAAACTGGACACGACTTACATAATTCGGGCGTTCTCATTTAGAAACTAAATATTGAAGCTTATCGTGACGTAGTATTTATTTACAAAAAAAAAAAGAGTAACAATGATCTATCTCTTCCTAGATAATCATACATCTTACGGTAAGTTAATAAAAACATAATTAATTTTAAAAATATCCATCCAGTGCTATGGTTTTTATTTTTGTCTTGTATGGTTTTTGTTTTGTACGTGGTGCGCACTATAAGTTTTTGGAACTGGCCACTTATATAAATAATATTTTTTTTTAAATAATTACATTTGAAAATGGAAAACTTTGGCTGTAGGATACAGCTTGTTTCATCTAACTGTCAATAGTTTTTACAATCTCGCGACATTTTAAATATTGCGTATCTTCATTACTATGGACTTTGGTCGTGAAAATTTTCGTAAAATGATTTTTTACGATTTTAAATATAATATAACAGTTCAGCAAAGCCTCGCTCGATTTGGAATTGCTTTTGGCAATGAATAACCATTCAAGACTACTATTTATAACTGGTTTGCAAAATTTAAGCGCGGTCGTGTCAATCTTAGTGACGAATTTCGTGATGGTCGCCCATCCACCGCTGTGAACAACAAAAATATCGATGCTGCGTATGAACGAAACAGACAGGCGTGTAACCTACTATGAGATTCGGGCATCCTTAGGCATAGGCATGAGTCAAATACATTAATCCTACACAAACATTTGGGTTTGAAAAAGCTGTTCACGCGAAAACTCATGCCGACTAGTCCAAAAATTGTGGGGAAACATATAGATATGGAAGCGTATTTTTAGCTTCTACCGCCATCGGTTATTTGGTCAGAAGTAGATACAAAACTCAGTCTTATTTATGTGAACGGAATTCGTATGAAACTTTTTAGAGATCCTTAGAGAATAGCAAAGTGAAGAATCTCGTAAACTGATCTCCCAGCGGATTACCTCCTGTCTAATAAATACATCGGACGCAGTTTGCTTATGAACTATGTATACCTACTTGTAATGTATTTATGTGGTTGCTGTGCCGCGTGGATGCGTTCATCCCACGTTCTGGCGCGGCCGGCGGGAGAAGCCCTCGTCAGTCGACTTCGCGCGCCTTCACTGTCCACTCGGTGTTCAGCTCTAGTTTATATTTTATTGAAACGACAATATCGGAAAATCATATTCTCTTTTTGTGAAATCAAGTTTATTAATATTTAATTTTCAAATGTTATCTTCACGATGCATTTATGTTATACGACAGTTTTACTGATCTACTGTGTAGGTAAGATATTTTCGATGCATTATTATATGTCGTTAATGAAACAAAAACAAATTCTCGTTGTCATATGAAACATCCATTCTACAATAAACAACGCTTAATTGATATTATTAGTTCCAATACTAAACGATAATTTGCTTTTAATAACTTTTTGTATATTTTTAACGCTAAAACATGCCCCATATTTGATTTATTACACTAGCATCATTACTTCGACCAATTAACCTTGCTATGAAAAATCTATTACTATGGCCAGCGGAATATTTAATATTTCACAATAAAATGTAATAATATTTGTTTCATTTCAGCCAGGTCGTCTTCTAAAATTACGAAAATTTCTCAGTTTTTTTAAAAATCATATTTAAGCGTGATTTACTTTAATTTCTGTGACAATTTCACACGCTTATTAAATGCGCACAACGCGATGATTTGACAATGTGACATGTGGATAATAACACCCGTGAGTTCATTCTGTCGTCCGTGACCTTGAGCTGTCGTGTCGCGGGATTTTGGAGACCATTTTACAGCGAGAAACGTCGTATGAAGATGTTTTGTGTCTCTTTATTAGACCACTAATTAATGATTACACATATTTTTTTCTTCATTTTTATATAATTATCGCTCAAGTGTTGTGATCCGACAATAATTAAGTGAAAAATGAAATGCATTTATAATTTCACTTCCATAAATCTACTTGTAGTTGCTTTATAACAATTATCTGTTGGAGTTACCATAAAGACAAATTTACATAACTTTAACAATTTAGAAGGGTAGAGATATTATTAAAAACAATTTAAAAAGTGATTTATTAAATGAAGTAAACTTCATTGCAATACGTATTTAGTAAATTGATCGCTTGATAGATCGAGAACACGAATACACAATTAAGACAAACAATGCGTTACTATTTGCAAATATTTATGCGAAATCGCTTTCTTACCGCCGGTCGGATTAAATGAAAATTCTAAAAACCCAGACGCAAAATGTTCGCTAGTGAGCACCAACGACGGGCTCAGCTTTGACATTCTTCGGAGTGTCCGTGAGGTAAAAATAAAGATCGCTCATGTTGGGGATGCACATTATTAACGTGAAACGAACTGTTTATTCGCAAATACCGCGCACGCCGCCGCGTCGAAGTAGTGAATAAACACTTGTATTTGTGATACGACATCCGCTTACCGTCGCGGGGAAAAGTGTCGTGAAAATCTGTCCAATTGAAATATTTTACTCCATTATATACAAATGTCGCTGACAATTAGCGACGCCGTTAAAAGTTTCCGTGGTTCACTCTCCACGTTTCAAAATTTGTCGCAAATCGAATAGCCGATCGAAAAGAGTTCCGCCAAACTGTTTCTGGATATAAACGGATATGTAGGCACAAAATACAATAAACCGTAGTATGTCTTTTCTACAGTGCACATTCTATCGATAGTTTCTATTGACGTGTGTCTCGTCGTCATAAACGTAACTTGCATTCTACACAAACTGAAAGTCTAGTTTCGATCATAGCCCCACAATTCAAAAAAGATGTATGCATGGAAATAGTGAATATTGTGATTTTTAATGCTTTATTGTACTCATACAACCGCAAAGTCGAATTTTTCATTACGCGTAATATTATTCGTAAAGGAATACAGCATTTTGTATGAAAGACTAGCAAACTGTCATTGATATTTGTGCGTACAATTTAAGAGTAGATAATAAAATTAATGCCTAAAACAAAACAAAGGTCATATTTTTTATTGTATTCATACCAATTTATTTCAACATTTTAGAGTGGACTCGTGCATTAGTATAATATATTAAGTATTGTTCCCGATATTTCTTATATCGATATTTATTTAAGCAAAATACATAGTTTCCTCAAAGTCAACGCCGATTTGATGATGATAATTCTAATAGTTTGAGTGATGTTAGCTCTGAGAGCTTCAGCTTGTAAATAGTAGGATCCACTATTAGATTTGCTGTAAAGATAATTTGCACATAAAAATTGAAATAATATTGTACTATTTTGAGCTAAAGTCATAATCTCGCCACTCGTTGTTTTATATAAATATTTCTATTTCTAACTTTTAAAATCTCTTTTCTTTAAGGCGCTGTTTCAAATTCGTTTCTACAGGATATCGTGCTTTTTTTTTTATTAGAATTGTAAATAACCCTTTTCATGGTTCTAACTTCACAAATTATAGATCTCAAACTTTATTCCTTCTTTTAGGCCGTCGCGGAATTAATTTTACGAATTCTGATATGTTACTATCATATCAGAATTTTGTGGTGTGTGAGAGTGAGGGAGTGTGGGGTGTGGGGTGTGGGTGTAGGGTGTGGGTGTGGGGTGTAGGTGTGTGGGTGTGTGAGTGTAGGTGTGGGTGTTTGTTGTATATACATTAAATCGATAATTCTATTAAAATCGACAGAAATGGCTATAATTCATTAACAGCTGAAACCTTAGTCATTTTGATATAGATTAAACAATGAAATATATACGTGGAAATTAGTATTCCAAACTGACGTTTTAAACATAGTCAATGTAATAAATATACATCATATTAATCAAAACGTGAAAGCAATCCATGATATTATACCTTTGTAGTTCCTTTACTGTTGCGGTGTGTCGCATTGAAGTAGGATTTAAATAATGGTAATAAATATTTACAATATCGTTTAATTATTCACTCTGACAACTGGAGATATACAGCTGGATAAGAGAACCAGTTTCACTGTCGTAAATATAGTAGATAGTTCTCGTTTGCTTTGATCATTGAATCGGGGTCAATCGTCTAGATCTATTCTATGTATTCTAAAGTAAGTTCGACTTTAGAATACAAAACGAATGAAACTTAAATATTTATATTAAATAGAAAACGTCTCCTTGCTTCAACTTAGATATTAAGTATCGTATGGATTGTATGACTCTATGTATGGTTACTTGGGCAACCGAGCTGTACTTGACGTCTTTCGATTTTGCTGCTGGATAAAATAACTTCGTAAAGAAAAGATGCCTATTTTCATTTCTAATAGTAAATATTTAGATATGTAATATACAAAATATACCTACGTCTTTATTTATCTAGTGCCATCTGTAGCTTATCTTAGTACAATTTGAAGTTGAGAAACAATAACTAGCCACAATGTAATTACCTCTAAATGCTACAAAATTTTATTAAATAAAGCAGAGTTTAGATTTTTTTTATTGCATTTTTCCGGAAAGATGCCTATATAGATAGATAACTTGAAAAAAATACTTTATAAAAAAAATCAAAATCACTATAGTCGTTTTCGAAATTGCCATTGGTACATATAAAAATTATGGCTCACTTAAAATAACGCGACAAATTATTCTGCTTTCATTTGTGATCACAATTCAACGATTGTCATCGCAAATAAAAACAGAATCATATGTCAACCATACTATAGACTCATTTCGGTTCATATTTTGTACCGATATATTTTCGAATAACTTGCCTACGATAAATATATACATTTCATGTATGTGTCAATAAATAAATATATGTTGTTTAGAATTTACTAAATCATTTGATTATTCGTATTGGAAATAAACAATTCTAAACTTTCTATTAAAATAGTTTGATTATAAATGACTACTATATTTTATTTGTAGAACAATATGATACCCAATATATTTCAACTAACTTATAAAATAGTGTTACTTTTAAATTAAAATAAGATTAATAGAATTCTGAAATTCTATAAATACAGTTAAGGCGTAAATATGTCAGTACTTGATTTTTCCTGCACATCTATCTAATACATTTAAACGAGCAATTCTTGTGTGTATATATATATATATATATATATATATATATATATATATATATATATATATATAATTAAAATCTTGAAAACGGCTCCAACGATTTCCTTAAATTTAGTATGCTGGGGATTTCACGGGCGTTATGTCGATCTATGTTCCATTTTTAGAAAACCACGTTTTATTCTCGTTTTTGGCAATGAATTACAATTAGAATACGAAGGTAAATTGAACCACTATCGACAAGATTGTAATAGCACAGTTGGAAAATCTGGCGGTCCCGAATCCTGAAGGCCTTGGTTCGATTCCACATGATTGGTTTTTTCAAGTTTTTTAGTTCTTTTTAGCAAGTTTTTTAGTTCTTTTTAGCAAGTTTTTTAGTTTTTATTGTCAAGTAGCTTTAGTGGAACAGTAAAGCTACTTGACAATAGATGGCGTTGTTAAGCAGCACTAAGCTAAACTGTGATCATGAAAATATTATTATGTCGGTAAGATTGAAAAATATTATTCATATTTCATCAGTATGTAATTCGTATCTACATATATTTTCCAAAATTCACTATTTACCAAAAAAAAAAAACCAAACCAGCGAAGCTCGGTCTTTCAGGTATTATTTATTGAAGCTGCAATATTTTGGTGTACTAACTTGAAAATAAAATCATGAGGAAGAGTAGACCAAATGTATCTACATTTTGTCTATCGCACACTTGACTTAAAACGAAAAATCTTATATATATATGATTAGTAATAAAGGAAGACTTATAAATAAAAAAATTGATCATTCATTAACGCATAGTCAAAAAGCCGGCTGTGTCTAGAAATTTGAAAATTTGCACAATCCTCACATTTATAATGTAGACAAGCACCAAGAACGGTTTTTTATATATTGCATTCAAGCTATTAAAAAGGGAGGAAAAAGCTTGCATAGAAGTACCATTTATTTTTAAGTTACAGGGCAGAGATATTGATGTTTGGGTTCCCCTTTTAAAAATTATAAATCAAAAGGTTATCGCGGTTTTTAAATATTCGACCTTACATGGAAAAAATGAGGATTGACTGATACCATTAGTTTTTAAGTCAGGGTCAAAAAAAAAATGTGTTTGATGGGGTCTTTATTGCAAATAAGGAAATAAGGACGGAATGAGGAATAAAATAGAAAGCAGGACCGGGATCGGACTCGAGATCAGAGCCAGAAATGGGATCTAGAACGAGACAACAATGGATATCAACAAGTAAATCGAGAACAGAATCGAAATTACGATCGTGATTGATAGAAGGATTACTCGCGATAGACAAAATATAGAAATTCATTATATCGCCATGCTGGGGAAGCCGAGGGCAAAAGCGAGTTAACATTTTTTGTGGTTCTATTTCTCATTGGGCGGTGTACTTACTGCATATCATGTTTATGAAGTTCAAATAGTAATTGTAAAATAATACATAATTTGAAATGATGAAATTTTCAAATCTTTTTAACTTTGTTCGTCTATCTAATTATAATAAAGAATATACATTTATTTTTTTTTATATTTTTATACGATAGCTCCTATTGTTATATTTAAAAAAAAATATTCAGCACGAAAAACTAAAATACAGTAGGAAAAAGATTTTTGAAAATATCAAGGAGACTCGGGAATTTTAAACGCTCGCCATTTGCCGCGCTTCGTGGTGTGACGTCTGTGAGAACAAACAACTAACCTATAAACAAATTGTTGAAGTATTATGCAATCAATTTTGTATTGTACATTATGATGGTACAAGCTAAAAAAAACAATTTGTGACTATTGTATTACTATATGTAAAAATACACTAAGTAATGCACCCGTTAAAGTGTTTTTTCTTGTATCGAGAGGTACGGCCTAAAGGAGAAAGAGGTGTGAAATTATGAAAGAGACATGATCTCCTTCAACTTGTTGTGAAGATCACTTCCACTTCACAGACATTTCAATTCTTTTTCACAAAACAATGTAAAAATATTAACTGATAATGTTAAATCACAATAAATTTTAACTAAGCTGATATAGCTAAAACATACATACTTTGACATCACACACGGCTACTGTTATTAGTCAGAACATTCATCATCGTTGCGTTTTCAACTGCATAGACGCTTGCCTGCAACATGCATTAACATGCAGCATGCAACCACCGCTGACCCTCGAATCTGCCTCTCCACTACGAATCTCTATCCAAATGATTGAATATTGATTCCAGAGGGATTGACAGATATCGAACACCTAAGCAAGTGTTATTTATTATTATAATTATCTAATTCCGCCAACTATTAAATTGTTTAGTTCTACGTACGTTTCATGCCAACAAGGCATATCTTCAGAAATGCCGACAGTCACATCCACCAGGGTGTAAGGAGTTAAAACAACCAACACAACCTCGTTGGACAGACGCTGTCATGCAATGACAATGACAGTTGCTTGTTGCAAATGATTTGTCAGTTTGTCAGTTGTCATGCAATGACAATGACAGTTGTTGCAGGCAAGCGTCTACTATGGATTTCCGCGAATTAACACCTCATACAATACAATATTTTCAACTGCATATTTTGAATTTCCGACATTTTTTTGAACTTTTTAATAATTACTTACTTTACGAAAGATAAATATGTAACATTAAAAAATATTAAAAGAGATATAATGCTGAACTAAAATAATTTACAAAACAAAAAATGTTTTACCTATATCTACTTCAGGTGTTTATTCCTCTTCGACTGACTTATCTACTTTATTTATCGAACAAAACTCTCCTTAAGAAATTGATTGTCTTCAACTTTGTCTGAAGTTGTAACAAAATACAATTTAAATTAAAAAAAATTCAAGTAAGAGTCGATTCGTGCGTCAGTGGTTCGGCACTATCGAACAACATTCATGTATTAAATACGTATTTAAAAAAAAATGTGTTTTCTTTCATTCAGAATCCTAAGACTCGCACTTGATTAATCTTTATTATTTGTTTGTTTACTTTAAAATTTGTACTACAATCACACCAACTTTCACACATTTACTGCATATTTGCGTTTTTACGATAGATTAAAAAAGTGTTATAGAAAAGGAATAGTAGACATTTTTTAATACAGCGACCCCCTTAATCTTTATAATTTTTTATTATTTTTTAATACCTCCACCGAAATAACAAATTTCATACGGCTACCTAATGCAGTTCAAAAGACCTTTGAAATATAATGAATGCACGGACGACCAGCTTAGACTTAGTACTAGGCTTTAGTACTAAGCCTTGGGTAATAGAACTCTAAAAACACCCAGACATCTGCCTGTCTGTTGCTATACTATCCTATCTATCAAAAATCACCAAGACTGGCGGGGTAGGCTTATTAAAATTACCAACTCACTTCATTGGGCGTTACGGGTTATGAAAGTAATTAAGAAAAACCTCAAATAAATATACGCATAAGCTAGCTTTTACTCGTGGCTCTGAGTGCGTAAATATCGAATGAAATCTTTTAAATCGATCTTTCACGCTGTCAACCATGATACCAATGTTGTTCATTCTTTCGATTTCTATCCCAGTTCAGCTTTTATTCTTCTTCTTTATTTCGTTTTTGATTCTTGTTCCGATCTAGAATCCGCTTCTGTTCAAAATAGGCATATATTTCACTCGCTGCTCCGTCGCGTGGATATACAACGAATTTTTCTTTTTTTTTATATCGATCGATGAGTTTATAATAATAATAATATCTTCGGACATAAATACACAGCACCGTCTGGTCCCAAACTAAGCAACTAGGCTTGTATTATGGGTACCAGACAGTTGATATACTACATACATACTTTTTTGTAAATATATACGTATAATAATACATAGAAACACCCAGACCAAGACAAACATTAATTTTAATCAAATAAATAAATGTTTGTCGTGGAATCGAACCTGACGATCCCTGCGCGACAGGTAGGGTCACTACCACTGCGCCAATCAAGCAGGCAGTTTATCAACCATGATCCCGATTTTGGTTCCGTTCTTGATTCCATGCCAGAAGAATCAATATTCTTACACCGAAAAAACACGTAATGCCCTTTTTTATTTTGAAGTGATCGTACTTAGGCTCTCGATTCATATCCTAGTCCTATTCGTGCTTCCAATCCCGAACCGATGTTGAACTTGAACCGCTCTTGAACATTGTTATTACCAGTAACCAATCAGCAGAAGTAACTAATTCATTCTAAGATCACGCAAGCAAAGCGGCGAGCAAAAGTTTGTATCTTTGTAAATTATAGCCTACATATTATTCTAATGTATAAGCTGTATTATTGTAAAATTTCAGCTAATTCTGTTTAGCCGTTAAAGCGTGTTTGTCTAATAAACATCCAAACACACAAACTTTCACATTTACAATATTAATGGAATAAAAGGATCAAACAGTTACTTCAATATCGGTTCGTTATCTCGAAACGCCTCCAACTGAATAATCGAAGAGTTGAAATGAAAAAAAATTGTCAATGGTCTTAGTTGAGTATCGCGCTTTTGTTCGCAGCGGTGTCGGAGGCGCGCCGGGCGGACGTGGATCTCAACAGGTCGGTGAGTGACGCACGGCGCTTGGCACGCGCCGGCGCCGAACGCCCCGCGCCGGCGTCTATACCACAATATCGTATACTGGAGTTATTAATTTGAAAGCGATTTTTTTTCACGACTGTACACGCGCTTTTCTCATTTCGATCGCAAAGCAAAACCGGACTAGTGCGAATACGACGCGCATTTTGAGGATTCCGCACAAACTCAATCATGTATATATAAATATTTCATCGATCAAGAATCTCGATGGTTTTTGTCTGTTTTAGGTAACGACACTGGGGAGATATTGGTGCTAAGAATTCCGAAACTTTTTTTTTGCAAACTTTTTTTCCCAAATTTTAAAGGTATCCGAATCATTAAAAAAACTATGTGTTTTCATAGCGCAAAGTTAAATTTTTTTCTCTCATATGGTCTACATCGTGGTCCATAAGCCAATTGCAAGTGTAAGTTTGTAATTACAAAAAATATTTTTTCATATGGTATAACTACAAATTAACAATTTTTCGGTTTTTTTTCTTTATTTCTGTTGTGAGTCCTTTCTTTCTGCCAAATTTCATGGTTCTAGGTGAATGGGAAGTACCTTCTCTACAGGTTTTGATTTACTTGCGAGTTTCAAACTATAACTATGGCAAAAAAGCCCTTTTTTTTGGCCGTAATTTTGATTACGTTGGCTTAGGATCTCGATTTTTTACACTTACGAGTTTACTCCAGACCTAAGTATTTGATATTAATTTCAACGTAATACTTCCACGCATCCCTAAGAAAGAGAGTATGACACATAGACAGAGAGAGAACAGAGTTATAATTTAAGGGCTCCTTTTCATCTTTTAAAAACACGAACTAATGCAATCAGTACGTTGTGTGAAATTCAAATTTATTTCTCAAATGTGTTATTTGTTTGCATAGGAAATAGGTATTTTACGATATGTAACGTAGATTATAATCCAAATGTATAAAAAAAAATGCATTTATATCAAAATATTTTATATTTGCGAAAATGAACAAATCCATCAAACTTGATAAATAATTAATTTAACAACTGACCTACCAGATAATTATGATACATCGTATAAGTATTTTTAATTACATCCCCATTAGTAAATTACTAAAATACAGTCCATATATAATTATAAACATTTTTAATATGATTTATTGGTATTCATAAATTTATTGAGAAAGTTTGCCAAGTAAAACATGCCGGAAATATTCTAACTTGCGTCAGTTACATTATTGTATTTCAGATCTCGTCGGCTTTTCAACGCTTCAGCAACAGCGTTCAAACTAACGAATTATCGTATATAGAAAATTCACTTAACCCTTGTATAAATATTTAGATGTACCGCACGACGAGAACAACCTTGAAATAAGAATAATATGTTTTCACAATGTTTAACTCTCCCGTGAAAATATTACTTACCAGGTGTTTTAATGTTTGTTTGTACATATTCCTTGCAGCGAACGTTCGGAAGTCACGCATAAACACATTTCAATCAATCATATACGCATAGATAAATACAGGATTATTTAGAGAATGCGTATAAAGTGCTCAGAATATTTCATTGTATTATTCATATGCATACCTAAAACTGATTTTGTAGCATGGATCATAATTTGTATTGTCCGTGTTTTAGAATAAGACTCGTGGCTGTTGAAGACCCGACAGATAACACCGCAACCGCTTACTCGCACAACCGGAGATCGGCGAATCTGATAAGAAATGATAATGACAATCGTGGCAGCGGGTTCCTGCGCCCACAGGCGTACCAACGTCTACCTGAACCCGCGCCGTATGTCGAACCGCGGCCGACGCTCAAAGTCTACGAACCCAAAGAAGACCCCAGACTTTTCTACCAGTCTGATGCGTATCTTAAAGAAGCTCTCTCCGGTCAAGTGAACAAAGAAGTCGCTGAAACATATCCGAGGAACGATGTCGTACCGGTCGACAGCGGAACGAATAGCGAGACTGTCATGGCTTCCATGCGATATGAAGACAGGGGAAGAAACCAACGAATTTTAGGTGATTTGAGCATATTTATCATGATGTCCTTATGGCAATGTGGCCTCCTATTCTACTATTGTGCATCATAACATTTAAAATACTGTATCTCAAAACCGAAGTCAACAATTACACTGCAATTAAGTAGCATAAAATCTATCTAATCTTAAAAGCCGATTACATAAGCGCTAGCTGTTGCTAGAATTTTATTCTTTTGTAAACTCGTTACAGGTTCAATGCGAAATATGTGCATAAAGTGTCCCGCTGAGAGGACCCTAATAGCTAAACCGGGCTCCGACCGAGTGATCTTTCAAAAGCCCAGATTGACAACTTGTTCAGGACAAAGGGCACCGAAAAGTGTACACTTCGCACGCATGTATGGCCCTACGTTCGGTACGTTGTTAGAAAAAGGATTCCACACTGCGGTGGGGAAGGTGATGTACAAAGGCCAGGTCGGTATAAATGTTTGTATGCATACGGAACGATTTACAAAATTTTAATTTTATTATTAAAAGACATTTTTTTAAATCATTCTATTCAACATTCTCATTAAAACATCAAGATTTTTATTGGACCTGCAAAGGAAAGATCATGGCTATGATTATATTTTTTTTTATCAATATCATTTTAGAAGTATTATGACCGCATCATCTCATCATTATTTTGAGTATAACACTGTATATTTTGTATAAACTAAATAAAATCAAAATCATGCGTTACAATTGAGGTACTATATATAGTATTGGAGACAACAAATCTCCTCTTCTATCACATATATTCTTTGTATAGATTTCTTTTCACAATTTATTTTCATTCATCATTTTTAGATGGTCAGTTTACATTAACTTGCCTTTTTTCGCTTCAATCACAGTATAAAACTTTCAAGCTCTATTGTTTTTTCAAAGAAACTTATTTCAAAGACGCTCCACACAATATATGTAAAGAATATATCTTCACTGCGTTAATTATACAGTACAATGCACGAAAATCTGCCGCTGTGAAGTTAGTCACGAAAACGACACAATGGAGCAAAATAGAAACGCAGGGGAGAAGAAGGAACGGTTGGGAAGCGTTGAACCTGCGCGTTGCATCCTGTACAGACAATTCAGAACGACAGAATGTCGTGTCGTTATACTGTACTTTCATATTACTGCAATACCATACATATTTTCACTCCCACAGATTATTTTAAGAATTAGTCATTATAGCTAACTGAACGTACTCGCTGTGAAATATTCACGGCATTTATAATAACGAAAAAGACTCCTTTCGCAGTATTTGCCATATCAATTCTATTCTTGGTATCTCCCTAGAGACAACCCTGATACATCAATTCTACATCACTTAATGAAGAGGTAAGAGAACCTCGTGTCACTTCAACAATAATTAATAAATTAATAAATAAGGAACTAAAGTGATATCTAAATTCTTATGTTACTAAAATAGAGGTGACATTTATAAGAAAAATTCATCAACGACCATCATCGAAATAAACATCCAATCATACAAGCAATTTTCAGCAATTTATTTTACGCGTTTCAGACACTGCAACTTTGTCGAGTCGAAGTTCAAGTGGTGACTCAGACCTGCCCCGCGCCCGAGTATTTGAAAGTACACTGTGACAATAAGAACTCATGCACTTTCACCTGCCGAGATGCGCAATTCGAACTATATGGAAAGCCTAACTTAGTATGCGGATACAACCTTCAGTGGGAAGGAACACTACCTATATGCAAAGGTACATCCTAAAGTCCCGTTGTACTGACGTACGAAATGGAGGAAAGGCGATTAAGATAGTATGTATAGAAAATGTTTATTTTCGCATCTTTCATTTATTGATATACTACTCGTACCAAAACACACCTTTTGATAGGAGTAATCCATCCGTAGAAAAGAATACTATAGTTGGATTATGTGTATTTTAAAAAAAGTATAGACGTGAAGCGTCATAAATACAATGATCTCCACAGAGTAAGTTTTAGCCCATGTTGGTTGTGTATCTATGGATTTATGGCAGCATAGTATATCCCAAAAATAGATAATGATAAGAATATATTAGGTTAGGAAAAAGATTTTTCGTATTTTATAAGTAAAATGTTGCAGTAAAATCACTTTGTTGTGCTGTTTGTATCTGACTAGTTTTGATACCATCAAATAGATGACATTTAAAAAAAAATAAAAAGTAAACATAGTGTCCCACCATTTATCTATTGTTATACTGTCAACCAAAATGAGTGAATCTAACGTAGAAATTCTATACTTTTTGAAGTTTTATTACGAAAGAGGGAAAAATGCAACACAAGCCGCAAAAAAAAATGAAATGTTTATAGACCAAATGCAGTGTCGGTAAGAGTAGCACAAAACTGAATAGCAGCAGAACAAAAAAAGCTGGATATACAAAAAAAACTCGATTCTTGCGGTCTCACACGATCGCACTTAAAAAAAATCTATTGAATCGTGTACCCATTTGCGATTCTTTATTGAAACGTAATGAAACCGAACCATTTTTGATAATTATATAAGATAAGTTGATACTATGTAATCTATGTATATAGTGAGATTGGTAGGGCATTATTCATTATGAGCTTTTACCGCCGAGCAAAACAATCAATTCAGATCTTTACTGCGAACGGCTGATGAGTTGACGAGAACAAATATTGAGAAAGTTGTGTTGGTTAGTGTTAATGTATCCACCACATAACCCTGACTTCGCAGCCTCAGATTTTCACTTGATTCAGACTCTTTAAAATTCTTTAGGTAGTGTTAGGTTAACGTGAAGAGAGAACTCAAAATTACTTGTCGCGATTTGTTGATCAGAAGTCTCAAAATTTCTATAGGAATGGAATTATGTCACTACCTGCAAAATGTAATACGAAAATCTAAAAATAAAATACGAAAAAACTCTTTTCGCCATCCTATATGTCACATAGTTATATCAAAATACAATTTCATGTTCGTCTTTACGACCGTAGACGCCTTATTTCATATGAACAATGCTTAAGAAGTAGTGTGCGTCTTTAGTTATCGTTTTGTTTGCTTCAAAAAATATTTAATAAATGTGTCTAATATATATACAGATGTACGTATAAAAATAAAATTGTAAATGTTGTTTAATATAAATTTGAGAAATACAAGTGAGATTTAAAAAAAAAAAAAAGGTGTAAGACATCCTAGATTCTGATTGGAGTTTTAAAACAGACATTAAGAATTTTATCTTTTTTAAAATTCGTAGAAATTTTATGATAGGATGATGACAAAATATCTATGGGAAACACTCGGCATGAAACTCACTCTAACTTTAAATATCTATAGTAGCTGTAAAGAATATTTAATTTAATACACCATGAAACTACTGAGAACCTAAACGTGTCATAATGCATTTAAATTTTATTTAATTATTTAAATCATATCCATTTACATACCTAAACGACTTATCTAAAGGCAATTCCGTTTTATACTGAATGAAAGATTTAATAGCGGACACGATATTAATAGTCGTATTTTATGTGCTTATGTAGATTTACATCTCATTTTTAGAACGTTCTTGGTGCGAATACCCACCGCCTCCCGCGCACGGCCGCCTCAGTTGCGTCGGAGCTGGTAGCAGCGGGCGACTGGCGGAGGGCGCACGCTGCAAGGCCCACTGTCGCCGCGGGTGGCGATGGTCTCCGCGAGTGGCGGCTGTTTGCAGTCATGGCCGATGGACCACCAATTTAACCTGTCAGCGTCGTCATAACCAATCACAATAAAGAAAAACGTTTCATATTATGCCCTTGGTTTTGTAATGAAATAGTCAAAATATTACATTTTACATCATATTTCAATATCCTATACTTTCAGGAGTCTATGTACTCGTAATAATATTAAATCTGGCCAAGTTTGAATCAAATTCGAACGACGGACCATATGAAACAAGACCGAGCATTACTTTGCAAAATGAATCCCCCTTTATTCCACTCTAATTCAGCATTATATAGTAGAATGACTACCGTTGTGCTGTTTATATAGATTTTATTTGATGTTTAGATTTGTATTTCTTTTATAGAATAATAATTGTGTACGTGTCTTATCTTCAGATGTTTTCCGATTTTATTGTTTACAAATACAACATTACAAAATGTTATGTGATCATCACAACAATATATAAAGGAAAATGGTATAGTTTTTTTTAATCAAATACTACTTCAATGTAATTAAACTTGCCCTATTTCGATCAAAATGGAATTTTCAATACCGAATACGGCCAAAATGAACAAAATCGGATAACATGACGTTTTGCCAATTTTGGTTAAAACGGAATGTTATCAGTTTTATTACTGTTTCTCTTCTACTACAATTCAAACCTCCAGAAAAAGAAACTAGATTCTTACAAACTTATATTGACAACAGTAACATCCAGTTTAATAATCGGCTCTAAAATCCGCACAAATATATAATATTTTAAAAGAAAAAAACAAAAAACGCAAACTACAAAATGTATATGAATAGATATTTTTTTTTTTGTCACATACTGTTTAATAGTATGAACATTTACTTTATATTGTTTTGTATAAGTTCTTAGGAATTATTAAAACTACAAACAAAAATTTAATCAATCTAGCCTGAAACTATCAAGATCGTAATATGCAGAGAAGATTTACCCAATAATTAAAGAGTCTTTACTAATTAAGTTAATTTATATTTGTATATATGCGAGCGCATAACTAAATAGATTTTGTTCTAGTATTGTCGTATGATTAAATTTATTATAATAATAAAGTAGCTTTTTCCCGCGGCGCCCTCCGCATGAATAGAAAATCTTAATCTAGATTTTCATTTATATTAAAGCCTCAATCCTACACCTGATCCTCATTCTATAGCCAATACCGATCTTCATCCTAGTATAAAATATACCTAATTTTCTTTAACTTTTTAAAGTACAAAATTTTATTTAATATTTTCTTATCAACAAATTTCATTTTTGTTTCTCATTGCACATAGATCACATGTATAATCTCATTAAAAGGTAAAATAACTTTTAAACTTGTTAAAAACATTATTAAAAAAATTAACCTTACAATTATCCTGCTCCTGATACTTTATGATCAATTCATTCTCTCGTAGATTTCTCTTCTGAAGTCTCACTTCTACCGTGTGTGAATTGCGCACTCACAGATTTTTTCTTTATTTCGCTTTCACTGCATTAAATTTTACCCTATTCATACTTGTCTTTACATTATACTGTTAGACCTCGCCATTGCCAGCACAATAATAGCAGATAGCTTTTGCTCCCCTAATTCATAATTCGCACTGGACCTGTATGAAAGGTCTTATACTCGAACTTTCAAACTGATAAAAATTGTGGAAAGATAAGTAACATAACATTTAGCTGAATGTTTTACAATAAATATATTACAGTTGATAACGGTCGATATTTTGAAAATATTTATTGCCTGTTGAATTTGGATGTCGATAAATAACACTTTTCTTTAAATTGAACCCGTACTTTGGGATAAAATTTAAAACTCATAGGCGGGTGTTCGGTATTCAATCATGCAAATATTAGTCATTACTATCAGTCGAATTGTTAATGATAAATTATTGACAAGGATTACATGTTCAATTTGTTGTCAGTTTTTACGGAGTCATAGCACGGTAAACATTGATCAATAAAAAAGAGAGGATGCAGAGTCTCGCGCTCAAAAACGGCCGCAATAAATGAATGCTAAAACAGTTTTGCACTCATTGCATCCAGTGTAGTTTCGTCGTACCTTCTATTACGACGTAGAAGTGTCTATTAAAATATGCAAAAGTAACACGTATTTAACAAGTATTTTTTATTTTCTGTAAACAAATTTAGTTTATTTTTATTAAGTGCTGAATCATGTATTATAATGAGTAGGTATTCTATAGATATTTTGTATTTCTTCATTTAAAGTAGCATCAACAGTCGAAATATAAACCGGTATCATTGGCAACACCGATCTCGTATTTTTTGCGTTGTCACACTATTCGATCGCTTAACTATAGAGACTGTTCCTATACTAAAGGAGTCACCTCTTTAGTTTTTTTATTTATTGTTAGTTTTATATTTATACAAATCTTAAAATTACTTCTAAAAAATATTTACACTATTTTCCTACCTTTAATATTAAAGTTTGTTCATAAACAACTGACAACGTGGGGCGGGGGAATGTGCGGGACAGACGTCATATAGACTCGCTTGCCGGCTGTCATTGGAGGTACTTTACTCACTCGTACACAAGTAAAAATTAAAAAAAAATTATGGGCTGATTCTGGTTAATACAGTTTTATATTTAGAGAAGACATATTTGTGGGAGTGAAAATACAAAACACAATTTTAAAAAATACCACTAGTCGGTAGCGGCCTGAGCTCCTGGACATCTGGGACACAGCGTCGACGTAATTCATGTCAGCCCCGAACTGACTATACCTCAGGCTGTCCCGGCGCGTTCAAGGGAAATTCATACAATAGATTGAACCTACTCCAAAAAAAAATGTTTATTATATTTAATTTGTTTTTTAGCAAATTTCATTTTCAACTTTAAGTCTGATCTACATTTGTTTAAAGTTTTAAGACGTTAGCTTATCGGGAAGTTACTATAAAGTGCATTGCGAAATTTGTACTCTACAGAAAAGCAGACAGGTCAAGAAACTGAGTTAGTTCCTACTGCATTGTCGTCCAGCTTCAAGATAATTCATAACTTTAAGTCTTTGGCTCATGAAGAAATTAGTTTAAAATCAATTACAAAATATGGACAGAAAAGACAAAGAAACAGACAAGAAACTTAATTAATATTGTATTATTCACCAGTCCTAAGTTCACATTCGATGTTAATAAATTAAGTTTAAAATCGATGGTAAGGTTTTATGTCTATGGTACAATAATCTCGTACCAACTTTGCAGTTATACACCTAAAAGTTGTACACTCTGTCATTTTTAAATATGGAACTGCCATTAGCTTTGACAGATTTGGCCGTTACGTACATGTTTTGAAGTTACATAGACTATTAGATTTTCACAATAATTACAGTGCTTTTTTATTGTATCCGCTCACAAAAGAAAACGATGGTTTATTATATGTAATTTATTGTAGCTACGAGTTTCGAACATAATTTCTATTACACTATATTACAATGGGAACTAACAGTAGTAAACCAACCACAAATGAAGAAATTGATAATCCAGATCCACGGTCACCCTCACCTGAGATCGTCCGCACACCTTTACAGGTAACTACGTATTTGCGTTTTGAGTGTATTATTATGCAAAGACCACAATGGTGTTAACGCTTTGTCTGTGAACGCTTTAAATATCCCCATAAACTTTCTAAAGAACGTGTTAAACTATTAGACGTTTAACATTCAAAATGGAAGAATAAGCAATAGGGGTTTGTTTTATTACTATAGCTGATTATTATTTATAAAATAGAAACCAGAAAATGGTCAACATTAATAAAATTATTCATTGAAAACGAACTAGGTAAATTGAAATGTATGTGTCGTTGATTGGAACTTTGCCAAACAGATGCGGTCTTGTCCATCACATAAAATAATTAACACTAAATTTCTTTGATGTGCCTAAAAACATTGCACTGAGTTTATAGCAACGACATTGCCCTGTAAATCTTGGGCTAGAACTAATTTTAGTATACATTAACATTTGAAATGTTATTGAAGGTCTAGGTATTATTTTTCTAGTATAGTCTAGATATTATTTATAGCTAGATAAATAAGGGTTAATGATGTACATTAAGCTTTTATTTTTTATTATTAATTGGTGGTATGAATGGTGGTGGCCTTAAGAATTGAGAGCTTCTGGGCGGAGCAAATCTTTGAGGCTTTGTTCTTCTTGCAAAGTATTTGATTTTAAAGTAGGTATTTAATACATAAAGTAAGAGAATTTTTGGAGATGGCTTGCATGCAGTGTAAACTGTTCTTAAATTTTTTTAGTTTAGAATTTTAGTACTGAAAGAAAACAATAACTTATTGAATCATTACCTTAAATTTAAGAAATGCATAATAATGTTGTGATGCATGTTATTGCTATAAGAATTTGTGAGAAATATACTGAAAAATATTTAAAATATACGGAAAATGAAGTTCCTTGTAGTCAAATTGTTTGCGATGAAATGTTTACTCAATTTATTTTGTTTAAAATACATGTTTAAGTATTCAATTAATTACTAATTAAATTACTAATTTTAAAGATAAATATGTATGTATATATAACATTTTTATCAAGATATAGAGAGTGACAGTGCTGGGAAGCAGGGCGTTTGCAATAACATGTAGTTTCACAGCATCTAGACATGCTCTTTTGTATTTGTATATATATAGTGGCACTATCACCAAAGTATATGGTTCGTTTTTCAATTTATTTATTTGTTATTATTATTAATAAATAGTAAAAATTAGTGAGCTCTGCTTCGCCTTACCAGCATATAGAAGAAAAACAAGTATTTTATTTGGCATCCACATGCTACAAGAAACTTCGAACCATCCAGTGTAAGGATGTTGCTGTCCAACACATACTTGTTACATCGCCTTGCATAAATTGGTTAACTTTAAAAAAACCTAATATAAGTTTTTTTTGCAATTATGTTGAAGCACCACTTTTCCAAAAAAAATGCAAACTATGAATTTTTCAATATGTTTTGTTATCAACTTAAAGTATTGTTTTTCATTGATTACTTATTATATTGAATATTGTCAATCTTATTTTTTATACAAATGTGACTGATTAGTGAGGAACTATTTAGATACTTACTTGATATGATGTGTCTATGATAGGTATTATGAACCTACCACAATTTCTATTCAATTTGTTGCACAAAGCCATAAGTGATGGCCCTGTTTACTACCCTCTAAACCACCACTGGGTATAAAAATGTTTAAAAATGTAGTCCATTCATATGCAAATCTATTTCAGGACAAAACTGGTGTCAAACAAAATATTACAAAAATCATGGATCTCACAAAAACCCTTGACGAAGCAACAATCAATAAAGAAATTGATGAAGAAATTATTAATAATAATCCTATATTAGCAGCTGTTATAAAAAATCACTTGCAGTCATATGATCCTCGTTCTCCGACTCAAGATTTTGATCGAACTCCTATTATTATAGCATCAAAAATTATAGAGAACCAAAAAGTATTACAAGATATAACCGAAAATCTCGATACTCAAAATCAAAATGGTTGTCAATATACTGAAAATTTAAATGACCAACATTTAAGTTCAGAAATTGTGGTGCCTAAGAATTTATGTAATGGATTTTTTGACATGTCACTGGATGATTCTGCTAAAGATATACATGTGTCATTTAACTCTTCAAATATATCAGAGGATAAAAGACAACCTGAAAAGCATACTGAAATTGTTCTACACAATGTTTCAGGCCTTTTGGAAACAAATTTTGAGTATCATGAAGATACTGAAAATGTTGATGAATATGAAGATAGCAAAGAAATGCAAAATGAAAATGAATCTACATCAAAATATCAAATTGTTGAGATCTTGAAAAATGATCCAAGATCACCATCAGAAGGTATAGAACGGACACCTATTGTAGTTACCAAGACAGAAATTGCTGCTGCAAAAAATGTTGAAGAAATGTCTGATGAAACTCTTATTGGCGTTCTACAAAATACAAACACCAAGTTCCGACAAACGCTCATTAAACCTCAGAAACCTAATAAAGACACTGAAAGTTTATTAATATATGAAGACGAGTCTGAGAATAAAACTAATGAAATCCTTAGAAAACCAAGTTCAGCTCACAGCACTGGCTCAAGAACACCTTTATCTTGTATGAAAAATAAGACTGGAACTAGCCAAATTAGGTCAAAATCGGAAAACACCATTAATGGTTCGGGGGACAAAGCAACTGCTTCAAGAATTCCAAAACGAATATCGCACATACCTCGTTTGACATCTTTATCTAAACTTCAATATCGTGAGAGTAATGTATCACTAAAAAATGCATCAAAAATTTTGAGTGTAAGTGGAGACTGTGAAAATACACCCCCTCATTCTCACCGTGACTGTTGGGACAAAGAAAAAAGTATAGTCCTGTAATTGATAATACTGTAATACTGTGAATGATTTACCCGAAACATTGTAATCTAAATTTTATGCAATCATCCATATTGTATTTTGTTGAATAATGTTAAGTATGGATTTAATTTAGTTTTCATGAATTAACGATTCCAATATATAAATTATGACGAGCATTATTATGAACCTTGTGCGTTAACAATGGTGCATAACAGATAAGAATATTGAGTAATCAAAATGAAACACTTGTGAAAACAGACATATGATAATGTTTACAATTAATGAATAAAGCATTTTTGTGATAATATCTAGTTTTAATGCCAAAACTGGAGCATAGGTATTGATATAAATTACTCGACTGTAGTATGCATAACCTAAAATAGATTTTGAAAGTATTATACATAAATCTCTTGACCTGCTTTGTTATAAAATATGGATTATATTATTATTTACATCTTTGCCTCTAAATTTGTTTGTGTTACATTTAATTTTATTTTCTTTTATATATCAACCGGGGAACCTACTACAATCATTAAAATTTTAGAATTACAATATGTGAATATGGAAATAATATGGAAGTGTCTCATACATTCAATATAAGCCTCACAATTTAACGTTCGGGTTCTGTACTTCATTTTTATAAGGAAACAATATATTTTTTCTCATTTAAGTTTTCCAGCCAAATGCCTGGAGGGTTTGATATATATTAGAAGAAAAATGAAAACATTGGGTCGATATATATGTAATCCTGAGTGCATGAGTCTGATACATGAAAAAAACATGTTATCTTGCTATTTATTCCTTTGCAATAAAAAAATCAATAGATTTCAGTATGGCTAAAATTTTAATATGATGATAGTAGATATCTAGAAATTTAAGATTAATTTGCCAAACACTAATTCTGTTGTTTGATGGAAAGTGAGACCGATTTATGCTAGTTGACGAAATAAGCCTGTTAGTGTGCACTCAATTGTGCAACAGTTGTGTGAGACAAAATGATAGCAGGAATTGTTTGATGTCTAGTTTTTAAAATGGTTTCATAATTAATTTACATCCCTGCAAGATAGACAAATAAAATTTGTAAGTGTTGTAATATACTGGTTATCAAAGCAAAATAATTGCAGTGTAGATTGAGATTGCAGTGTAGTGTTGAGAAAGATGAAATAGTAAAAGTTAATTTATTTAAGATTACACTGAATACAATAAAATTTAATCACTGAATAGGAAAATATAATGAGATCAGACTAAATTGAACTGTAAATAAATTAATTGAAAGATGTATTGCATTTTTAATTTTGAATACTTTAATTATAACTCATAAATTGCAACTAAGTTTTTTTTAGTCAATATGGATACATATAAAAAATTAATTGAACTTTTTAGTTATATATTTTAGCCAGTTTTCAACTTTTTATTTTGTGTAGTTTTATTTGTAGTGGTTGAAAATAATAATGGAAATAAAAGGTTGATTCAAGTTCTAGAACTTTAATTTTACAATAATATAACATTTATATAGTGACAATTCACAGTATATCATATAAGCACACATCTATTTATTTTATACATTATGTGGGTAATACTGAAAATTTTAGGAACTGTTCATTTGGCATAATATTAAAAAATAATCATGATTTTTGAAAATGTTTCCCTTTGGTTACGTTACGTAACTAAGTTACGTTTTAGTTTTTGTAGATTACGATTTGTTTTTTTTTATTGTATATTAGCATTATAATGAAAATATATTGGCAATAAAAATTTATGATATGTGTATATATATAATTTAAATAAGTCGAAAGAATACTCGCATCATGATTTTTCACAATTTTTGCAGACATGCTCATAGCTGTGTATTCCTGGTTTATAAAGCTCCATTTTGTAGCTTTGTGTTTCTGGTTAAATGAATTCAGATGGATGAGATTACTTCTTTGACTATTTACATGAAGGTCAGCTGCCAAATGCAGTTACCGAAACTAATACATACTGTGTGATAAATAAATTAAACTGATAGAAAAATAACTTTTGAGCAAATTTATACTGTATTCATATGTATTTCGCCAAAGGCGAAACATTTTGCATATACATCGGAAAGTTTGAAAGCTTTGCATTCATGACTGCTGCATGATTTAACAGATGACCAGAAATGAGTGATGTTATAAAATGATAAAAGAATATGTACAGTCATTGGCTGTACATAAGCCCTAGGCGTGGAGAGAGTGGAGATTGAGTCTACTGTTTGGAACCTGGAAGGAAATCCAACTGGCAAAGTGGGTCTTTCCAGTTCATAGATTTGCCAACAAAATTCTTTTATTTTTATGGCAAATCAGGACATTATAATATTGCTTTAAAAGCAAAGGACAGTAATTGAAAAGTGGTTTGTGAGTACATGCTTGCCCAAATTGCTTGAAAGAGTTCAGGAAAAGCATCTTTACAATAAAATCATCCATACATTCTGCTAAGGTAACAAATGACTTTTTAAAGCAATGATGCAATCGCAATATAGTCCATATCTCTTGCACATTGCAACTATTTTTCTTTTATGTTTGAAAATCTAGGTATATAAATTTACTAACCCTGAAAAGGCAGTGAAATCATTCTAAGAAGCCATTGAAGAAATCTCTTAGAAAGACTTGGTCAACTGTTTCTTACAGTGATCAAAAATGCCATTAAAGACAATTCCAAAATTTTCAGTATTGCCAATGTATTACATTTAAAGCCATAAATAACTTAAAATATTATTATGCAAAAATCACAACTAAAATGTATTACGTTGCAACATTTTATTTAGTTGCTTTATTTTTTGAATGGAATGATTATGCCATATAACAGAAATGAAAATACATGACAAAAAATATATATATTCACTCTTCTTATGAAATGAAAAATAGCTGAGCTCCTTATAAGCCACGTAACACTGTAAAAATAATAAAGTAAAATGAAAAGTTATTCACCAGATCTTTTTATAAACTGCATTTACATTTATTCAAATATCATGGAAAACATTGCTGTTCTAAATCTAATAAATATATCCAAATTGAATTAATGGTGCCTATGGGACATAAAAAATGAATGGACACAGCACTACTAAGTAGACATTGAAACCCCCAAAGAAAGTAAGTTTACTATGAGTGTATAAGTTCACACTCTCCACAGACAGTCCTTGCCCTATCAATTTCTCCACAATTAACATAGTGTCAAACAACAAATGTCAAATATACCATAGTCCATCGCCATCAATTCTTCTGCTTGCTTCGTAATAAATGTCCACCTATTTTTTATGTCCCTGACATTACTACATGTAATATACAACAAAACAAAGTTTAGGGCATAGCATGCCTTTTGACACAAGAACCAACTGTTGTTCGATATGTTTTTCTAAATAAATTTCATTAAAAAATACAACTAAAGGACTATCAGTAAAAACAGATAGCCAAAACATACATTCAATTTCAAGATGAAATTATAATACCTATGTAATACTATGACTTTTTTGGCACATTGTTAGGTCCCTATTTATTTTTTGCATAGGTACATTTTACATAGGCGATCTTGCAATTTAAATTTGCAAACTTAGCAATTAATCCTTGAGTACACATACTTCATTTTTTGTTTTAAATAATGACATATATTTTTTTAGAATGTTGTTCTAGTTACAATTAGTAAATTAATGTTAGTGATAAAAGCTACAGAATCTAGAAATATCATTGTTGATACTGAAACAGTTGATACATATACTAAACCATTATTTAAAAAACAGGAGAAATTTCCATGTTAATAAAATGCATTATGAGGATCATAGTTTAAAATTAAAGCTTAGATATAAAATTTTGAAATATCCTGAGAATTCTATATTTTATGTTCTTGCAATTAATGTATTATTAACATGTATAAAATATTATCTAAATATTTTCAAACACTTCAGGGTTATAATATAATATTTTACTTTTATAATTTATTTTTGAATGAATTGTATATATGCATTCTTTGAGAAATACATTTTTTAAACCAAAATATCAGTTGTCTATAGTGTGAATTAATATAATTATCCAATATGCTTAAATGAATTATATATCCAAAAATATCAAATACAACATCTAAAATAGTAAACTTATCTTCAAAGCCATTTATCATGGAATTAACTGAGTGTGCAGTTTATTTTCTTTCCTTGTTATTTCCATAGATTATAACCTACTTTACACTACTCGAACAGTATCAACACCCAGGTTTGAATTTACTGCTTTCTACACATATACAAATAAAGCTTAAAAATGCTAATATTTATTTGTTAACAATGCTTGTTACTAAATAAGTTTCTAATTCAAGCGACATGTATGAAGTGTTCTTATAAATTAGAAATTGTTTTGCAAATACTAACTTCTGAGGTAAAAACTATAGTTCAAATGGCAATAACATGCTTATTCATTTATGATAATCTGTAGCATATGTAATATTAGTGGTACAATAATAACTAAAGCATTAAAATTACCCGATTAAATAATAGTATTATAATTTGCAATGTACATTTTTGTGAAATGATATATTTAATTCTATATTACAAGAAAAAGATATAATAGAATTACTAAAGAAATTAATACAAAATATTCTATTAGCTACTTTTTTGTGTACATATTTACACATATATACACAAAACAATAGCTAATAGAACTCGGAGAATATATTTATTTTCACTTAACTGGTGGAATCCAAATCCTGTTCTATAGAAATAAAGCTTGAGCTTTATTTCTAAAGCTTAAGCTTTATTTCTATAGAACAGGATTTTTATTAATTAACAGGATAATTATTAAAATTACAGATTTGTTCATCAATAGCTAAGTTAAATCAAAATTCTTTAGATCAGCAATTCTCCTGTAATTAGATAAACATTTGATCTTGTATGAACATCATATATTTATACAAATATAGTATAAAATAAAAATAAAAACAATATGACAAATGCTAAAATGGCCAAATGGAAAAGGTTTTGCAAAGAGATGCCCATGCCCCTATACACCAACCCTTTGGGTCTAGGAATGAGAAAATGTTCATTTGTAATTCAATTTATTTTTGTGAAAATATTCCTTTAAGTTAATATAAAATTGAAAATACTGTTGTATGAGGGATACATTTTTCCTGATTTTCATGGGTTGTTTAATATTCTTGATATACTGAAAGTTAAAAGTTATTTCATCTAATATCAATTTAAGAGGATCTATATCATATATAGGCATTACTCTAAGTTTTAATATATATACCAATAATTTGGTTTTTATTGTTAATAAGTCAAAATAAATAATAAAACAAGTTTCCTCAAATAATAAATAATGTCAGGAATGTTATTTCATTAATTTAATATGATCAACCTAAACACCTAATTTAACACAATTATTTGTACAACTCATTATCTACAACGAAAATATACAATATCAATTGAATTCTATTAAATAAATAATTATAATATACAGTTAACAGGGTACCTACTTGAACCTATTCGAGGGAGTTTATTTTACATTTTGAACCACATTTAATAGGACATTTAAATGACAACATCGACAGCAGTAAATGCCTCTAACTCTACTACATGTTCTAAAGTATTCAGTAATACCTAAAAAGGTCACACAAGTTTTAACATGTACCTCAAATATTTTTATTTATTTATATTAGGGTATGAAATGAGCTTAATTAAGATTTATTTTAATGATATAACAAATCACGATAATTACAATATTATCTTCTGTTAGCAATACATACACTATAGGCAAAAACCATAAAATAAATGATAATCAGCTTGATGTGAAATATATTTCAAATGATCTATACAAGACAAAATATGAAAAGCAAGGTTTTTAAAATAATTTGGTGCTGCTTCATGTATTGATTAAAACAAGCTGTTTATCTTTAAAACGTTAATCATAAAAGAAGGGTTACATATTCTTCAAGATCTATAACACAATTAAATAATAAAATAGAACAACAATGAACAAATGCTAGTAGATTTGGGCATTAATTTGTATCTCTAAGATTGCTTTCACAATCTTACCTTGTCATTTTAGAAATAATTATATAATGCATATTAAGTGTATACTGGAAATGACCTGTATTATGGAAATTATACGGGTGTGAGCTCAAAAAAAAAAATTTAAAAACTCTTATGTTGTGTTTGAAAATTAGTTTAAAATATGTTATTATGTTAATACTCAGGTGACACAATATCACTACAAACTACGGCAACATGCAACATTCAGGATTAGTTGGATTCAGTTTTCAGAAGTGTTGTTTGCATCTGTTGAAAATTAAAACATGATTAGTTCTATTCATATTTTGAAAATTATAAAATAATATAAACAAAAAATTCCAATTTTGTCATTTTCTCAATATCAGCAATTTCTTTAAAATATTTTGTAATTATAAATTTTTTAATGTAGCATCATTAATTTGCAACATTATCTCCTATCAAAATTTAATTTTACATAATTAACTATATCAAAATATTACAAAAATAATCTGATTTTAATTTAAATTCTTATGGTTTTCATTTTTAAGCTTTTGCAAAACTATCAATTCCATTCTTGTTACTTCAGTACACAAGTATAACAAGTTTTACAGATATAATATTCATGTTAGTAAAGCATAGTATCTACTAATATATATTTAATGGTATTATGAAAATTGATTATGTTTATGGTAAATTGAAACTTTCTACAAATTAAATAAAAGTAAAAAGCGATTAATCAATCACTTCAAACAGAATGAGAAAATTAATTCAATCTAAACTTCTTAATTACCTTGTGCAATATCTTTGACATTTTCTTCAATAAACTCTCGCAGTTCAACATATGCCTTATCTAAGTTGTCATTCATTATGATGATATGAAAATTGCCTGGTTCTTGTCCTGCAAATTGTGTCAATGTACTTTAATATACACACACATATATATAAATCATTAAGAATTAATCTTTATTTAATAAACTTTTCTATTAATTTGGTTTATTTAATGATAACCCTTACATTTTTAAATAATTTAACAAATTGCATTTTTGCAACTGTCAAATTATTATAATTGGTCTATTAACACACAAAAATTATACCTTTCAACAAAATCTATCTTGAGATAGTTACACTCTTACAGGACATCCATACCGAATTACAATAGTTAAGCATATTCACTTACTTTAGTTATTTTTTGTAAGTTTTTCAAATTTAATTTAAAAATAAGTTTTAATAAAAAAATAAGTTAATGAATAAAAAATTATACTTATACTGTCTGCACTTGAGGTATTTCATAAAGAATTAGTACTTATACAAAAAATCCTCAAAACTGTTTTATCAAAATGAAAGTGACTGTCTCATATGCAAAACATCAAAGTTCGAACCTGTAATAATAAACATTTTATTACTGGCTCCTTTTACATAACAATAATATTTGCATTTAACGTTTCTTTATCATTAACACTTATAATTATAAAGTACAACTAATTTATTCAGGACAAAAAAAATCTTAACATAAGTAAGTTTTAATAATGTGAATTAAGAGTAATGTAAAATACGTAAGTTGTTTTCATTTTACAATCCCTGTAAAATGTATGAAGTGTTTTAGCAGTTAGCTCTCAGCATCTATGAACCAATGATCCCAAATACAAACAAATGTCATACTTTAGCAATATTCATTCCCCATTTTGCTAATATGTTTTATAGAGTATTTAATGAATAAAATGTTTATTAGAAACACAGACAATGTATATTCAACCCTATTGGAGATTCATAAGATTCCTAAACGATCAATGTAGAAACTACAAAAACAAGAATTTTGATGTCAATGTCTCTAAAATATTTAAAACAATATAATAAGATTTAAATATAACTATAAAATTTAAGTAAACCTGTCACAGCTAATTACCATATTCTATTTCTCTCCGTGCAACTTCAAGTCTTTTCTTTAGTGCTTCTTCATTTTCTGTATTGCGAGTCCTTAATCGACGTTCCAGCTCTTCAATGGAAGGAGGCATAACAAATACCAACAATGGATTTAAGTCTGTTGCCTTCATCTGTTTTACTCCTTCTACATCTATATCGAGTACACACACTTTACCTGTGCGTCTCACTTCTTCAATGGCCCTCTTGCTAGAAATTGATAAATTATATGGTTTTATTCATTTTGTCAAATTTAGTTCTAACCTCAATATTTAAAATAATTTTCGCTTTTCTAGAATATAGTAAACACCTATGAGAACAATGAACTTTTGGCAGAATGCCAAAATAGACAAAACAAGGAGCACATGGTCAAACCACGTTGCAAAAATGTGTTTTGAGTATATTTATAGTTATTTTTTAGAAACAAAATTCTAAAATTTAATTTTAAACACATTATTTACCTAGTACCATACATATTTCCACTAAATGTAGCAGTTTCAATGAAATCTCCTTTCTCTATAGCTTGTAACATTGTCTCTTTTTCAGTAAAATAGTAATGCACGCCGTCTTTCTCTCCAGGGCGTGGTTTCCTTGTTGTATGAGAGACACTGAATCCGTAACGATCAGGAAAATCTTTAAGAAGACGTTTTAACAGCGTACTTTTTCCAGAGCCAGATGGCCCGCAAAGAACTAAAGGCCGTGGACCCTTTTGAACCATGGTCGAGAAAACTAGAATAATTAAATAAAACAATTATATTTATCATGCAGATAGATAAAATAACTAAAATAGTTTAGGTCGATGAAGTACACACGTTTAAAGATATTCGTGATTTAAGACTTCACAACTAAATTCACGAATAATTGCAATTTCTAATAAACACTCTTCTATAGTTTTGGAACCTTTCTCGTGAAACCTTCAAAATTGACAACCTCAACAATATATAAAATCAATCTGATTTAAAAGCAAAAAAAATATCCTTTCTACAATAATACTCTATGGAAATATATTATTATTCACAGAGTACTTTTAATAACAGAACATTAATAGACTACACAAAGAATAACATGCTGAAAAAGAGTAGTAATAGACCACAAAGAAAAAAAAGAGTCGATTTCAAATGCAGTCTATCACTCAATACAACAACATTGTATCAGTCTTTATAGAGCTTGTTCATAAATGACATGAAATCAAAATAAAAAGGTTTGCGGAAATCTAACGGAATCTATTTTAGGGAAAAGGAGGATCAATGGAAAATCTCATACCAACATTCTCTACTACAATATATAGCAAATATGTTCGGAAATATGAACATGTATAAATTTATCTAGATACACAGAATGAAGAAATTTAATGTGGGAATTTTTAAAAACACCCACCGAATTTATGGACTTAAATATGGATGATGTCCCCGAATTTGTTTATTAATCTAAACTGTCTGTATCAAACGTTTTTTTGATTTCAAAAGTTTTTCCATATATCTTATTAAAATTAAGAAATAATGTATTATTTCGTCTTTATTAAATAAAGCCTTTGATTAGGATTTCACAGTTTTTTTACATTTAAATGAGAAAATAAAATTATTTTAAGTTTGTAGATGCAATAAAAACATTATTCATTGTCCCCTTCCCTCTTCTGACAAACGAGTAAAGCCTTTTTTTGTGCACTCCCTTTATTCCGCCTCTTGTGGCGAAGAGAAGGCAAAAAATGGATAACATACACCGGCGTGCCCGTGCACGCAAGTATTGTGAGGCTGAAACCCACTAAAAAGGTAAAAAAGTCTTTGTAAAAATAATAATTGGTCAGCAAGTGCTGTTAGCTGGAAAGCTGTGACAACTTGCGTGACGTCCTATGGATTATTCTTAAGGGGTGACCTCCGTATAGGACGTTACTGATTATCGACACAGGTCAGGTCCATTTAATTTATTCAGCACGGAAGCGACCCGGTGGAGTGAGGTGCTATGGCTTGATTAGACCTTACTGATATTTTATTTAGGAGTACTTAAGCTTAGTCAGTCATTTGTGTTGTAAACTTCCATGAGGCTTACTACAGCCGCTGTAAAAGCATCAGATGGATTGGTAAGTACATACCGTGGCCTACGAATAAATTGATGAGGGTGTGGTGGCTCAAAGGAGACTGCTGCACAGACTTATATACATCCATTAAAAGATAAGTTATGTATCACACAATAAATACCCTCCGGAACCCAATACCTAGAAAACGACCTCTGAACGAAATACTTGATCTCCGCCTGAATAGAACATATTTTAATTTCATACAGAAGATTTTTCATCGATATTGAAGGCGCAAAGTAAAATAGTTACGTTGAATAAAATGTCTACGTTTTAGGATGTCTTTAAGCAAGGACATAATATTTTCTTCAAAGGTAAAATGTCTTTCCTCTGGTTTTTAAATCGTCTACGTTAACTGTATATTATTGAATAATTTTGCTAGTGTATTTATTTTTTGGAAACAAATTGGAATGCAGCGTCATTAGAAAAGTCTTTTACATTAGCAAGGTTTGATTTAGAAAGTTTTTTATTGTGTAATTTAAATGTTCCTTGTACCACATTCTTATTTTTTACATTCATAGTTTTTCTTTGTGTAACTTTTAATTTATTTCAATCTTATAAGAACGTAGTTATCCTTGCACTCGTAAAACAAAAAAATTAAAGGAACGATTGACTTTACAGGTCAGCTTCAAAAGGTTTCCATTATTTAAGCAATAATGGTTTTGATATGGGAAAACACGAAAGTTTTATCAATCTAAATACTATCGGTATTCTCTTTTAAAGTATTAAATATATAAACAATAAATTATCAAGTGTTTTGTCAAACACGTCTTTTGAATGGATCGATAAACTTGAAAAGTAAGAAATAAACAACGAAAAATATTTTTAAACCAAATATCGTAAATTAAAATTTTTCGATCATGATGTCTCACATGATTGAACCAATTTCAATAAAGAGTTAACAACACTTGATTCAATTTTATTAAGAATAGAACTGATTATATTTTTCAATCGGTTGATTCAACAGTATGAAGATTATTTGAAAATAATATTTTATGTACCTAATTTCTCAAAATTTAATAGACTCCTGTAAAACATTTGATGAAATCTAAATTTAGTCAAAACGCTTTTTAAAAAATATATTCATGACTATATCTATAAAGAAATAAATCAATTTAAGTCCCTTTACAGGATTTGATATAATTTTTCAAACATGAAAAATATGTTAGAAATTTAAAATCAATCTGACAGTAAAAAAGTTGTTTTGATATATCTAAAGTTTTGAAAAATATATTGAAAAAAATATTTCTCAAGCAACTCAACTGATTCAAATCATCGGAATTAGACGCAGTTTCTTTTAAAATGGAGCTAATGATATTTTGTTATCGATTGAAATTTCAATCCATAACAAAATTTCGTTCGTTCTAAAGCTATAATTTTTTTTATTGACAAAGTTAATTATGCCTAATTGGTTCAACTTTTTTGGAAAATACTTCCTATTGTTATAAACTCACGCCTATTTTCTAGAACGATAGGCAGAGACTACAGATTTCCACATGGTATGATCTTTGCACATATTTTTTATTTCATTGACATCCATTAATTTTTTTATGCAAACCCGTCGGTTTCGGTTGTTAAAATTTGCCTCTACTTTAATATGCTATCAAAATGCTACAGAATTTTCTAGGATATAAATTTTTTTAATTGCCCTAGACTAGAAAATTCTTAGTCGTGTTTAATTCTTTTCAATGACGGCATACCTAGTCGGTTTTGTTACGTTATAACAATGATCAACAGTTCATAGTGTGGGAACGGTGTATTTAAACAATATAGAATGCAGTATACAATCCAAAAACAGACAGATATTTAATTTACGTAAACTTAGTTCGTATTAATATTTGATTGCTTACTGATACAGAAACACATTTTAACAATCTTAAGAATTTTCATATGAAATCCTAGCAAAAAAAATGTAAAAATTGTCGATAATAGTTTTGGTAAACCACAATGTTAGATTTTTTTTATAAACATGGAAAAAGTGTATTACTTCTGTCAGGGGTGCGCTTGTTATTTATATTTTTTTTTTGTTTCCCTCTTGCGACGTGGAGGGGGTATAAAATGTCTATCCCGCACACCTCGCACCCGTACGCGTGGGTAGTGTGGGGCTGAAACCTACTAAAAAAGTCCCCCTGAAGGTGAAGATTAAGAATATTAAGTTTGTTTGTATTAAACGCCATTGTGCCACCCAATTGCTATTATGTTGAAAGCGCAGGTGATCAACGTTTAGTCATGGTGTTTAATTTTGAAAGAACTATGTACTTCTAAAAATAGAAAAGAAGTTGATGCAAAATAAGAATACAGGCATGTTTCCAAAGCTGCTTTTGTTTAAGTTTATTTTTTAACAAATGAATAATTATCACTAGTATCACAAAAAAAATCTGGACTTGTTTCTATTACATCTGGTTTCTTTTCTTATGGATAACCACATACCACACAGTAATTTTTAAGAAATAGAATATGTAGATGAGACTAAAAGTGGCCGAGAACATTTAAATTAAAAAAGTTAAAAATTTTCTGACTTTTCTAGCGGTAATAGCAGGTAATTTGTTACTTTTGTGGATGCTTTTAGAAAACTATTTGAGAGTAATAAAATTCATTTTCAAGATAATTATTTTAAAATTTTATGTAGCAATTCACTTTTCCGTTTAGAGGCGTATTATGTTGATAAATCTAATTCAAAATCATCATTATAAATATTATTCACACAACAAAAGCGACTTATTTTTATCCATTTAGCATTTGCTACTAGACGCCAACGAATTGTAAATATTGTTCATCCATATAAAAAAAAATGGGTGCGTGTACTTATGTATGCACGTGAGAACTTATACTTCTTTGGCATCATCAAAAAATAGTTTTTAATTGCATGCAAATAATTAATTACAGCAATTATTAATTAAAATAATTATTAATTAATTATTAATAAATAAATAATTAATTACTTTAATTAATTAATTTAAAAATTAAATTTAAGTTTATTCCTTTTTTAAATATTTATTATTTTCTTAATTTAATATTCACTTTTCATATTCATCAATAAGTTTTTATTAAATTTATTCATTTCCTTTTGTAAATATTTATTAATCATTTAATTTAATAATAAATATTAAAAATTAATATTTCAATTTGGGGTTCCACTTTAATTTTTATCACAATTTTTTAATTAAATGTTCTATTAGTTTATTTTTTTATTTTGAAAATATTAAATAACCAATAACAAGTATTTAATATTTATAATTTAATAATTTTTTGTATTAATTATATTAAATAATAATATTGTAATTTATATCAATAAATAATACATACTGATAGTTAACCTCAATTATATTGGAGCACTAAAAAAATATACAAGCACAATTTTTTTTACTGATATTTAGGAATAGTAAATAATATTAACGGACGGTTAGCGTTGACAACTGTATTATTTGAATTTTGTGCTATAATAGAAAAATATAGACATTCCTCACTAACTGAATTGTATTTAACCTAAAACTAATTGTATTTAAAAACAAGGAGGTTCTGTATTATTATGTATTATAAAGTTCGCGATTAAAAAAAAATTGAATTAATATTACTTATTTAATAGAAGACGTTAAAATTATTGGTATAATATATTAATATTTATGTAAATTTTGTTTTTTGTTTTTATAAAGACATGAATTAAACGTCAGCGGGCCACGCACTCGCGGTGGCAGCCGACCGCGTGGCATCCGCACGTTGGGCGGCAGCGGCGACGGCAGCACCGTGGACGATACCGTTCTTAGTGGCACCAACACCAGAGGTGTTGGAATGCCACAGGGCGGTATCAGGACTGAGGTTACTCGAGGTCGCGACCGGCGTGGACGAGGGAGAGGTCGAGGAGTCCGAGGTCAAGGTCGAGGCCAAGGTCGAAGCCGCTGTAGAGGCCAAGGCCGCTATATGCAGTAATGCCCCATGCTAGGTCTAGCACATTAGGATCACTTATGAAATGGAGCTGTTTTGAAAATATAAATTATTTTTATATTTTTTGCGTTTACAACCTGTAATTAATTTATAATTGAATCTGCAGTTGTATGATTCTTTGACGATCTGTCTGACAACTTTAGGGTTTTCATTGCATTTATTTTCAAATTTTTTTGTCATCAAGTTTTGTTTTTCAAGTAACTTTCAGATTAGTATTCAATTTTGCATTTCAATGTGTCTTGCACTCTCCTGTTTAGTTATTTCATATTGTCATTATTATATTTAGTATACACAAAAAAAAAGAAAAAAGTTTATATGCTATTTTTTATATTTCTAATATAATGTAATTTAATACAATTGTCAATTTAATTTGTCATTTGTTTTCAATTAATTATTTATTTGCTACTTGATTTACTATTTAATTATATTTGTATTGTATAAAAATAAAATTTTAAATACATAAAATATAAATAAAACAATAAAGTCAACCTTTTGTATCACTTATTAGTGAATAATAGTCTTAAATTGGTTAAATCATGACAAAAATAAAAATTTCAATAATTTTGATATCCACATGGCATATCCATAACATGCTCGTCGCAATTTTCGGTAATTTTACAATTTTCAACGAGCTGTACTGAAGAATTTTTTATGTAAAGTATATTATTTTCAAAGTTTTTTTGTAGAATGATTATTCTATTTTTAAATAATGCCTTACATTTGCACATATGTGAATATGTTTCATTGTATAAACTTAATTGTAAGACTCACCTTTTCGACTAATTTCAGTTTTAAATTTTTATTCACAAAGCAAACAACAAAATATACAATTCTTTACATTTTGTATAGTCTATGAAGTCTCTGACGAATTTCAAACAACAAATCGCTCTGTTTAAAACAGACCCGCCATGAAAACAGGCGTAGCAAAATCACTCTACGTGAGCGCGGCCGTCCGACATTACAATGTAATGTCTCTTGAAAAAAAATGTATGGCATGTTGATGTTTTATTAAATATTATTGCAAAATAGTTGTTGGGAAGAAAATACAAATAAAACAAAATGTGGTTTTATTTCTTTGTATTTGAGCAAAGTCTTGGAGGAACAGCTCTCTTAAGTTTAATATGTCATTGTTTATTACTGGATAGCTTTTTCAATTAGTTTTCTTTCCTGCCAGTTAGTAAATTTTATCAACATTCCTAAAATGTCTAACAACCATAGAGTACTAATTCAAACTATGCGAAAAATGAAAATATTTGGCGTCCCGTCGCACTGCAAAAAAGCGCGGGAAACTGATGGACCGTTGAGGGTGGCGCTAGTTTACATATATAACCTTTGAGGGATTAATCAAAATATTCAATTTAAATCACTACTGATTATAATTTATTAGCACTACATAATTTCACACTTGTAGGAAATTAAAACACGTATTGTGAATGTAGAAACTAGAAACGTGTGGATAAATATTATAAATATGAATACAGAGATCAGAGGCGATGAGCGTGCCAACATGCGTGACTAATAGAGGTTCAATTTCTATTTTGTTGGTAGCTTGATGAGCGGTTTAGCGGCCGGCTTCAATCTGTTTATTTTGTGTTACACTGATGCACGCGCATCTTAAAATTTCACTGTCATCATTTTTTCATAACACTTCTAAAGAAGTATAACTTCAAAAAACCTTTTGAAGTTATACTTGATATTAATCAGTAACACACTGTTAGATTAATATCAAACAATTATGAAATAACACTGCCTGTCATTAAACACTATGTATTTTAGAACAAATAGTTTCCATAGAAACAGAGTTTGAGTTTTTTTTCCAGCTACAATGGAACCTAATGCTATTCTGGCGTAAAATAAAAGGCAAATGTTTTGGGGTTATTTTCAGGGGAAATAACACCCGGTTCAGAAAGATTTATTTGTGGAATAACATAAATGGCTATACTATCAGATTAAAATAGGAATGGGTGGAATTCGGGGCTAACACTACAGCTTTTACTATTTCGTGAACTCGTCTTTGAGAAATAATTCTAGATCAGAAAAGACAAAAAAATATTGGCTTGTTTACATTTGTAAAATTTATATTTTATGATTTCTCTGAATAGTCCACTTCCACTGGAATAACATTTGATGCTATATAAAACGATTGGGCCGATTTAGAAGGTTGTGAAGTTGAAAACATCTACTTTCGTCGTTTGCGTTTTTAGCCAACCTGGTTCTAGCTAGCGTCTTTTTTATGGGTTTTCTTCTTTTTTAAAAGCTAGAGGTTATTTTTGATTTTCAAAAGTGCTGTTCGTCAGTCGCATATGAAGTTAGATCTCGTCTATTTCGTCTTTCTCTGTTTTGTTTTTGAAATTTTTTTTTTTACAATTAATGTCAGAATTTTATTAAGATAGCAAGGTGATTATTTTTTATGTAAAATCATAGCTTATACTCAATTTTTTAAAAATGCCTTAATAGAGCATAGGTTTCCCAATTTGTATCAATTCTGTCATGTTGGAGGTTGGTAACATATAATTTCCATATTAAAAGGTTGGTACTGTGGAGGTTGGTATACTACATTTGATTTAAACTATGTCCGTTATCTGTTTAAGTGGTTGTCGTAACGAAGATACGTTGGAGTAGTGTTTGATTAAATTTTAATTTTAAATCCTCTGAAAAAAGGATAACGTCGTATTGTTTACAATATCTGCTATTTCATCGTAATTGCAATGGATGTCCAACGTCGTAGACTGGAAAGAATGGTAAGTTTTTAGACTAAACAATTTTCAAACCATTTACGTTGTAGTTTATTTGAATTATTTTGATAAAGGCGCAAATCGGTGATCAAGAAAATGTTGGAATAACGGGTAAAGCTCATATTGCTGTTCCGGTGAAAAAAGTAGGAGCTAAGGTTCGTGGCGCGTTAGGGGAATTGAATAGTAACGTGCAAGTACAACGAGATGCAAATATCAATACAGCAACTTCTATACCAGAGAAGAAAGAATGTTTCCAGCGCCAAGCTTCAAAAAGGTGTGTATAAGTTTGTGATCAGTACGATATTTAATATTAGTTTACATTCTACCTACAGTATGTATTTCAAAGATTGTTTGTTAAAGAATTAATAATTGGTATTTGGCATTTGATCATAAAGAAGGTATGCAGCAGAGGACATTATTGTTTGCTTTATTACATATATTTATTGATAAATTATATTGAACATTAATTATCCATCTCAAAACTGAATGATCAAAGTGCCATTTGTTGCATGTTCATACAAACATCCTACATTTTATAATACAGTGCAATCTCGATAACTTGAACTTTGTCAAGTGAAAATCCTCAATAAGGTGAAAAAATTTGCTATTCCCTCCTGCTGAATAGCTAAGAATGTAATGCCATGAACTATTTATTTTTTAACTAATATAGAAAGTTGTTTTCATCTGAGGTATTGATAGTACATATTAGGTTTGGGAAAAAGTTTTTTCGTATTTCATAAGTAAAAAGTTGCAATAAAATCTCTGGTTGTGCTGTTTGTATCTGTCTAGTTAAATAGATGACATGTTAAAAAGAGAAAAATAAAAAGTATAAACAATGTCATGCTATTTTTCTTTGTTTTTTTGTCCATTAAAATGAGTGAATCTAATAGAGACATTTTATGCATTTTGAACTTTTAATTACAAAAAAGGCAAAATGCGACACAAGCTGTGAAAAAAAATTGTGACGTTTATGGATTTAATTTGGTAATGTTGGTAAGAGTAGCACAAAACTAGTTCAAGCGTTTTCAGTTTGGTAATTTTGATGTCAAAAATGAACTTCACTCTGGTTGATCTGTTATGTATAAAGTAAATGCCATTTTGGAAAAAGTAGAGCAAGAGTTCTTACAACATAGCTGAAAAGCTGGGGATTGACCACAAAACAGTTTTGACCTATTTAAAAAAAGCTGCATAAAAAAAGCTCTGTACTTTGGTACCACACAAGCTCATTGAAAGAAATGTAATGAATCACGTACTCATTTCCGATTCTCTATTGAAACTTAATTAAACTGAACTATTTCTGAATAGATTGATCACTTTAATGAAAAATGAATAACCTACTGCAAGAATGTGCAAAAAAATCATCTTCAAAAGGCAAACAAGCTCCACAGACTAGCAAAACCCAGATTAAGTCACAATAAGTTGATGCTATGTGTATGGTGGGATTGGAAGTGCATTATTCATTATGAGCTTTAATCGCCATACAAAACCATCAATTTGGATTTTTAATGCCAACAGTTGATGAGCCTCAAGCAAGAAGTAGAGAAAAAATAGCCCGAATTGATTATCAGAAAGGCTGTGATAATGCCAGACCACACACATCTTTACCAACTCGGCAAATATTGAGAGAGTTTATTGGGGAAGAGTTAATGCATCCACCATATAGCCCTGACCTTGCACCCTCAGATTTTCACATGTTTCATCTCATGTCTCTTCAAAATTCTTTAGGTAATGTTAGGTTAGTATCAAGAGAAAACTGTCAAAACTGCTTGTCCTAGTTTTTTAATCAGAAGTCTCAAAGTGGGATTATGCCACTACCTACAAGATGGCAACAAGTTTTGAACAAATTGCATATATACACACACACACACACACACACATATATATATATATATATATATAATAATAATAAAAGTAAATAAAATATAAAAAAAATATCTTGAATTAGTATATATAATACAAAAAAACTTTATTCCGACCCTAAACTTCTAGCTGGAAATTCAAAAAGTACACTCCATGAGTTGAAGTTAATAAAATATATTGATATTTTATTTGGAATTTCCCAAACGTCCAGATCAAAACAATAAAATTAAAATTTCCTGAACATAACAAAACAATATACAATTGTACAGATGCAATTGAAAAGAAACTTTTTAAGTAATACATCCATGTATATTGTGTTTCTTAATGTTTTGGCACATAGCTTGAAAAGGAGTTTATTATCATAGTTTATTTTTCATTTCAATAAATCTGTACCATAAATCTTATTTCAATTTTTTTGTAACTATGACTTTACAATTCGAAAATATGTATATAAATTGTGTTTTTTTTAAGTTGATATTGTAGCATTTGAATCGTTTGTACCTCAAAATTTTGGTGAAGTTAGAAACTCAATATTTTGATATTTTTAACATTTTCCTTTAAATTCAAGTTATTGAGACCACTGTACACTAAAGAATTAAATTCATCAATTGATTAAGGTAAACATTATACCATGTAACTCATCATAAAATCACAAGTGGAAAAATTCCCATTTATATTTTTATACCACTTAAAAGAAGAGAAATGTTTATAATTAAAATTTTTATTAATAAGGAACATTTCACTTTTTCCTTTATTAGTATTAAAATATAAACTATTAAATAAAAATATTCAGGTTATTGTGGTTTCTTCAATAATGTTCACATTATTTAGCCCATTATTAAAATTAATTTACAAATTGATGCACCTGAAGATCCATTGAATGATCTCATTGTATCCATCATTTGATTTGGTGGATTAAACTAATTAAACATTGTTTATGGTCATTAATTTTGGTTTAATGTAATAAGATCTTAATTAAATTTCCCATAAACTGAACTCAGCAATAAAAAAAAACAGTTTTTCTATTATTACTTCAAGTGTAACCACAATCCATTATTAGTTTCGTTTCAATTAAAAAGCGTTCAACCCAGTTTTGAATTCTAATGTTTGCATATAAGAATCCATATATTAAATTCATGGCATAAAGGAAACTAAATAACAATGATCATATATTGCTTTTATAACGTTGACAATTTATAAATTTAGATAGATTGTTCTAAAAAATTTTTTTTTCAAAATTACTATCAGTTTTTTTTTTCACTTTCAAGCAAGGTAATTAAAATTATCACTAAATATCATAAAATCAATATTGAGAATTTGTGATTTATAAAAGAGTCATTAACAAAATTGTCTAGTTTGACAAGGAAAAAAAAAAAAAATTTACTATATGTTTAAATTTAAGCTTGAATAACTTTCAAATGAGTAGGTTTATTGAAAAATAATAAAAGGCAGAGCAGTCAATTCCTTACAAGAATGTTTCTGTCATTTGAATTCATTGTTTGGTTTTTAAGTCACAGCATTCTAAAAACTGTAAAATAGTATAAAGAACGTAAGAATGTTACAACGTATATAAAGAAGGTAAATTCGTGATGAGCAATGTCTAAATATTAAGGTCTCTAATTGTTTGGTGTCTTCTCAATTCCATGAAACTATTTAAGAGATTTTGAAAAAAAAGCAGTTGATCTTTCCCACCATGATTTTGCTCTTATGGATGTAGAATGTGTTTATTCATTTTTTATATTGAATGACTTTGCTGTCAATTTCTTATTCCCACTTTCAATTCGGCTTCTGATGATGTTCCTGGTTTTACATCATGATCACATTCTTTATTTTAATTTTGGTCCCACATTGTGTTGACCCGGTTTTGTTGTCAATTCTGGTTCAGTTTTCGATTCTGTTCCCCATTCTGCTTTTGATACTGATACCACTAATGGTCGCAGTTCCATGTGTGAATGAATTTTCATAGACATACATTTTAATACATCATCCCATTGACCCCATTGACCTCAAATTGTGAGAAATGTTTTGCACCATTTATAATAAGCAATATTGACATCAAATTGTATAGTAATCACATTCCATAAAAAAGTTTCATACAAGATTCACTCTATTATCCTCCTTAAAAAGTGAATTTCCAATTGACTTGCAACTACCTTTTTCCATCTTTCAGGCAGCGTTCAGATTCCAAGTCTGAAGAACTCCTTATCTTTTGAAGCTATTAACAAATCAACCCAATTTTTGATATTTTCATGTGATGTGAACCGCTGCTCTGATAGAGCATGTGCCATTGATCGGGACTGATGATAGTGGGACGGCGCAATGTCTGGTGAATACGGCGGATGGGGTAGTACTTCCCAAGCAAGTGTTTTCAAATAGTTTTCCACCGGAACCGCTACATGCGGACGAGAATTATACTGTAGAAGATAAATTTTGTCGTGTTTGGAGTAGTATTGGGGGCGTTTTTCCTTCAGAGCTCAGCTCAATCTCATCAATCTGTTCGGTATAGAATTCCAGTGATTGTTTTGCTTGGATTAAGCAACTTGTAATACACCACATCCAGCTGATCCCACCAAATACACAACATGAGTTTTTTTCCATTAATATTTATTTGGTTTTGCTGTGGACGCTGATGCGTGGCCAGGTAGTCCCCATGATTTTCTTCTTTTTGGATTATCATAATGTATCCACATTTCGTCACCAGTGATGATTTAATGTAAAAAACCTTTTTTTATGCCTAGCTAGCAGCATTTGACTCATATATAATCGGCATTCAATATTTCTCAGTTTTAATTTGTATGGAACCCAATTACCTTATTTATGAATCATTCCTCAAGACATGTTCTCTCACTCAAGGCAGCCTCATTATATGTTTCTACGGTAATTGATGTGCCTCAGCTGCAAATTTTTTAAATTAAAGAATTAAATGTAAAGTTGTTGCAAACGACGTTTATTTGGCTTAAATTTAGACATTTTTGAATAAAAAAATATATGATGCTAATATGAAGTAAATAATATGATAGGGTTATATTGTTTATAAATGAGCAACCTAATTTTCAAACTGGTTATCATCTATGGATTCTAACGTAAGCCTTGCGCCATGCCATCTCTTTCAAAACGGCAGAAACTTTTTTGTACTCCTAATATACTCTAGTTACTTTATGGCGGGAGTGTTTTTGTGAATACAAGAAATGTTACAATTTGTCTTAGCATTATGTTTATTTTGAGACCTGTTTACTGTCATTTATGGTATATGTGTATCTCTTAGCTCTTATAGTCATATCCAGTCCAAGATTGACACCGGATTGTCTGCGAAACCTGTAGTGCTGTCTCATATTCCAAAGCCCACTCTACGACGTGAAGAAAGTACAGCAAGTCATGCTACAAGAGCAGCACGTGTAAAGGTGATTGAAATATTATTTGACAATATATTCGAATAAGGGTTATAAAAAAACAACATTATAACATCACAATTTTAATTTATTATTTTTATGTCTGAATTTCACAAATATCATTTGCTATTATATTAAATGAAAGTTATGACACCATTACTTTAAATATTTCTTTATACTAGGACAGTTCATTTTTATTGGTGCTGAATAAATGATAGTACTTAACATAATAACAGTATTTGAATTTTGTAATCTTAGTAATGCTTATTCAATGGTTTTTGTAACTGATAACATATTGTTTTACTTCATTTCGTAAGAGTTATCACAAATGTGAAAATTTGGTACATAATACTAAGTATTTTTTGGCAAAATGTTTGATGCAATTCACTCTTATCATTTATATAGTCACTGCTAGTGAGTATCTGTTGCCAATCAGCCAGAAAATATTTTATATATTTTACTGTTCATGCATAAAGATTCTTAAAAGTGTTCATTGAGACATTAAAACCTATCAAATGCTTACATGTAATACTTGTAATTATTTAATCTTCAACTTTTGAAATAGGTTGCTGTTAAAGAGAACTTGAAAAACAAAGAAAAAGTTCTAGAGAAAAAAGCAACTGCTCCAAAGTCTCGTAATGTTGAACCGACAGAAAAGAAAGTTGATGAAATAAAACCCAGTACTTATAAATTATACCCAAAAGAAGATGTTGTGTCTTTAGCTTGTTTAAAGTTAGTTGACACCTGTAGAGAACAAGAAGCGGCACTACCTGACGATATTGAGGACATTGATTATGGAGATGAGACATCACCATTTTTGATGTCTGCATACATAAAAGATATATATAAGTATTTAATTGAATTAGAAGACAAATATCCAATCGAGCCTGACTATCTGAGGAACCAGGTATTCTAATCAATCATAAATTAAAATAGCAAATACCAATGTTTTTAAATTCACTTTCATTTCTTTTTCTATGAAGAATGTACAATTTGAATAATTGCTTTGTATAAAATAAATTTTAGTTACCTATTTTATTTCAATTCATATGTCATACATTAAAGTTCATTATAGAATCCACTATTTTTTATATTATTGTATGTATGGCATTTTTGTTTGAGTAAGAGCATAGTGAAAACATTTTTTAATAATTATAAAAATACTTGAGTAATTACAATTTTAAATTGCTAATTAGACAAAGAAGGAACTAGTATCCAGTGATGTCATTTTTTACTAGCGACATATAGAATAACATTAAACTTCCTTTTACAAGAAAGAGATGGCACAAAGTATTTGATGGTTTATATATAGTCCATTGTTATTTTAACAAATATAAAGAGTGTAGCAGTATAAGCATGAGTCAGATGCCCCTGGGAAAATTTATGTGAAAATTTTGATGAAGAAATCACCGTCTTAAGAGATACATTTCCCTAAGCTATCACACCTTTTAATGCACTAGTTTTTCAAATAAAACAATTTTTTATATTTTGAAAAAAATTTTTTTTCTTACAATATTTATTTGTGATTTTTCTTACAAACGCTAAACACACCAAAGAAGCATTAAATAGGTTATTTTTGAAGACTGCACTAATTTATATATCAGAATATCACAAATCCAAAATTTTAAAAGATAAAATTTCACTCAAAAGAGACACTCACATTTTTTTTATAAATAGCCCTTACTATGCTCTATAACAAATATTTTTTTCAGGGTAGAATAGTATTAAAAAAAAATATTATTACTATCCTTAATGACTATTTGAGCATCTGAAGCAAGTAATACTGTTTTGATTCTTTAAATATAATTTTAATAATAATAATAATAATTAATCTGCATCACTGTCTTCTTCAATTGTTACTGTAAACTTGTCTTTTGAGAATAACTGACTAAGTTTCTCAGCCGGGCGAGGAACACGATACTGATACTGTCCAAATGATAAATAAATTGTCGCCGCCGAGTGGGAGCTGCATCCTACATCCACTAGAGCATTCACAAAAGTACCGAGTGATTCCATCACAATCGCTCTTTTTGAGAAATATATTCAATAAAACAATTATATGACTTTCGGACTGTATGTCTTGTTCTCACGTGCAGTTTTGACTGAAAACACTTGAATCAGGTCCATAAATATCACAATTTTTTTCGCGGCTTGTGTCGCAGTTTTGCCTTTATTGTAATAAAACGCCAAAATATATTGAATTTCTACATTAAGATTCACTCATTTTGGTAGACAGAAAAATAGAAAAATGGTGGGACATTGTTTTTACTCATTATTTGTTTTTTTTTAATGTCATCTATTTAATGGTATCAAAGAGATTTTACTCGCAACTTTTTACTTGTAAAATACAAAAAAAAACTTTTTCCCTGACAATATATATATATATATATATATATATGTATTTGGCTCAATAATCACAATGTGACAAGTCTATCATTCATGCTTATTTATAAAATTGCTGCTGAATGTAATAATGTATAACTTCATTATTTTTATAAATATTAACACAACTATCTTGTAATTTACAGAAATATATTAATGGAAAAATGAGAGCTACTCTAATTGATTGGCTGGTGGAAGTGAGAAATCAGTTCCATGTGTCTTTAGAGACCTTGCAACTATGTGTTGGCACCATAGACAGATATTTACAGGTTTGTTTTATTAATTGTAATTAGAAGTTTAAAGACTTTGACAATTCAATCATAACTGATTGTTGCTTATTTTTTAAGAATCTTGAGTTGTAATTCTAATATTAGTATATATATTATTTTATAACAAATAAAATTCTATATTTACTTGTCAAAAAAGTAATTGTGTTATGATTTTTTTTAGGTAATAAATCAGCCCAAATATGAATTATACTTGCATATTTTCATATGTCATATATTACTATACTTTTTAATTTTTTTGAATTTTGGTTATGTTTCATTAACAATATGTTTGAAATGCAGAAATGGGTAAAATGACCATTTTTATTATCAGTGGCAACAAGATATTTAATACCTGTCTTCATCTGTATTAAAATAATATGCCATACTTGTAATAACAATAGTTTTAATTATTTTTGGATTATGTTACCTAGGTAATAAATTTGTTTTAGTATGGCTATGGGCAATTTATTAATTTACCTAATATGTGATATATTATCTACTCCATTCAAAGGTTTAAGTTTTTATTTATATACCTTCATCAGGTAGAAAGTAGCACACCAGGATTAGAATATTTTCTTGCTATTGTGGTTTGAACCTTCTATTAAAATTGTAACACCAAATTCGTTTATCAATTTGTTTATTGTTCTGCAAGCTAGTATATTGACCACAATCAATTGAAATTTCGTATATGTGCATCTAAATTTCTTTTTGAAATGTTGTTGCATTAATTTTACAATCATTATCAACAAACAATTTATTCCATTCAAATGTTGAGATTTGAAGTAAAAATGTTATTAAAAATCATTAGAGCACATTGATAATAAGAGATTGGTTTTTATTTTTAAAATCATAGAAGACCTTCTCCCAGAATTAAATAAATTTATTATTTATCAATGATGTTAGAACAGCCTAATTATTAGAGTACCAATTTCGAATTACAAATTTGTTTATATATGTTGCCAAGCATCAAGCACTCTCTGTGAAATTGTTGTTAAAGATATTTATAAAACTATAAAAAAATTTCATTTTATAGGCACAGCCAGACATACGAACAAGTGAATTGCAGTTAGTTGGAGTAACATGCATGTTCATAGCATGCAAGTACGAGGAGGTCTTGCTTCCAGAAATTACAGACTTTGTGGTGGTATCGGATGACGCCTTTACTAAGCGCGATATTATATGTTGTGAGAGGACTGTCATCAGTAAACTTGGGTTTTCTCTGGCCAAGCCGATACCTTTAAGTTTTCTGAGAAGGTTTGTATTGATTGATCAATTGATGCAATTGCTGGTTCACAAAACATAAGTTTCTAAATTTCAAAATAAGTGTAGGAGTTTAGCCATTATTTTTAATCTTTCACTTTGTTAAATAAAGAACAGTAATAATGCATTTCAGTTTATTTTTGTATGTATACATATGTTTATTTGCAATGCTTTGTAGTCAAAAGCTAGCTGCCACCCACAAGTCTTTGCGGATGGCAGTTACCAGTGCTCTATTGGCAAAAGAGAAATAGTCACTGTAATTTATCGAGTGGGACATAAAATTAAAAAAAAAATTGATAATGATGCTTGATTCAGTGGTAAAATAATACATTTTGATTTAAACTGGCTAGTTGGACAAAGGTGATTAGAATTTTCAAAGATATGAATTTATCCATTGCATTTGGTCAGTGTGCAGACTATGGCCTAATATCTCACTATTAAAGGGGCTTGTGCTCAGCCACGGTACGTTATTATAGATATTGCAAATAGATGACAATGGTAAAAATTAATTGTTATAGAGTGAAAGCCTTAGAAAGAAAAGGAGGCTCGTTACAAATCCACAGAATCATATCTGACAAAATTTTGATAACCATTAACAAAGATAGTAGACAAATTATGAAATCTGGAATGTTTATAAACTTTAGACTGTATATTGTATGCTGTAGGTATTGGTTTTCTGAACTTGTACAATCATACTACTTCCACAGCCTTGGTTCATATTAGTCTCTACTTGGCTAAAAACGGAATTTGGTTGCTATAATTAGTGGGAGTCTAAATTATTTATTAAAAATTATATCTTTAAGTGATCACTTCCAATTACATTTCACTACTATTGGATAAAATGTTGATAGAGTTAAGAAAAACATTTCTTTTAGTATTGCTTATTTCTCACTTTATGGTTTTTTTTTTGCTGTTACGTTTTTAAATCCATCAATTAGTTTTCATTATTATGATTATACGAATGTATAAAATCAATGGTCTTGTACACTAACCTGTTTTTGACATTTTGGTTTTTTGTTTTGCACTCTGCTTTTCCTGAGTTAATATGATCAATCTATGTTTTGAATGTTTTAACCAATTATTTTACTATAAAGGTTTATGAAAGCAGCTCATGGAAGTGCAGTGAATCACCATCTAGCCAAATACTTTGTGGACCTGTCTCTGATTGAGTACTCCATGGTACACTACAAGCCATCAGAATTGGCAGCTGCGGCTGTATGCCTCTCCATGTATATTCTGTCTAGTAAGAAGTTGCATGATGTGTGGACGCCGACACTTCAGTACTATTCTAGTTATAAATTGGAAGACATTGAACCGATAATGAAGAAGATGGCGAAACTGGCTTTGACAGCCGATTCTGCTAATCATAAAGCTGTCTACAATAGTTATAAGAGTTCTTCCTTAGCAAGAGTAGCGCTATTGCCTCAACTTAAAAATACCTCTATGGTAAGGCTGGCTAGGAGCTGCAATAATTCACCAACCCCTTGAGATTCCAAAGCGTAGTTTAGAATATGATTCTAAAAATAAAATTCTAGCTATGTAATGTTATTGAGATCTTGGTATTCATATTTGACAATTGTTATTATTCCATTGACATTAACACACACAATAATTGTTCATATGATTTTTATGTGATTTATATTTAGTAATTTTGCACTATTACATAACACAAACTAGAGGTGTACATTTATTTTTCTAATTTTATATAAATTATTTCTAAAGACTATTTTGCCATAGATTATTCCAAAAAATTCTTACGTATTTAGTTAAACACCAAGGCATATTTGTAGTAGTTTTTTGTCTTTGATATTAATCTTATATATGAAAGTAGTTTGTATACTCTTTTTTTTTTTGGAATAATATACAGTTATTATATTCAGACTTTAAATTCATATAAAAAAAATAATATTCAGGTAGGTTAATTCTCATGAGACTCAAATATCACATTAAGTAGTAATTTTGTAAGTAGTCACTTAAGAACATTGACTATAATAATTTAACATGTTGATCTGGTTACATAATTGTACTAAGAATATTTAACTATTGTTTAAATTCGCATTGGAATAGTTTGGTAATATGGCTGTGTTCAAATTTTTTTAGCTTGGCCAAATTGTACGAATTCAGGTGATTAAGGCGTTTTGACGATTTTATTATTTAACTAGTTATTAATTTTAGAAAGTATAGCTGTAATTCATTTTATAGGACTGAGTTGATTCTAGTAGGTGTGTAACTGATGGAAATAAAGATTATTTCAATATGAAATTGTTTTTGTCTAAACTTTATCATCGGTGATATTGTAATACTTATGCGGTGTAAGTGTACAAATTGAAATTTTGGTTTTGATATTGTCGTTATTTCTAGGTCAAACAGAAACATCAAAAGGGGTCATAAATTATAACAAAGTGTGACAAGGGGTATGTCATAAGTTATGTGAAGTCACAATTTTGTGTTCATGTTCACAATTTTTACATTACAATTTTGTGGTGTAAAAATCTGAAATATTAAATCCCTATTTCAAATGTAACGGAAAGCTATCGCTGTACCTACGGTGTCGCGCTTTGTACATTTTCTGTAGATCGATTTACTGATAATTTTATGAAAATTGGTTTTAAATTGTAAAATGTAAATAATATTGGAAGTGCTGTTTTGATTATTATTAACTTAATTTAAATTTAAAATTGTGACATACTTGATGTCACATAAGTGTAGGTCATACAGTGACTATGAAATGAGGCTTTCAAAATCGTGAAATTCGTGTGACGTAATTTATTGAAGGCTCCTATTTTGTTTATTCAATTATTAGTGCTTTTTAATTGAAAGTAATTGAATTATTAATAATGATAAAATGAGGTGTTAATAACAAAATGATAAAATTATTTTTCTTAAACAATGAAAATAGCTGAATAGCAATATTCATGCCAGTATCAATTATATATTTATTTTTACTATTATTATAAGGTTTAAAAAGTATTGAAACTAATTGCCATCTATTGAGAGAAAATTGAACACTATGAGAGACGTGTATGTAGTGGTTTTCTAGCTTAATGTTACTAGGTGTCGCTGTATCGGTATCTTATCAAGGATTTTTTTTTCTACTGGATATCGATATTTTTGACACGCTTTTAATAGCTTCACCTGTATGTATGTAACCGACTCCTATACACTTATTTTGCCCACTTTACACGAATAGATTTAATTTAAACTTTGTACACATATCAAGAACCAGTGATAATACAATAATTTGATAAGTTTATCTCATTATCCTGATCAGGATCGTCAGGATCGAATAATTTTGTCACGTATCGCCTGCGTGAGAGCAAGTGGCTTATTACTGTTACTAAATTCTATTACTGTTTTGTAATAGAATTTAGTAACAGTAATAAGCATTATTATTAATTCAACTATTGTATTGTTTTTTAACAATCAGTTCAACTAAAAAGTGAAAAATAAATATAGTTTAATAAAACTAAAAATCACGCTTTTAAAGCAAATCAAACTAAAAAGAGAAAAATAATTCTGAATATGAGCCGAAAAAAATTATTATTTTTTGACGAAAAATACTAGTATTGTCGTGGACAAAGCTTGGGTTGCTCTTTATAAGAAAAATGTGGCACAAAGTGCCCCACGCTTTTTCCACAATAATAGTACTCAATTCTACTGTAGAGTCGGTAAGAGAATTTTTGAAATTCATCCCAAAAATATAGCGAAAATTTAATAAAATGTAGGTAAATAGCACATTAACTATATTTCATACATTATTCGACAAGTAATGAAACTCATTTAGAGAAATGTTTGGAATACAATTACATTATTATCGACATTTATTACTCATTTATAGTATGTATGTGTCGGACTTTGGAAAAATATTTTAAAATTTGCTTTTTAACTTTCAACATAAAATCTTTAAAATACAATTTAATAATTTTATTGATATTCAAGTTACCTCTTATCTATTTGATAGTCGATTGATTGACTACAATGGTCAATGGATATTTTTTTATATGCGCCAATCTTTTACAACCCGTTTTGACCCTATTATTATTTAAATCGAATTACTGATTCCACAAATTTTTAGACTGCCCATAAATTTTCTGATTTGTAATTGCAAATATTATGTACAACTTCGATGCCAAGTTTGAAGGAATATTTAAATGGAAATATGCTTATTTCAAATTGTTTATCCATATTGGACGTTTATCTGTATTGGAGTAGGGTTGTCGACTTCTAGAGCATAAAAAAAATCAAATAGCGTTTTATTTTTTAACCGTTTTCAAAAGAGGATAAGCTTCTATGTTCTTCTGGATATATATATATATATATATATATATATGTATATTATGTATGTTCAGCGATAATTTCGTCACTTTTGGACCGATTTCGTTTTTTTTTTGTTTAAAGGGGTATATTTTTAAGGCGGTCCTATAGTCACAAAGTCAGGATCTGAAACCCTCAAATATTGGGTGTATATATATGGAACTGACTCCAAGAACAACTAATTAATTGTTTTTGAAGTCTGTTTAAAAAAAATAGGTCTCTGACGACGGTTTTTATTATTTTTTTGTTTAAATGTATTATTTCTTTTACGTTTTTCTTTTAATAGATGTGTATATACAATACACATCTATTAATCGATGTGTATATACACTACACATCTATTAATGATCTGAATTATGATACATATTGCAATATTTAAAACTGAAAACATGGAGCTTGAATCCTCTCAATCTGGAATAAAAAGACCGCTGAAGGTTGGCAGTGGTGCGACTACTAGTCCTGTTTTTATTAAAATAAGGTTTTACTTATCATAATATTGATGTAAATTTTTTTGTGTTTGACAATTTGTCGTGTGCTCGGATGTTCTATCCGACAATTATTACAATTGTTACAACTTGGTAATTGAGAACACTGAATTAGTATTTTCGTTTGATATTTTTCATTTCACACGAAATTAAAGTAATCTCATGTGTCAATTTTCACATGGCTCGAGAATTGCCGACCTGATGTGATATTTTGATTTTAAATTTGCATTTGCAAACATACTGTTTTGTTTTTCGCTAAGGAACTAGATGCGAGAATCTAAGAGTCATATCTTAGTCGGTTTTTAGGGTTCCGAGCTGAAATGGCAAAAACGTAACCCTTATAGTTTCGTCATGTCTGTCCGTTCGTCCGTATGTCACAGGCGTTTTATTCAAAAACTGTTAGATGTATATTGAAATTTATAGTGTAGGTGTCTTGTATAAGCTGCTACTTAGTTTCGTGGTTTAATAACAAAAATAAATATTCTAGGCGGGGCACTCCATACATGTAACAGAAGCTGAAAAATTTTTTCAGCCCAAAAATGTGAAAAAAACTAACGAAGGCAACGCTTAATAAATGCTTTCAACGAAAATTATTTTGAATATGGTCGGATATACTGTTTTTGAGTTATTGCCGATGTAACTGTGCTTCTTAACAAAAGGTCCTAAGTGCCATGAAGATAGGCTCTTTCGCTGATGCATTTCAGTTTTCACTGGTTTAAGAATAATAGTCGACATATCTACTTGTTTTTCTAGTTATAGGCGACTGAAGTACTTATAATTATTATGTGCGGGAAACACGGAAAAGTCTAACAACTTATTTTTTCATTCTTATAAGTATAATGACAACAATGAACGGGAATGTCGAATGAAAAAGAACCAATTGCCTTTATTTCTAGGAGGTCAATCGTTAGAGTAAACTAGCTCTCATAGACAAAGGAAATCCGTAAGCGAGATAAATCAAGCGAGGAACGATCGGATATCAGCTCGGAGGAAATAGAATTGGAGAGGACACAAGCTATTTTATCATAATATAACTTTGGTCTAAAAACAGTGGGGGACGAGGTAAACACTCAATGCACACACGCAACGATTATTATAAACACCAATAAAGGTTATTGACGTGATAATGTCTTATAAATCGATGAACGCCGGCTGCACGCATGAAAAAGCATGACTCATGTCGCGTTCTGCTTGAGCCGAGCGTGCGAGCGAGAGCGCGAAACAAGCGATGGAGAGGCGTTCTAAGCGTTCGGCATGTGACGCATCTATCTCTCTTCCACTCTATCGGACGGTGGAGTGAAAGAGAGATACCAAATAATATATCTCTAATGATGATACAATTTATCATTACTAGATGATACAAAATAATGATAATTCAGTGATAATAATCCAATTTAATTCATGAAAGTATGCAATTTTTCATGTATGTTACTAGTTATCACGTGAAATTATCATCCGTAAACCGACTTTACACACAACCAATTTTTTTCGTTTTTATGTACTCGACAGGAACCAACGAAAGACGAGTAGCGAATAGGTTGGTGCGTGCGACGAAACTAAATACTTTTAGACATATAATATATTTTAGAGATTGACAACGACTATTGATAAGTAATGTATATCATAACTATATACAAAAACTAATAATTTTAAATAGACATCACATTGTTTGTTTATTGTTATTAACAATTGCTTATATATTGTTAAATACGTTCGTTATTGTCGTTGATGATAAATTTGAAATCATATTCTACTCAAAAATGCTTGTTTTTTATTGACACCTTTAGTGACAGGTTACCACCACATACATCCCTTAAGTAACATCGTATACCCTTGATGAATGGATTAATTATGAAACACGATGATAGGTCAGGATAGGAATTAGGAACTCATTGCAATAAATCTTAATTCTTAATTTCGCAATGTTTTTTGACGGCGATTGTAAGAATAAAGAAATATTTAAGCAACTATAAAAACCTGACTCCATAAAAAAGATGATATGAAACAAGTTAAGTAAATTAACTACAAAGTCAAAGATGCACAACTAATCGACATTTTTTTGAAGTGAAACTTCTTTATCGGCGTATGGGAGAAATTTTATAGCAATGTAACGTTTTTCTGTTACGCGCCATCTTTATTTCTGGGTAACATTTTTCCGTTACGCGCCATATTTATTCAATGTTATTAATGTCATCGTGGCATAAATATAATTGTTACTAAGGCCACCTGTCACATACACTTTCTGTCAACACCCTAGATGTATTTACAGTTTGTATATATTACATTTTCCTATTATCTAAGTTGAAACCTTTTCAACCGACATAGAAGTTTTTTTTTTAACTTTATTTTTATGTGGATTAAAGGCTTATTATTATTATTATTATATGAGCATGTGTATCAGGACCCCATTATGGATAGCCAGATGCACTCATAATAATTTCTAAATAAAACAACCTATAGGTATTATTCAGTGGCGATCATAGGGCAGTCATAGCTGCCACTGGCAGCTATGATTGATTTAGCTGTGCCACTGGCATAGCTAAATCCTTCATACGGTTCAACTATTGCTTGCTAAGATAAAATATTATAATTTTTTACATTTCGTTTTCTTTTGAGATGGCCTCAAGTGTTCACAGTATTATCTATAAATGTCCAAAAATTTTGATTTCAAAGTTTTTACGAATATTTCAAACTCATAAGCCTCCTGCATGCAGCAAGCTATTTCAGAAGTTTTTTTTTGTATAATGATTCGCAATTAATAAAGATAATTTGTTCGCAGAAACAGATATTCTGCGAACAAATTATCAAGAATATCCATAAAAAGGTAAAGTCAAATTCTTTTAAACTATGCAAGAATGATGTGAGCTTGGATCAATGTACCACCGTCCCATTTTTACGATTTAAAATATGAATACAATAACAAATAAAAAGGGCTAAAGGACAATGTTCTTTAGTTTTAGCTTGGACAGCGTTTTGCTCAGAAGGCATATGTTTCGCAACGTCATATGTTTGAGTTATTATTTTGGATAAGCATTCACATTCTTCGAGGACACACAAAAGTGATGAAGTCAGCGAAATAGTTGTGAGATCCAAATTGATATCCATGTATTTTATAAATTGGTCGACTGCTTTGCTTTGGAATCTACTAAATATCGCAATGTAAGTACAAGTTGTTCCCTTCGGCTAACATCCGATGTTTCATCATTAATAAACTCCCTAAAATCAGTATGATTTATTTATATTTTAATTTTGCTCTGTATCAGAGTCAATACTGCAAATTGAATCATTTTGAACTCTACTGAATAAAGCCGTAAAAGTCTGAGTTGAAGTTTGTAAATAACTTTCGAGAATACCATCATATTTCGATAAAAAATCTACCATTTCTAAATAATTTCCTATATTTAACGAAGGGATTGTTTTATCGTGTCCTTGAATAGGTAATTCTTGTTTACCCAACAGAAATATAACGTTTAATACGTTGAAAAATGTTACGATTTCTGTCTACTTTTGAATTGTGTTTGTGAATGTCCAATTTATATTTATTGCATAAACTTGTTTCGATGAAAGTTGTATGCAAAAGCATATAATTTTAAATATGACTATAAGTGTTTTTCTGGCTGGTCGTGTTTTTTAACCGCATTCGTTAAATTACCCAAATCAACATACCCGTAATAAATCCAAACGGATTTCGTACTTGCGACTGATAACGAAAACAAATTTGTACAAGAGAACTGATTTAATGCGTTTGCAGTACTGTCTAATTTTCGTCAAATATTTCGGTAAATATTTTCGTCACAAATGTCATAATTGCAATTAAACATTTCACTAATTGCACGACAGAATAATACAGCTAATATGAAAATAATGAAATTCTGGTTGCTATATGTTAACGATACCGTATAAAGGCTATCGTTAACATGCACCCTTAATGTTAAACACCTATGGCTATTAATTGTAAAACGCCACTTAAAAGCACAAGTGTTATAAAACGATTTAATTTTGGTAGTTATTGATTTGAGCCGCAGTCTAAAATTATGTTTGTGTGCTGATAGTTAGTTGGTTAGTTACTTGTATAAGAAACCGATTTTTTGCATGTGTGCACACGTAAAAATTACTGAATATATTCAGAAGCGTTTTGCTTAGTTTAGACAAACGCCCTCTGTGGGAAAGTTTAGGCATCTCTATAAGAGATGCCTAAGCATACCCATAGAAGGCGCTATTATTTATTAATATAATACATAACTGTAAGTTTCGATTTACATAAAATTGATTATTTTGTGCGATATTTTCATAATGTTTTGATTTTTTAATGGGTATCTATAATGGGTATATATAAATTTTTTATGGGTTAGGCGGTGCTTTCGACTCTTTATAAATGTACGCGTCTGATATTATTATACTGTAGTTATTAATGTGATATAATTTATTGGAATACAACAAAAGAATGCAGAACGCAATGTTCGTCTTTGGTCGCAGGGATGTTAGGTGCTCGGCATCTCGTCGCCCAACAAATCCTATGGATAAATTGCCCTATGACCTTGATTGGGGCCGTGATCATCAGTTTTTGCTTCATAATAGCACTTACAAGATCAATTTATATATCTCCTGAAAGGAAATACGATATTATTGTTAAACATAAGTAACATTTCTTGGATTTTGTTAAATTTTATTAAAATGCCTTGATAGTGCTTGTGTTATTTTCCCGCTTGGATAAGTTTCAGGATTTGTTATCACGCATGGTTTGGTTCACTAGTGTCTAATTGTAGCTTCACTAGTGTTTTTATACAATGTTGGATATCAGGTAACTATTGATTTTTCGTATTATTAATAACTTGGTGAAATGAAACGAAAAAATTAAAACTTATTATTTTTATTATTAAATTAAAAAAAAAATAGTAAAAATATATACATTGTACATTTATTTTCATCGAGATAAGTCCAACCGTTCTTAAGTTACAAAACAACATACAGACAAACAGTAGCCTATCATTTGCGTATTCATATGTAACGACTGGACACCAATTTTTACTAAGATCATTCAAACCATTTTTAAGTTATAAAAGAACATACAGACAGATGTAGACAGACATATAGAAAAACAAATAATAGTAGGTTTATTATTCGCGCAATATCATGTTTTGACTGTAAACGGATCAAGATCGTTCAAACTGTTCTTAGTTTGTAAAAAAAATACAGACAAACAGAGAAACAGATAAACACAGAGAAACCTATCATCTTTTTTTACTGCATACCAATCTTCATCACGATCGGGAAACCCGTTCTTAAGTTATAAAAGAACATACATACAAATATGCAGACAGCCTGATGGCCTGATAGCTATAAATTTAAAAAAATAATGGGATTGGGGTCATTTAGTTGCTAAACATACACCATTCACAAATTAAAAAAAAAAGTGGTCTGTAAAGTCGGTTTACAGACGATAATTTTACATAATGATGTTATAAGAAAACCTTGATAAAAAATTGCATTCTTTTACGAATTGAATTGAATTATTATCATTGAATTATCATTATTTTGTATAATACAAATGAGTTCATTGAAAATAACAATGTTTTCGATAAATTTATTTGCACTCGTTAATTCAAATATTTTTCTACTTAAATTATACTGCAAAGAGATGTGTCACAAGTAGAACGCTTAGGCCAATCATGCTTCTCTGTTGTTTCGCGCTCTTGCTCGCCCGCGCGGCTCAGGCGGAACGCGACAATGACTCATGCTTTTTCATGCGTACAGCCGGCGTTCATCGATTGAAAACGAATGTACAGAGTGTCGTTGTATATTTGTCATTATATAGATTTACTTTATTCGCCTTGTGGCATCTGTTTTTTTTCGTCGTTATGTATTGAAGTGCTTGTAATGAGGCGGACATAGATCAGAGAACTACTTTCGAAGAACGTTATGAATCGTTGTCATGAACATGGCACGTTTACATTTTTACGGTTTACGTTCATCTTATAAAATAATCATCAAGTTGTTCATATTCTTTTTCATTAGGAATTCTTTATAATAAAAAGAAGCAATTGACCACTATGGCATGAGGTTAGCTTTCTTTACCTGTGTCTTACAAAACTTTTGAAAACAAAATTAAACAAGTGTCGTAATTATTGTTGTTGTTTTGTTGTAATTATAGTAACTATTAAATATAACATTCATTAAATTCTTTTTCGATATTTGTACTTGCGGTGATCGTAAGTATATAATATGTATATAGTATATAATGATCGGGAAACCTTTTTGCGGCCTCTGTAATAGGGTCCATAGCGTTAGAAGCGTTTGACATAACGGAAATTGTCTGTCTGGCCGCCGAGACCGGCGCCAAATAGAAGCTGCGCCGGGTGAACTTCAGGTAATGAAAAAGAAAATTAAAACTTTAAAGCGGACCTCGGGAGTACAGAAGTTGTTCCCTTTTCTAATTACTTCAAAAAGATATAACGGTTATAGTTATAACGGGTACATTAGGAGTGAGCAGATTATCTGTCCGGTAAATACACAAGTGAATTGTATGGTTTAAGTGTACTAGGCGTCATCAGATGAACGGAAAACCGTTGGTCATCTGTATAGCTTAGCAAAGTGTTATTCTGTTATGTAAGTTTTAAAAGGCATTGCAGGGCTTTGAAATTATTAACAATAAACAACGATGTATATAAGTATAGTATTCATTCAACCTTTTAGAACATGTTAACGTTTAGAGCGATACCATCCCAAAGTAGAGAGTGAGTGTTCCATTTTAAAATTTTAATAAAATTCGCAATAGCTATTATTATATTTTATTCGAAAACTTAATAATGTTAACAAGTGATTCACATAATGACGCGATACAAATGACGCGAGGATGAAGCTCTGATGATGGAAAAAGGATAATTGAAAAAGAAAGGAGTCGGTAAAAAAATAGAGGAAATTTAAGATTATGCATACGAATAAATAATATAAGGAAAACTAAAATTGTAAATAATCGTATCTGTTACAGATACGGATATTCACTCGATAAAATAACAATTAAATACAGGTCGATCCGAGGATCCAGGCGGCGTCGCGTAATCAGATAAAACACTTGAACCGAGAGTTGCTCGGAGCGGGCCCGGTAGAGCTTTGACTCACTTTTCTGTGTAAATCCGACCTTTTGACGGTGCACATTGAATTGGCAGGTCTCATTAAAGTTTGACAGTTCATAATCTTGTCGGACATTCAGAACTCTCCGAACGTACAACCGTGACCGGGCGCGGGCCGAATTATGATTAAACGCGCAAGTTAAAGACGGAAATGTTGATCACAAAAATTTATATTATGGCATTTTGAAAGGTATTTTAAGAGTTGTTGAATTAAATACCTATCTATTAATATAAATATAGAATCATGCAAGTCTTTATATAGTTCCTTATGCTAAAAGTATAAATAAATAAAAAGCTTTTATTTTTGTTTGTATAATATCACAATAAATAGAAATCTGTTAGCTTATATGAATTCAATTATTTTATATACCAATATTCTTGTGGGAAAAACTGGTCAGGTGCGAGCTGGATTAGTGCACACTAGACTCGTATCTCGTAGTCTATGGGTTTTGTACTCGGGGAATAGAAAGAATATGCTATACGTATAATTAGCTAAAAGCATGACTCTGTGAGGACTCGCGAACGTAGTAATACATTAAACGTGTTAAAAAATATATTAAAGTAGATTTTTTTATTTATGTATTTTTATGGTAGGGTATAAAAATTGATAAATTAATTATTTAATAAATAACAAAACAGTAAAGGTAACTAATATGTCGCCTCCTTCGCCCCATTCTCCCCTCGATCACCTCACCCCCCCTCCATCATTCTCTTTCCTTCTATCAGATATCCTATTTCTACCGGCAACGCACTCGTGACTCCTCTGGGGTGGCGAATGTCCAAGGGTGGCGATGACAATCTACTCTCGCATACTCGACTGCACATGCTATAACACACAGGTTTAAAATTATAGAAAATTATATAAAAAAAAACAGTGCGTGTACTTATGTACGCATGTGAGAAGTTATACTTCTTTGGTGTAATTTAAAAAATATTTTTAACTGCATGAAAACAATTTATTGCAATAAGATAATAAAACTGTTGGAGTGGGATAGTCAATACGGTTGATAAAGTTTAAATTATAACCTGAAAAATGAAACAAATTAGTATTTATTTTTTTATACAAAGTCTAATATCAATTTTTACTTTTTATTTAAAATTATAACAGTTATTAAGTGAAAAATTGGAACATGTTGACGTTATTTTAGTCACTGTTGAACTTGCTAATAGCGCCTGTTTTGCAGTCGTATCAATATTCGGAGTAATGATATTGGTAGTATCGTCCATATTTTGATAAATGGCAACTCCTCCAGCTCGAATGTTCGAAACACCAGTTATTATTAGTGGTCTGAAGTTGCTCTCTAAACCGCTTGCGAGCATCTTCATACTGTAGTTTTCGTGTCACCCCGATAAAAATTCACTCACATCATTTTTTCATAAGGCGTCAAAAGAAGTATAGTTTCAGTAATAAAAAATGTTTCACTATAATAATTCTCGAAATCGAATATTTTAAACGCGTATACTTTGTGTGCCAAGAGACCTAATTAAAGGAGTACATTAGCTTAAAGGAGTAAATTAGTTTGTCAAAAGTTCAACAGATGGCCGTGATGCAATATTCTACTTTAAAAAATTACAAAAAAAATATTTCTTTATCTCGCTTAATATTTTACAGAAAACATTGTAGATAATTACATTTAGGATTTGAAAAATGTATTATTGTAATGAATTTCAGGCCTAGATCTTGTTTTCTTATAAAAAGTGTGCAAAAATGCAAACAATTGTTACCTGGTATTAAAACGAGCGAACACTAGAATAATAGTGAATTATAAATTTTATTGAAACTTATTAACTGAGTATTAATAAAAATAATGAATAATGACGTAGCACGTCAAAAAAGGAAAGCAGTTTAAAAATATTTTCTGCTAAAAGTAATTTCTGGGGGGAACCATAATGCTATGCTAAATATTAAAAGTTATATGGATAATGTATGTAATAAAATATGTAGGTTTCTTAATGTTCATCTAACACTTTTATTTTATGTACTAGTTATTTACACAATATAATGAGTATTTGGCGAAAACACAAATAAGAGAACATTTAAATAAAGCAACGGCATAATGCATGGTTTTTTTAACATGTTTTTTTTTATTGTTCCCTGGGTACAATTATTCAGCACACCAGTTTAATATTTTCTATATTTTGAATTTTTTATTAAATAATAATATTCAGGTGAAAAAACAAATCTCTCGGCGTTCGGGTGAACCGAGTAAAGAGGAATAATTACAAGCTAACACAAATAACCAGTAATTATTCTTCAATTACGATAGAGATCAAGTATGTAGGTCACTGAAGTATATTGTAAATCTGTATACTTCTCGTGAGCTCAATTCGTATATATGCTGCAAATAATCCTGTCAACAGGAAGATTTCCATATCTTTTTTATAAAGAAAATATCGTGATAAGTTTTGTCTTTTATTATATTCTTATTTTTCTTCTCTTGACCAGGATCATGAAAGTTCTGAGATTAGTTCTGCAGTGCTTTTATGGAACCCTTATTTTCTGCTGTGACTGTTAAGATTTTGCATTTTTTTGTTTGTTTTTTTTTCTTTTACTCCTTTTCTTTCTTTCGTTACTTTCTTATTTACTTTTTGGTCCAATTGTTATTTTGGTGGTAGATCTTATATCGCCACTTGTTGCCTTGGCTTCTACATTTGTTTTGGGCGAGGGTCTCAAGCCACATAGACAAGAATTGAACTTTCTCTCCTATGATGTATAATATTTTATACTAAAACTACGAATAAAATGAAAGATAAATTATTTAAATGAATTAGTAATTACGCAAATTTGCTTTCAATAATTTTCAAGAAAGAAACTAGCTCTCAAATGTAATTCCACATTTTTTTTAATCTAAAGCCATTGAATCCAGAGAAGGAGTAAGCGGCCAGTTTCTTTTTCGACTTAGAAATAAATAAATTTTTGATTCTATTTAGATGACGTATAAAAAATAAAATAGGATAATATTGGAATTAAAATAGCTAGAATTTTCTGTGTGTCCCATTCTTGAAATAATACAGAACTCGTTTCTGGACGAGTTTACGGACTTTATTTGTTTTTATTAAGAATATTTGGTCATTATTGCTTGTCCTTTGAAGTAAACAGCCTTTCTTATTTAATGGATGTCATATCATAAGATTACATGGACGTAGATATTGATTTCTCAACACATATCGCTTGGCCGATAGGTATTGCTGAGTTCTGTCGGGGCGCGGCGGTGGCGAGAACGGAACGTAGACAAAACAAAAGCGAAAAAGTCCATAGTCTGTTAGGTTTTGCCCATGAAGTTGGAAGACTGGGGTTTCAGGCAGGGTTGCTAATTTGTGTATGAGTTTGTAGTCACAGAATATTAATTGAATTCAAATGCCGTTCTGGTTATCGCGTCTGAAAGGTTTTAAGCTATTTTTCGAAATGGTGAACAGGTTTGACCAAAGATTACTGTACTGTGCCGTCACCCTATTATATTTTAGTATTATAAAAATTAATAAAATTGATTTGAAATTATTTATTTTTATCACTAATAAAAGCTAGTAAGAAATTTGAGGGTAGTTTTTTTCAAACCAAAATTATACAGAATTACAGTCATACAAGAAAAACAATCATGTAGGAAGTCGAAGTGGTTAAGTCCATTTATCCCCTAAATATTCAGAGATTGTACAACCAATGCCCTTTTTTTTCAGTGTTTGCTTAATAACGACTTTAAATTTGTTGATTGGTCAATTTTGTACGTTCTAAGTGGGTCTAGCATGAAGCTCTAGACAAGAGTTTGTCTATAGGACTGTTCTTTTCACCCATTCGGTTGCGCTAGAAGGATACCCGTATAGATAGATAATCTCTTCTCTAAGGCGTCATGCTATGCCGTCAAGAATCTTATATAACATACGCACACAGAGCGCACTAAATGTATTCGCCACTTTATGTAGTCGACTAACATATACACACAGTATATTTCTATTTTTAGTATTGAAATTATGTTTGTCACTATTTTTATTAAAAAATCATACCTTTTTCTTCGTGTAATAAAATTTCGTATATAAAATGCGATGCCACAGTTAAAAATACAATTTTTTTTTAAACTCCTAAGAGACACGAGATTCCAGCTTGTAAATCTCAATGAAATTTTATACGTATTACAAAACACGGATTACTTTATGAACGTTAAAAAAAACCATCTTCATTTTCATTAATGAACGTTTTTATTTTATTTATATACGTGTCCTTGCAGAAGTTTGGAGTTCAATAACTGGCGGCTTATAACCTTTGCGTGCGCCTAACGAGACCGGCGCCCGTCGAGGCGTTCCGCCGCCGGCCGCCGCGTGTCGCGTCGCGGCGTCCGGCGGGCGGCAAAAAGTTCCGCTCCTCGGCCGCTACGTACGGGGAGTTATCGCAGTTCGGCAGTTGGCGGACGCGCCTCGCGCCGCGTGCGCCCGTCTCCGTTGTTTCTTCAACTTTTAACGAGTTTGCCGGACACGGGAGGGCGCTGCCCGCCGCATCTGTTACAATGTTAACAACGTATTAGTGGTCTTATCTGATGACGTCACGCCCCCGCCTTACCCTAATGCGTGTAGTTTCCCCCGCTCAGCTAATAAACGAAGGGAATGTTCGATGTGCCTTTAGATATTAAGAAATCCGAATGTATGAAATTGGTTTAATAATATTGGCATTTTTGTACATTTGTAATTTTTTATTCAATCTGATTCGTTTATATATATAGTTATACATACATAGTTCATTTGAATTCCAATTTTCAGCTCTTCCTGATGTAGAAGTACATTTTCTATATCCAAAGACAGCAGAATAATAAGTACGTGTAATCTGACACTCATGACTTGATGCCTCAGTTACACTTGTCATCTCATAAGAGAACCCCATAAAATGGTTAGCATTGTATTGGGATCGTATTTTATAAAATGAAATTAAAGGTCTCAATTAATCATTAAAAGCAATAATGATATATTGTAAATAAAGTCGCAGATAAATACAATCCACATAATAATTAATAAATTTAATACTGAAGAGGAATAAAATAACTAATTTTGGATAGCGACAATGTCGAGTTTATAAACCGATTTAGTATTTTATACATCTTTTGGCAAGCTTTTAGGAAAGCATCTATCGCTGCTTAAGTTCTAAAACCAACTCACATTTGGCAATTTGACAACACATTAAAATGAATAACTATCCTTTTAAATATCAACTTTTTAAAGCGAAAGTTTTTCGAAAAATTGTAAGTTGGGTGACTTTATAAAATTAAATATAAATCATGAAAATTGAACGATTCGACCGTTTCGACAAGAAAATAACTTTAATGCTTATGTCATTGCTGGCCCAACGCTTGGGCCAAACGAGCCGCCATGTGATTGAACATCATTCGAAGATAAATATTCCACTCCGTTGCCTTACGCGATGTTAGAACTCAATCATAGGTAATATCCGTGGATTATTTTTTAATTCAGTACTGGTCTTATTAGGTAATGGTCGGCATTTATTTTTACCATAGTATTCTTATTTTTTAAATGATTTCAAAAAGGGAGAAGGTTTTATGTTCGTTTGTGTTACGGACAGCAGCGCTCTTAGCGATAATTTGTAAATACATGTATTATTTTGTTTTATAAAACGGACTAGGTTAAGCATACTTTTGTGTTTTTATTGTATTGTGTGTTTATTAAATAATTTGAGTAGTAGTGTTTTTATTACTCTGGTAGAGATTAGTTGTAAGGAATAATATTATGTTTTGTCTATTTTGCCTTTTTGTATATTTATTGTGTTTTTACAATATTTCTTTTGTGATAATATATATACTTATACTCTAATATAAATCTTGATAATTTTCGGATTTTTATTACATATGTCCGCAATGACCTTAAACAATCTAGTCATTTTCAATAAAACAAAAACATAAACATTACGTTGTTTGACGATGACAATTTCATTCGAACGTAGTGTTATGCAATCTGAGATGGTTCAGTATGAACTTAATTGTGATTAAATTTTATACTTAATTAAATCATAAGGGAGTGCGTAACATTTTTTATCCGACTACGGAAGGGTTGCGTTTTTGACAGGCTTATTCTATATGTTCATCTGTTCCTTCGTATCTCCTAAAGTACTTAAACGATATTAATAAATGACACGTCTCTGGATTCCAGATCTGGATTCTGCGTGTTAAAGGATATATAGCAATTGTAAAAAATCAACATGGCGGATTTTATAGATGAATTACACAACTAAATAATTTTTTTCTTGGATTAATCATATGATGTTTAGTATCAACATAGGGCTTGCGACCACGGCTATTACTCTAAATAAAGGGAAAAATAAAGATAAATAATTAGAAAAAAAAACCACTCGAGTTAGAGCAAAACAAGATAAAAATAACAGTAGGCTCACTTTGGGATTTTGGCACACAGACGGTGTTTTGGTACCCATAGGATTTTCAGACCTGTCACCAGTTAGATAAAGGATGTGACAATAAAAAGAACTCGTGAAACTTGAAACCAGAGGAGCGACAAATACACTGCGAGAGCGCGTCGGGGGCTACGCCGCCGACGACTGCGGTTTTTCCTTTTAACAAGCGGGGAAATTTATGCTGGCACATACCAACATTTACTTGTAACATGTTGAAGGCAAAGAAAAAATAGGTACAAAAGTGATACTACATAAAAGCAATGCTTTGTGGCGACTCGTGTAACTGGATTTTTATATAAAGTATATATGTATATTAAAAATATATTAGTCATCGTAATGGGGTAAAAAACAAATTTTTAAGCATTAATGCAAGAACAGTCATATATTTTTGGTATAAAGATTGACAAATTATGATTTTTTTTTATAAATTAACGCCCATTTTCAATAAAGGTAAGCAGAGACCACAGATCTATGCATGGTACGATCGTTGCATACCTCTGTCGATTCACTGACATCCAGCACCGATCGCTGTATGCAAGCTTGCTTGTTTAGGTTCCTCACAATTGTTTCTTTAACATGTCAATTTGATCCTTATAAGATTTTCTAGGGCAGCCCTCGCCAATACTTCCATAAGACAAATTCGCTCTATATTCGTCTTGTCAGTCTACTTTACGACTTTTCAGATTGCTCAAAGAGCGCAACATACTTTTTGCTACTCTAGTCACTTCATATTTTAAGCCACATCTTTTTCTAACATCGCCGTTATTATATCTATCTTCAAAGGTAATCCACATATGTAACGCAGTGAGCAGTTAGCGTTTCACCAGCCATTGTGTACCCTACAGCTTTTCCAGCACTTTTTGAGGAGCTGGTGCAGCAATCTTGCCACCATACCCTCACCACCCTGAGTATGTTTGGCGAAACTCTATTATGTGCAGTAGTTTTCTCAGCTTTCGTCGTCTTGTTACTTTCATTATTTCTTCTGCACTAACACTATTTTTCATATAGATTAAAAATTAGTTGCTAGAAATTCAACATATGGCCGTGAATAGTATAAAATTATAGATGGAAAAAAAATCCACAGTTGATAGTGGATACATAATTTTATTATAATACTTGAAAATAATATGACTTAATTATTTTATTACATATTTTTCATGAAAAAAAAAATAAATAAAAATAGTGTTGTATTTGAAATATAACACTGTGATAGATTGAGAATGCAGGCTTAAATAGATGTTTTTAAGGGTCATTTGATAAGCGAAGCGAATCCTCATATCAATAAACGATGTAATAAAGAAGAGTAATGAATTAATATCGGATAGTTTTATAGCAAGTCATCCATACGATCTGGTCAAGGTTTAAAGCTCACTCCAAAAATGTTTATTTTTTGAAAAGTAAAAATCAGAATTCGAGATATCTCTCTATCTATGGGTATATATATATATATATATATATATATCTCATAGCTTAGCTTTACACTTAGCTTTATACTCATAGCGGTGAGCGGCCATTCGGAAACGAAACATAAACGACTTCGCTGAACTAGCCGATACAAAGCCAAGTGTAACTATTAGCTGGTATCGGGAGACGGAAGTACACAGTTTTAAAAGCGGCCACTTTCTAGTACGCCAGCAAAAATAAACCGAAATCCAATATTTTATCCAAACACACGAGGATGATGGTATTCGAGCGTGCGGGGGCGCATTCCACTTAAAAGTGCCGTTAAAAGGGGACCGCCATTCGAGAGCGACGTATAAATAACGTAGGAGCGGCGTGCATCAGCGGCGTCCGGCCCCGCTGCCGGCCGGCGGGGCCGGCCCCCGCGCGCCTTTGCTTTTCCAAAAGGCCTTTCATTTTCAGATAAAAAAAAAAAAAAACACCGGTCGCGGTCGTGTTTAGGTGGTGATTAGAGCCTGTATTGATTTGATACGTTTCAAAATCGACCCCCTTGATTTCGAGAGGTATGTGTATAATGTACAGTACCCATATGTATGTACCAGTATGTAAAAATTAATTGAAATATAAAATAATCAATTTATTTGCCTACATGGTACTCGAAGTGTCTAGACGGCCTTAGAAAGTTTTGTATAAGCTTCATAAGCTTACCGATAAAACTTGACGAGATGTTAAAGGTTACATCGTTGTTTATCAGTTACAGTGAGATTACAAAGGTTACATATTACTACATTTATTTGAATTACGCTATAACTTAGCGGGTGTAGGTATACATTCAGCGTAGTATAGATATGAGTAAGGTTTATTCCATGGCAATAAACGAATTATGTAAACAATAGAAAACTCCTGACCCAAATGCTCGCGACAATACATCAAATATTGTGACATTATCCCCGCGCCGTTACGTCGCTGTCGTGACGTCGTGGTGCAGTCTTGTGATGTTAGGGAGCTATCTCGACGTCCGTGTGTAACATTTGACGTTGCCTACATTTTCATAATAGATTGTTTCGTATTGAAATGCGCTCGTAGTTGATCGCACCCGATGAGTTATTATGGGAGATTTGGTCGTTATTAAAATTAATTTAAAGCATGTTTGGCTTGTTTCATTGGAAAAGTAATTTTTTTTTACGTGTACAAAATTACCTGAAAACCATTACCTACTGGAAAGAATTTTAAAAATGAACGATAAAAGGAACAATTATAGGTATGAATGTATTAGTAGTGTTCACTTATTATTCTAATTAATGAAATTTTATTTCAGGAAAGACTGTTTAGATTCCTTATATTATTGTTTACAGTTAATTTCTTATTATATAGATTACAGTTTAGTAATTAGTAGAATGATACTACAGCAGTTTTTACTATTTTTTTCATATTTCATATTATTTCATTATTTCATATTAGAAATGTCAATACTCAATTAGAATAATTAATTTTGTCGATATATGAATCAGTCAGTGAGTACCCAAAATAGTGATCTTTGGACTATCACATTATGCAAGCTATTATTGCATCTAGATTAATGACATTTGGAATGCACATTCTATAATAATATTAAGTTACCTGAAAAGGATCAGCAATGTGATTCATATAGCCACAGAGATGGAGAGATTCAAATATAGATAGAATGGATTTTTGAAAACAATAAGTAATAAAAAAAGTACAACTCATATGTTTTTGGGTGAACTTGGCGTGGCGCTTCAGTGTGGATAAATTCAGGAGATATGCTCGATTCTTATGACATACAGATGTTTGCACGCTAATATTCGTCGACGATGGCCTCTTGTCGGCTGTGTTTTCTTACGGTTTATTATATATCGCAGCGTGTACGTGATAAGAAACGAGCCCTTCATGTGACATGTGATTATAAATTTCGTATCTCAATTTGAATAATAGCAACATATAGTTATCATTGAAACTTTTAATAAAACAACCGAAGTCAAAAAGGGATGTACCTTTAATTTGATGACTTGCACAATATTTAGTTTCGCGTAAATAATAAGATGATCCTAAGATTCGGCCCAAGGCAATAATAGTGGTCCGTCGGTGTTGTTGTAGTGAGCGGGCCGGCCGGGCGGGTGAGTGGCCGCCGTAAAAACGTGCTCGAATGGGGTGAAAACTGTCGACGTGGCCTGATCCCGCCTCGACCTTTTAGTGCTGTGACTCTATTCTGATATCGATGTTGCTGCGTTTAAAATAAAATCGTTTCATTGCATTTTAATGTCGTGTTAGTTGAAATCGGACGAATTATAGCAGCGATTACAGTAAGTAAATACAGAATAACGACGACCTTATCAGATTTTTAATACATGTTAGCGGAGGACGAGCAGTAGAGCTAAAAGTGTGTAACAAGGTTTTCAAAAAAGTCAAAAAAGTTATTCTCCACTATGTAAATAGTAAAGTTATAATAAATTATATTATTTTTTTTAAAATTCCGTCGATCGGCGTTACAATCTAAGTAAGACTGATCCTCAAATTCATCCAAGAGCTAACTTGTATTTAAACTTTTATATGTAAACCAAATTACAGTAAAAGGAAATTTTAAACGTGCCCTAGTGGGCACTACGTGCCCTGAGTGCCCTAGTAGAGTCCCAGTGAACTCTTCCTATATTTTCGGTGTAAGATATTAAAATTGAAATTGTCGTGTTAAAATAATTAAGTTTCGCTTTAGTCTATCAAATCGTTGATGAAGAAATTTAATAACGATTATGAAATACAAATGTTGAGATTCACTTTGAGTAAGGTTACGTGTCTACATATTAAAAAACCTTTTCGTAATGTCTAAACTTTTCTCATGTAAGAAAATTGATTGTTAAGGTAAACAACTACTAAACGGATAAATTGATGATTAATATTCTTTGGCCATGAATGAATCGGTTGCCAAATATCGATTGCTATTATTAAAAAAAGAAAAATAAAGAAATATTGTGTTATTGCATATCGGTAATATGGAGTTGGTAACAATTAAAAGTTTACTCATTTTTAATAGTCGAAGTGTATCGATACATCCTTAACTATCTCGGAGGGATAACGCGTCCTTATTAGCTCGTTTATTTTATTAGGAGACAATAATCGTAAATCAATTCTACAGCACATGCGTGACGTTCGCAATTACTGATCTTGCTAAGGAATGACAATACTTTTATCGATAGTGTAATTCATACCAAAATAGGAAACACCTACGAGATAAAACCGATGTCTGTATATCTATCCGTTTGTTGCGGCAAAAGAAGTTTTAGTAAAATTAGAATGACTACGGTTAGTGATAACTACGAAACGGGTTAAAGACTTGAGATAGTATTTAGTAAAAATGAAAGTAACTGGGTTGGAAGATTGTGATGAAAGAAACTGAAACGATAGAGAACAGGGCTTGACACTGAAATCGGAGAAATATGAAACATCTTAACAAATGAAATTTTTGCTGAAAATTATCTTTGAAGTGAACATTGAAAGCTGTTTATCTTTGAGATGGTATAAGATAGTCCCAGTCCGAAGGGTCATCAAACGCCCGGATAATTAAATAGAAAAAATGTGTGAATATTATCGTTTGACATCGTAAGCTGAAAATTTTCTTTACGCTTAGAAAGTTAGATGTAATAATTTGTAACAAAGTTTGTGTAACTATGAATAAGAGAAAATGTTATGAGACCGCGGTTTTATGAGACAAATATTAAGTTCTTTTTATTAAATCTCAAGCTTAGACGGAAATTTTAGATAATAATCTGTGGCAAGAATATTACACATTCCTTTTCATTATTAATAGTAGATATTATTATATCGTCGTTAACTATTTAAAATTTTTGCTTAATTACAGCTTTAGTTGATGCATAGAATAGATAAATAATGTTATTTATTTAAAATAGTGTTATTTAAATAAAATTGTTAGTTCGATGTAATTTAGATAATACGAAGTATTTATTTATGTTACACATGCACACAGGTACATACGCATGGATGAATGGATGCACGTATGCACGCACACAAGCACGCATGCGTGTGCGTGCGTGTATCCACACATACATACACACACAGACATATATACATGTGTATATAAAGTCTGTGAGATAACCATTCTTTTTAATTTTGTCATTCTTGGATAAGAATTATAGATATTAAAATATGTCTACCAGAAGCCTCACTACGGGCAAATAGTTTGCTATAATTATAGTTATTAAGCATCTCTTAGAAATAAGTTTAAGGAAATTGGAATCCTAACCCTGGCATCTCAATTTATTTATTATATGTAAAAAAAAAATATAAATGTTTAAAAGAAATAGTAGTCGACATAAACTCAATACCAGAAATAAAAATAAACTGATTTCACATGTTAGTCGACTAAGTAAAGTCACAACTTCATTTAGAGGGCTCTTGCGCATATTCAATAAGGTACCTGTAGATATACAAGATTTACCTCTATATAAATTTAAGAGTGTTATTAAACAATCACTCAGTAATAAAGGGTATTATACAATTTCTAAATATTTAGATGACAAATATCCATGGGCATAAGCGGCTCAACTTCTTACCGGGCTGTTTCGTCCTTAAAGGTTATTTCTTTTGGCTCTGTATGAGAAAATTAGAAAAGACCTACCCTTAAGTGTCTTGCTCGTTCTTCTTGAGTGAAAACTGCCTTCCGAACGAGCGGTAAAGTGAAAATTCGCAAAAAATTATGACGTACTTCAAGTGTCATTTTGTAACCTATGAAATAAAGATATTTTGAATTTGAATAAGTAATGTAAATATTTGATTGCGCCCCACGTTTTCGTTCAAACCTTACAAGTATTTTAAGCCATTAAAAATTTACAATAACTTCAGAAGAATCTGTAAGAGGCTAAAGAAATTTAAGTTATTTTACTTCTCATAAATTTTAGAGAATTGATTTAATACTTTTCACACAGTTATAAAAATGTGGTATGCATACATTTTCTTATTTGATTATTATTTTCTGCTTTTTAGTATTGTGTGTGAAATTATGCAACTGATTTAAGATAACATTGTATTGTATAAAAATGTTCTTTCTTGTATAAAAATTTCTTTCTTTCTTGTATAAAAATTCTTCTCCTCCTTCCACGTTTTCTTGTTTTGTAATCGAATTCTAGGTTCTATTCAAAATTTCAGCAATCTTATTTTTCTGCTTCATTTCCTTCCACATTTTTTGCGTTGTAATTCAATTCAAGGTTATAAAAAAAACTCTTACAAAACATATAAAAATCACTCTCCTACTTATCATTATTATTCTTCTACATTTTATTGTACTGTACAATTCTGAATTACGCTTAAAGTTTCAAGTAACTAACTAATAAGGAAGTTAATTAAAAGTCGATTGCAAAATTCTATCTGAACAGACAAAAAAAAAAAATAAATAAACAAACAAGAAAGCGAGTTAATAAAACGTGATAAAACGAATGAAAATAAAAATTAATTAGGAAATAAAGATATAAAGCTTAACGATTATTAAGCGTGTGAAAATGTATAAGCTTACATCTGATTTGTGTACAAGTGCCTAGCGTCATGAATTTTCAAGTTGTAATTCAATAAACCGTCTTGGGCTAAAAGGGCTTACGCAGGGCGGGTCTGGCGCGATTGCTCCATCTATCGCGGCCCGCGCTGCCCGGAACGTGAATAAAAAACCCGTAAACTGTGAATTGGGGTCCTGTGATTAGTGCTCAGCCCCTAGACCACGTCGGCATTGTCGGTGACGCACGCCGTTCTGATTGGTTCGATGATGATTCCACTGAATGTTGGCTGACATGATGAAAATATTAAAATTTTATCGGATCGGAAAGCTTATAACTGTCTGAAATGAGACGCTAATCGATCATTAGTTTGCAATAGTATTTATGTTTGATATTTGTTTGTTATAGTAGAAAGGTAAAACAATAAATGCTATTTAATGGACTGAGTAGTCTTACATATACCATACTTATTTTTACTTTTAGGTGAGTAGTTCTTGTATACGTATAAATTTATACATATACAATATTTCGAAGAAAAATTGTAAATCGTATGAGTGTTGTTTCAAGGTTATTTGTATAAATGTCTTCCTTTTAAATACTTTTTAGGTAGTTGTATTGTTGCAATGACAGTAGATTTAGCGCAGAGGAACAAGTAGGCTTAACCTAATGTCTTTTAACAACAGACGACATTATGTGACATAAATTAGACACAATAGCTGGCGGCAGGTAAATTTTTTATATAATATAATGAATGTATCTTATGTATCTAAATATTTATTCTTGGAAATTAACGTAAGCAACTTTTCTTCTGGGACTTTATCATGTTTCCGATGTAAACTCGGAGACGCCGAATAAAACTGGGCTGTCCACGTACTCCCATACTAGCTAACTGCCACAATAACTTTTTGAGACTAAATCAAGGATGCATCATGTTCTCTAGTATTTTTTAACTGGAAATATGTATCAGGAGAGAAAAATTGTACGTATACCATACGCAAACTACGTATACCATAAGTGTAAATTACGTAAAGCACCATCACAAATATTTATAGTAATAATCAGTTGCTTTTAAGACTGCCAGAACTGGGGTACAACGACAGCGATCAGAGCATGGCAAAGTACGCTTAGCTCAATGTAATAGAAAAATCCTCATTAAACACTGTTTGTACGTTGTATTGGGCGTATAGTGTATTCATAGGCAAATTCACATCGTTGTGACGTCCATTATAAAACAGTTACGCCGTCTCCGCCGATGAAGGCTAGACCGCGCGGCTTAAGCGGTCTGCTACTCGCGCGGTGCACGACCACAAAATGCATCTTACCGCCCGCTGCACTGCATCGCAGCTGTTAGTGCGAAAATCCGTCGCATCCGTTTTGAAATGTCATATTCAAATTCATTAAATTCTGAATCTTTTACAGTACATGAACTGTTTTAAATATAAGTCGTTTTAAAATATTATGATTTAGTGAAACACAAAAAAAGTTGTAACTTCGATTATGTCAAATTGTCAAAGTGTCAAATTGGGAGATATTAGAATAATATCGCGTCAGGGCTAATCACGCTACTGTTCGAGGTATAATCTTTCACAATCATTTACTTCAGATTTGAGGGCTTACTACTATTACTAGGCCAGTATGGAGAGCTTAACTCTCCATGCTGGCCTAGTAGGGATTACGTGTTGCTATTGACGGTTGTCACCAACGCGTTGATAGTGTACGGAGCGACTGGACGATGCCTTTAAATACTTATTTGTAAACAAAAGTAATAGAAACCGTCATTACCAAAAAAGTTGTAAACATGTAAATATTACATATTATATATTACAATAAATATAGACTTCAATTATTAACAGTCCTTCATTTTCTAGTTCGCAATGATAAAAATTGCAATTACAAATTACAAAGCATTAGAGCGCAGACAATCCGACACACATGTGTGCCTGTGTCCTGTGTCTCGTCGAAGAACACGTCTAAATATAGCATTATTCTCTACAACAACTTACGGAGATGAGTTACCCTCGTTCGGCGCCGCGTCTAACTTCACAGCGGATCTCTTTGACTCACCAATAATATCAGTAACAAGTGCGGAACCGTCGCTGCAATGTGCTTTGATGATTTGCTTATTGCCAAAGTAACATATGCATACGAATATTGTACACTCGCTTAATTTATAGAACCTGTTTATTTGGACTGATAGAACGTACATCAGCCTGATAGTAATAGATTTTATAGATATTGCTATGGGCGAATCTGATTGGAAATGATCGTGAATGAGGTTTGATAGTACTCGAAAGTTGCCGGTAACATATTGTCGTGGTAACATAATAATACTTTACAATTGTCCGTCCGTGCGTCGCACTCTTACAAGTCGGCCACTATTTCATCGATTCTGATGAGAATGTACATGCAATTGTGTTATGTCTTATGAAATTACTTTAAAAAAATGCGCTCCATTTTATGGGGAGAGAAAAGGTATATAAAAAATATTTAAGTGAGTGTTTCTTTAAAAAAAATATTTTGTGGCTTATTAGCTTTCATAGTCGTTAGTCACCTCAAGTTCTTTCGCTAACTTTTGAATCAATTGTTTTAAGAATGCGAATAAATTCACAGGAATAAAGTACTATCAATAAATTTAAAGAATACGATATTGAAGAAAATCTTTAAACATGTTTTTTAGATTATCACAATTTTCTATTGCTGATAAAAACATGCATTGTTATTTGTTTGTGGATGTATTTTAAATTAAATTTTTAACATTTATAAAGAGTAATACGATATTTGTTGATTTAAACTTAATAGATTTTACGTCATTTATTCATCAGTATTATTAGATTCGGCTTTTGCTTTGGCCGGTTTTTTAGGGTTTTGAGTCAAAATGGCAAAAACGGAATCCTTATAGTTTCGTTCGTCCGTCCCTATGTCACAGAATTTTTTTTTTTAAACTAAAAGACGTATGATGAAATTTATAGTGTAGGTGTCTTTTATGAGCCGCTACGTAGTTTTGTGGTTATAACAAAAATAAAAATTTCTAGGGAGGGACACTATACATGTAAACAGGAGCTGAAAATTTTTTTTTAGCAAACATCAATGAGTGGCACATATTTTGACAGTTATTTTAAAAACACTTTAAGGTTTATAAGTAATTTTTCTGATTGCTTGAATAATTTCGGAAATAATCGCTCTGAAAGTTGCAGAAATTGTGTCCCTTCCTCTATTTTATAAATCCTTAGTCCAAAAAATATGAAAAAAGATAGCGAAGATAAACCTTAATAAACACTTTCGCTTAAAATTATTTTGAATAAAATCGAATGTACTATCTTTGAGTTATTGCTGAAAAATTACTCTTCTTAACTAAAGGACCTAAGTGCCATGAAGATACGCTCTTTTGATGATACACTTTAGTTTACACTATTTTAGTAGTAATAGTCAGCATATCTAATTGTTTTTCTAGTTATAGGCGATTAAAGTGCTTCTGTGCAGGAAACATGGAAAAAGTATAACAACGTATTCTTTTCATCTGTAGTGTATTTATTTGTAATAACAGCTTCGGAACCCTATATTGAGTATGGTTCGACATGCTCTTAGCCAGTTTTTTATTTACGTTATTTATTAGTACCAGTTGAAATTTGCATGAAATTCATAAGAGTACATTATATTTCATATAAAAAAGGAATTACAATTTTATTGCGTCTGTAATGGACTTACAGTGGGAATACTTTGATGTGAGGCGAGGGGAAACTAAAGTACATTCTTTTGATGAAAATAGAAATGAGAACGCGGCTAAGCTCATAAGGGGGATTATGTGTTTGACCTGTGCGTATTGTATGTGTCCGTTCCTATGTTAAGACATCGTCGCGTAAAAATGATAGTATTACAACGATATTTTGTTACAGATATAACGAGTTTTCGCCATTTTGTCTATGAAAATCTCTAGAGTTTCAGTTTCGATTATGTCCGCGAGACAAAACTTATTGTAACAAGCGTGCGAGAGCCGCGAGTCCAGCTCCCCGGGGCGAGGGCGGCCGCGGGCTGTAGCGACCGGCAATCGGTGTTTTGAGAAGATGAATGTTTTTTTTTATAAGCTCGTAAATTTTGAGGATAAATTGGGGACAAATAAATAATATATCGTAACACTGCCTTCGATTGAAAAATATATCTATTTCAATAAGTTAATATTTAGAAGTAGCAAGATATTTTATGTGTATACGCAACTTAAGTATTATATTTATGTCCACACAGTAAAATTTCTGTTCTGTGTGAAGGATAAATTTTTGCAAAATTGAAAAACTTATTACGAAAATAACGATTATTTAGCGCAAATCAAATTTCGCTGAATTATGTTAAACTCAAGAACACCAGGTACAGTCTTGATCAAAAGGCGATTCAAGAAAAGTTGAAATTAACATTTTTTCCGCAATTGCAATATAGTTCTATATTCATCCAATAGGTATAAAAAATCATTCGTCTTCAATTAACAGCAGTGATCTGTTTTAGAGAAATATTAATCTCTACTACTCCTCGTACTAAAATACTCACTCGAAGTTCCACGAATAACTACTGGTCAATATATTTGTGGCACGTTTAAAATATGAAATTTTCTTTACGTGTGATCTAATCCTAAGAACTTTTTTTAACAAGATATTATTTAATTTTATTTCATTTTAATCTTTAGAATTCAGGTTTTCACTTCAACTAATCTATTCATCCTAATAGATTTATTCATTATAATTTTCATTTGCAATAGTTTTTCTAAAATAGTAGAAGACGGAAAATTGCTTTAGTGCTGATGTGTATACCGATTATGGTTATGTCTTGTTCTCATATACAGCGCTAATACAGTTTGATATAACAAGCTTTATAGTCGAGATAGGTACAAGGAAATGGCTCAGATCGAACTGGCAGGATGAGTGACCTAAATATTTTTGTGTATGTATTTTATAATTTGGTAGACATACTCTCAATACACAGTAAAAACAATTTTTTGTTAAGTTAATATATTTTTTGTGCTTATCAGAAAAATTGTAAAGTTCTTTCTCAATCGCCTCATAACATGAAGGCCGAATTCTAAGTTAATGTCTACAATTCTTCTAGAATTTATAGTATAGTTTCTCTAATTCTTAAGTTAATATCGTCACCGGAGGTATACGTATAGACGACAAAAGTGTAGCCCTAACGTAATGGTGGAGCTGAAAGAGGTATGGATTCTAGATTTTCCATCTCAGCTCCTTAAATACAGTATTTTAAGCGGTGATTCTTGGGTGCATCGTGCGATTCAGACGTTTAAAAAAGGAAATGACTGGCTGGTATGTGACCATACGAACATATCACCCTCTTTAGCTCATATGTCGAGTGCGAATGTTTGTATGGGGATTTCGTGACTGCCAATGCCAGTTTATTTATATATTTTAAGATGGATTCTATATATAAGAGATGTAACGAATACAAGGCGGTACTGGAATCACAATTGAGAGTGGGACTGCGATTGAAATTGACAGCTAATGAACATCATAATCGAAATGGAAATCAAGAGCAGGATCGGAATCAAAAACGAGAACAGGATAGGAGTCTAAATTGAGAGCTGAATTAGTATTGGAATCGAATGCGGGATTCGAATCGGAACTGGGATCAGGGCACATTCAAATTGCGAACAAAAAATCGAAAACGGAAGCGACAATTGAATCAATATAGAAATTGAGATCAGCATCGATATTAGTATCATTATTGATAGAGGTCATTAATGATACATATATATCGAATTCCTTTTTTTTATATCGAACGATGTAGACATATTACGTGATAAAAAAAAGGGATTCGTTCTACGCCCATTTGAGCAAAACCACGGACGCAATCTGTATATGAATTCGCTACCTACAATAAGTCGATTTCTATATTGGTACATTTCTTTGATTGAATACAAATGAAATCAATATGAGCGACAATAGTGTAGTGCTAATTATATAAAAATCGTTATGTTATTATAAGTATACATGGCTAAAACTATTAAAATATAACTTCCAATTCAAATCAAAAGCATCATCTGCCTCACATAAGGCGAGATAAATAATGTTTATACGTACGCTGAGCGAGTATGACTTATCCCTCCATACATTTATTATTTTTTAACTTTCACATTCTTACAATTATCATGTCCTTATTCACACATTCAAATACTTTTTCGATGATTTTCATTATTGCATATCAAAATCCATCACCTTCTTTGTATGAACACTGTCATTATTCTTCTTGCACCATAATCGATTATAAAAATCGTCTGCCATACTCAATTTACAATCCGAACATCCATCTCGACATTAGAATCGCGATTGAGTGGAGGTGAGTCGCATCGGGAAATGTTGCAGCAATCCGAGTCTTACAGGGGAAGTGCTCTTATAGAAAATTATGTCCGCTGCGATCGAGTAAACATATCTAAAGTCGGAAACACAGACGTAGCCTTTTTGTCAGTTGCATGAGGCACACAAATACCAGCGAAGTAGCGGATCATAATATAATTATATCAATAATAAGGCCTCGTACGCATTAGCGGTCTACCGCCAGGTGACACGCGAGCCGCGCGGCGCGTTATAGTGAATTGAAAAGGTAACCGTTGCGTTATGTGCTGCAATATGACCCGCTGAATGCGGCAAAGCAAGCGATTAATTTGATCTCGACGGTCTTTCATTGTGGACGTAGAAGAAGTTGCATCTGTTAAATATTTGCTTTGAAGCGTCCCAAAATACAAAAGGAAATATTGGTTCGGTTCATCGTCCTTCGGTAACGTAAATATGGGTATTTACTGGAAAATTGATCACACGGCATGCCGCGCGAGGTGCCGCGAAATGGTTAACCGCTGTTTTACGTAGGTGACCTTAAGGTATATAAACATTTTTTTTTTATTTAAAATTTATATTCGTTAGATTACTAGCTTTCCGCGCGCAGTGTCGCTTGCGAAGACATAGTCTTCTACCTTCATCTTTTATATTGAACAACTATGGTGTGAATCTCTCGTTGCCGCTTTCAACTCACGTCCCGGTATCGTTTCTGGTCTTGATCCCGGTCACGCTCTTGAGTCTAATCCCGATACCACACTAAGGTTTGACCTCGGTCCCTTTCTCTATTTCGGTCCCGGTACCTCCACCCTTACCAACTCCCCCTCCACCCTCATTGTAAAACCATTTATATAAGTAATACCAATGTCTATTAAAAAATGTGAGATTTTCAATTTATATGATATATATGTATATATAAATAAATTGAAAAATTCACATTTATTATATATATATATATATATATATATATATATATATATATATATATATATATATATCTATACTATACATATACATCTATACTACTGCATAAATCTACAGCGTCTTACTGTTCCTCATTTTTGTTTTGTTAAGATTTCTTGTTAGATGTTCATTTCATGACTAAAGACTCCAATTCTACTATTTTAGAAATTCTTGTCTGTCTGTCCTTTTATAACTCAGGAACGGCTAGATTGATCTCAATTAAAATAGGTACACAGTAATAACATGTGATTGCGCACATGATAAGCTACTCTGTCTGCGTATCTGTTTGTTTTTTTATAACTCATAAACGGTTTGACCAAACGTCATGAAAATCGGTACAGAGTTAGAATATGTGATTGCGCAAATGATATATGTATCACTTGTGACATCAAATCCCATATCAAATGATCTATCACTAGTAGTTCAGGACTTACTATCTGACTGTCTGTTAGTTTCTCTGTCTAAATATTTTTTATGGCTTAAAAAATATTTTACCGATCACAATGAAAAATTGTATGCAGTAATAATACATGATTGTCTAAATGAAAGACTACTGTCTATCTGTCTCTTTCTCTGTCTGTATATTCATATATGACTTAAAAAAAGGTTTCACCACTCTTAATGAAAAGCAGTACAGTCGGTAAGTCATTTGCGCAAACACGTGACTGCGCAAATGATAAACTACTATTTGTCGGTCTGCTTGTATGTCCTTTTATGACTAAAAAATTCTTGAACCGAACTTAATGAAAATTAGTACATAGTCGCAACATGTGATTGGGTAAATGTTGGGCTATATGTAATTATGATATATCGTATAAGTATAATAAAAAAAGTATTTTTTGTATTTCGTCGGAGGCCTTATTTATTTGTTTTTATACAGTTGTGTGTCTGTGTGTACGTGCGCCCGTGCGTGTGTGGGTGTATGTCTCTCTCTCTCTCTCTCTCTGTTTGTGTGTTGTGTGTAATTGTGTCTATGTAATACAAGTGGTTATAAATTTGCGTGTGTGAATGCGTGATCATGTGCGTATGAGTGTGCTTATGCGTGTCGTGTTTGTAAGTCATAACTTTATTGTGATTTTCCATATTATATAAACTTGTGTTTTAATCAGTTGACATTTATTCTCAAACAAAGAAGTATTTGGTTGTCCTTTGTCATGAATCTATAATTCTAATTATTGAGAAATTTTAACTTTTTTAATTCTCATAAGGGTGCCTTTTAAGTAAGAAATTATAATAAGAGTAATTGAAATGAGAGAAAAACTAGATATTTGCTTGAGTTATTGGTGTACGTTGCCTAAACAGCTTAAAATAAGGAAATAAAATATTAACCTTAAATAAGTATATAAATCATATCCACGACACCATATACTTATATTTAATATTTCAGCCATAGAGACGATTTTTATGTTAAAAGCGAAAGAAATTCACGAAATGAAGTTTGGATATGGTTTTCAAGTACACTACATAAATTCTTATAAAACACATAATTTAATCCACGGCCGAATCGAACAATGAGCTTTTAGTTTAAGTCAAGTTAAAAGTACTTACGTACCACACGCTCCGTGTCTCGGAGTACAGCTTAAGCCGTCGGTCGCGGACGTCGTCATCGCATTGGCGAGACAATCTTTAACAGCTTCTAATCCGCGCCGGGCCAGCGTCGAAGGCGTAAGGTTCAAGCCCCCCGCTATCGAAACAAAAAGATCGTGCGAGGGCATGGCTTTACAGTGAGGTAAATAAAAGATGACACATGGAAATTTTATGGATAAATAGTTCGCTTTTTGCGATATATCCGTTGACGGAGAAGTTTACTAAATAATATACAATGAAAACAATAAGTTTGTAATTGAAGAAAGGCTTCTCACCGAATCATGCACCGCCAGATTTCCGAAATTATTGGCCCGATCGAAATTGAATTACATCACATGATAGTATGTATAATGTAAGGACTAAATAAGCGAGAATTTTTGGGAATTCCCTTTTTATCAGAGTAAAGGGGGTCGACTTTTATATGAAATTATTTATGGAACGAGGTACAGTTTTATTTATTGGGTGTAAATATTGCATTAAAAATGGCGAGACGCGTCTTATGAAATTAGGTGAAGGGAGGGAGTAGGGTAGTATAATGTATAAAAATGAATGTGTATTGTGTTTTGTGCTTAAACAGCCCGTCTCCATATTCATGCAGTTGAATCAAATTACTGAACCGATTTTAAAAAATTCTTCTTGTGTAAGAAGCCCCTTAATTAAACTATACTATTTCACACTGGCCTCATTTGCATATTTTGCTATTACAGATTCTAAAAATTCTTTAACTAAGAGAAAGCAACACAATCTTTGAATAATATAGCTTAAATTTTATTTTAAATTTTATTCAAATCGGATCTGAAATTCCATTCCATTCCAGAAATTAAATTCCATTTAGAATTCAAATTCCAAACGGGACGAAAAGCTGAATCGAAAGTCGAGACCAGAAAAGATCGAAATCGAGAACGCGACGAAGGTCGGAATAAAGCGTGGGAATAAACTCAGAATCAAGAGTATATGACCGGAATTAGAATAAGGAGCAATATCGAAATCAGAATTCAGCGTGGAGCAAGAATCATAATCTAGATCGAGACCGGGTTCGCAATCAAAAAGCGGGACTGCGACAGGAGTCGAAAATGAGACAAATTGGCATCGAGAGCAGGACCGGGATTGGAACTTAGAACGGGATAGCGATCGGAATTATGACTAAGTTCATAATAGGTCGATATATAAGATGAAGGAATTCATTCTATGGCCAAGTGAACGGAACCGCGGGCGAAAGCTAGTACATGTATATAGATGAAATTGACATGTCACGTGCTAGGGTACTATGTAATATAATAGTTGCTTCAAAATTTGAACAAAAATGGTTGAAAGTATTGAAGCAACTTTATATTTTTTCAGAGTAAGATTAAATGCAATTAAAATGAAAATAAGCGCAAGAATATTTTTTTTTTGAATATTAAAATAATTTATAATTGACACGGGGTGAAAATTATTAATAAATTTGAGTTCAGCAAAATAACTATTCACGATTTTACAAACAATATTGATAATCTAAATTTATAGCCCGTTTTAGAAAATGATGAAGAATAATCAGTATTGAAAAGAACAAGTTTAGGATTGTTAACAGGTAATCTGATTGTGTACGATTAAATAGCTGTATTGGTCAGTTTTACCCTTTCACGCTTGAAATCCAATTAATAACAATGATTTGTTTAGCGCCGTGTTTTGATTTCTCGTTTATATGAAAACATGGGTCAGATTGTTGGATTATTACATTCCTTTACTATATTGAATCTAGAAATAATGAAATTCGTATTGAACCGTACGAGCATGGTCTATGGAAAGGTGAAAAAGTCGTGCTGGGGCGCGCGCGCCGCGCCGCGGGACGCCGGCGTCAATTGCTGAATCCCTTCCGCTTCCGTTCGCGCGCCCGAGCGCCGACTTCCGGTTTAGATTCATAACTCTGACGCTTAGATCACCGTGGGAGTGCTGGAAATATGGCTTGACAGAGATTTTATTTTCTTCTCTTTATAATTTATGAGTCATATAAAGAAATAAATATTATTTGATATAAAACATAATAACAATATTTTATGAAATAACATGAACATATATCTTTGACTGTTTGGTTAATCATTATGTTCGTAGTCGGGCCTGGATCACACAAAATGAAAAGAAATATTATTGTCTAAATAAAATGTATGCCTTTATCTATAATTTCAGGAATTCCTACACTCACTATGTCATTGCTTTTCTGTATAACTTCTCTATTGAGGCGTATTCTTATACTTTAAAGGATAAGGTATCGAATACGTTTGCTTTGTATATTAATGCACTTGAAGTGCATTTCTTAAAGGATGAAAGGAGAATGCGGCACAATGGCTCAGCGGTTGTTTAAGTAGGAATTAATAAAATTTTGGCACCAGGAAAGTAAAAAAAGAAGTTTTTTAGAAAAAGATCTTCTTATGCATACGAAAGTAGTCACGATGTCACAAAACGTAGTAAAGAATTAGAAAAGGATTTGTCTTAAGGGAAAAATTCCTTCAGCAAAACTTTTCTTATATAGGTGTATTAAACCAACCGTCGACGGCAATACGCAACTAATTAAGTTATAGGGAGTGTTCTCAGTCCTATACCACGTCGACACGTTGACGTTCAAGCATTGACATCTGAATCAAAATGATGCATTATGTTATATAATGTCTTATTTTATAATATATAAATATATATATAGAGGGGCGTTCAGAATGAAATACAAACTCTTTGGAAACAAAAAGTAAATATTGGCCAGTAAAGCGGTAATGTTGATTAGATTTTAAATAAGGAAATAATTTTAATATCTTTTGTTCCTTAAAAATGGAAATCCTGTCGTATAGTGTTATTGAAAATGGAAAAAAAATAATTTCACATGATTATTAAGTCTCTGTACTTGACAAATTTCACTACAGGAGTTAATCAAGACTTACATACATTAGGAGTAAATACTTTACTGTATTCTGCAGTTGCCCCGTTGCCGAATTTAAACGTGGCAGAACATCTGTCAAAGATGATCTTCGCTCAGGTCACGTTACATGCTACGGTGGGTTTCATGCTACATGTTAATGCATGTTACAGACAAGCATCTAGCCATTTAAGTAGTTGATGACGGTCAAATCTCCATCCAGGAATCTAGTTGGTTGGGCACTGTTACTATAAAATTTCATCTCCAGTTCGACTATATCTCGCAGAAAATCATGTTGTTGCGGACACCCTCAGTCAATCCATTTGTACTGATGATATCCGTAACTCATGTGGAATATGCTCTATAATTGAGGATCTCCCAAGAAGATGCCTACCGAGCTGAAAAAGGCTCAAGTAAAAGATCCTGAGTTGAATAAAACAATTTAAGATATGGTAGGGGAGGAAAAAATAACACAAACCAGATCGGCCGACAAAGGCTATCATATAAGTCAAGGAGTTCTGTATAAATATAATTCCAATGGAGACAGCAAAGATCCGCAATTCATTGTTCAATACTATACCATTATCATAGGGTGAATAAACATACTATTTCTTTATATTTCGTCGTATGATATCTGATTATATTAAAAGTTGTGCGAAATATCAAAAATAGAAACCACCTAACGAGAAACCAGCGCTTAACTGCCAACACCAATTCAAAATTAACGTGGCAAAGGTGCTGGCCGTATATTTGTTTGGCCCACTGTTGGAAACGGACTGCAGGAATTTCTCGTCGAGGAAACCACCAGCTTTGGATTGAATTATACGCACTTAGAGAAGTCACTGCATAAAATAATGCTCATACGCTGCTAGAGAAATAATTTCTTTGTTACGAGCTATTATTGAGAGTAATCTCTGATAGCGGAGTCCGGTTCGTATTAGCGATGATACAGCAATGTATAAACATGCACGACATCAAGCAGAACCATCTCTAGCAAATCCGGATGAACGTAAGATTCGTGACATAAAAGTTATGCTTACTCAGTATATAGATTATAGACCATGATCATCGAACCTGGAGTCGTTATCTGCTGGTGATTCGCTTTGCTCTGAATAAGCTGTTCATGCATCTACCTGCAGAACTCACGTTTGGACGCAAAATGAGAGATTCCATGGACGTCCAAGATGTTATAAAGGTTATCCTTGACCAAAACAACTTCGTGCCGCGGAGTTATTTACGGAAATTTGCCCTGCTATCGCACAAGCCAAAGACCAACTCGAAACGAGGCAAGATCTGGTGAAAAACTAAGCCATCGACGTTGAAACGAGTCTCCAACACATCAGTTTGGTAGTTTAGTCATTCCATTAAATCGCCATGCGTTTAATGCCGCTAAAGGTCTTAGTGTCAAATTTACACCGCAACGAGATGGCCCATTCATGGTTAGAAGTAAGATATCGCTCACCACACCTATCTACTAGAAAATACCATAGACGACATAGAAAATAGGTAAATGCCACCTCAGGGACATCGTTTAGTTTATTTCCCGCGAATAGTTGCGCATATATAATGATAGTTTTGTCGCGAGTCGTCTAACCAGGGTTGTGGAGGAAGTATGCAGCGATTCACTTTTTGTTCAAAATTTAAAACACGCGTTCTACCAAACACAGGGTAGTGGGGTAACGCGTGTCGCACAAAGTATATGTGCGAGTATCAAATGCGCTCATTACATCTAAAATAGTCGTTTTTTTATTTTATTTTCATCTGAGTAAACCTACAGTGTTTTCATTTTAACATGATATTTCTCTTCGCTCATGAAGTAGCGACTGACTAATTTTGGTTATATGTGTACTATAAATACCGTTAAAAACCTTACTTTAATTAAATTATTTACTTTTAAAAATCTTAGTGTTTTTTCTAAACAAATAAATATTAACGACTTCCAAAAGATTTGCTAAAAGAAGAAACCTTAAATCGGATCTTCTTCTTAGTATAATTATTGTTATAGTTGGATATGTCAATAATACATATCGATTGTTATTGGTTTGTGTTCAAAAAATGCAAAAAATGCACTGCCCTCTCCGCAAATTTATGCTAATGACTCTAGATACACACGACATACTCTTTTTCCGTGTTACCTTACTCTGTGCAAAATAATCAAAGTTGAGTCGTTCATCGATCGGTAAACTTGAAATTTGTTCAACAACTGCTAAACAAGTAGCAGTGCGCGGAGAAAATACGAGGTCGGGTATTATTCGAACTACTTAAAAGTTTAGCTGCAAATGAAGCGTTACAAAAATGAAAGCCCCCGGCGGCGCGGCCGGGGGCGCCGGTAGCGAGCTTTTCGTTTCTGAATATTTTATTATTGGTTAACAGGTTTCTTTAAAAACAGACCAACGCGGAAGATTAGTGTCCCGTTAACAAAGCTTACTTATAAAAAATAAACACGTAAAAGTAATAAGAGTTTAGATTACAAGATGTAAAAATTACAATGAGGGTATCCAAGTTGGGATCATTTTAAATTATATACTGGTGTTTATTTATTACGTAATAAAATATTTGTGTGATATGTTTACAATAAACAAAACAACTTAAGCTAATTTTTAATGCTTGCTATAATATATTTTTCGGACAGTAAATCATAAATAAAATGTTAAATGGAAATACATGTATAAAATAGTTACATTATTTCTATAACATAAATATATTCGTTCTTATTTATTTTCCATTTATTACATATTTTAATTAATAACAATTAATTGATTTTTTGTTATTTCATTAAAGTTTCTCAAAATACTTTTTTAGTAGAGTTTAATAAATGTTTCGGTTGTTACTATGAATTATCACCTTTCTTCTTATTAGGCTTATTATTAACAAAATAACATTGTTCACAAATATCTGATCTAGATATTCTACATTGACAAATAAACGATTGTATTATTCTTAGTATTCCAATTGCAAAATATTGAAAGGAATTCATGTATAAAAATATTTTTTATCATAAATTCTTCATATTCACGTTGAAAATTATAAACAATGTCCTTACGTTGACGAAATATAATTAGTTACACTTCAAATAATTATTTATCGAAACGTAAAATTATACTGTCAATAATAATCCCAGAGTTAAACTCCGAATCTAAAGTTCATTCGAAAGTAATTAAACATTGTTTCTATTATATCGTTCGAATTATGTTTTATTCCATCGCCGCCTTCGGAGGACGTGAAATCGAAATCAAATTTAGTGAACGCGCCGCGCCCGCCGCGGCCCGCGGCCGGCCGCCGGCGGCTCGCGGCGACGTCCCAGAAGTCACTTTTAAGCCATTACTTACTCGCTTGTTTTTGATTTGTTTTTTTTCCCTCGTTTCGCCGAAGCTACGAAAAAACCGGGCGAAATAGGAGCGGAACTAACTTTCCGGCAATCAGCGGGCCGAACTTCGGGGAAGGGTTAAATCAAATAGACAGATTCATCAGTCCGTTCCGGTTTTATGAAGACTTATTTCAGACTTACCTTGAAGTTGAAATTAGATTTAATCTGGCTCGGAGCTTTAGGATTGAATTTTGTAAACAATTTTGAATACCTCCCCGACTCGCCGGCTTTGTCGGGGCGCCACCGGGGACCCGGCGATGCTGTTGTTTAGAAATTCCTTTCAAACGAATTCAAATGTGGAGTCGGCTTTGAGCACGTGTGTACCCGACGCACACGCCGAAGGAGCCGCAACGTCTATTTAATTGCTTTTGTTTTTTAAACGCGTTTGCGCTGTGTTGATATCCGCGCGGGCGCGGCTCGCGTTGCGCTCGTCAACTTCGGTTATTCAACAAATTTGACGGTATTTAATCAGGCAATTGCCGGTTTTGGTCTTTAATAAAACAAAAAAAAACATGTTTAATTTTGTATTGATGGAATTGATATTAGGTAACATAACAAAATTTTGTCTAAGGTCTTAATAACTACTACGCACTTTATTATATTTAATTGGTAAACTTATTTATTTTTACATTATTGTTGTAAATTGATCTAGATATTATTTACGATAAACGATTGGATCAGATATGTAGTATATCAATCGCAACATAAATTACTTAAAATATTGTGTATAGTAGAACAACAAATAATTGTGCAATTTATTTTGGTCATTTTGAAATACTTGCTATATTGTTTTAATTTTATATGTAGAGTAGCATTGTAGTGGATGATAGCTTTATTATTATTTTTTTATACATTCTACAGCGATTTATTATTTATTTTACAGCATTTAATTTATAATAGAGAATCTTCCAGAATTTAGATTTAAGGACTTTAATAAATTATTATCGATATCTACACAAACCATACCAAACACGTATAACCAAAGCATGCGTAGAGAAGGAGCGCTCACGCGGCGCGCGGCGCCGGCGCCGGCGGTCGCCCGGCAACAATAGCCCCGAGACCGGATGTGTGTTTCCCTTTGTGCGGAGGCTTTTAAGGTTCGCCGCCGGCCGCCGATCACACGCCGCCTCAGAGCGTCCGCAAAAAAGGCCGAGAGCGCGCTCGGCTTGAGCGACATAATACCTGAGATTTATATCTGGCGAGGGCACAGTTGTAGGACGAGGCGTGGGCGCGGCCGCGGAAACGTCACAAATATTAAGTGCCCCCGTTACCAGTCACTTTCGTCACATTCCAGGATCCAATGTTTATATGAATATGTCTCGAGTATTTTTGTAACATTAATAAAATAAATAAATATTAAGATATATGTAAGATTACAAGATGTATACAAGATTCTTCTAATTATTATGCAACTTTTCGCAAATATTCATAAATCCAATTCTTCTTTAGAAAAACTTTGCCAAAGTAACAATAACAAAAAAATTGAAAATATACTTATAAATAATATAGACACAACCCTAAAAATGTTCGGCTAAACTGTAAGCGCGGGCGCAATCGGGTTGTTGGCCGTGCGGCGTCCAACGGCGCAGTACCTACGTGTCAGCTAGAATTGTCAATATGACATTTCTGCATAGAAGTTCTAAGCTATCTGTATCAGAAACGGCTACTTCAATGACTATGGCTTCATTAGTAAAATTGTTTTATAGAGACATTATGAAATTTGCGAAAAGATGCATAGTAAAATCCATCTGTATAAACATTATTTTGGTTCAATATCATACGATAAAAATTCATGAACGAAGAAATGGTTTGCTTAAAAATGGCACACAACAGTGAAAATTTTCTAGAAACATCTTACTGTCTTATGAGTCGCTAATGAACAACGTAGGGGAGAAGCCCGTATCGAGTGTCCAACGGCGGAATTCCAACGGCCGAAACAAATATTCAACATTTGTATTCGTCGTGATATATAAACAAACATTGCTCTCCGTTGCAAATTTACGAAAAATATTTAGAGTTTATGGTCCGAAATTTGTATGGCAAAATGGCTATTGCAAATTGTATACTACAATTTGAACTCTTACAGCTGTTTTTGGTCGCGGCGCCGGCGGTCGCGGCGGCCGGTTCGCGTGGTCCGGCGTTCACATCATCGATATTTTTCCCGGCAGGTGAGGGCGGCCCATTGTGCGATCGCGGGTCGCGTCCCGCCTTTCATCGCGGTCGCTCGCTAAACGCGAAAACGATGACGTGTGCGTAAGAACTTAAAAATACCGTGTTAGCCTGAATTTGTTTCGGGCAAACATTGGATGGGTCCTCTCAACACTAGTTGAATATTTTCGGAAATAAAATGGTTCTAGTCTCTAACGCAACCGGGGTGAAAATGTAGATTTCGATTTATTACTTAAGCATGATAATTTAAGTACCAAATTTTGCATTAATTTTCAGAGATTTATCGGAGGATGATAAATGATATTTTAGCTTTAATTGTACATTATAAATGTTCTTACGACGTGATTTTCCCAATGATTTTCATTGTCGGTGGTTAAGTATTTTCTTCAGTATACGTCAATGATCGTACCAATTATATTTCATTAAGTGTGAATTATATCTTATTCTCTTGAGTTTTATTAGAAGAAACCAGCAGGTGAATATCGACGGGAACCAAATAAATCAAAGGGCGAATTCATTATTCCAAAACGAATCGGCCAGATGTACCTAGTTCCGATCGGGGGCTGGATATGCGAGTCGACTGTCAGGGGCGCCCGCTTATATTTACGAGTATGGGTAAAAGGCGGGAAAACGACGTGCTGGATTAAGCCAACATTTTTTCTAAGTGGGCAGTAAACGGGCCGCTCTGCCCATATATTGAAGTGTCGTATATTTTACGAGCCCCGCCGCTGGAGGGCCCTCCGCGCGGCGACGGCGGGGCGGGCGGCGCCCGTATCGAGTGGACGAAATTACCTCCGTGTTTTACGGGCTTCGTTACCTCTTTTAACACTTTGCGTGTATGCTCGTTATTAATTTGTTAGCTTTAAAGTTATGGAAGGATACATTTTTTTTTTATAGATTTAATGCTAATTAATAGCACTAAGAAGTATCAGCCGCTCCGTCTGTGTTGTTGACGTAACTAGTAAATGTAACTTTCTATGTCAAAATTATGAGTATACTTTAATAAAATATGTTTAATGTTAAAATAAACATTGCACGTAACAAGGATTGCTAAATTAAACTACAACAGCAATTAAAATTACCGAGTTTCTGTTTTCATAGACGAGTATGTTTTGCTTCTTTTTAACAGATATGGATAAAAAATAGCAAAGAATTAAATAATTTCAATGTATTTGCATAATAAAAACAAAGGCACGTATTTTATAAAATGACTTTTAAAAGTTATTAAATCCTATGTAACAAAAAGAAACTAAGTACTAAGCCAGATAAATAAAACGGTCTGAGTAACATTAATAATTGTATTTCAATTGTGAAATTTACTGAAAAATAGTTAAGAATTAAGTGCGTTTATGATATTGTGTCACTAGACATGTACACCTTTAAATTAGGCGGCGACATCGGCTAAATTGACTCATGTGATAAAAATCGAAAAGAAAAAATGACTGGGACCTTGTTTTTGAAGCAAACGTTATTTGTTCTTAAACTAATTTATTAGAGTATTGTCTATATATAATTCCCCGGTCATGCTAAGTTCTCTCAAATTTGTGCTGATGAGTGTAAAAATCAACGCGTGCCTGAAATCGACTCTAATTTAACCCCAGAAAGACTAAAGTTTTCTTCAAAGCGTATTTGATACTAAAAAAATACCCCTTTGTTGTTTCCTCTCTTCTCACCTCCCACAAAGCTGCATCGGGTATCGGGATCCTTGGTATCGACATATCTAAAAGCGTTCAGTTTTGCCATCACCCGGAGAGTAAAGAAATAAACAGCTCCTAAAAAGCTTGAAAAGCTCAACAGAGCACGACTGCTAGCTACTAGTCGGACTACTTTATAACGCAAAATTTGGATTTTACTATGAACTTACATTAAATTTACATTAGACTAAACGTGTCTCGTATGGAGTCGATGTGACAGAAGTTTGTCTAATTATGTTTTGTACTTATCAAATATCTCTTACTGCTCTGTAATGCAACTCTTCCATATTCTTCAGCCAGCTTTCCTTTGATTATGGTTTGCGGTTGGAATTCATTCTAGTGAGTCATGTTTTGAAAGCATGTTTTCATTAATGTAGTACCTATTTTATTGCACTGGAAACCAATATCTGGAAGCGAACAGCGTTTGTTATTATTTCGTAATAAAAAATATTCATTGCACTTGTTCCCCTTAAAATGCTACGAAGCAACAAAAAAAAGTAGACTAACATAATAATATTAAATACACAGAAAATACTTACTTTTTTGTCGGTAAGGTTAAGAATCATATACTTTTAATAAAATAAGTAGATATTTACAATTATTGACCGCCACTGTCAATATTTTAAATTAATGTCCTATATTTATTTCCTTGCGTTTATTATTTGAGAGAGCCGTCAAAGTTGCGGACACTAGGCGGCGCTGATGCCATGCACCCAGTGGGTAAGTAGCTAAAATATAGTTTTAGTTGTCAATAGCTTCAGGGGTTTCGTATCTTTATATAAAAAATTCAATCTTTATTTCACCCCTTTTAGGGTCACTGTTAAGAACGATACATGTCATTATTTTTTATTAGTGATGATTAGTGAAAATATAAATTTTTAAATAAATAGTTTCAGCGGTTTCGTTTTTCCATACAACATTCCATCCCCTATTTACCCTATTGGGTGTTAATTAAAAAACAATGTGCGTATTTTCTTCTTTATTTCTATAAGTAACTAAAATGTTATTTGACATCAATGGTTTCGATTTTCCATAGAACAGTATTTCACTATTTTCAATCCTTTTTGAGATTGAGTTTTCAAAAAATTCTGTCTTAGTGCTCACCACTCTGTACAGTTTCAAATATTTTGACCCAGTAGTTTGGGCCGTGCGTTGATGTATCAGCCAACAAGTTTACTTTTTTTTAAATACATACATAGATATATTTTATTTGTTTAGTTTAACAAGTTTGTAGTTTGTGTTTTATTAAGTATACAGCTTTTGAAATTACAGTATTAATATTCTTACGTATTTTCTTCCTTCTACTTTGTTTATTAGCTGAATTTTATACTGGCACAAATTTTGTTGAATTGCTATCATGTAAGACTTTTTTATTTGTAAACCAATTTATCTACATTTCTCATGAAAGTGACTTTGTAAATCTGCGTGAGAGTGATTATTCTTTAAACTGATTTTTTAATTTTATAACAAGAGCCAATCGATTTATTAAAGGCAACTATTTTTACTCAAAAAAAAAAAACTTCAAGTGTCATAAGCTTGCTTTCAATTGGTCACATTGCTCAAAGATATCTTTGGAAAAATATTCGAATAATAACAATTAGGTATTTTTTTCATCTCACATGATTTTGGAATTGACGCTGTTAGTTTTTAGCTCGAAAATATTGTTGCTAAAAATAATGCGGTTTAAAGCTGGCCTGCATATTTTTTATTTAATGTGAGAATGCAATAAATGATATTTGTAAGTAATATGTAAATAATGTACTTAAATAAGTATAAATTCAAACGATTTATTTAATTTTGTTACAGCTATTAATTATAATTTCTAAGACGGATAAACAGGTATTTTTTTTTATAATTAAAATAAAGAATTACGTAGCTTTATTTAAGAAATTAGGATTGTTCAAAATTACGTTTTTGCATCACTTTGCTTTGTATAGTTTCGCAAGTATTTTAATTATTTCTGATAGGAATTAATATGGACCGTTGTGTAGTTGTCGATCAAACTTCGAGAGGCAATTTCGTGCCCGCGGCCGGGCGATGGATGATCATTAATTTGATTTTGGGAGATGCGCGAGTGTGGGCGGGTGTGCGTTAGAAGGCTTTGAAAACGATAGCCCGTTTATTGGCCAAACTTAAATACTGTAATTTTAAATCAAATATGCAGACAGTTAGATTTATTTTATGTATTTAAATTTTAGTTATTTGTTTAGACGTATAGAGTTATTATAATACGAAAATGCAAAACTTAATTAAAGGCAGCTTTGGCACTAGTAAGTCTTTCATAAGTTTGTTTGTTTCATTTCAACCAGTGGAAACCCATTGGCGAACATTTAGGTAACCCTTCCAAGATCTACGACGATGATTATCGCCCATCTCAGACGGTGGCTTGCAACCTTTGCCAGGTCGTCAGACCTGTCTTGTGGGATATTTTTGCAACTCTGCAACTTTAAGTTTATTTTTTCAATTTAAAACTAGTTTTCCGAAACGGTTACTATTGTAGAACCGATTTTTCTAATACTATTAATTGATTTCAGTACTTAAACTTGCAGATTCTATGAATTATGTCGGTGCTTTTGCGTTTTGATTTGAATTCAACAGTAGAGAACTTTCAAGCATTGGACTTTCTTTTATGCGTTAGGTGACCCTGAGCCTTTTTTGAGTATAGAGAGGGTATGCGAATACCACCTTTGTTATTATATACAATCATATGGAAACGCACTACAAAGACTTACCTCTTTATAATATAAAAACGCTGCGTAATTTTCCAAAATCTGCCCCAAATCAAGAGTTAGTTTTTTTTTACGTTTTCTTTAAAAAAAGTTATAGTTTTTGATGAGTAGATGTACTCATCAAAAATTTTGATTGAGGAATTTTGACCATCGTTGGAGTCGATACATTATAGGCGTTTGACACAATTTTTGTTTTATTTTTAGACTATATGCGTGTGCTATAGTTGTTGTAGATCGCTGTTTTGAGAACGGCGCCAAGATCATTGGGCAAATAATCGGTGTATCTTCAGCCAATCAAAAGTTTACGATTAAATTGCCCTTTATGGTACTGTATTTTCCATTTACACATTTATACCATTTTTTCACTGCTCCGAAGAAGAGTTTCAGACATATGATTTCTCCTTTTTTTACACTTTTTACAATTGGATTGTTTGCGTATTTTTGTCTATACGAAGTCTGAAATAGTGGGTTTTTGTACTCATTTTTGAAATCATACCTAAATCTAACTATAGTAGATGTGGTATTCTAAAGAGCTTGAGCATCGCTCAAGTTTTGAAAGAATATAACCTAATGCTCAGTGTATCGTCTATTCCATATGTTTTGTTAATTATTATTTATAAGTAGTATTTTTCATCTTTTACACGCGCAGTTTATTTTATTATTGTAATACTTTAATATATATTATTTTCTTGATTACAGAAAAATGTCTCCAGTTCAAACACGACAAATGACGAGTAGTCCTGTGTTTGGTTTGCCAGAGCAGTTACCAGTATTTCAGTTACCGACTTATCACGACGTTATGAACAACAAACATGAATTGAAGCCTGACAAAACAACAAAAGAGCCAACAGTTCATGAAATATTTTAAAGATTGGCACATGAAGTTTTAGAAATAAGGCAAAAATCGTCTCTGCCAACCGTAAGTTTTAAAAGAATTTTACAACTGATTCCTTCCTACCACGACGAATATAGAAAATTAATGAAACCATATCATGGCCGTCTAACTAACAAAAAATACCAAGATAAGATTAATACATTTATAACATAATCCCATATATTGTTTGATGTTTGCAGCTGCAAATGCAAAGTTATCTCGAATTGTAACTGTGTTAAAGTTAGTCGTGTTCCCAAGGAGGAACTAAGTTTTTCACTGTGGTTTCAGCTATCAAGAATAAGAAAAATAAGTAAGAAAAAGCGTAATTGAGTTGTAAATAATTTTGATAAACCTTGTTGTTCTTGTTCTTTAACTGATGATGTAGCAATTGAAAGTAGTGGCTTCTACGATAGCTTATTTGTACCATCTTCCAGTCTTTATCTTGAAAATTCAGAACAGTTGAAATAAAAAAATTTAGCCCCCCCAAAAAAGGAGATTAAATTTACCTTCATAAGTTCTTGCCTGTTGATCATACTAGAGTCTTTGACAGAGTTGCTGTTATTATAAATTCTTCTGTCTTATAAGATGTTGGCGTTATTTCATTAAACGATCCAATTGGTGTCATCGATCGATCAAAGTTGCGCCGTGAGAGAACTAAAGTTAGATCAACTTTACAAGAAGCGGATCCCAATAAAATCCTTCGTGGTATGTATGTTGATGGGAGAAAGGATAAAACTTTAGTTCGTATTTAGAAAGGAGGGACGTTTTATAGAAAACGGCTGAGAGAAGACCATTATGTGATTTTATCGGAATTAGGAGGCGACTATTTTGGGCACATTATATGTGAATCGGGGATTGCTAAATGTTTTAAAGATACTTTAGTAACTCACTTGAAATTTAAATCTATAAAACTGAGTAAAATTGCTGTTGTTAGCTGCGATGGAACAATTGTAAATACAGATTCTAAAGGTGGTATTATTCGGCTGGAAGGAGAACTAAACAGACCATTACAGTGGTATATTTGTCAGTTACATTCTAATGAATTATCACTGCGATATTTGTTGTTACATATAGATGGAAAAACTACTTGGCTAAATGCTTTTTAATTGCCATCGGATCTCAATTACAAAATTGTCACACAATGCCCATTGTCAAATTCACCGTTATACCTCCAATATTACCTGAAATTATTAGGAATGCTTTGAGCACTAATTAATAATATCTCTACGATGTAATGACTGCTATCAGTACTGGTATATTTGCCACTAATTTAGCTAATATGGAACCTGGACTCCCTAACCATTCTAGATGGCTAACAACAACTACTCGAATTCTAAGATTATATGCCACTAACACTAACCCAGAAGAAAAGTTAGTGATATTAGCCACGTACGTGATGAAAGTTTATGGACCGATGTAGTTTACAATAAAATGTAATTCGTAAACGGAGCTAAGCACCTGTAGCAAACCATTAGTTTGAGTCGCTATTTGAGTTCCGATTTGAAGATAATTATTGATAAGGTAATCCAACGAAATGGATATTTTGGTCACCCGAAAATCTTCTCATTCCAATGCTTGGAGATGATAAAAAAATATACGGAATCTAGCGTATCGAAGATTTATAAAAGCAAGATTAGAGACTACTCGAGGATTTCGAACGTCTAAGGTGCCTGCATTCAATTTCGATGCTAAAAATTATACCGATACTATTATGTAGCGAGACTGTCATATAACGGAGCAACCTCTAACTTTAAGTATGTCTGATGTAACCTTGAAAGACATTGTTGAAAACGGTCTCGGCTATTGTCAGAATATTAAGGATTTTCCATGCTACACCCAAGCCGTAGAGTACTGCATCAAATTGGTGACAAAAGCTTCAAGTGCAGTTTGTGGCGAAAATAAACGAAACGGTTTTATTAGGGCAAGACGACTTTTAATACAAAAAAAAATTCATATTTAAATATATATTTCTAATATGTTAATAATGAATGATTATATGAAAAAAAATTTTTTTTGATATTCAACTGTGTTGGGGCACCTCAAAACATCAAGACAGGTGAGTAATATTTTGTACGTTTGTTTTATATATTGCAAGACAACTTTTCGTTGCTATGCTGTTCAAAACAAAATATTTTTTTAAAAGTCCATACATTATTGCTCCACGCTAGTACATTTATCTATTACCGTGTGTATACGCCATTAATTTTTAAAATTATTTTAAATTAAAAATTGCTGAAAATTGAGGTTTTTCTCAATAAAATAGTACACTTTAAAAATAGTTATATATATATATATTTTTAGTATATATATATATTTAAACAATCATTTATAATGTAGTCTGCTCAAATTGTAAATAGTTTGTTTTTTATTATGTTTTATGTCCTTCAAAACAAAATAATCTTCGTGCGTACGCATACGCTTCCAAGAGAGAAGTTTAACCCTTTGCACTCACATCTCATACAAGTAAGAAGAGGCAGATGTAGCGTTTAAATATTTTTTTTGTTGTTTCGTTTTACATATGTACTTTTTTTTTTAGATATTTTCAATCGGTAATTTTTCGTCACATAAACGTAATCTATGTTACTGCTATGTGTTTTTTATTCAATTCTAATAGTGCTTACTTTCATCGTATTTCCGTTTTGGCCCCTTTTTTCGCAGTAACTTTTAACAGAATTAACATAAGTAATTTTATGTAGAACGAAACTGAATACAGAGGTTATAGTAATGAATCGGTTGACGTGAGTTCAACCTAGACTGATTAGGAACGAAGGAAGAAAAATGTTGAGAATTAATGAAAAGTCTCAAGATAGACTACGCACAAACAAACAATCAACAATAGTTGGCTGAATGCTATGACAGCTGTCCATAGAACGGTTTACGTGAAATTAATCTTCAAAAACAATATATGCACATGATAAAAAAAGTGTATTAAGTTAGTCGGTAAACCTTGAATAAAATCTTAAATCTCAACATGGACTTCTTGAAAGCTACGATCATACAATGCGTGTACTAATTAAAGATTAATTATTTATATATTAAAGACTATGAATTTGTTAAAACAATAAATAATAAAGTTTAATGATTTTCGAAATATATTCACTTTTTAGTTATTCTCTCAGTACGCATTGATTGTCTTTTTATGTGAATCTATTCTTGTCAAAATTTAATATGGAATTTTGCATTTGCATTGCAATTTATATGCAATTTTGATATGTGTAGGCTGATTTACAATTAGCTAGGAAACAAATCACATACATATCTGAAAAACTGCATACTTAAATTAACTCATAAATGGTATTCGATCGAGTTTGTAATTAAAAGTAATAAATAACACCGATAATAATCTCATTTTTTTATGATCGTTCAAGGGCGTTTAAGGAATGTTATTACAGACGCCACAAGCACGGGCCGGCTTTAAAACTTTATTAGATTACTTCGGATCAGAATATTACGATCCGTATCATCACAGAAGAGCTGTCGGCCTGTGAAACTTTTAATAACTTTCTATTTGAATCCTCGAAGCGCCGAAATCGTCGAGGCGCAGCTCGTAGATCGGCACGCGACGTAATAAAATCTGTTTATGTTGAAACCTAAAGCGATGTCGCGAATCGGCGATATCGGAACGTCTCAATTTTCTAAAATAGGTCCTATGGACCTAGATGAGTGTTGTGTACAGACCGCCTGACCGAACCGACCGCCCCGAAAAGAAGAGCGAATTGAACAGTTAGTACGATTATCAGAAATTTAATGGTTAGATAACATATGTGACTGTGACGTATGAGTCTTCAATAAAATAAAGCAAACACATTCTCTCCTTACGACTGGTTTATATTTTCCAGTGGGAATTTTTAAAACATAGTATTTTCATCATATTTCCCTGTAAAGTCCTATGGCTTTACTCAGAGTATCATTTTCAAAATTTTGTGCTCAATTATTTTCGAGATAAGACAAGAATGTTTGATTTTAGTAAGTAACTTCTTATATCCCGTTAATTACATTTTGAGATGAAATAAAAGAAATTGTGTATATGTTATTCTCATAGCAAACTTGTTCGAATATGTCATATGACGAACTAGGGAAATTTGCATTTGAAACATCCATATTTTATTCTCAAATAATCAATTTTATAACTGGATAAAAAACAAGCAGTCTATCTTTGTTAAGAACTGTTCTTCGAAAATATTTTGCCTGACATGGTAAATTAAGATGAAAACAATAACTTATTTTAGAAAATAACCTTCATAATCTATCGTTTTGTGTTCTGTAATAAAATTATTGTTGTGTCTATTACTGTTATAGTTTCAAAGTAAAATTACCTCAAAGTCTATTGTTTTTGACTTGTTTCACTTAAATTGTCTAAACGTCTACTATTTTTAGTGTTTTATTTGAACATTTTCGCATTGATTAAAACTGCAATATGCTTTTAATGATAATAAATTTACCTCGTCGTGGTATAAGCATAATCAAGTAGCTCATGATTGTGACGAATCAAGCTGTACCATCTGGTGTCACTTCATTAGAAAAAAGACAGCCTCCCAAGCTCACGAATGAAACTCGAGGAATCCGGAGCCGAGAACTCCCGCAGTTTCTACGCCAAGCATCAGAAACCGATACTTTGAATCAGTGTTCCATGTTTTAATGGCGTATCAGACGCTAGCTCGGATCGAGGAGACGAAGATGACGAGAGAATGTATAAAAATATATGTGTATCCACGCAAGTAGTGTCTCAAAACATAATCCTATCTTAAAACATACCTCAGCGATATACCGTTAAGCCATCTGCCAATTAGACCTGTTACGTTAGTGCTACGTCCATTGGAGTGCCTTGGGGTAAGACAGACTCATATACCGTCATGGAAAATGGCATGATGCCAGGGTTGCCTACAGTAAAATAATTTTAAAACGTATTTAAATTAAGCACTAACAGGTCCTATTGGAAAATCGAAACACGCCGTTCAAATGATCATAGAAGAGATAGGCATCCGACCGGCCAGTATTAAATAATTGCATTTAGGACGTATTACAATAATGAAATTTACTATTATAAGTTGCTAACAAATAACAATTTGCAGCGAAGGTCGCAACAGAGGCATTGTGATCTGTCATCACATTAAACACAAATGCTCCAAAAATAATGTTTAAAATACTTTCACACAAATAAAATCTCTAAGCATTTGCGTTTTGTTGTGGAATATTTTTTCTGTAACTCACTTATGTCTCGTGAAGCGTAAGCTACGGAATACATTTCTTTTTTTTCCTTGCATCAATTATGCCCTTAACGCCTTACCGCTAGCATCTATAAATAATGCAGGCACTCTTTTCAAGTGGAGAGTTGCATAAACATTTATTTGATACCTCAAGCGGTGTCTATCGCTTATAAGATCATATTGACTTAATTATTCTGTAGATGAAGTGTTTTTTTAAATCCCCATTAAGAAAATTAAAAATTTTGAAAATCGGGAAGTTATTGGTTTTACTCCGTTTTTCCAAAATTGAATTTTCATCAGATCTCAACATTTTGAAACCATAGGAAGCTTTCCTGACTATTTTTATGATGGTGTTCGTATGTGTGTGTGCGTGTGTGCGTGCATGTGTGTGTAAACTTCTTATAACTTTTAAACGGCTTGACCGATCGAAACGAGAATTATGGCATTCGAAAGCGTTCTACTGAACTTAGACTTCCTGTAAGTTTAAGTCGTCACGAACCAGTCGATTCCAAGAAATTTTAAAAAAACCGGAAAAAAAATGTCTATCAGGTTAGCAAGGCAAAATCAGCAGAATTGAAAAAATAATTCGCCATTTTGTAGCAATTATCGGCCAATCACTACCGATTATTTTGTTGCTGGTTATTCAGGCATGCCTGAGTACTCTGCCAGTCAGCAACAAATTCAGCGTCCTTGTGATTTCAAAGATAGCATGGAGCAATAATTTATAAAAAATAAAATTATCGGCCAATCACTACCGATTATTTTGTTGCTGGTTATTCAGGCATGCCTGAGTACTCTGCCAGTCAGCAACAAATTCAGCGTCCTTGTGATTGGGACGAAAATCGGTTTCAAGATAGCATGGAGCAATAATTTATAAAAAAAATAAAATTATCGGCCAATCACTACCGATTATTTTGTTGCTGGTTATTCAGGCATGCCTGAGTACTCTGCCAGTCAGCAACAAATTCAGCGTCCTTGTGATTGGGACGAAAATCGGTTTCAAGATAGCATGGAGCAATAATTTATAAAAAAATTAAAATTATCGGCCAATCACTACCGATTATTTTGTTGCTGGTTATTTAGGCATGCCTGAGTACTCTGCCAGTCAGCAACAAATTCAGTGTCCTTGTGGGGACAAAAATCGGTTTCAAGATAGCATGGAGCAATAATTTATAAAAAAAACAAAATTATCGGCCAATGACTACCGATTATTTTGTTGCTGGTTATTTAAGCATGCCTGAGTACTCTGCCAGTCAGCAACAAATTTAGCATCGTCATGATTATGTTAGAAACTACTTTCAAGATAGCATGGAGCAATAATTTATAAAAAAATTAAAATTATCGGCCAATCACTACCGATTATTTTGTTGCTGGTTATTCAGGCATGCCTGAGTACTCTGCCAGTTAGCAACAAATTCAGTGTCCTTGTGATTGGGACAAAAATCGGTTTCAAGATAGCATGGAGCAATAATTTATAAAAAAATTAAAATTATCGGCCAATCACTACCGATTATTTTGTTGCTGGTTATTTAGGCATGCCTGAGTACTCTGCCAGTTAGCAACAAATTCAGTGTCCTTGTGATTGGGACAAAAATCGGTTTCAAGATAGCATGGAGCAATAATTTATAAAAAAATTAAAATTATCGGCCAATCACTACCGATTATTTTGTTGCTGGTTATTTAGGCATGCCTGAGTACTCTGCCAGTCAGCAACAAATTCAGCGTCCTTGTGATTCGAAAATCGGTTTCAAGATAGCATGGAGCAATAATTTATAAAAATTAAAATTATCGGCCAATCACTACCGATTATTTTGTTGCTGGTTATTTAGGCATGCCTGAGTACTCTGCCAGTCAGCAACAAATTCAGTGTCCTTGTGATTGGGATAAAAATCGGTTTCAAGATAGCATTATAAGAAGAAATGGAAAAAAAATTTTTTTTTTTTTTCGTTTTTTATATTTACAGAAACAAATTAGAAACAAAATATACTGTGATGGTTAACGGCGAAGCATGCAATTTGATGATTTACGCTGCTACCTTGATATCAAGGGAGCAGTATATGCGATTTTTCGGAATGGGCTCGAGCAAAAAAATCGTCATATTGGCAACTAATTAGCAACAAATTAGCTACAAAATGGCGAATTATTTTTTTTCAATTCTGCTGATTTTGCCTTGTTAACCTGATAGACATGGAAAAAAATTAAATACGATGTTTTTTGAGAATAACTTTTTGGATATCGCATCGATCAATTCCATAACCTAATCAGCTCTTAACCTCAAAATATGACGTCGAATGCCGTTTTGGAAATCAAAATAGTTTGATTCATTCGTGAGATATCCTTAACAAAAAAAATTGAAAAAATTAAAAAACGAGCGTTTATTTAGAATAACTTGGAAAGCTTTGCGACTAATCGATTTTCTTCTTAGTATAACATTTTTAGGCCTCAAAAAACTGCGTCGATTGCTGTCTTGAACATTGAAATCGAACAACGCGTTCCAAAGTAATGGAATTTTAAAAATTTCAAAAAAACAGTTTTTTCTATGTAACTCTAAAATTTTGAGACTTATCGATTTTTTATCGAGAACTTTCAATAATTCATTTATTTAAAACCGCAAACGATTAAATCAATCACTAATAAACAAATCAGACACGGTAAAATTGTTTAAAAAAATATCATGAAATCATTTACAAATTTCGTTAAATAATTTTTAAAAATAACTTTCGCTTAAGAGAGCTAAAAAATCGAAGTTCAATTTCATAAAACAACTTAAAATCGAACAATTTGTTTAAAAAATACTTTGTTTAATGTATACCAGACTTTTGAGCTCGAAAAGCTTAAAATAACATATAAACCGTATTTTTTGAGCTTGAAGAGCTCAAAGACGTCACAACAAACTACGTTACTATAGCTTTGGGGTTAAAATAAGCGGGAAGTTGTAGGGATGGCCTTTAGGGTCAACCGTTTTCCAATTTCTTTTGTTAATAAATGTCTACTAAGGAACCTACTAAGGAAAATACGATAACTTCCAAAATACGTAGAAATCCAAGAAAATAAGCTTATAAAAATATTTCATCGCTAAATGTATGAGATTTAACGGATGTTACACTTTTTGAATGTTACACTTTTTTGAGTCTTGTCCAACCTACTAACACATTTATGACCGTTGTCAGTGGAAGTAGTCGTTCAAGAAAACAATGTTTTTAAATTATTTCGTTTTGAAATATAATGAGATGCAAGAGATATTGCACTTTTGCGTAGAGTATAGTCTAACTTATCAATAGAATTATGATAGTTTCTAATGCATGTAGTAATGCAAGTATAAATCATTCTTAAGCTGTTTCTTTGCGAAACGTAATCTAATGAAAATTGCGATTTACGCATGGAGTTTTGCCTGACTTACCAATACGAATATTAACATTTATAATGTAATAATTTAGGGTACCTAAAAAAATAATGCTTTCTTACAGTGCAAAAATTATACACTTTTGTAGCTATTAATATTATTTTAGTTTCTTGAAACGTAAAATAAATGTTACCAATAATACCAATATTCTATTCTCTCTAAAAATGCCGGCAACGCACTAGCGATTCCTTTGGAGTTGCGAGTGTCTATTGCGAGAAAACTGACATGTGTCAGTCTTCTTGAATTATATTGTATATGTCCAATACATATTGGTCTTCTCCAATATTTATTGGACATATAAAAAGGGCTTCATTTTTTTTGTTTATCTTAATTGTCAATTAGTTGGAACGTAAATTCTACATAATTTTTGTGCCAATATGGCATAGTCTCATGAAAAGGTAGACGATCATAGCCACCAGCGTACTTGGAGCATTGAAATCACCAACAGATGTGTCTCCAACTCTTGATGAATACGCGTTCTCTTCAACAAGATAAATGAAAATTTTAACAACTGCTTAGATGTTCGTTATCTGCCAATCCCCTTATATCAATATTTAATTCGTTGGATGAGAATTGGTAGTGGAAGAGTAAATTCGAGGGCCAAGGGTGTGTTGCATGTTGCATGCTACTGCATTTTGCAGGTAAGCGTCTATAATTCTATATAGAGTATACTTTCAATACATGCAATATAAATATTTCTGTACTAAAAGTTCTGAATATATCAGATTTTTATTTTCACTTCTGCCGTGTGTGCAATTCACACAAGACAGAAGTGAAACTTCAAAAATTTCATTTACAGTAGAATGAAATGAATGTAGAGTATCAGAAGTAAGATAATTGCAAGGTTCATTTTTTCTGCTTTACACATTCTGAACTGGCACTTCACCAATACGTTTTCTCTCACACCACGCTCTTGTTCTTTCTGCGTCTGACTTAGGCATATTCACAACAAAATTGTATATTTTAAGAAGAAAATAGAGAAATAAACAACGAGAACACCAAACCATATTGGTTATACACACGCGTTTCAAATGATGCTCTGTTGACAACCAACAGTTGTACTCAGTGATCACCACCCCGCCTGAACGCAGTATATGAAACCATGGACAATGAAAGCGAGAATGAAATGAAATGAAAGCGAAAAAAAAGCGAGAAGAGCGTGTCTCACTTTTCTCCGATACCGACGATACCGACGATACCGAGACAAGCGAGGCACGGCTGTCAGTCTACCCGACATAAGATTTATCCCCACCACTTTTAGTCACACAAAAAGATTACCGATTGGAATTTCAAAGGCCACCCAAAACAGTTTCATTTCAATAATTATGATACGGGACTATTGCAATTGATCAAACATCTAAGGATAAGAGTACATTTGTGGAATTGTGTCCGACGGTCAAACAATATCTTTTTACCTTTACAATGGCTTGAACCAAAAATTAATATCAATGTTTTGTTGGATAGATACTTGTGCGAGAACTTATTTCAGCAATGAATCCTTATTCGGTTACTATAAAATAAGTTTTCATGTATTCGTGATCATCGTCCCTTAATCTCATTCGTCCAAAACGTACTAATGTAAACAAGTTTCCGGTTCCGACATTCAAAGAAACATCTAATCAAATTAAACGAACTCCAAATGTTTTCTTTAAAGTAATAAACTGAAACGTATTTTGTAAATTATAAAAGCAATGTTTTGAAAATATAGGAAACTAATTATTCGTTATATAATTACTTTAGTGGTATACCGTAAAAGTATTCGAGTTCGTTTGCATGTAATTTAAAACTTCCAGATTTCAAAGACACTTCAAAACTTGCTCAATAGAGCAAATATTTTCAGCAACATTTCAAGGAAATTTCTTTGAAAATATTTATAGAAACATGTCGTTACTCTTTCAATTTATACGATTAAATAACTATCTCTTTAAACGTAATGCCGTGATAGATCTACGTGTACATAAAAGAGTAAACTATCTGATATATATATAAGAGTAAACTATCTGATATATATATATATATATATATCTCAGATCAATGTATTATTTTATATTGTACATATTTATATTGCAGGTATCTATATTAAGTATTTATATTTATAAGTATTATATGATCTTATTAATTAAGTACATTTTTATAAATTATATTTTTTGTTTTCCCATCTTTTGCGAAAACAAAAGGATTTTGTGGATTTGATACACGTGAACATGCGACATACAGTCGCCCATGGGAAAAGCATTTTTTTTTTCTAAATTAACTCCTGCAACTTTAAGTGTCTGTCTTTGAGCTTTATTAATTATTATAGAAAATGCTGCTTGAGGGAAACTGTATTCTTTATCTTTTAAATAGAAATGCCAAATCAGTCGGAATTATTGGAATATGGAGAATCAAAACATTTTCTGTTTTCATTCCAGTCATAATTGTAACTTTTATAATGTTGTGCCCCAGATGTGTGATTTGTAACCGTGTATCATAACATAACCATGGTCCGTCAAGATTTCTCATTAATAGGACTGGAACACCAACTTTCAGTCTCAACTTATGGGAGGGCACTCCTGATAACTCTAAAGAGTTGAGGAACTCTATAGAGTATGATGTGATTTGTTCAGTATCCATAACATTGTCAACTGATAGGTATTCGACAACATCCCTCTCTACGTCTGACATGATTTGTTCATTTATTTGCTTAACAATCTCATTAGTCGCTGCCAAAATTGCCCTTTCGCAAAGCCATTCTCAATTGCCTATATTTATTGACAGATCAGGATAAACACAATTTTTTAGATGATCTGTGCTATCGAAAATTTGATAGAAACCATGACTCAGTAAATCATATCGTTACTGTCAGATGGCATACAATCTTCTCCGATTTTTAAAAGAGCTACTGCATATTGCCTTGCTTGAGAATCATTATGAAGTTGTACTTGTATATTTGTAGTGAGACAAAACTTTTTTACGTGTACCCATAATACAGATGCTTTCAAAGAGGCATTTATTTCATCTGCCGGCGTACCCTTATTAATAAACGGAAGGGTCTGACTAAAGTTACCAGCTAAAAGTACCACCATCCCTCCCAAAAATAAGTTTCAAGCTTCTAGATATAATAATGACGATACTTCCATACAACATCCCCTTAAACCCTTTGGTGGTAAATTTTGAAAAAAAAAGTAGCCTATGTCCTTCCTCAGGTTTCAGACTATCTGTGTACCAAATTTCATTTCAATCAGTTCAGTAGTTTAGGCGTGAAAAATCGACAGACAGACAGACAGAGTTACTTTCGCATTTATAATATTAGTAAGGATCGACGAACAGCTCAAACTACTGATTATAGAGACTTGCAATTTTGTGCAGAGGTTTGAGTTAAAACATGGGCGAGCACAAAGAAAGGATTAGAAATTCATTCATTCATTCAAAGAATAGAAATTCAACCCTTAAAGGTAAAAGGCATGAAATTCGGTTGTATGTAAAATTGAAACCGTCGAAGCTAAGGATCTCAAACTTAACGTTTCAATTACTAATAGAAAAAAAAATTAATGACATACATTGTTGAAGTGAAACTTCTAATGCGAATTCCAACAAGGTTGCGTTAAACGTATAACGCCACCATGGAGTGGGTATGAAAGCACTGTTGCGTTAAACGTTCAATGCTCCTGGGGAGGGGGAATGCGTGACACTCGAACGCATGCGCGTATTATACCTGTTACAGGCCACCGCGAGCGTTAGCAACGAGTAGCGTCCAATATTCCAATAAATTTGGATATTTCTCCACTCGAAAATGATAATTAAAAGATGCGATCAATTGTGAATTGTAAGCAATGTTAATAAAGTTTGTCTTAAAGAAACAATATGAGTTCACTAAAAATCAATTTCTACCCCTTCCTATTTTCATTTCCACATTACGAAGTTTCACTTCTTCCGCGCGGAGGGACTCCACGCACTATTTTTTCTTTTATTTTACCTGAGGGCGGTAAAATAAGGGGTGAAATTTTGTACGGAAAATCAAAACCACTAAATCTATTGATGTCAAAATTTATATTTTAGATAATCATTACTAATAAAAAACAACAATATTCATCGTTTTTTCCAAAATAATCCTGAAATAGGTGAAATAAGGGTTGAAATTTTTATATAGAAAAACGATACCACTGAAGATATTTACAACAAATCTTATATTTCAGTTGATTAATCCAAATAAAAAATAACGACATGCTTAATTTTTGGAAAAGGATGAAATGTTTTATGGAAAATCTAAACCTCTATGTGTATTTTGTACGTGTTTCTTTATGATTAATCCATTAAGCAATTTATGGTTACTACAAAAATAGCTATACGTAGTGCGCGAGAAACAGAACCTTTCAAAAAAAAAACTTGTTTCATATTTTCACACCTAAAAATCTTTTCACTCATAGAAGTCACACTGTGTCCGTAATATAGCCAAAATTTTAATAATGATTCTATTAGCATTTACTACGTCGCCATTCAAATCAGGACCGTGATCGGTAGCAGAATTGAAATTGCACAAAGAACGAGAAATTAAAATAAACGTCAAGATCGAGATCGAGATCGAGAAAGAGATTTAAGGTCATGATCGAGTTTGCGATCGAAATAAGAACCGAGATTAAGATTTAGATCGGGACCAGGATCAAGAGTGGAATCGGGAATCTTCCTAGGCCAAAACCGTAGCCGGAATCAAAAGTGGGACTGTAGAATTATAGTTATCTAATATGTAGAACCATAAAAGTTTTGGAATCGACAATGAAAGAAATAAACATCTGGAGCAGGACCGGTATCAGAATCGAAAACGGGATAGCGTTCGAAATCTTGATTTCGTGATGGGGCGATATACAAGATGAAGGGATTCATTTTGAGCCACGGGAAAAAAACTAGTCATTATGTTGAAATATGTTCTCGTATCAAGAGTAGTAAATTTTTGTTTGTGTCTCATTTTATGCTTTTATCCAAACACCGTTTAGAATGATCTAGAAGTAAGTGCTATTTTAAAGTCTTGCAAAAGAAATAAATAAAAAAATAGGCAAAAGTGCGAGTCGGACTTGAACACTGAGGGTACTGCCCCTCTGAAATATGTTTTAAGATGTACTGACATCTAAAAATATATTTGTATTACGTACTTATCAATAAGTTGGATTTTTTTGATGCAGCTCAGGAAACTCAGGACGAGCTCATACTTGGTCGACTTAGCGTAAAGGGCCATATTATGGAACACCTTATGAGTAAGAGTTGTATATTCTACATCATTTAAAAAAAATTTGAATTGAAACATTGAATTTTTCCACGTTAATTGTTTACGTGACATCTACTGAATCGTTAAAAATTACTATCGAGTGAGTTGTAGTTGAAAAAAAATTTAAATTAAATAAAAAAAAAGATTCGTACTTATGGCCGTATTTATGAAACAGTCAAAAGTAACATGTACGGGTGTTCCATCAAGTATGTCCCAATTTATGGAACATAAGGTGGACTGGAATATTTACATTAAAAAAATTTTTTTTAATTTATTCATAGTATTAAAAGTTGTTTATAAAGTTAGTATGACAAGAACAAGTCTTTGGATAAATAATTTAAACATAAAACAAATTATACTTAAAATTAATAATAAAATTGAACTATCTCGTTTCTTCTTTAATTTTTGCTGTATCTCTTTTATTTGATCTTGTAGCTTTTTCCGTTCATCAGCTATCCGTTTTTCTGTTCTTGTAATTGTTTTTTCGTTCTTGTTTTTCTTTTTTATTATCTCATCATTTTCTTTCTTAGAATGATATTGCATCCATTGATCAGACGTACCAGCCGAAGGTAGCTTAGGTTTACGTGATGATTCAACCTTGATTCTCTTTTCTTCGGTAAATACTTAGTTGGCATCTTGAAAGCTTGGTCAAATGGGTTCCCAACATTGGTTTCAACTTAAAAATATTACAAGTATTATCATAAATGTCAATATTTTGTTACAATAAGTTTTAAGTATTATTTTACTCACTTTCATTAGCGGATTTGGAGCATTCTCTTTACTAACAACTGATTCACTAAGTGTGAGATTTATCTGAGGCTCTGAATTTTTTTCCATAACTGGAGTAGTAAGAGTAGTGGTAGGAACATTTGTGATATTTGTAATAACAGAAGTTGTATCAAGAGAACCTGAAGAAAAAATTTTATGAAATTTTTTAATTCTTAAATACTAATGGAGTATGAAATATTGTTTTCTAATTAATTAATAAAATCTGTTTGACTGTCAGCGACCAAGACATTTGAATCAAATTTTAATTCATCACCAGTATTATGTTCCAGAATATCAGCTTCAGAAAAAAATTCTAATGATTCATTTTCTATTACAAATTCATAAATAACCTCAGGAGATACACTTTCGTTAGATTCAAGATTATTATCATTAAGACTAATGTCACAATCATTACGACTATTCACAAAATTTTGTTCTAACTGTTCTTGCCTTTTTTTATTTAAATTTATATTTACCAACGTCACTTCTTTGACAGTTGGTTTCTTACTTGTCTCATCAAAACCTACATATTAAATTATACAAATTATACCAAAAAATTTTTAACATAATAATATCAATTCTATTATCTAAAAAAAATCCATACAGTAAAAATATCAATATACTTAAATATCGCTAAAAAGAACAGTAAAGAAATTTATTAATTTCAAAAAATATTTACAAATAAAAATTAAATATATATATATAACAAAAATATGAAAATTTTGACTAAAATGAAATGTTACTAATAATTTTACCAGGTTTCCCACTAATTTGAAGCCAATATTTATACAAGCCTCTCATCTCTGAATCCTCAGGCCATGTCTGATTTAACCGAGCATTGTTGAACGCTTCCAAAATATCTTTTGATAAATTATTTTCAAAACTTAACAAACGTTTTTGTTCATCTTCACTTAATTTATCTTGTATCTTCTCTTCCGTAACTGGTGTTTTAGATTTTTTTCTTTTGTTAAATACATCATAATCAACGGCTGAAGAATCAAAAGGATATAAGCCTGCAGCTTTGAATCCACTAATGACAGTATTTTTTCTTCCTTCATATTTTTCAGAGCAAACTCCAAAACTAATGGAAAATCTTCTTTTTACTCGAGCAATATTTTTGAATTTTTCCATCTTGGTACTGCCTTTTTCCATGTCTCTTTGAATGGGTGGAAGAAACTAATGTCAAGTGGTTGCATAATGTGGGTTGAGTTAGGAACAAGTCCAATTAATTCAATACCCTTTTCGTCACCAGAGGCATGGTCATGTGTGATGAATGATTGTCTAAATATATTACAATTGGAAACTCAGTTCCTTGTTTCACTAACCAGGGGTAAAACACATTTGTTATATACTCATAAAATGATTCTGCAGTCATCCATCCATTGTCTGAAAGACCAACGCCCCAACCTTCAGGACAATTTTTACTATTTTTTGCGGCACTTCAGTCTTGTAAGGAAACATAAGCATGGGTGGTGCACGATCACCATCAGCAGAATACATAAATAAAACAGTAAAACCTTCCTTTTCAGAATCCACCACCTTGTACGCCGAACGAGAGCCTTTGTCTAACAAAACTTTCTCAGATGGAGGACATAAACTGACATATGTTTCATCGCAGTTGAAAATTCTCTTAGGGGGAATCTTTGTTAATTGTTTTTCTTGTAAATACTTTCCTTGTTCTTCAAACCAATCTTTTAAATCATCATCGGTGACTGCTGCTCTACTGTGAGTCAAGTTTTGGGGTTTCCTAATTGCCAATTGAGGGTGTCGTTTCCGAAAGCCCTCATACCAATGTCGACTCGGCCGATTATCAATAAATGGAGTTTCTTTTTTTAATAACTTCACATATTGTTCTACTGAATCCAAGAGCTCCGTTTTTGTGACAGGTAAACCTCGCTGAGCTCTGAAGAGAATCCAATCAACAATTTTTTGTTCTTCGTTAACTGAAAAAACAGGTGGTGGTCCAGTTTTCTGTTTAGATGTCTCAGGGTTCCCTTTTTTCCTGGAAAGGGTTGCAATAGGCACGTTGTATGCTGCAGCAGCTTTTCTCAAGGATAAACCCGTGTCAATAGCTTTCAACGCATTTGCCAAATCACCGGGAGAGTAATTTATACGCACAGGTCTCTTTTTTTTCGAAACTTTTTTACACGTATTAACTAAAACAATACCTTTTTTTGGAGCTTTGGAATCGTTGTCATTTAAATTTGTAGACTTAACTTTATTTTTTTTGCTTGAATTTTTTTGACATTTTTTAATAGTTTTTGCCATGTTTACACTATTTGAATTATTATCTGAAATAGAGAATTATAGATTATATTTAATTAACATAGAATAATACTTTTCATCCAATTTATTTCAAATTTTGAGGTTAGTTTTTATTTTTATGAAATTGTCAAATTTAAATACTTACCTAAATGCAAATTTATAAAATATACACTGGTCTAACACTTATCTAATGTTAACTAATTTATTTTTATAACTTAACAATTATTAACAACAATTAACTTCAAATAAACTAAATGATGCGCTGACGTGTTGTTGTTCCATAATTACGGACCATTTGAATAAATTACTGTACGGAGAGCATGGAACACTGAATATACTGTTCCATAAATATGGACTAGTTAGAAATTTTGTACCAATTATGAAACATCTAAATAAAAATAAATACTTTATTAAAATACTTGAAATTTGTTCTTAATCAGTAGATAACAGTTTAAACTTTTGATTAATATGATTCAAGCACTTTTGAATTATGGATATAAATTTTAAATGGTTTAAACAATCGCAATGACACACGCCATTGTTTTACTCCAAAGCATAGTTTTTTCATGTAACCTGTCATGGGAATTTAATATAAATTTTTTCTCAACATTTTAAGATTTTTACGAAAATTAATTAATTTAACCAATTCATGAGTTATTAAAAATTATAAATATAATTTTATAAACACTGAGAAAGTTAAACATTATTTATAAATCAGATTATTATTATATGTTTCATAAACTCGGACAATGTTCCATAATATGGCCCTTTACTTTATATCATATTTGTTATTTTACACTATACTTGATCACATTAAGTTTAGCACTTGTGTGTATTAACCTATTTTGTTAATACATACAAGTGATAGTAAAAAAAAATGATAAAACATTTTTTTTTGTATATCAATGCCCAACATATAGAAAGTTTCAATTGGCAACATATTACCTTTCAGAAAATTTATGATTTTACGGTACTAAAAACTTCTTATTTTTACCGTCATATTCTCATTTATTCCATTATAACTACCAGACGCAAAAACTTGAATAATCAAATCCACCATCATCAGATACCGATTTGGTGACTATGGGACCATTTCGAAAGTATATCCTTTCAAACAGAAAAAAAATATTTGAAATCGGTCCGTAATAGACGAAGTTAACGCTAAACAAACATAATAAACTACATAAGACGCACATAGAACTCCCTCTTTTTTTTAAGTCGGTTAAAAATAGCGGTGCAGCAGCTTCTGCTCGATATAAGTGTAGGCAGGCGGGCAGAAGAAAGTCGTGGATTCCATATAAACGTGATCGCTTGGACGGATTTACATGGTCTCTTTGCATTTGCTGACAAAACGTATGCGACACAGACACAGTTTTGAACGTTACCATTACTTTAGGTACTTGCCTGCAACATGCGTTAACATGCAGCATGCAACCCACCGCTGACACTCGAATCTGCCTCTCCACTACGAATCTCTATCGAAAGAATTGAATATTGATTCGAGAGGATTGACAAATATCGAACGTCTAAGCAAGTGTTAATTTTATTTTTGTTCGATATCTGTCAATCCTTTCAGATCAATATTCAATTCTTTGGATAGAGATTGGTAGTGGAGAGGCAGATTCGAGGGTTGGCGGTGGGTGGCATGCTGCATGTTAACGCGTGTTGCAGGGAAGCGTCTAATTATGGATTTCCGCGAATCAACACCTCACACAATACAATATTACTTTGGGTAAATATTATTCACCGATACGAAATAAATCACTAGTTGTCTCTAAGCTCGTCTCGCATTGGAATCGCAAGCGAAGGCAGGCGCGCGCGGCGTGCGGCGGTCGGGCCGCAGCCGACGACGGCCGTCAGTGAACGATGCCGGACATTAATATCGGCCGTAAATAATTAATCGCGTGTCCGCTTGTAAAGAACGTCCGTTGTTGGATAATTAAATGTAGAACTTGATGTTATTTTTATTGTAGGACTCGTATAGGAAATCCGTTTTCCTGACCGAGGCAAAAGGCGCCCGCACACGCTTTCTAACTACTTTTCGATGGAAAGCTTATCGTTAATGCTTAGTGCAGAAATGTACTTTTTCACACTGAAATTATTACTGAGTCAATGCTCTAGTTTGAACCTTGAATGTCGTGAGTAATTCAGCTTAATTTTTGAAAAACAATTCTAGACAAGAATGAATATTGTAGTCTTGGTATCCAATCGCTTGAGAGCCAATCACGGATCCGTATCAAATAAGATAGCCACGACATTCAGTGTAGAGACACATGTAACATAATGGAATGTTTCCAACATATTTTTGCTATGGGAAAGATTGCATTGTATTCTAACACAGAAATCGTTTATTGTAACAAATTTGGTAGTTCATTATTCATTCATCGATAGTATAAATTTCTACTTAATAACATGTTGGCTATAAATTGAGATGTTGACAAGAAAGGAATGATTTCGACCGAAATCATTTTTGAACAGTGTAAATAAAAATTTGCATTCCAACACTAGAACATCTCTATAGTTCCTGAAATGATTCAATACCATGAAATGAGAAAATATTCAGATGTTTATTATGTTTTCATAAATGAATTTATGATTAATAGCAATGAATATGAGAAAATTTTGATATTTAGTGTATGATATGATACCTAACCGGTATAAGTTTAGTATGTTTGATGTATGTTTGCTAAGAATAATTCGTTCGTGGATCATGAGATAAGGTGCACTTTAATAAAACGGCTGTGTTTATTTTTTACTTATAGATTTGAAAAGGCAGTTCTCTTTTATTATGCAGGTGGCACGTCTACAGAATCATCAACAATAGTCGATTTATTTGATGTTATGTTGTAATGCGCACACACATTTGATAATTTACACGTGCGCTTTGGGCATTACTTTTAGGGAATGTAAACGGTTTATGAAAACAGAAAATCAGAAGATACCAATGAATGTATTCGAGTCGGTGTCAAAGTGTTATGATGGCGATATTTCATCTTATGCGTTGTTATTTTTGTGCTTTTATCAGTCTATTATGTTTATAATAACATCATTTCCAGTGGCCTATATCCGACTTTTTTCTAATGAAACTTGTTATCTCTACGTAAATTTTTTGTCTCATTTTGTGAAAATGACTTATCGATTCGTTTGTAGCACAAACTAGCTTAAGCCTCTCTTCAGATTGCAAGTCTTCCTTCTGCCTAATTTATCTAGATCGCCTTAGTTAAGGCGTAACAAATATATAATTAGAGAGGCAAGCACACTCTCGTATATCAATAAACTAATTACACTTCTTTATTTGAATCGAATAGAAAAATTTGTTTGCATTATAATACTTTGCAGGTATTTAGATTAGTACCTGGATGACCGAGCTTGGCTCGTTTTTTTTGGGAAATCGTATTTTTTTTTTGGAAAATATATTTAGATACAAATTACATACTGATTAAATATGAATATTTTTTTTTAATCTTATTGTCATAGTAATAAAATATGAACTGGTTATTTAAATAAAAAATGACGAGTGCAATTAGTTTAACATTTTATCACAAATAAGTACTTGCCTTTATACAATTTATCAATTAATTACATAAGTATATATTTTTATCATAACAGTTTGGCTTAGTCTTGCTTAACAACGCCATCTATTGTCAAGTAGCTTTAGTGTTGCTGTATGGGTAATGCAGTTACTTGCTTCCAATAATAGCTTTTCTCACAAAAATGAAACTTTTTCACACAAAAGAAGAACTTGAAGTTTTCTTATAAAAAAAGAAACTTGAGAAAAAAAACTAAAAAAATTTGACAAATTAATCATATGGAGTTGAACCAGAGTCTTCTAGATTCGGGGCCGCCCGTTTTCCCAACTGTGCTATTAATCTTGTAAATAGTAGTCAAATTGACTTTCTTATTCTGATTCTAATTCATTGCCTGAAAACACGAATAAAACAAGGTTTCCTTCCTAAAAATGAAACATAGCTAGATCGATTTATCGCCCCCAAACCCCCTGCATACTAAATTTCATGGAAATCGTTATATATATACAAGAATTGCTTGTTTAAAGGTGTATTGTATTATTTGATGAATTATGTAAGCTAACTTAACACGATGATTAGAGATGCAATAAAAATTAAAATCGGATAAAAAGTAATAAACGCCATCAAAAAATCATTTTCTTGCAAAACGGATTAATGTTATTCTATGTCGCATTACTAGTCAATGACATCACTATTTAATAGTGCATTCTTGGTCTAAACTTATCAATTTAAAGAAGTTATTACTCGGGTATATTTACAGTTATCACAAAAAAAAAAGCTTTCCCTACTTTTACCCAAATAAAAAAAGCTTTAAATACAGTTATATAAAAAACAGGTATCAGTTATATGAAAAACTAGTAAACCACACTATAAAATTTGCCGCCGGCAAAATCATAAAAAGTCCTAAAGCTGAAATTTTCCTCTAAGCCGTTCTACTTCAGTTCGAAGCAAAATTGTATCAATTTCAGCATCTAGAATTGGTTGATAAAATGATCGCGGCGCGCGGCGCACGGGGGCCGGGGGGCCGACCGCCAACCTCCGTGCGGTTTCTGCCCATACGCAGAGGGCTCTTTGAAAATCCGCTTAATGGCCGGCATCAATTTAATTTTCACTGGTGCGGATTTCACTGACCGCGTGCAATAAATCGCTGTACTTCGGCCGCCTCGTGTGCATGGATTTTAATTTTATTCGTGATAAAAGTGATGCCTCGACAAATAAATTCGAGGACGGGATGCGGGCGCCGATGGCGCGCCGAAGGGAACGATTAGGCGTGTGCGCATAACTAACGGGTGTGGTCAATCGCAGAAATGTGAATTATTTGAGAGGGCGATAGTGTTTGCGGTTTTGTTAACGCAGTTAATACTTTTCGCATGTTTTGTGAATTTAGCTGTAAGTCCGCGCGACCAGCGGGTTGGGATAGTATGCGATGACTTTGGATCGAAATCGATTTTTCTTAATCTGAAGTATGGCATACGATAAATATCAGTATTATATTTATTGAAATATTAAAATCAAAAGCGATTGATTTTCCATAGCGCTTTTAGCAAATGAAAAAGTAGACTTGAAGGTCCTTTTAGAATATAGAAATATTATTAAAAGATCATCTTTAAATATTGACAGAAATAAAATAAAGTGTGCTTATCTATTGTTAGATGGTAATTCGATATATAAATCGTTTTTAATATTAATTTAATGTTCGGCATATTTTTAATCATTATAAGTAATCATTGTCAACTTATTAATATTGAACAATTTATTACGTCACTATAAATTTTACCTATTGCATATTATTATAAATTGTTTTCAATAGTAATTAATACGACGTAATTTAAAGTTAAATGAACCGTCTAACAATTGACCTCTTGTAACCATTTTATGCAAATACATATTCAACTGTAAAAATATGTAATGTCATAATCTAAATAAAATAATTTTTTCTGTGCACCAAAAGGAAAGTAATACGTTAATAACCATTATTTTAGTAGTATTTCTAGGACATGCTAAGCTTGGGCCGTAGTATCAAATAGTTTGCGAGATGCTTAATTTTTCAGCAACTTACAGTAGATATATAGTGTACGGGCTCATCAATATAGTATCCATGAAACGATGTCAGATAGATAATGATTGAGGACACATGGTAATCTTAATAATTTCGTTAAGAGATACATATTGATCGAGTGCAATATTTGTTAATGAACCGTTTAAATAATTTAATAAATACAGTACAGTAGGTTTCCCACATTAAACGTTAGATCATAGAGGTAAATTGTTAGGGGTGGACATTTAATTAAAGAACATAATTGACTGTACGATGTAGTGTGGTATAGTATGTTTATGTTACTTTTTATAACCCTTGATGCAAAAAGATCATATATACTAGCTTAAAGTAGGCAAATACATTTAGTAGTATATTTTTGTTGGAATAAAATTAATCTTCTTTGTAACCAATCACCACCGATCACGTATTTACAAACGAAATGTTAGAGAAAACAAAAGAAGTTCGAATAATAAATAAATCTAAATTGAAACTCAAAATGTGCGTTGTTGTACTAACAAAATATTTAATAATACTTAAAGAAATGTGTTTTACATAGTTATCTATTAGAATTAATGTTTGTGAGTAATTAAAAAAAAATTAAATAAAACAAAATTAAAAGTTTTAAGTAACCCCCTACATAAAAAAATATATAAGTAGTAAAAAAATAAAACTTCACTTTTAGCCTTTTAACTTCGTAAAAAGTACCTATTAATATTTTGATTACGAGCGTTGCCACGTCTGAGCCCTAAATAAATAAATAAACAAAAAAGACAAATGAAGATTAATTATAATTCTTTACATAGCGGTCTCCCGATGTAATGACGCTCATCATTAAAATATTAATAGGTATTTTTAACGACATTAAAAAGCCAAGAGAAATATTTTATTCTATTTTATTAATTTTTATATTTTTTTTTATGTTGAGAGTAACTTCAAATTTTTAATTTTATTTTTTTTTTGAATTACACTTGTACGTCTTATTTATTCTCTTCTATACAAATAAAAATTAAATGTAAATATATTTGTTCTCTATGCGTGTCTACTACATTAATCCGACTACGGAAAAAAATTGGTGGTATGTTGTACGCACGCTCGGGAAGATTAAAAAAAAACTGGTATTTGTCCCCGGTTTCATCCGTGTATTTGTACTACTAAACCACACTAATGAACTGATCCTAAAATCTCTTGCACTAATAGATTTTTACACTATTCTTGAGTAAATCAAGTTATTTACATGTACCCATGAATTTATATTCCTAAAATGATTTTAATAATTCTTTAACTCCGAGAAAGCTACTTTACCCCTGAGTAATAGGGCTTATATTTTGACATTAGCATTTACCTTCGACTTCATTAAAATTGGAACTAGTATTGTTAGCAGAATCGATATTGAAAGCTGGACGGAGAGCAAAATCCAAAAAGAGGACAGAATCAGAATCGAAAACGGGACCGGGAACGAAACTGGGAACGGGACTGTGGTGGGAAACTAGTGTGGAGATGGGATCAGAATCAAAAGTGTGATCAGGATGTTTTGTGTTTCGTTCATTATATGTATTAGTGTTTGTCTATAACTTTGACCATATGTTTGAACTGCACCGATTTTATAAAATTCATTAACTCATAGAAAGCTACACTACTCTTAAGTAATATTGCCAAATTTTATTTGGATACCAACATTTTTGCCGGCTTCGTACAAATTGAAACCGTGATAAGAAGCGGTATCAAAATTGAAAGCGGAACAGGAAGCAGAATCTCGAGCAGAGGCGAGGTCGACATTGAGTATAGTACCGGGATTAATATAAGAGCGTACGAGGATGGAAATTATGAAAGGTACTGGGACCAAAGTTGAGTACCTGAACGATATTGGGGTAGACGGCAAGACTGATGAGCGTAAAAGATAAAGAAATACATTTTATATCCACGAGGGCCAACAATTTAGCTTTTGTATGTTTGTGGTCGCATACCTCAAAAAGTAGTCGGTCGATTGATTTCTAATTTTGTTACAACGTCACATTTGAATATACGCGTGTTTCGATTGCGGCACTAGCATTTGTTCCCGACTTTGTTCGCGTACCTATAAAGGTAATATTGAAACGAACTATTACACCGGTTCTAAAAATTCTTTCACTCGTACAAAAGTTGCACTATCCCAAGTAACACAGTCTATGTTTTATTTAAAATGAAAGTGGATCGGGGAGCAGATTTGACAGCCGGGACCGGACCGAAATTGAGAAGGGGACCGAGGTCAATGTGCAATCAGGATTAAAAGAAATACATTCTATGTCCACATCGGCGAAGCCGCGAACGGAAACCTACTACTACAACTACATTACATTATTATTACTACTACGACCTGTAAAAAAAGGATAGCAAAATCATTGCTCTCTTACTCTATATATTTTACGAACTAAAAACTTAGTCAATCGTGAAAATGTAAAACAAAATTAACAATCTCCTCCTAATTCTTGTTAGTTGAAAATTTGTAATAAAGTCAAGTATATCTAATTACAGCTATCAGTTGATACTACAGTTTTCGTTAAGTAAAACGTAAAAGGCTACAAAATTACTTCTCCCCAGTAACGCTGAAATGTAGACGAATTAATTTAGCGTTACATTAATGAAATTAATTTCACAAACTCTCTTCGTTTATTGCCATTATTATCGTTTATTTAACTATTTATGAGCTCTGAATTAATAACTTTGTTTATATTTCTATATAAAATATTTAATGTAACTGATACGGCGCTTTTAGGATTATATTATATGTATAGATTACTCCAAAATTATCAAGAGATATATAGCTTTTTTTGGTATTTTTATTAGCCTAGGCTAAAGTTTTGACATAATTCTTCATTTGTGTTAAAAAAAGTTTAATTTTTTTATATTAAAAAAAATATATAAAAGCTGTAGACCGATTTAGCATCTAATATGGTAAAGATAAGCTATATAATATTTACCTCGGATGCGATCTTCGCGCTGTAATAACAATTCATAGTAATTGTAACAGCGGAAGGACCATTTCGTGCCACCAACAACGGAACACATCATAAGGTCATTAGCGCTGCGGGATGACGCCGCGTAAATTCCGCGAATGTTTCGTTCTCAATATAAAACTATTCGGGCGGTTTGACGCGGGTACATTTAATATGGGAATACTAACGGTTCCCGCGGCGCGGCCGGCGCGGGCCGACCGCAGCCAACACAGCCTCGGAACAAGAACAAACAAAGTAATTAAACACATCAAACGGAGCGAAATTGAAGCCGCGAGTCAAAGCAGCCGGCGGGCGCGCGACCTGCCCGCGCGGTCGGCCCTCGCCGCCCTTTGTCCGAAGGAATTCATCAAGATTACTCTGATTCGAGTAGATTCGTCGATTTGATTGTAAGCGGTGCCGTAGCTCAACATGGTCATCGAATGTACCGATAATCCGGCCCGCACGTGGCATCATACACGATTCATACGACTGAAAAACACAGAGGCCTTTGCGGTGGCTAACGCCTAAAAATAAATAGACTCGCGGCACGCTGTGTAATTGCTAACGTTTCGTGGCGCGTAACGCTCTCGTAAATATTAGAGTGGTGCAGTCGGTGGGCGCGCGCCGCAAATAATCGTAGAATGGTTAATTTTAAAGTAGAAAGGGCAGCGGGCCGGGCGGCGGCGGCCCACAATATATCTTGCGGCGGCGCAGCCGCGCCCGCGCCCGCGCCGCGCCCGCGCGCGCCTGACTGACGGCCCACTCTGAAGGGACATTTATCAACATCTCTAGCGGGTAACACTAAACCAAACAACAATGAATTCTCATTTACAAATTGTCTTACCGTTTACCCTGGCTAATCATTTAATTCGTATTATTAAAGTAAATAAATTAGCAAGTCTACCTGCGCAAGTTTGTAAATAATTTTTCTTGGCTTATGAATATAATAATAGATGAAGATATAATCAAGTTAAACACTGAAACTTTTAAAAGTTTTCATCACTTTATAGGCATCATGATCAGGCTTGGAATATAAATTTTCTTACATTTTGATTAAACCTAAGGAATAGATAGCATTTTTGATACATAAAAGTAATTTATTTTCATACAAACTTTTAGTAGATTTTCTTAGTCCGCTTGCAGGCTTCTCTAAAAAAATATGAACTTATCTATCTAGCTTTTGCTTGTTTGATGTAAAAACGTTTAATTGATTTTTATACGGCGCCGATCGACGGCATAATAAACGGAATTCTTTGACTATATTTTGAAATAGACTGAAATATGTGATGGACAAATGCGAGAGGTCATCGTTCCGCTTATTCAGTGTAACGATTACTAACTACATAATGTAAAACACATAAAATGGCAACTCATCAGTTCACAAATACTTCGGAGCCTAAAGGACGATACGGATTGCAAGGATTTTGAATAGGTATCGCTTTTCCAGAATCTTTCATTTTAGCCATTTAGATGTTTATTATTAGATGTCACTAATTACTAATCACAGTAGTAGAATTCTACAATTCTTTGGATATTAAAATTTGTGAAACCTTTTTTTGGAGCCTATGAGCATCATATCTTCCTGTAAAACCTGCCTTGACAATATTTACTCAAATATTGAACCATATCAAAAATTTATTATTAATAATTTAAAGTCGGAAGATGTTACTAAGGCATTTAAGTTATTAAAAATGATAAAGAATGCCGACCTCCATGGCCTGTCAGTTAAAATTGTAAACGCTATTATTAATTGTATTGCACCACACTTGGTAGTTATCTTTAATAAGTGTCTGGATGATGGTTTGTTTTCTTATCTGATGAAAGAAAGTAAAATTATCCCTGTATTTAAAGGCGGTAGTATATTAAACCCCACCAACTTTAGGCATAGGCCTAAAGTGTAGTACGGATATAGCCGTACTACCGATATAGTAAAATCTCTGAAAAATTGATGTTAAATCAACTCTTATCACATTTTCATAGTAACAACTTAATGTCCAGAAAATAGAACGGTTTCACGCGGGGTGTTTTCACAACCGGTGCTGGCGGTAAACTTGTTCAACAAATATTCGGAGCTTGGGAGGATTCGCGGGCGTGGTGAGAGTATTTTGTGATCTCTCTAAGGTATTTGATTTTGTAAATCACAAAATTTTGATCGAGAAGCTACGTCACTATGGGGTTACGGGGCTGGCAATCAGCCTTCTGGAATCTTATTTGAGTAGCAGGATTCAAAGGGTCGATATTAATGGGACAAAATCATCAGGATCTGTGGTCCGTATGTATCATAAGGATCAGTCCTTGGTCCATTTCTGTTTTTAGTTCATATTAATGACTTACCCAGTATTGTCGGTTTCATTAATGAGATAGTACTGCTATCAGATCATATTTCATTGTTATTTAAAGTCAAAAGACAACAAAGCACCTATGTCGATGTCAATATTGCTATCTCGAAAGTGGAAAACTGGTTTATTGTGAATAATCTCTTTTCCAATATAAAAAAAACAAAATGTGTAAAATTTTCACTTCCGAATGTAAAACATAGATGTAACATCATTTTATTACGTAATGAGAAAATAGAATTTACAAAAGCTATTGCATTCCTGGAAGTTACTCTAGATAACAGGCTTTAATGAGGTCAGCATAACAGTATGTTGGCGAAAAGACTTAGTTCTGCTGCATATGCAGTTAAAAATATATAGATATCCAAACCGCGAGATTGGTCTTTTTTGGCTGTCTTCATAGCTTGATGTCAGACGACATTTCGTTGTGGGATCATACTGCAGATTTTGATAGAATTTTCGTACTGCAAAAACAGGCAGTTCGGGCTATTTACAGGCTAGAACCTGGAGTATCTCTTAGAACTAAGTGTGAGGAAATTGGAATCTTAATTCAGGTATCTCAATTTATATATGAAAACTTAATACATGTATAAAAGAATATAGAAGTTTTGAAAAATCTAGTGATATATATAAATTCGATACAAGAAATAATAATGAAAATATACACTTGAACCAATTTAAGATAATTACTAAGCAATTGTTTGTTATGAAAGAGTATTATACGATTTATGAATATTTAGAGGATAAATATTCATAGACATAACTAGCTCGATTTCTAGAGTTTTTGTTTCTTTATATTACAAATTTATATATGTGTGACTGTATAATATAATGTATTTAAAGTTGAAAAGAGCTACCCTTAAGTTTCTTGCTCGTTGTTCTTGAGGGATAACTGACTTCCTAACGAGTGGCAAAGTAGTAAAGTTAAGCACTAAAATGTAAATTCTTGATATATTGTGACGTATTTCAGGTATTGTTCATAACCTATGAAATACAGATACATTTAAATTTGATTTTAGAAATTAATCTAATTGCTCGGGATTGGTGCATATCGGGGGTCTCAAGGACATTATAATCAATGCATTTACACCATCCGAAATCGAAGACTGAACGTGTTCTCCGAGGTACGTGCGAGTGGATTATTTTAAACTAAAAAAATATCTATTACTTCGCTTATGGTCAGGTTTCAAAACTAATACTTTATGAAAGGAAAGAACTATCTATTGTATAAAGAAGTAAAAGCAATCAGTAATTTAATGAAATTACCAATGGATAATTATCAATGGATAATTATGGCTTATTTAATGTTAGTATCAGATTTAGAACCTCTTCCACCATCTCTTTTTAAATTGACCTATAACAAAAAGTCACTTTTAAAGTTATATTTGCGTTTCATGTCCTTCTTTTAACGATGGTTTGAGCTAAAACTTGTTAAAAGCGAAATGAATTTCAAAAATAACTTTCAGTTAAAAGCGAGTTTAAAAGGAGGTGGTGGAAGAAACTCTAAATCAATAGTTCCAAAATATAATAATAAGCGTTACTTTATTTTTGGAACTATTAATAAGGAATGTCATATTTTAATATAATCAGTTAATAAACTAAAAATGAGACAAAAAAAGATAGATAATAGACTAAATCGATGAGGAGGTTAATTAAAGAAAGTTTCGGTACAACCTGACACGATACGTGGATTGACGCTCGACAGAAATAGCTCACAAGTACCAGCTAATAAAAAAAAGCAAATTAGAGATAAAAGAATATGTTAGTAATATTATATGATAAAGCACAATGTTAATAAATATTAAGAAGAGAAGGCAAAACGGGTCGTATGTATAAATGTAGGTAACCTATTTAATGACGTTATGTAATGGATGTGAGGCTGATGATAGATCAAATATAAAAATATAATTTGATACAGTTACCGCAACTGTATATATGATTGATGATGAAAATGAAATTATGATGGATAAAATTATGAAAGCATTAAAGAGTATGAAATTTGGAAAAGCTGTCGGATATAATAGGGTTACGTCAAAGATGGTGAGGGTCGGTGGGGGTACAATCGCAAGCCTACTTGCTGTTGTAGCTGTTTAATAAGTGCTGGAAAAGCTGGAAGGTACCCAATGATTGGTGCAAATTATACCCGACATTGTACCCCTCTGTGAAAGGAAAAGCTCACGGCACGTTTGCACAAATTATCACCTTATAAGCCTCCTCAGCGTCATTGGCAAACTGTGTGCGAAAATGAATGTTAAAGGGTTATGAATGAGACCGAAAATAAGATGTACAAGTGGGATTTCTAAAGGGATTGTGTCTACGGATCAAACCTTTCTCGGCGAAACATGAAAATAAAGAAAAGTTTTGGCTAAGGACCAAAAGGTTTTCTGCATTTTCGTAAAACTGGAAAAAGCTTCTGATTTACTAAAAAGAAATGATCTATGAAAAATATGCAACATGCAAGTAGCGGATTGATATAGACATTGTAATTTCTATATGGGGGCTCCAGTGCTTGCGTCAATATAAAAGAGGCACACACTGACTAAGGCATCTCTACTGGGATATCCTAATGTGTGTGGAGTGCCTCTTAAAGATAGATGTAAGAACGGATGTCAGAGAGCGGTGTGGCTTGAAGAAAGATATAGTGAGTAGAATAGGAAAAGGTATGTTGCGATGATTGGTCATTTGGAAAGGATGAATGAAAGCAAATTAATGAAACAAATCTATAAAGTGAATGTGTCGTTGATTCGCCAAGGGTTACCCTAAAAAATCGTATGCAAACCAAATAGTTAACATATTAGAGAAGGGTCAAATTTTAAGCACCGGAAATCTACGAGCCTGTATAAAAAAAATATGGACTCAGTGACGCAAGATAGATACGTAAACATCATACTATGTAGGAATCTATAGTCTCTGCCTACTCTTCTGGGAAATAGGCGTGAGTTCATACTTTATTTTACTCAAGGAGCTTCATATTCATGAAAGAATTTTCAGAATAAAGTACTTTAATTCAATAGTATGTGAACATGGTCGAAATCGGAGACAGTTGTTAATTTTTCTTCAGAAACCTTTCGGTTCGCAAGCACAACATATCACAAGTTTCATAGGAATTGAATAAGTGGTTTAGACAGGCAAAGAAGAACATTTTGCTCTTTTTTGCTCGTCGTCTTCGAGATGTAAAATAGAGATGCAAAATGTGAGACTAAAACTTTAAGAGCATGATCGAAATTGGAATAAGGAGCAGTACCCAGTTCAAAGATAAGAGCGGGGTTAGAATCGCAATCTACATAGATCGAGACCGGATTCGAAATCGAAAACGGAACCGGATTTGCAATCGAGAGAGAGACAAGTCGGCATCGACAGCAGGACTAGGATCAGAACCGAGAAAGAAAAAACGGAACGGAAAGGGAAGCTTGTCCTCCGTCAGCTTAGTGATTAGAATGTTTTAGAGTGGCCCGTCGGAGGATTCGTCTTTAGTCCGTGGGGAGTATTTTATTTTCTCCTTATCCTCAAGCACTCTGTGGAGCGCCAGTTGGTCTCTATCTACCGCCTGGAAGTTCGTTCCCTAGGGTGAGATCCCCTGAGAATTTATTTAACTCTCAAAGGTCAATTTCATTGTGTTTTTAGTATGAGTAATATGATGTAGATGAATTGAATTCTAACTTATTGTAAGACAATGTATCATTAACTTATTAATAATCTCAAAATTTAAAAATTGAACACGATAACATAACTGGTCTAGAAATAACTGGTCACTGCAATCAAATTATTTTAATCGTCCTTGGATATTACTGCTTTTATAATGGTTTATCTCATTTAAGTGATACTTTATTTAATGTAAAATATTGATTACGTGTATTTTAAATTTACTAAACGTATTTCATAATTTTACAAATACATAAAAAAAAAACAAATTTGAAGTTTTGACGTTTCTGAATGAGATCTAGCACGCATTTGATGTCCTATAAGGTAAAATACATTTGATTGGAGCAACAATTTCTAATATGAAGAATGTTTGAAATGAAAAAGCAGAAGCCTATATTGTACTTAAATTTAGTGAAACAGAACAATTGTAGCTTACGTATTTAAATGGACACTAGATATCCAATAACAGATAGCAATGTACTACGTCGTTAGCGTGGTTATAGCAATGGACCGAAATTCATGCACTGATTATAGCTATTCAACAGCAAAATTCACTACATGATACTGTGAACGTAACAACAGATACCATCAACTGAACCGCATACGTAGCCGATACCATTGGCCGATACAAAATTAATCCAACAACATTTGAATATGTGTTTATTTGTTTGTGATCGCTTTTTCAAAAACAGCTTCAAAATTCGCGTCCATAAAGATTCCAGACAGGGTATCCAACATCTAAATAGAAAAGCATAGAGTTATAATGTCGAACAAAACGTTTATTAGTGGCACACAATTCAATGAATAACACTGGTATGTCTTAACCGAAGAGAAAGAAAGAGAAAGAATGAAGACACTCGTTCACGACAGAAAGAGAAAAGAATAAGGACACGTGGTGAACACCTGTACGGCATCATATGCCAACATCATATGCCACGCTTACTACGAAGCTAATTCGTTTGGTCATTTTGTTTATGTAGGAATACTTCTATGCTTTTTTATTTCGATGGTATTCAAAATTACAAAAATATTGTCAATTTTAGCATTGTTTGGGTTGTTGACCTACTGACGCTGTCTACTTACTTTACGTGATGGTTACCGTACGTCAGATACTTCTGGAAAATTTATACATTAGGAAGAAAGTTTTTACAAGCAAGTAAGTTATCAGACTTCAAGTCTTTTAAATTTTTGTAGCGACTAAGTCACTCGTTCAAAACATTGTCCTATTTTCTCGCAAAACACATGCTTGTAGTATTGGTGAACATTATCAATAGCGCTTTTTTTTTGGGTGGTCGCAATTGGATTTCAAAATAATTATTGCTGATATCAAATTTAGTTCTGTACAGTTCAAAAAAAGTGTCATCCTTTAATTTTTCGAATATAGTTAACAATGTCACTAGTCTTTTTCTATAATATTTCATACAAAATGTCTCTCTCAGAAAATATCGCTGGAAATGTATTTAGAACAAAACTAAATTCATATCACTTCCCTTTCTAATAAATTTAATTATTTCTTGAAAAGGTAACGTCGTAAAACCTGCAGAATATAATTTAATAAAAAAGACAAACACAGAAGAGGTATATGTTCATTTCTTTACAGAAAATTGACTAAATAATTACTTAACCCTAGACACCTAACCTTCGTCGTATCGACGAGTGCGCCACAGAAATATCGCTATCTCTTTTCTGCGCGCGCGCCGATTCTCGCGTTCTCGCTTGCCAACTCAGTGCCCGTCGAGCTCTTTTGGGAGGCACACGCATTCGGCGGGTAAGTACTTTACTTTTCCAGATATTGCTAAAGTAGTCGTCGTTTCGACGAATGGTTAGGGTTTGTGTGATTTTTTATAGCGTTAAAGTTGAAGTGTTTTCTTATTTTTACAGCTTTTACGATGTCATCCAAACGACCATTGAATGATAGAGATATTTTGCGGCTCTTAAGAGGTGAGGAAGACGATAGTACCCAAGAAGAGCTATCAAACAGTGAGTCAGAAGATGGTTTGGAGGTGGATGATGCAGAGAGTGATAATCAAGAGGAGGCGTCCGATCACGAAGGTAGATCTTCAGTTATTTTGCTAGACGAGGCCTCGGGATCACAGTCACTTTCTGTACCGTTGGAGGAGAGTTCGGAGCGCTCACGTACTTCGCATATCTTGTCTTTTTCCCAAAACACTATTCGAAGTCGAAGTCGTCATGTCTGGACTACGAGCAAGGGCCAGACTTCAAGTAGAACGGGTATTATAAATATTGTACGCGTTGCCAGAGGACCAGCTCGTGCTGTAAAGAATATGGTGGATCCCCTGACCTTATTTGATAATTTTTTGACTGACGAAATACAAGAACAGATTGTAAAGTGGACGAACGCGGAAATTGCGATTAAGAGGCAAACATATAACCAAATCACATCAACGCAAAATGACACAACCAAAGAGGAGATTAGAGCGCTCATTGGTGTTTTGGTATTAACAGCAGCTCTTAAAGATAACCACTTGAGTTTGGATGAACTGTTCAACACAGAATATTCTGGTACAAGATATGTGTCATGCATGAGCAAAGAAAGATGCGATTTTCTTCTACGATGCCTCCGTTTTGATGACAAAACACTTCGCTTACAACGAAAAAAAAATGATCCCTTTACACTTATCAGAGATATATGGGAATTGCTTATGGTTCAGTGCCGCCAAAACTATGTGCCTGGGACAAATGTAACCATTGATGAGCAGCTACTGGCGTTTCGTGGGAGATGTAAGTTCCGAATGTATATTCCAAAGAAACCCGCCAAGTATGGGGTCAAGTTAGAAATGATATGTGATAGCGGTACAAAATACATGATCAATAGTACCCCATACCTTGGAAAAGGGACCAATACTGGAGGTTTGCCTTTAGGGGAATATTTTGTGAAGGAACTTACACGCAGTATTCATGGTACGAACCGAAATGTAACCATGGATAACTGGTTCACTTCAGTACCCTTAGCGAAGCAGCTACTCATGCAACCTTATAAATTGACGCTTGTTGGAACTTTGCGAGCTAATAAAAAGGAAATCCCAGAAGAAATGAAGAACAGTCGATCCCGAGCCGTCAATACATCAATGTTCTGTTACGATGGCCCCATTACGCTTCTTTCATATAAGCCGAAACCTTCAAAAATAGTATACTTACTGTCTTCTTGTGATGAGAACGGCTCTATCAACCACGAAACAAAGAAGCCGCATATGATTGAATTCTACAACAGCACGAAAGGCGGCGTGGACACATTTGACCAAATGTGCTCAGTAATGTCTTGCAGTAGAAAAACTAACCGCTGGCCATTGTGTGTTTTCTACGCTATGATAAATATATCATGTATTAACAGCTACATAATTTACTGCCATAATACCTCTGTGCTGGGGCAGAAAGTGATATCTCGACGTGATTTTATGAAGAAGCTGCATATGCAGCTGGCAGAACCCTGGCTGAAAATCCGGCTCGAAGTTCGTAGTATGCCAACACATGTGAAGTTGAAGATAAAAAAATCCTTAGGGATGTCGACTGATGAAGGTCAAGGTGAAGGTCAAAATGAAGGTCAACCATCATCTAATAATAATACTCAACCCCTAGAGGTCCCTAACAAAAAAAGAAAGATATGTGGACTTTGCTCCTACAAGAAAAGGCGCATGACAAAATCTTTGTGCTCAAAATGTAACACTGCAATTTGTGGTGAACATAAAGTTGATTTCTGTCTTAGATGTGCTTAATTTTTTATTTTTTTTTTATTTTTTCTGGAATTATATGACTGTTATTATTTAAGTTTGCCAAAGAAGAAAAGGCCATTTTTGTTATTTTTTTTAATTTTAAACATTGTGGGTTAAGTCAACTAAAAGATCTTAATAAAAATAGTTCCTAAGTAACAAAAGTACAAAATAAATATTTCTTTTTAATAACCTATTTTTTTAATAGAATATTACTTAACCTAATTTATAAAGTGTAAAAACAACCGAAAACACGATTAGATACATAAAATAATACGTCTCCAAAAATTAGTCGTCGAATCGACGAATGGTTAGGTTCAAAGGGTTATCTGGGAAGGTTAGGCGTCTAGGGTTAAAGACAATCAATCACGTGCCCTAAGAAAAATAACTAAAAAAAATGGTAAAAAAAACCTTTTGTTATTACGATACAATGTAACGGAATAGAAGGTAGCGGAAACCAGCTCTATCTTCAAAATGTATAAACGTATACACATTTTCACGCCCACACACATTTTTTCAATGTGATACACGCTGACAACATGAGAGATTTGTATAAAAAAAAAGAGTGTGTGTACTTATGTACACGCGTTAGAAGTTATACTTCTTTGGCGTATGAATAATATTTAAAATAACTCAAATGCAGTAGTAATCGACAATAAATGATAAAATCAATCAAAACGATTTTGTTTAATTGAAAATGTTTTATTAACGTAACAATATAACAATACAGTACAAATATATAATCATTATTCATTATGTGAATGAGTCAAATACATTTAAAAAAAGAGTGTGTGTACTTATTATTCAATTATTTGTTAGAAAAATTATAAGTTCGTTAGAAATATATCTATATATTATACTTACATGGTTAACCTCTAATATTTAAAAACACTTCAAATTTTCACAATTTTTCACAACACAATGTTAAAAGTTTACAAATAATGTTTATATATGTAATAAATTGAACAAAAAATAATAATTATAGAAAATTAATACTCAAAATTGATTATTCATATGAATACTATATTTTGCAAGAACTGGGTTATGAATATAAGTACTATGTAATATATAGCATGAACACTCTGTACTATGTACTATATAGTATGAACACTCAGTATTGTAACTATATTCAGTGTTGATATTATTTCTATTCTGTGGCTAACTTCATCATGTCGTTTGTGCGCGCGCAGCTCACAAATTCACTCTTATCCAAACGCACCAAAAGAAGTATAACTTCAATAAGCATCGATTCGTTATGTTTTTGACCGCAAACGGCGCTAGCGCAGCCTGCCTGTGTCGTCTGAGGTGTTTTGTATGAATTATAGCATTTATTTGTTGTGAAAATTAGTTCTCAAAACAGTAATAGATGCCGCGATGAAATAAAAAAAAATAATTTAATACCATGAGTTTTTTCAAATTATATTTATTTATCATTGGGCATGTGTGTATGGGACTACCCCCACTCTCAGCTTATTTGTTTGTATAACCGGCACGCATCTGGTACCAAGCATAATTTGTTCTCCCACGTGTATATAAGGTACAAAATATGCAAAAAATATAAAAATAAATTAATTTAAATTCATAAATAATGTGCATTTTTTTCCTTCATTAATAATAAAATTATGGATGGAAATAGAATAGAAAAAAGAATAGAAAAAAACCGAATAAGTGCGAATAGGACTGAGGTCCGTATAAACTTAATTATGTATGTAGATATATGGGGTACCCAACTTTTGGCCTAGGGAGGCAAGTCAGATTTTTTTAGGTCACATCGTCAGCGCTTCACTCATATAATATAGAACATACAGCTGCCCTCCCCTGCCCCTCTGGGTACGCCCATGTGTAGAGAAACAGTTTTTTCGTATTTGATATACAAATTCAAGATAACTTTTAATTATATTTTATTTATATTATAAATATATATATATGCCATTTTGTTCAACAATTCGTAGCCATTTTTTGGGTTATATATATAATTACATTGCTGTAGAAATTGTAGGACTTCTAATCAAAAAACTGTGACAAGTAGTTTTGACAGTACTATCTTGATGTTATTCTAACACTACCTAAAGAATTCTGAAAATGCCAACACAAGTGAAAATTTGAGGGTGCAAGTTCAGGGCTATATGATAGATGAATTAAGACTTCCCAGCCAAACTTTCTCAATATTAGCTGAGTGGCCAAAGATGTGTGTGATCTGGCGTTATAAAGGTGAAAAACTGAACAGAAATGATTTGCCTTTTCTGTTGATTAATTCCGACCGCTTTTTTTTTCTAATTCTTGCTTGAGTCTCATCAATTGTTGACAGTAGAAATGCAAATTGACGGTTTCACTCGGCGGTAAAAGCTCATAATAAATAATGTCCTTCCAGTCGCACAATATACTTAACATCAGCTTAATGCGAGTTAATCCGGGTTTTGCTGTAGTCTGTGGAGTTTGCTTGTTTTTTGACCATGATCTTTTTCACATGTTCTTATCGTAGGTAATCTATTTTTCGTCACTGGTCATAAATCTTTTAAAAATGGCATCGACTTTGTCCATAACAGGTTCATCTTTGAAATCAAAATTACCGGAGAGAAAATGGTTTGTACTCCTCTTGTATAGCATTTTTCCCCTTTTTGTAATAAAACTTCAAAATCAATCAAATTTCCAGGTTAGATTCTTTTTGAGTCATTTTGTTGGACAGAAAAACAATAGGAAAATGGTGGAATTTCGTTTTTACTTGTCTTTTTTTTAAATGTCATCTATTTATTGGTATCAAAATTAGGTAAATACAAACAGCACAACCAAAAAGATTTTACGGCAATTTTTTACTTATATAATACGAAAAAACCTTTTCTCCGACCTAATATTTCATCTATCGAAATGTCGATGATTTTTGTTTGTTTCTGGAAACGACACTAGCCTGATATTGCTGAAACAATTGCTTTTTTTCTAAAAACCTTTTCGGACATCCTTAAAAATATTTGAATTTTTAAAAATCTAAAATTGTCCTAACGGATGTTGGAAAATGTTCTCCTATATTTTAGTTTCATCACAGTCTATCCTTCAATAGCAAGTGTAAGCGTGTAATAAAAAAATTACATACTTTATTCACATTTTTTCTTTACTTGACTGTGAGATCTTCCTTCTAATCAAATTTAATTATTCTTGGTGAATGAAAAGTGAAAGGAAGGGTTGCGAAATATAAAGCATAAATGGTATTATTGCCGCGTATTTCGGCCGTATTTTTTGATTACGTTCACATAGATATTGCTTTATTTACAACTTCAACAAAAAGCAGATATAAAATATTTGGCGTTAAATTCAACTCGATATCTCCACGCGTTCCTGTGTTAAACGCTCATGACCGACAAACGGATAGACAGACAACGTAGTGATCCTACAAGAGTCCCTTTTTCCTTTTTGGGGTACAGAATCCTAAAAAGAAAAAAAAAAAAACAAACGGACAGAACCAGCCAATCTTTAAATTAAAACAGTATAATTAATCGTATTATAGTTATCCCTCTGAGATTTCGCATTCCGAGTCGAACTGTAACGAGTGTAGAAACAGAAAAAGGTATCCCACAAGGAGTTGTCCCGGCGCGGACGGCAGAGGCCGCCGCCGCCGCGCTCGGCGCTCGTCGCTCGCCGCTAACGTGGGAAGAATACATTTATTATGTCGAGTCACGGTGCTCATTTGGGTATTAGAGATAAAATTAAAATTTACGCTTTGCCCAAAGCAATTTGTATCCGGCCGCTTTATTTCGCGCGGAAAATAGGCTTTGCTTTATCCGTGTTCCGCATCCGTTTTCATATAAGTGGTTTCACTTCATTGAATATGTCGGGAACGTGTTCGTGCACGAAACACATTTTTTTTTTCGAACGAGCTTATGTAACATTCTAGCTTTACAATTTTATTCGTTTTCAGTGTATTATGAGTTTTATTCCGTTTCTATATTTATGAAACGCATTTTAACTACCAAATAATAATCCTTTCTTAACGTTAGTTTCAATAGTTAAGCTACATTTTGGTTTGTTGACAAAAGAACACGTGAAAATCGACGAAGAAACATTTTTTATAATAGACGTAATTTTCCAACCATAAGCAGCCAGTCCAGGGTAGACCATTGTCAACGCTGTTACGAAGTCAGGACGTCTTCCATTCTTCGTGTCACACCACTGGATTGGCAACCGCTATACTTGAACTATCATGTCTCTTGATTAATGCCTATTATTTATTACTAGTTTGAATACATACTTTTGAAGTCGTACATTCAATATATTACCAAATAGGTCGCATTAATCAGTATAGAGCATTTTATTCGACTATTAGTAAGATTTATGAAGTTGACAAAAACAAAATGAGGTGGGTCAATTCTTATCTCGAATTTCTCACGGGGGTACCGATGATTTTTATATATTTTAATAGTTCCTAAATAATTAAAAAAAAAATTAAACTATTCTATTACTATGTATCAATAAGAACGAAAATCAAATTACATTAAAGTTCGTATACTTTATATAAGGAGAAAAACTAAATTTTGTAAATGTTGTTTATTATTTGCCCTTCATCCATCTGCAACATTCATTGCACAACCTTTTCTTTAAGTTAGGAATACAATATCTTTACTCAGCCTCAGATCTAGGATTTTTTCGAATCAGGGCAATAACTTGATAGTGGCGCCCCTCTCCAGTGTTTGAGATAAGTTGTTAAAAAAACCTAAAAAATTGGCATTTTTTATGACCAGATTAACAAGAAGTCTTTTATAAATTTACACTCTTTATTATTATATCTATTACCTAATAACTTTTTTATAAAATTGTATATATGAAATAAAAAAAGGATATATTTTTGAAGTTATACTTCTTTAGGCGCGTTATGAAAAAATGATGAGAGTGAAATTTTAAGATTGTGTGACGCAAAATTAACATATTGAAGCTGCCCGCTTAGAATTCGAATTTCGAATAATGAGAGAATTTATGTACATTTAATATAAGAAAATAAAAAATTATTTATTTAATTTTTAAAATTTAAACTGAACTTTATGTCTTGACGAGTACTTTGATACTCTATGGTAATCAGCGTCTGATGATGGAGCTGGAAGGTGGCCATAGGAACTCCGTAATTAAACGACGCAACCCCAACGAGTTTGGGCTCGTTTGATTCCTCTTGACGAGTACTTTGATACTATATGGTAATCAGCGTCTGATGATGGAACCAGAAGGTGGCCATAGGAACTCCGTAATTAAACGACGCAACCCCATCGAGTTTGGGCTCGTTTTTCTATATACATTATTTTGACCAGTCATTTTTGATTTCTGAGCTTTTCAAAGTTAATAGGCGATGCTCCAATGCTATATAAGTACCATTTTCATAATCATATAGAAACTTCTATATTTTTTCCAAAAAATAATATATTTATCTTTGTAGAAAAAAAAATCATAACATCTCTTGGAAGGAATACCATTAAAAATATCCTTTAAATAAATTTTATCTTTAATTGTTTATAAAATTAATAAATTTGTGAAATAAAAAATCCTGCCATAACGTTGCCAACAATATGGTGCGCTGCAGCTGCTCGCAGCGCCTTTCGGAATTAACACTAAGACGTGTACAAATACCAACTGAGAGTTTTGAAATCAAATGAATAATTGATAGGACGACGTGCGTTAGATAGTAGGCGCTCTGTGAAGCAAGTTTTTTTTCAACGATATTGTATTCGGATTTTGGCGCCTTCTGAAACGGTTCCCCCCCCCACTCAGATCCGCGGCTGTCTATACATTACTACATAAATCTGTAATGTCAGTCTGCACTTTAACTTTTTTTGTGTAGTCTTATTATAGATGTTCGTTTTATAACTAATTAACTCCAACTCTACCATTTTATAAATTCAAGTCTGTCTTTTTATGACGCAAGAACGGTTTGACTGATCGTGATGAAAATTGGTATACAGCAAGAACAAGTGATTACGTAAATGATAGGCGAACTAAATTGTGGACTGATTTGCATAACGAAGAAATTCGTTAATTCATGTAATACACTGTAAGTGGCAAAGGCAGGTTGCACTAGCGCCGCCTGCAGTCAAAAGCACAACAAGTTGCTGCATATTTGCTATATAGATTCCTCGTGTTGTCAACGTGTAGGACAAAGCAAAAGTCTATCTGTGTGCGTGAAAATATATACGCGTGTATAGATTTTGGAGACAGAACAGTCCTCCATTGAGTTCTATTCCGTTGCATCGTAATGTATTATATTACAAAAAGGTTTTTCCCCATTTTGTTATAGTGGTTTTTCTTAGGGCACGTGATTGACTGTTTTTCAATAATTATTTAGTAAATTTGCTATAAAACAATGGACATACACCTGTTCTGCATTTGTCTTTTAAATAAATTATAATATGCAGGTTTTATGACGTTACTTTTGAGGAAATAATTAAATTTATTGGGAAGGGAAGTGATTTGAATTAAGTTTTTTTTCTAAATACATTTTCAGCGATATTTTCTGAGAGAGACATTTTGTATGAAATATTATAGAAAAAGATTAGTGATATTGTTGATAGTGATATTGTAAACTATATTCGAAAAATTAAAGGATCTGACTCGTTGAACTGTACAGAACGAAATTTGATATCAACAATAATTGTTTTGAAATCCAATTGCGACCGACCCAAAAGAAAAAGCGGTACTGATAATGTTCAATAATAATACAAGCGTGCGATTTGAGAGAATATAGACAATGTTTTGAACGAGTGTATTAGACGCTACAAAGATTTAAAAGTCTTAAAGTAACTTACTTGCTTTGAAAAAACTTTTTTCCTATTGTATGAATTTTCCAGAATAATATGTCGTACAGTAACAGTTAGCTAGAATAGGTAACCAGCGTCAGTAGGTCAACAACCCAAACAATGCCACAATTGACAATATTTTTTTAACTTTGGCTACCCTGTCTGAAATATTTGTGGACGCAACTGTTGGAGCTGTTTTCGAGAAAGTGATCACAAACAAATAAATATATGTACAAATGTCGTTAGATTAATATTATATCAGCTACGTATGCGGTTCAGTTGATGGTATCTGTTGTTACGTTCACAGTATCATGTAGTGAATTTTGCTGTTGAATAGCTATAATCAGTGCATGAATTTCGGTCCATTGTTATAACCACGCTAACGACGTAGTACATTGCTATCTGTTATTGAATATCTAGTGTCCATTTAAATACGTAAGCTACAATTGTTCTGTTTCACTAAATTTAAGTACAATATAGGCTTCTGCTTTTTCATTTCAAACATTCTTCATATTAGAAATTGTTGCTCCAATCAAATGTATTTTACCTTATAGGACATCAAATGCGTGTTAGATCTCATTCAGAAACGTCAAAACTTCAAATTTGTTTTTTTTACGTATTTGTAAAATTATGAAATACGTTTAGTAAATTTAAAATACATATAATCAATATTATACATTAAATAAAGTATCACTTAAATGAGATAAACCATTCTGAAAGCAGTAATATCCAAGGATGATTAAAATAGTTTGATTGCACTGATCAGTTATTTTTAGGCCAGTTACGTTATCGTGTTCAATATTCTAAATTTTGAGATTATAAATTAACTAACGAATAATACATAGTTTTGCATAAACTAAGGATTCATCATTTAGTTCATCTACATCATATTATTATTATGTCCATATTAAAAATACAATAAAATGGACTTTGAGAGTGAAATAAATTCCCAGGGGACTTCACACCCACAGAACGTGCCCTCAGAGGGCGGATGAGGACTCGCTTGCATTCTACACAGTGCTTGAGGGTAAGGAGGAAATAAAATACTCCCCACAGAATAAAGATGAATACTCCGTCGGGCCACTCTAAAATATTCTAATTCTAAGCTGACAGAGGACAATGGCGTTGAGTAGTATGTATAAGAGCAATGCCAATTACGAATCCTATGCTCCAGTTAGCAGAAGATGTCATTACTTTGGCGTCAGGTGGCAGTCAATCATTAAACTATAAGTCGAATCAATTATTGTCATGAAAAAAGTCAATGAAGTAAAACATCATACTAGGGCAGGCTTTGTGGGATAACAATAATAAACAAATAAATAACAATAATAAATGATCTAATGCAGTCTTACCCTCTAAATGAAACTGAATACATTGCAGGACACTTTAACAGTTAGTTTGGCACCACATAACAATAACATAAAAGAGTGAGCTTTTTTTCACTATTTATTCGCTCTAACGTCATTACCGCTGTTTAAAATGATGTTTTGTACCTTTTCACTATTAGATTTTGTTTTTGCCTTCTTTTCGCTCAAGGTTTTTTTTTATTTTATGAGACTTTTATAATTTTAATACATCATTAAATGCATTTTCATATCAATAAAGTTTTTTATATATTATATACTTTTTATATCTTTTTTATATTTTTTAAATATATCTGTACATGTTAGTCAGACGATATGTGTCATGAGCATCGATGGTCAGGATATATATTGGTTATTGATATCGAGAATTATTTATAGATGTATTCAAAATTAAAAAAAAAAAAAACAAAATTTCGTAACTCGAGAGGCCTACTGTAAAGGAAACTTTTATACAGTTGTTCGTTTTTTACATCAAACTATTAAATTGAGAGTGAATTTTACTGTACAAACGATATGTTCAACTCTTAACAAGTATCTGTAGAAATACGTGTTCAATGTTCATAGCAGTGAAACAGAAATAAGCGTAATATAATTTTGTAGGGATATATGATATCTACTTGATATGTTTCCCATTCGACCTAGAAATAGTAAACTAATAATAAGTACTTCAGCATCATTTCGCTTTACTAATACAATTAAAGGCGACAATTCAATATTGAATATTTTCTTCTTTAGGGAACCCATACCCTAGTGCGCTGATTACCTAATAGTCTTCTTCAAAACAGAGACAATTCTTCGAAATTGGTCAAATGCGTGTTAGACCACTCGTAATATAAGGTTCCATAGTTTCCCGTTACAATACGTAGATTTAGAAGGGGACTTTTTGTTAGATATTATGAATATATTAATTGAGTTCATGGTTTAACGGCTAATAAAGTCTAAAACGAGTGCACACAGGTGTTTGGGAGCTATGATTTAATATTTCTGTAATTTTAAACAGTTCACGAACTTATAATTACTGCCCAATGTATACAACTAACAACTTCTTTTAAGTAATTCTCAATGGAATTTCGACGAAATTTTGTTTTTTATATGTTATAAGATCTCAAGTATATGTTATAAGTTGGTCGATTGTTATTAATTAACTTTTAAAGCCTATTTAGCTGTGATAAATTTCCTTGTTACTTTGTTGTACATAACTGTCGTGAATTTTTTCGCTGATCTAACTTCACACGTATTGGGGAGGTACCCTAAATTTTTTATACCTAATTTTATTTTACTGCTCACACTGACAATTAATGTACATATCCTTGACACAGCTTTTAAGTATTGAGAGTCTGTGAGCTAAGCCGTGGACAGATAGAGGGCCGGACGGATATGACAAGATTGTAGGTTTATTTTTCACTACAGAACTCTAAAAATGCACTTTTTTAGGGTAACCACAATAGAGTAGCCGAGCAGGAGTTTTATTAATTTTGTTAATATTTTAGAATTCGGAATGAGTCTAATAAAAACAGGGACTTTTTTTAAAGGGATATTCTACAAGTGTTTAATTTATCACTTTTATTTTAAAGTAATTCCAATTCTTAACCCCTGGTAACTTTATTTATCACAATTTATAATTCATACGATATACAAATATATACGGTTGAGTTATGTCTTTGACAATACAACGTATCGAATTTATTTATATTACGCTCTATTATGGTGGGCTCATTTATTCCAATTTACTATTTATATGGCTCTCAATTTTGATTCAGCGCTATTACGTTAAAATGGCGGGAAAAATAGCAGTAAATTTCAAATAAGCCGTCGTTGCTTTACAATATCGTTAATTAATGTATTAAAAAATTATAACATGATTTGTCGATTTATTGTGGTAAGTATAACAAAACTGAATATGTTCTATGAATTTAAGTTTTCGGCCGTCCACAACATCATCGTTCTTTGATCGGACGTTTAAATTTAATAATTAGAACGTGTTAATTTTACTTCATGATCCAAAAATATTTCTCGGGATATTAGATCATTGTGTATTTTATAGAACTACTTCAGTCGTATACTCCAGTTTGCAGGTGATTTAAACCTAAGCCCTAGGGCAAAATTGAATATGCTTTCTTATTTGACGTTACTCCCTTGAGTAACACTCGCTAGCGTTCCGACCGCTTCAGCTATTAAATCGATTTTCTTGACTAAATAGAATTTTGTACTATACTAACTTTTGTCCGCAGCTCCGCCCGCGTGGACTACGATATTTAGACCGTTTTAGAAGCGTTCGTGGCGTTTATTCATATTTTTCCCACACGATCATTTTAAATGAACTCTCTATTATTTAGAGATTAAACTGTATATCTGGTTCTAAACAACCAAATCAGATGATACATAGTTTATATGTTAAGTGGGATCCCAAACTACGAAACTGTGAAATTTTTATCAAAATCCATTTAGCCGTTTTTGTGTGATGCGGTAACATGTACATACTAATTTTCATAACAATCAGTTAAACGATACGGAAGTCGGTACATTGCAGCGCCACCTGGCGGTGAGTTACGTCAATGTGATTAGCATAATCATTTTCTCCGTAAAAAAATAAATATACATAATGATTTTCATGATAATCGGTTGAAGGAAGGAAAAGTCGATACAGCGGAGCTCCGCCTGGTGGCGAGCTACGTCAATGGGGATAGCATAAAAACCTTCTCCGTAAAAAAATACGTACACATACCAATTTTCATAATGATCGGTCAAATAGTTTCTGAGTCTATCGATTTCATAATATACACATCCTTATTTATATAAATATATATATATATGTATATATATATATATATATATATACTCGTATGTGTGTATTTGACTATCTTCTATCACATGATCATACAATGTGTAAATCTATTATACATAGTATTCAGCCTAGGGCTTGTAACCTTGAACGACACATAAAGCAGAGGCTACAATGCGAGACCTGCACCAATGGGTGTTCTTGTCTGACATGATAATCTTTTCATTGACACAGTGAGGAAATCTTCGTAAAGAAACCTGCATATTTGGTAATGTTTATGGGGCACACCTGACAGTCACAGCATGACCAATGCTATGTTCGTATAGCAGATACGTATTGTGTAGTGGAAAATAATAAGGCTAGTCAATTACAACTATCATGTTTATAGTTTTGATTTAAATATCACACAGAATTTGATTGTCATGAACTTAAGGCTGTGATTTCGATGGTTGTGGCTACGAAAATAACTGATTGGTATTTCTATAGCCTTATGTATTTTTTTTTGTGAAACAAAGCATTTTCAAAATATTGTATATTGGTATAAGTTAGTAGACGAATAAATGTAATGCTTTTGAATTATTTCATCTGCTATCTTGTGCCGAATAAAAATAAGCATGAAATCCAGCCTATTTTAAGCATTAAGGGAGAAATATGTGCTATAAAGTGCTTCAATTTGTCATAAATGTTGCAGGTAATTATATTTTGTTACACTGTAGTTGAGGGTTTGAAGGATTACAAAACATTCTGAAAAAATATTGATACATGTGAAGCTCGTAATCATCACCGATGTGAAGTAAATAAAACCAACATGAACTACAAAACTGAATATTAAATTAAAGTCAACATCAAATTTTTAATAAAAATACTAATTGGGCAGACAGCATAAATTTCTGTATTATCTAAAACAACGTGTATAAAACTCAGTTTTGTATCCTTTGCAATATAAAGATGCGAACGACATAAAGATAAAGTACTCTTTTTTATTTTTAATACTATCTTAATTATTTCTTACTTAATGTCAACTTGTTTTATTTATTTTTATGTAAATATATATATATATATATATATATATATATATATATATATATATATATATATATATATATATATATATATATATATATTTCAGTATTTTCAATAACCCTGTTTTCGAAAAGAACTGTACTAATATTGGTTAGTAAGAATAAAATATTGAGTAGTTCTGACTATTTACATGAAATTTCGTACATGCGGCCCAAGTTTTTCATGGCTGTAAAAATCCAAATCAAAATGGGGTCAACAATCTATATGTGATAAACATTTTTTTAATTGAATAGTAATTATTTTGTAATTTTTGGTCTTCGTTTTTTTGTCCCATTTTCTCGTTCTCACGACCCTTAATTCTACAATTTGAAACCTGTTCTATTTATATATGTACATTGTTATTTAATTCTGATCACGTTCGTTTAAAGGTTCGAAAATTTTTTGTCAAAAAAAAAAACAAAAATCAATTGTCAAATTCATGCTAAAAATAATAACAAATAAGGAGAAAGATAAAAAAAAGATAATACTACATTGTCATCTAATTCTAAGCTACGTTTAATATCTTAAGTCCGTAACTCATCGAGCACTTAGTTTAAGATTGAGTGCAAGATTTATCATAACAGACAAACAAGAATCCGAGTTGATAGAATGTGTTAGTACATAATGGAATGTCATGGTAATACACTTTTGACATTCAATTATGTCGAATCTATGATTTCTTAAATTGAAAAATGTTTTGAATGGTGTTTTTGCCCGAAAATTTATACAAGGAAATATCTGATCACATTCGTGTCAATTGTCTATATTTTGTTGTACAATAATACGTACTTATAAGCATTATTATGCTACAATATATTACGTTGACATCATAAAATACGTGGTCATACATCACACCAAAATCAGCGATTTAGCCGTCGCGTTGCGATCGCTCCTCCGTGGCGTCGCTGCGCGCGAGTCACGGTGCGACAGTTTATTTCAACTTCTCAACTTTCCTGGAGCGTTCGAATGGGGCATAATTTTCATAAGTAACGCGCCGCCGCGCGCCGACACAAAAATTAGATTCATCAGAGACCCCGGTGTGCCCGCTGCGAAATGCTCTATCTGTCGCTGCTGAGGAGGCCGCTCCTTTGAAACGGAGAGCACGGCGGAGGCTCTTAAGAGCGTTTTGCTATGTGCCAAATAAGATTTCATTTTTTAGAAGTTTGCTTAATACGTAGATATATTTTTTGTTCAATCTGCCGGCACGTTCGTATATGTAAATGAGTGTACAACGCGTTCGGTACGAGGTCGTCTATCCTTTGATATACGGAAGTGGGGAATAAAAAGCTCGTTCGTCAAGGCGTTCGGCGCTGGCTGCGCGCGGGCCGCCGCCCGCCCCGCGCTCCTAATTTTTATTTTATACACGCGAGGAATTTCCTGCAAATGTAGAACAAGTGGAATTGCTAAGCGCGTCTTCATCAAGCTTTAATAAAAGTAATGTATGGGGCCCGTTTGTATTTTTTATTACCGACGTGTCTGAATGCTCGCACGAGAAAATTGAAGTATCCGCAGGGAGCCTCGTGCTCGTGCGGTTTAATGTAGCGAATTGAAAATACCAATAAATTGTGGCAATTTCCTTGTGGAAAAAATATTTTATGTGCAACATTGTAGAGTTTTTGACAAAGTTGGATTCAGTATTGGCTCATTAGAAAGATTGTTATTGTGTGTTATAGAGTTTGTACAAATTACTTTACTAATATTTCAAAAAATCACAATTTTATAAGCTTCTGACAATAAACATCGTGTTTACTGTACATACGAACGACCTGCTATAGTACTTCAGCAATTTCAATCACGTCAGTACCCGTTCCGCATCGGCCGTTTGTCTCCGGCGGGCGGATCGGGCGGCGCGGGCGGCGCGGGCGGCGAAGGGGGTGGCGGGGACATAATTCAGTTATTCCACACGAGATCCTTACATTCAAATAAATAATATAGGTTCCGGTGTACGCGGGAGCACCTGAGCGGCGCTCCGATAGGGGGCTCCCGGGGGAAATAAAAACTTTGTCGCGCCGGCCCCCCGCGCCCCGCTCCGCCGCCCGCACCCCGGCAGGTTTGATTCGCGACGACACCCGCGTTTACGATATTGTTTTCTATTACAACCGTACGTCACTCGCGATCGCGATGAGAAATCGTTGAAACGGATGGCGGCCACTTTGCGACGACGCGCGCCCGCCGAACCGTAGGATGACTTTGTATCGACACAAGGAAGTGTTCGAAACAAGATCTTAAAGATTTATATAACCGGTGCAGGAATAGGATATTTTCAATATCCCTACGAACGTCTAGAAGATTTTCAGATTTAGAGAGCAACAATTTATTAATATTATAACGGCGAATTTACGTACAGACATACAGTCAGCTCGAAACGAGAAGGGGTGTGCGAATTTAGTTATTTTTTCTATGGCCCGAACACCGAAAGAGTTTTCTATTAACATAGATTTGTAAGAAAAAAAATAGTAGAAAAGAACTGAAAATTTTAAAATAATTTAATTTTCATAAGAAATATACCATTTTATAGATGTATTACATCATGTTTTTTTTAAATAAAAACTTAAGTTAAGCTTTATTTATTTCTCTTGCTGTCAAAAAGTAATACGCTTTTATTTAAAAAAAATGTGATATAATAAACCTATAAAATGGTGTATTTCTTATCAGAACTAAATTATTTTTAACTTTTCAGTTCTTTTTATTAACAAATAATAAGAGATTGTTTAAAAAAAGAAATAACTTCAAAAATATTAAAAAAAAGCTCCATTTTGAAAAAAGATTCTGAAAGAGGAGAAAATTTCGTAACAAAGTTTTGACTCCCGAAATTGTAGCTCCATTATTTATAATTTTATTTAACGCTGAAAATAGCGTTCCGCGCGCAGTTTCAACGTTGTAACGCCCAAACAAACTAAGCGTCAGAAAATAATTTTTTATAATATTTATTATCAATATAAAATTTGAATAAATTATAGTATCATTTAGACACTTGAAGGAATACAATCCAGTTTACAAAATATTTTAACTTGATTTTGTTTTAACAATTGTTAATTAAGTAATTTTTCATGAACTTAAGATAACATAAAATCTATCATAAACGTTTAAATAATTTAGCTAAAAATCTTTTTCCTCTTGAGCTTACTCTGATATACTCAATAAACAAGATTCCGGTATAAAATTTATTAAAGTTGTTTTATTTGTTTATAATGATTTTTCTAAGTTAACAAAAATGAAAAATCCGGAAAATGTAGTTAAAAATTTTTTTTACGAAATCTTTGATTTTCATATTTTTGTATCTATTTTTACATTTAATTGCTTTGTTGAAAATTTTTACTTAAAATGTTTAAAATTTTTATAAACAAATAAGCAAATTTAATATTAAAAAATTTTTTGCCATTATATTGTCAAAGTAAAATAATGATTTTTAGTAAGAAAAAATTTTTTTAATTTTTAATTGTTAATAACCGTTTTTTATTTATCTGACCTTTAAATTATTAATTAAGAAATCGGTTTTATTCTAAAATCATAGTTTCTTATTTCAGTAGAATTTAAAAAACATTTTTTAAACAATATTTTCATTGTTTACTTTATAAACAATTTGTTATGAACAAATTCTGACTTTTATATAAATTTTTTTTCGTTACTTAGAAAATTATAAATATAGTTATGTACATCAAAGTAATGAAAAAAATTTTTCTATATTTTTTTTGGCATTTTTAAATATTTCACTACATCAACCTGGAAGCGGTCACCGATTTTATTAACTTATAAATTGTTATAACTTCTTAACTATTGATTATATGGTCTTAGACATTCAGGACGATCTTTTAAACAATTAATTAATCTATTCAAATTGTATTTTACCTGCTCATTATTTAAAACGGTTCTATTATTATGAGCATTCGTTTATAAAAAAATTAATTCTTAGCATCTTTAAACGCTTATATCTTTTTTATTATCCAACTTACGACTTTTCTTATTCAAGACAATTTTGTTGAGATATTAATAGACAACTCAAAAATAAATGGAAATTTTTCAATGACAAAGATGAAATTAGTCTTCACGAACGTTGCTATCTACATTACTCGGCTGGAGTCCATAAACTACCAGAAAGTGTTGATTCTCTACAATCAGGACGATCTTCTCGAGCTAGTTCTACAGATAGTTTCGATTTTAAATCTCTATGCTTGTTTTGTCATAGAATGTCTAAGACCATATAATCAATAGTTAAGAAGTTATAACAATTTATAAGTTAATAAAATCGGTGACCGCTTCCAGGTTGATGTAGTGAAATATTTAAGAATGCCAAAAAAAATATAGAAAAATTTTTTTCATTACTTTGATGTACATAACTATATTTATAATTTTTCTAAGTAACGAAAAAAAAATTATATAAAAGTCAGAATTTGTTCATAACAAATTGTTTATAAAGTAAACAATGAAAATATTGTTTAAAAAAATTGTTTTTTTTTAAATTCTACTTGAAATAAGAAACTATGATTTTTAGAATAAAACCGATTTCTTAATTAATAATTTAAAGGTCAGATAAATAAAAAAAACGGTTATTAACAATTAAAAAATTAAAAAAATTTTTTTCTAAAAATCATTATTTTACTTTGACAATATAATGGCAAAAAATTTTTTAATATTAAATTTGCTTATTTGTTTATAAAAAATTTTTAAACATTTTAAGTAAAAAATTTTTCAACAAAGCAATTAAATGTAAAAAATAGATACAAAAATAGTGAAAATCAAAGATTTCGTAAAAAAAAATTTTTTAACTACATTTTCCGGATTTTTCATTTTTTGTTAACTTAGAAAAATCATTATAAACAAATAAAACAACTTTAATAAATTTTTATACCGGAATCTTGTTTATTGAGTATATCAGAGTAAGCTCCAAGAGGAAAAAGATTTTTAGCTAAATTATTTAAACGTTTATGATAGATTTTATGTTATCTTAAGTTCATGAAAAATTACTTAATTAACAATTGGATAACTTAAACAAAAATCAAGTTAAAAATATTTTGTAAACTGGATTGTATTCCTTCAAGTGTCTAAATGATACTATAATTTATTCAAATTTTATATTGATAATAAATATTATAAAAAATTATTTTCTGACGCTTAGTTTGTTTGGCGGCGACGTTACAACGTTGAAACTGCCGCGCGGAACGCTATTTTCAGCGTTAAATAAAAATTATAAATAATGGAGCTACAATTTCGGGAGTCAAAACTTTTGTTATGAAATTTTCTCCTCTTTCAGAATCTTTTTTCAAAATGGAGCTTTTTTTAATATTTTTGAAGTTATTGTTAAAAAACGGAGACCACATTTTTCTCTCTTCGTTTTTTGTTAATAACAATTGCAATATTTTATAGCAAAAAAATTCCAAAATTCTCCTTTTTCAGAATAAAATTCTGAATCCAAAAAACCAAACCCCATATTTTTTAAATTGTGCTAACTATTTTTCGCAGAAAACTCACTTCTCGACCAGACTATTGCAACAGTCGTAGTATAACATCAGGCATAGGCTCAAGTTCCATACTGTTCCAATATGCCTTAGAAAAGGGCATGGATGTATTACTTTTACTTACATTAATGATACATCGGTACTAATTCTTTATTATTTTCACGTAATTCTCTTGGAAGATAAGTTTGAGATGTGACAGTTATCTTATATTTTGTCACCTGATGAGGATAGCATTTCTTCGTGCAAATATCACATACTATATCGCAAGAGGTATTTATCGCTTTATTAGAATACTCAACGATATCACATTCATTTTTTTCCCTCTTGTGTACGTATTCTATCGTCATCTGTCCTGAGAGCACGTTTTTCAGATGATTCGTTTTCCCTGCTTTTCTAAGTAAGGATCCTATTTTTATCACGCCTAATGGAGCGTTGTTCTAATGATCCGTTTTCTCTATATTTAGCTACTGCTAACCATGTTTTATTCAAGCGTTATCGCTTGTGAATTTTGCTTTTACTAGGAATGTTCTCCTGTCGCTTTAATTCTGCCATTTCTAAAGGTGTTTCTCTTTGTGTACCTTATTTTTTAAACATGTTGTTCCCACAGGTATAGAACATAAACGGCATATACGCCCAGAGGACCATTGTAGAGGGATAAGGGCTTTAGTATAACAGGGTTCGCTCTGGTACTCTGAGGCGCAGCGATGACATATTTATACACCCTCATATCATTTAGCCCTCAGCACGTACTTACCTTGGCATTCGGTTATCTATCTAATCAAAAGTAATTTACACTAATAACAATTGGAACGTACTTGTTGTCCCAAACCTGATGAGACTGTATATGGATATTATTTAGGACCAAAGTACTTATCAAGACGAATCAAACAAGCTCAAACTTGATGGAATTGTATCGTTTTATTAGGGAATTTCTATGGCCACATCCCTGCTCCTTCATCAGACACTGTGTATCATCTAAAGACAAAATACTCGTCAAAATGAATCAAAGGAGATCAAACTCGATAAGGTCGCATCGTTTTATTATAGAGTTATAATGGCTACCTCCGAATTTCAACACCACATCATCATCATGTCATCATAATATTGCATTGTCATACAATATACATATGTATGCAAAATTTCAGCAAAATCAGAAACCGGTAAGTAAATAAAATTTAACTAGTAATATTTGATTATAGATAGACAAGTGAAAGTAAGAGAAAGCTTGTAAAAATATGAAAGAGTAGAGAAGAATAATCCTAAAGAAGATTCTATCAGTCTACTGTCAGACCCAACATGTAATATATAAGGTTGAAGAAAAAGGTTTTTCGTATTTTATATACGAGTTCAGGATAATTTTTCAACATATTTTGTTTTCATTTAATTATAATTATATATGTCATTTTGTTCAAAAACTTATTGCCATTTTGTAGGTTGTCACAATTCCATAGTTGTAGAAATTTTAGAATTTCAGATCAAAAAACTTCGATAAGCAGTTTTGACAGTCTTTTATTGTTGTTAATCTAACAGTACCTAAATAATTCTGAAGAGATACAAATAAAAATCTGAGGGTGCAAGGTCAGGGCTTGGTTTTTCTAACCAAACTCTCTTAATATTTGCTGAGTGGCTAAAGATGTGTGTAGCCTGGTGTTATCATGGTAAAAAATCCATACCCTCTCTGTTGATCGATGATTCCGGCCGTTTTATGTATTTCTTACTTGAATCTCATCATCTGATGATAGTAGACATCCGAATTGATGGTTTTTCCCGGCGATTAAAGCTCATAATGAATAATACCCTTCCAATCTCATCATACACATATCATCAAGTTATTGCGAGTTAATCTGGGTTTCCCTGTAGTGTGTAGAGCTGATTGTCTTTTGACCATTGTCATTTTAGCACATCCTTGTCGTAAGTAATCAATTTTTCATCACTAGTGATCAGTTTTGGAAGAGCGGTTCGGTTTCATTATGTATCAACAGAAAATCGCCAATGAGTACACGATTTATTAGATTTCTTTAAGTGAGCTTGTGTGGGACCCAAGTATCGAGCTTTTTTGTAAGTCCAGCTTTTTTTAAAGGGGTTAAAAATGTTTTTTGTCTGTTTTTCGATTTCCAGCTCTTGAGATATTTCGTACGATTTAATATGTCGAACTTGCGGTACTTTTTCTAAAATGGCAGAGACTTCATCCGTAACGAATCGACCAGAGCGAGACTCGCTCTGGTCGATTTGACTTTGATATCGAAATTACCGGACTAAAAACATTTGAACTGTTTCTGTGCTAGTCTTACCGACACTACATTAGGTCCATAAAATGTCACAATTTTTTTCACTATTTGTTTTGCATTTTTCCTTTTTTTGTAATAGAACTTTAAAGTATATCGAATTTCTACGCTAAATTCACTAATTTTGGTGGACAGATTAACAATAGAAAAATGGCGGAACGCCGTTTTTGCTTTTTATTTATCTTTTTTAAAATATCATTTATTGAATGGTATCAAAAAAAGTCAGATACAAACAGCACAACCAAAGAGATTTTAATGCAATTTTTTACTTATAAACTACGAAAAAACTTTTTCCCGATCTGTTATAATATATGAAAGAGTTATACCGATAATTATGAGTACCGTATGTTCTATTCAGAGAGACTATAGAGCATGTGTTAAAATAAATGGGACACGCGCTGACCCATTTAACATCCATAGACGTGTTGTCCTATTGTCCTGTATGCATGTACGCATACAAAACGATATGTAGTAACAGGGATGTGTTGCGTTAATATGGCTGTAAAACCTATTTACGGATATCTATCTAGGAAATTAGAAAGAAATAATATTAACGTGGATTAAGAGTGGATGTGTTACGTATCTAAAACATCTTCTATGACAAACATCAAGTAATATTTACATTGTAGGCTTGCGAGCTGCAGGAAATTGTTACTAAAAAAGATTTCATAAGAGAAATCTGAGAATAAATTTATCAATTTTTATGGCAGTGATGGACTCGAATCAATAAAAGAGTTTGTTGGTCTCGAAATTAAATACGGGAACATATTTAAGAGCCTTGTTCGGTGTTGTGAATAAGAGAAACATTTAACGGCAACCATGTAGCTCGTCCGCAATGGAGTTTTGGTTTCTATGTTTATGCACGTGTGTATAACATATACTATGTGTACACAATACGTTTTGTTTCTTTAATTATCCTAGCGGCAATAGAGACTGACAAATGAAGCATCTCATCTCAAGGACGCACTCAAAACTTCACACGTCCCGTGTTTCGGTAATCGTATATGGAAATGTCGCAGACACGGTGGATAATGGTTCGACAGATCTATTACCGTTTTGATGTCGATATACATTACAGTAATAACATTTTTTTTACGTAGAAGGCTAATTTATAAAAAAATAAAATAAAGCAACGTCCTTTATATGTAGAAAAGAGAAACTTTGAATTTACGGACGATTTCAAGAATAATTAATAGTAATTGGTGATAAAGTTGGTTCCAAATATTTATGCATCATTATCATTGCCATCGTTTGCTTAATCTTCAGCCAGTCGCAATGACTGAAAGGGTACAAGTACCGATACTCCGAAGGTAGCGTAATTAATTTGATTCTGAATATTGATTTGTCTTTATTACAATAGCTTCATTTTTACGTACAATACGTAACTAAGCAAATTTCGCAAGTAATGAGAACATCACTCTTCAATCTTCAATCAAATACTATAATGATGTACTTGTCACGTGGTACTAGCCACACACTTTTGAACCTTGAACGGCTTATTGAATTTAAACAAAACGTTCCGCTATTGGGCATGGGCATTAGTTTTTAGCAGAAATTAAAAGACATAGATGAGTCGAGTCAATGATAGGGTTATCTCGTGTTTGTGAAGTCGCTGTGGCATTATATTATATTCAACAGCTTCTCGCCGTATCTTTACTACAAAGCTGGGAACGTCGTGGACTCCGCTCTCAGCAAAAACGCTCCTCCTTCTTTTTTCCTTTTTCAATCCGCTTTCTTGACCTTATACTCGGAACACAGTTTCATAGTATTTGTTTAAACAATTTAAGTATTCATGGCAATTGTTTAAGCCGTTTTTGAATTATAAAAGCACATATAGACAGTCAGACTGAGAGTGACCTATCATTTGTGTAATTACATGCTCTAACTGAACACAAATTTTTGTCAAGATAGGACATACCATCTTTATCATGATAGGACAGATCGAGATACAGACGAACAAAAATATTATTTGCGCAATCACATGTTTTTACTGTAGACCAATTTTCATCACGATCGGTGAAATCTTTTTAATTTATTTACAAAGATGTAGACAAACAGACAGACTGAAGGACAGTAGTCTATTACTTGCACAATCGTATTTTTTGACGGAACACCAATTTTTATTAGTTCTCAAACGGTTCCCAACGAAACGGTTCCTAAGCCAAAAAAAAACATATATACAGACAAACAAACAGTAGTTTATCATTTGTCAGTTACATGTTTTGGATATAAACAAATATTCATCGCAATAGGTGAAGCCGTTATTAAGTTATAAAAGTACATACAGACAGCCAGATACAGAGTAACCTATTATTTGTGCAATCACATGTTTTTACTCTACTCTATTTTCATCAATACGGGTCACACCGTTTTTAAGTTGCAAAATAACGTACAGATAAACCGAGATACAGACAGACAGATAGACAAACAAAGAGACAGACAGCAGTCTATCATTTGCGCAATCACATGTTCTTCCTGTACACCAATTTTAATCACGGTCGGTAAATCCGTTCTTAAGTTATAAAAATGTATATAGACAACCTAAATCGAAACTGGGTTGGGAATCGAAAATGACACAAGTTGGCATCGAGAACGTAATAGCGATCAGAATCATGATTACATATTAATCGTAATTGGCCGATACGTGAGATGAAGGAATTCATTCTGTCTACGCGGGCGAAGCCGCGGGTGATAGCTAGTATTATATAACAAGAAAATCTTTTATGTAAATAAAAGGTATAAATACTATTAAAAATGTTAATATGTAATCAGTGACATCCATGGCCAAGGAAGGACCAAGATTAACATCAAGACCGCTATCGGAACAATGGGACCGGTATCGGATTTTCGGAATTGACAAGGGAACCAGAATTTACATTGTAACAGGACCGTGATCGGGATCACAATTGATTAGCGAAAACGACTAATGTTAAAAATGAAGGAATTCATTATGTTCACACGCGAACGAAATCAACGTAGTAGCTTATTATAAATATAACAATTATCGCTGACTGTTAATTTACGCCCAGTAACGCAGGTGGATAACAACTAGTGTTATATAAGACCATCCATTATAAGGTATTCATTTATGTTTTTCGCCACTCTATAAAAATATGTCACTTTGGTTTTGGCTCACTCTTATAATTTATTCCCAACTTAATATTTCCATTCAAAATTTCCTGCTCGCTTCAAGCTCTCTTAATTGAAAAACATTATATAAACTATGGCTCTTTGATATATTAACAGACAATATTTTATTTCAATAGGTACTATGAGATATAAACAATGAAAAAACATTTAATTTAAGAAATTTAAAAGTTGTAATAAAAAACATTTTATGTTACATATTTCTTGATAATTGTAATTCTTGCAAGGAAATAAACGCTTTAGATCGGATTTACGAAATTCAATTCAGTTCTGTTGGGGTATAAAAAATTTTTTTAGAATAAAATGGATCGATTAAGAAATTAAAAATGATTAATAAAGTGTGATTTTGTTAATATTTTGCTACAATAACTTTTGAACGAAATAACTGATTTTGGATCGGTCTATGGGATCTATCAGAATTTTTAAAGGAATGTGGCTGATTTAATACATTAAAATATTTTAATGGCAGGCTATTAAATATCTATTTTGTTGAGTTTTATTTTTAAGATTTATAAAAATCTGTTTTATCGATTTAGTTAAAATTTTTAATAGATGCTCTTTCGATTTCTATCAAATATCAATTGGTCATTTCTTTCAAAATTTGTAAGGGGTTACACACACACGCACACACACACACACACACACGCACGGATACACACACGCATACAGACATCATGCAGCTTGCTAGCACGTCAAAATGTCGATATTTGTTAAAAACTTAACTTAGAAAGTAAAATCGAGAATTATATTTTCCCGAAATTCACGAAAATTACTTTCTGTTCGGAAAGTTAAAAAGAAAATTCTGGTATAGGTTTAACGTGCGTTTTTTGGATTGTTATAAGTCATATATTTATTTTGTTCATTTTGCAATAATGACTATTACTAACATAGTATATTAGTAGCAGCATCATTTATTAAGGAAAAAATATAGATGGAAAAGGATTTTGCCGAGGAATTAAATGTAAAATGTTTGCGAGTGAGTTTATGCCACGAGCTTTTTTCTTAGTTTTAAATGGTTTTAAAACAAGAGAAGTTTATGATACGCATAATTTTGATTCAAAATTCATAAAGAGTTGTTGTTTTATATTTATAATGTTGATTTTTTATGAGATTGATTTCATTAGATTGACATCACTCGTATGACGCGGGATGCGTGATACGTAACGGTAGCATGTGACGTTAATTCTATCATGAAAGTTAGACTTGTTATGAAATGCACTTTGGCCATGATTGGGTTTCAGGGTCTGATGATGGAACTGGAAAGTTAATACTGGAAGAACGTGTCAGAAGAACGTGTCGCATTTGGGCTTGTTGGAATTGTCTTGAGAAAAACTTTGGTCGTGATTGGTTTTCAGAACCTGATGACGGAGCTGGAAGGCTAGCAATAAAACTCCCCAACAGATCAAAGCATCTTAGCCATGTTTGTACTCGCTGGACTTGTTTTGCAATGCACTTACTTACGTATGATCGATATTTAGGGTCTGGTGGCGGAGCTGTAAGGTCAATCTGGAACTCCATAACAGAACAAAGAACTTTAGCCATTTTTAAACTTGTTTTGATTGTTTTGAAATGTACTTCAGTCTTGAATGGTTTTCAGTGTACTCTAGTCCTACATCGGAGCTGATACATACTGTTTTTTTTTTAATTGGAATTTCATGACTTAAAACTTGTGTCATGTGTGAACGGGAGTATGGATATTAGTTTATAGTGACACTTTTAAAAGTTTAAGTAACACTTTTAATCTTTGCACATATCCAATTATTCTTTTTGGGTTTACTAAAAAAAAAAGGTTTTTTTTTTTTAAAAAATGGTAGCAATTAATGATTGTTTTTGTTTTTATTTCTTTTATTTTATTGAGTTCATTTTCAATGTACTCGTAGGTCGTATAGAACACGAAATCTATGACTTTTTTTCAAAACGAATTCCATTGTTAATGACAAACAGTGAACAGATATATAAACGTAGAAAGACCAATGGGTTTTTTAATTTCATAGCCTGGCTGAACATTCGTCACCGGATTTGTAAGGTGTGTTTCTCCAGTTCAGTAACTATCGTGATGAAACGATGAACAATTTCTGAGATTTAATTGAATTGAACATCCGAAACGTCATATTAGCTCAACGCGGAAGCGCGCTCCACGTCCTATCCGTCGCGCCAAACGGCCAAGAGTGGCACAATGGTGAGAGTCGAGTATCATTTTAGTATACAGTGTTACTACGTTCAGAAAACAATCGATTCAATTTAGAAATATCGTTATGAAATCAATAATTGTAACAACATCCATACTTAAATCGACGTCATGCGGCCGATTCTGCCGACATGCCGTCATGTATTAAGTTGACCTGTTCGAGTTGTTCTCATGAGCCATACAAATATTTATTTATGTCGTTGAAACACAACGCATTGGAAAATGAGAATTTTCAGCGTATCTTCGACGAGAATATCTTGAAAATGATCTCGCTAGCATTACTAGTTTTAAAGTTTTCGACGTCCGAAGTTCGATAACTGCCCCCGACCTCCGGATGGAATTTTTAAATTAATTCGCGGGGAAATGTAATCAAAGACGCCGCCGGAGCCCGGAGCTGCTGGCGAAACTCACTGAAATATTTTGATAGCTTTAATGTAAGTTATTTCTGGTTTGCAGTTTTAAAGATTTTGCGTTAAATTAAATCCCGGTCCATTTAATAGGCGATAACTATTGTATGTCAAAATTTAAAATTTGCTTTTTAATTTATATGTAGTAAATATCGTAAAACATATATTCAGGTATTTCACAATATGCAAAAAAAAAGGAATAAAATTAAATATGCATTATATTTACTATTATTTAGAATTTTTAGAAAAAAATCCCAAATATCTAAAAAAAATCATCGACTTACATCATATTCGAAAATGTACTATATATTCTATTTTTATGTTCGTTTGTCGAATTTTCAGTGTTTGATAATAATTTTATTATAAATTTTAGAATGAATTTCACTTTAAATTTTATTTTCTATATATTTTAAATATCTGCGTTTTGTTTGATGGTATTGCAACAAAAAAATCTTTTTGAACGTTTAATGCAGCTCATTCAAAATAATTCAAAAACTTCAAATACATTTTTGAGTACCGTTCCTTTTACTCAAAAACGCATAATTGAGAGGATTCAAACAAAAACATAACATACTCACAACAAAAGTGAAGCGAACATTTTTATTGGAAACAGTTTGATTTCAAGATCCACTCATGGGTGACATGACGAATCTAAGAATACGCAATCCGAGTACTACCCGAAGTTGCTGATCAAAAGTCGGCGTAGAATAATGGCGAAGGCCGTGTTATCTTTACATTACAGGCTATCATTTCACGAGTCACCCTTCTTATACGTTTCCCGGAGCTTACGGAATCAATAAATCCTTGAATAAACATTTGCCTCTTTTACCCTTTTCCAGTCGTAAAAAGGGGTCTGAGGAACTCAACCCTAAACTTGTTTAAACTTTCTCCCTAGAAAATCCTTTTCGCAAGCAGTTTAAACGTAGAATAGAATATGTATTGGGGAGCCCGGCGCGAGGGAGGTAACCGTTACATTGGCTTGCTTACTGAAGAAACACGACCAATGCTCCGTGATACATCTATACATACTTATGCCTGTTAAGTGCAGGGTGGTTCTTTTTGTACTGGTGTTTTTGTTGCGTCGCTCCTGAAATATCAAATTTGAACGCAGCCAGTCTTTCGAGATGTTGATGATTAATTATTAATACTTCATCCATCTTATTCTGGGAATATTTAAAATTTCGTTTAAATCATTCTTGTTTCTCGATGGAATTCTATTCGATTTTATAGTCTTATAGGATGGGAATCAAACGTCGAACTTTCATACAAAATGGCCATAAAAATTTTATTCCAGTGAAGATCCACCGATAAGAAGGGTGTTCAATAAAAAGTGAGAATGAGTATGTTGCCTGTAACTTTTATTGAATGTTATTTTATTTTCTGACATAATCGCTTTTTAGCATAATATTCTCGGCATATCTTTTTTTTAAGCATAAATTCCTTTTTTAAAAAACTCTTCATTCGGAGCACGTAAAAATTCCTATGTTGCAGCAACTACTGCTTCATCTTCTTCGAATCTCTGTCCTCTCAGATACTCTTTCAACCTTGGAAGTAGATAGAAATCGCAAGGAGAAAGGTTGGGTAAATATGGAAGATGCTCAAGTATTTAGAAGAAAGCTTCTTGAATTACAGCCGTAACGACGGCTACTTTGTGAGCCGAGGCATTATTTTGATAAAATAATACAGTTTTTGCTAGTTCACCTTGTCGTTCATTTAGAATTTCATGTATCGTGGATGTTCTTCCACGCTTAAGTTAGGCGCATCAACGCGCAGCTATAGAATATGGGGAAGTAATTATTCCTAAAATGTCATGTAAGTCTTGATTAACTAGTTCTGTAGTGAAATTTTTTGAGCACAGATACTTAATAACCGCAATTCAATTTTTTCCATTTTCTACAACAGCTACAACAGTCTGTAAACAAAAGATTTCAATTAAAAAAAAAATATAAAATATATTCATTTCATTTCTTTTTTTTTAATCTAACCAAAATTCCACATTTACCAGGCGGTTTTGGTTCCAAAGGGTATCAAACTTTTGTATAAAGTGTTTTTCATATCGAATATGTTAAGGAATAACATAATGTCAATAGAAATCTGGCTTTCTGGCCCAAATTTTTGCTTCTCTTTAGTTAAGCTACAAAAATAAAAATAAAAAGCTGTTAGTTAGTAAGCGTATACCTTGAGAACGGCTAATTTAGCTAATTTATTTTTTTTAATGTTCATGATAGTACGAATAAAGTTATTAGGGAAATAAAAATTAAAAACATTACCCTTAAAATTTGTAAATTCTGGAAAAATTTTGCATTGCTTTTTCTAAGAGATTTTTGTATGAACTCATGACCGCAATCCACAATTTCAACGACGTAAGTACGTTTGTTTTTTTGTTAGAAATCAAAAATGCGATTGTAATTGATATCGATCGATAGAAACGATGAAGGAATTCAAACATGTTAAAATGCATGTTTCTACATTTTTCTTCTACGCGTGCCAAACCATTGATCTGAATACGGTGAAAATTTGTTGACATGTTTTACGGACGTCTGGAAAAGTTTCTGAAAAAAAGAACTTGAATATGCCCCCGGTTTCATCCGTGTATTTGTATTGATAAATCGAACTACTGATCCGATTCTAAAAATTCCTTCAATAATAGATAGCTACATTATCCCCAAGTAAATTAGACTGCCAACATTTATCCCCAGTTCCGTGAATATACATTCCTTTACTCTAGTCTAGTCAACAAGTTAAAAAACTATTTGTGTTAATTCTTGCTACTGCAAATTGAAATACGTGTTATAGCTCATTGAAGTCTTTATGTCGTCTAGATGTATAAAATTTCAAACCCGCACATAAACAATAGTTAAAGTTATAAATAATTAAAAATTTCAAAAAATAGGGTCTACTTTTTTAAAAACACTCAAACAAACAAAAACAGATGCTAGAGGAATTTTTCGAATGGATTCTTAAGAGGAAAAAATTTATAAACAAAATGTTGACCCCTGGAACTTGAATTGAAGTTATATAAGCATACGGTGTTTTTTTATTGTTATATCTATTAGTTATGAATAATTTAAGCAATGATATAATTAAGAAGGGCAGAAAAGGGGTTACAATTTTTTTTATTAAATTTTTTGCCTCTATATTTAGATAGTAAAATAGAACAACGTAATCATTTGTTTTCGTTTTTTAAGCTAATTGCTTAAATTTTTTTTAAACAAATGGAATAATTACATATTGATAAAAAAAATTTCATTGTTTAAATACTACTTTTTGTTATACATATAAAAGAAAAAAAATAACAAAAATATCGATGTGCAACAATATATAAAAAAACGCGTGGCACTCGGGGACTGCCGCGGTAAAGCTACTACATAGCACTTTTTATCAACTTATGCAATTATAATTATTTATTTATTTATGCAGTATTTTTTTTGTCTTTATATTAATTCAAGTTTTTCATCACTTTCTTCATTAATAAATGCATTTTGTTTATTCATATTTGAAACACTTAATACATGAATTTCACGCGTATAGCTATTCACCAGCAACTGCTATTCACCATTGTACATAGGTACACCTATCTATACATATATACTTACGGGGCACATGCGGTGAGTGTGGCATTATAAAGATATGATAGATACCTATATATAAGCAGCTATTTGTGAGAAAGTTCTCACAAATAGCTGCTTACGTATTCGTCCGATTTCGGAGCAGCTCGTCTCGATCCGTGCGAGCTTCGTACAGTCGTACCATATACATACACGTTAAGCGAACGCTCGGCCGAGCTACATGGAAGGCGGAGTGGGGGGTGTTAGGTTTTATTTTCGTTACGGAATTTCTTGATTCGGTCGCCGCGCTCAAAGCCCGCGATAAAAGCTATGCAATAGCTTAAAAACATTTTTGGAGAATTTTTTGTAACATTTTTTTGATTGAATGAAAGGATTCATTATGTATCCATGCTAGTAGAGCTGCGGGCAGTACCTATATGGGTAAGCCATCCACAAGAAAAGGCAGAACAAAGTCTGCCGGGCCAGCTACTTAAATATAAAAATATGATAACAATTAAAAAAAGCTAAAACGATACAGTTCTAGAGCATGCTTTGCTAAAAAAAAATGAGACTAATACAATTTAAATTAGTAGTGATTTAAAAAGTGAGAAATGTTACTATCCGAAACGCAAATTAGCCCGTAAATAATTTACGGGCTAATTTGCGTTTCCGCTAGTAATGTTGTTGCCGCTAGAACTACGATTTTCCTTTTTGCATGTTCGCGTTGCTTCCGCTTCGAGTGAGAGGCAGTAAACATTTCGTGCGATGCCTGTTACCGTCGTAAGAGGAACTTTAGAAATAAAAGCAGCGTTCCCTCTTAATTAAAAGCCATTCCTGTCATGCATCAGCCAAATACCGTATCTATACCAACAAATACGTGCAACTACCACCTACATGATGAGGTTGTATGGGTCATATTCCACCACAGGGATCGTGTACCACCAGTTCTAATCGGTGGAGGGAGGTTTATTTTTAAGATAAATAAGTGAACGTACTGTTATGTTATCCAGCAGAGCTAAAGCCATATTACCTTAGGCACCGAATATAAGGCTAGCAGCGGCAGAATAACTAATGCGCCTTCTATAGAATGGAGTTGGTTGAGATAGATTTTATTTAAGTGTGTTAGAGTAATAGTTCATAAAATCTCAACTTTAGTGTAGGTAAGTAGTTCAATTTCAGGAATTACTATCGAGCCATTACTATGATTATCATAGACCCAATACGGTCGCTACTGCTAGTAATTACGAAAACAAAAACTTTCAGTTTATTGAGCTATATAAAGTGGTTCATTATCATTAGCAGCATAGCAGATCACAGCAGAAAGAATGTTTTTTTTTTTACAATCAGTATCTTTTTAGGACTTTGCTATGAAGCTAGTTTGTAAATATCTTGAACGATTAAACAGATAATTGTTCACAGGCCTTGACAAATTGTGAACTGGACTTATCAGTAAAATGGCAGCGATTGGATCTTCAATCGGTACTATTAAAGTTTACCCAATGTTGCTCACTAACTGTTTACTATATTCTCAAGGAAAAAAAAAGATTCGGTGGTACGCATGTATGGACTATTATCTTTATACAATTATTTAAAATGACACAATTATTACACTAGGAGTTACATAGAATACATGAGTTGTTTTGTTAAAACAAAACAGATATTGGTCATAACTGTAGTTATTTTAGTTATTTATACAGTTATTTTACAGATGCTATTATATCTACGGATATAATAGCATCTGTAAAATAACTATCTTTTTGAAATTATATTTCTTTTGAAGCGTTCTGAAAAAATGATGATAGTGAATTTTTATCGGGGAAACACGTATGAAGTTCTCGCTAGCAATTTAGCGAGCAACTTCAGACCACTAATTAACTGATGTGTTTAACGTTTGAGCTGAAGAAGTTGTTTTCAAGTTTCCTGGTGTGTAGTAGAAATAAATACTATTTATTAATTATTAATATATAACGAAAGGAACGTTTTTTCTACTGGTATCCAACGACATCTCGCTTTAATTTTTTTTGTGCAGGACGACTTTCTACGTCTTGGCTATTGCATCTATTTAGAATGATTGAATTAGAATAAATAGATTGTCGATTTCCCTTTCAAATTGGACACCTGAGAAGCTGGATTAAGAATATGGACCTGTTCGTATTTATGCCATTATTATAATTCTTGGATATCAATAAGGAGTATGTTCCATTTTCGTTCGCTGTCTGTTATATTATTGGCGAGCGGCGGCAGATGAGTGGTTAAAAGTGTTGCTTTTCAACTAGATGCTATCGAGTTCATATCCTGACCACAAGAGAATCGTACAGTAAGTTTTTAACTTAAAGCAAAATTCATTTTCTGGTTTTGTAATATAGGAAATCACTTAAAGCCGTTGGTCTCGGAAGTTTTAATAAAGTTGCTGACGACGGTAATCGGCAGCCCCCAATTCGTACCGACCAAGCGTGAAGGGCTGTGGTTCCAGCCCCTCACCATAAAATAAAGAGCATTTACATTCCAGCATGACTGACGCTACGATAGACAATTCGAGAAAATTCACTATCACTTACCGTGACGCAACGCCTCTCACAGTTAATCAAAGTGTTGTTGACCAACCCAGCGTTAAAAGTAATGTTTGAGAGCAAATGGCCCGCTTAAAAACAATTATGCTTACCCACCTAATTGGCTTCTATTTATTAAATTTTCTTACTAGGCAATTTATTACCAGGCAGACGTGTTTCCCTTTTAAGTATACATCTACAAAAAAGAAAAAAGTAAGTGGTATGTACCTCAATACTTGACCTCAACACAGGTTGAGGTCTGTATACATAAAGTTTTTAGGCAGTTTTAAAGATTTTAATTAGTTTGTCTGTATACATGTTTGTTTTTTAAGCGTCACTCAAAATTAATGGACCGATTAATACAAAACCTTTTATGCTCTATTTGCAGCAATCTACTGTGTAAATTAGGGCATAATTTATCTATTAAAATACTTAGGGAGAGAGCAAATTAAATTTTTTCATCTCTTTAATTTGAAGTGCCTACTGAATAAATTTGAACAAATAATGTCTACCTACAGTTAGATTTTTAAAAATGCGAGTGTCATAAAAAAATGTGTCCAACTGTCTATAAATTTCTTATTTTTTTCTTAATTCAATAATGTTCATGAAAGGAAGAAATCTCGCTATAAACATTATGATTTTGAAGAAAACTATAACATAACATCTAAGATTTTCTATGAGTAATGAAATATGCTGAAGAAATTAAGGATGACTTTTACGTCTTTTTAAAACGATGTCATGTTTCATAATCACCACACGAACGGAGTCACGAGCAATAGCTAGTATCTTATATAACCCCAGTTTATTAGTTATTTAGACATTTCATGTTCTTAACTAAGTTTATTTTTTTGTTACATTGTAACCAGGGATGGATATCAAAATTTTTTGGGCGACACTAACCAAATCAGGCGTTCGGCCAGTTATTTGGCTGTGCAGGCTACCCTCGGGTGCCCTCCGGTCCGGTCCGGCTCTCAAAGGAGGTCACCCCGATAAGGTGTGCGCGTATCACACAAGGAGGTCCATTAATATAATCCACTATCCACGTACCCTCACTTGTTTACCGGCTGTAGTTTGAGATTGGATCGAGTCCCGAAGGGCCGGGACCGCTTTCTGTGCACTTATGCGAAAATTATAGCTGTTGATGTGAACTAGATCGTTGACTAGGTTAATGGTGGCGATACATTTGCTGTATTCATACAGAAAGTTTCAGTGTTATCGCTTACATAAAACGTTTTGAAAATTATAATAGAATCATTTTACTTTTGTAGCTTGTTCATAATATGATGTACTAGTTGTGTCCGTGGCTTCTTGTGTGTGGACTACAGAATTATTGTTTGAATTTTTTACAGATAAGTAGTGCGAGAATCGTGCTGCCCCGCCACCACCAGTGGTTGCCCGCCATCGATCGCTGGGTGGTATTACAAATACTAAAAGATTTGTTGTGAAAAGCTATTAAGGACTTTTTTTTTGTAGGTCTTTTTAAGATCTACAATTCTGAAGTAGTTGCTATATGGTTTACTGAGCGTAAGCCATTCCATTAAGCACCACAAAAGCGTCTTTTTAGAGTCTTGTAGTCAAAAAGGAACCCTTATAGTTTCGTCATGTTCGTCCGTCCGTCCGTTTGTATGTCTGTATGTCTCTCTATGTGCGGCTTAGCTTAGAGACTTTTAGTACTAGAGAGCTTTAAGTTGGTATGGGTACACATACCAATCACAATAATCATGGGAACAAAGTGCTGGAATAAAATCTAATAAATTTTTTTTTAAGTATTTCCCACACCGAAAATTTTTTCTCGTCTATTCCATAGTGTGGGATATTGTTGGATAGCTCATTTAATCATTCAAAAAAATTGTTTGCAAGTGAAAACCATTTTTTGATTTGGGGATTCGTTTGCGAAATATTAGTAGCAAAGTACTAATTTTTGTTAGAGACAAGCTAATGCCCATGTGCCTCTCCGCCCTGCCAGCCAAGTGGATATTCTGAATATGTGAAAAATATAAGGATGTTAAAAGAAAAACTATTACAGCTGAATTGGCGTTACAAGATAATAAATAATAGTTGACGAACTTGTATATTTTACAAGGACTTGCTAAACTAAAAAAAAATTCGGACAAATTTCATGTGAAAATAACTTGTCGTTGTTGATTTTATAAAATAGGTAGTAAATATAAGTTTATGAACCGTGTAGAATTATGGAAATATAAAATCATTACATCCTTAAAACTCGCCCTATTTGCGTCCGTCCTTATATGCTTCCATTTTTAGACGCTATCACTCGTTAAACCGCGAAGTGAATTAATAGATACATAATATCAAAAAAGAGGCCCCTTCTTTTCTAAGTCCACATATTGTGTCGGACAACTACGGAATCCTACATTGCGCGTAGCCCGACATGCATTTGGCCGGCTTTTTTTCGAATTAATTTACCGTTATCATCACTGCTTACTTTGCGCGTCATATAATATAACAAAATATAATCCATAACTCGGCTAAATAATATGGCTATGAGTTAAAAAAAAAAATGTAAATCGGTTAAATAGTCCGCGAGAAAAGGAGAGTCAGTATGAGTTGTATAATAAATATAGATATAAACATAAAGACTATATTATATACGCTTCCAATAAACGTTTGTGATTTATTTGTGCATTGAAATTCATTGTGTATCAATATTTATTTTATTATAATAATACAATTTGTTAATGCCGTCCTAACTTTAAATACAAAGTAAAGTCTTATACGAAAAAAAATGTACACACATGAATCAAAAAATATACCACTGTATTCTCATTTCGAGAAAAAGTCGTGAACAAGGTGATTTCGGTGTTAGAACAAAGATTGGGTTGGGCATTATATCGCCATCAAGGAGGGCGTTGGCGTAGGGATTGTAGCTAAAATTGGAGTTTGAGTTCATTTCTTTCTGAACAATGGTTGACTGCGAAAGAAAGATTATTTTTAAAAATGTTAAAAAAAAAAAGGTAACATTTGTTTACTTTAATGGATTATTAGCACAAGAAGCACAAGAAAAATTTTTGAATATGTTTATATTACAAATTTGCCAATTAATCTTTACAAAAATGTGTACTGTTATGACTTGAGTTTGTAATACTAGTATGAATAGTGGCTGCCTTACCCGGGCGTACAACCCGCTCGATTTCCACTGAATCATTTTAATTGTGCACTGATTCGAGATAGCGCGATATATTCGTGACTTGAGACTAATATAAAGCTGTTCTTATAATATACGATATAGACGTGTCAGTGAAAATTGTTTTAAGGGCTTAGTAAAGTAGTTAGTTAGGGCTAGTAAAATTTAGCCCTAAACGAATCCGTACTAAGCAGATGTATTTTTAAGCAGATCAATTTAATATTATCTACAAATAGTAGCTGATTACATAAAATAATAAAACAATTTATCTATATCTAGACCAATTTTAGCACAACTGCTCTACGAAAATCACGACGAATAAAAATAATCGTCAAATTTTTCGGTAGTAATCTCTATCGTCTAATTTTAAAAGTTAATGATAGCGATTTGAAAAGAATTCGTTTGAAAGGCAACACGTCGGTGGTTTAAGCAAAAACATATTTATCGTATAATTACGATTTAATTTAATTGTAATAAAACGATTAATTTAATTAATAATGGATAAATAAAACTGTTTTATTAAATTAATTAAATTGTGTATTGATTTTGTCTACTGCCTAAAATGTTATAGAACAATGTATTTGACAACTGCCCGAGTCTGGCTGAATTAGAGGACACTTAGATCGGCTCCAGTCGCGAGGCATAGAGTTTGATTACCGGTAGAGCAGTATGTTTAAAAGTAAATTTTACTGACTTACTGCCTCAGTCTAAGGCAAGCTTTCTTAAACTTTTCTAGTAGTGGGATCCCTTTTAAAATTTCAAAGAGTCCACGGAACTTTTACGAAAAAAAAAACGAGGTTTAGCTTTTACCAGCTTTTATTACTAGCACCTATTAAACTTTATATATGAATAGTCAGTGTGACGGATTTTGCGGCTTATGCTGAATTAAAACATTAAATTGACGATCCGTTTTTAATAACACAAGGCGCATGTCATCTTTCCATCGAATTTTTTTTGAACATCGATTGAAACCGATTCATAGATCATCATCAAGGTTTTGATCTTTTATATACCTCCATAATAAATCTCGTCCTAGCCGTTTTGAAGCAGTTCAGATTTTGACGATTCAAACGATTTGATTCTACCCTTTTCTCTTTCATTCTTGCTTTAACTATAGTTTTCCTTCTCCTTCAATCTCTCACTCTACATATCTTTCTCTCTCTTCTCGACCGTTCTCGCTCTCTCTCTCTTTCTCTCAATACATACTTAAGCATCCCACTGTTTTTCTTTTCCGAGCATAGCGAGAAAATAAATATGGACAACAAAATAAAAAATTGCTTCTATACTATTTTTTTTACGATTTGCATACAATTTTACTAGCATAATGCATAACCTATATTTATGTCAAATAGACGAAAAGACAGCAGTTTATAGTTTATACACAAAATGAGACAGACACCTAAAATACAAGTTACTGCCTTTTTGTCTACCTGCTCATAAATATACGCTGTATATGTCAGTATACCAAATTTCACTAAATTTCACGAGGGCAGCAGGTCAATTATGGTCACAAAATGGGATTCTGCTTTCAGCTCACACTAACATTACTGGCAATTTGGTATTAAGAACGACTCAATAAATAAGATACAGAAATAATGCCGATTTCATCAGATCTCCTGTTCGTACCCAAAAGGTCAGCAACGCACTCCTATGGAGTTGCAGGTGTCCATGGGCAGCAATCACCATCTATTCTCTGGTAACTCGCAAGCTTGTTAGTCCCTCCAATATCCAATAAAAAAACTATAGCATCAATATAAGTGCATTATAGTCCACTTTTAGGCAGAAAACTGTATCACGAAAATGATTCAAAATTTAGAATCAGTATAAGCGTTTAGCGTACCCGATCTTTTCAATTTATGCATACCTATCAATGGACACATAGTCAGATAAGAAGAAAGAAAAATCATGGGCTACACCGAGCCATGACATTTCTTCCAACATCACATATTTTTTTAAATTGGCGCTATTAATACTTTAAATTATATAATGACCAAATGTGTATAAACCTATTCAGATTACATATTCTATGAAAAAGAGAATCGTGGAAGCCGGACAAGTGCTTCTCGATCAGTGAACTCATAAATGAATAGACGGACGCACAGAGAGACGTTGTGATTTTGAACGCATTGGGTTTTGCTCGTAATATCCTTAGTGTGGAAATAAAAATACTCTTTCGACAGCTCTTGCTCGTGTTTCGCTTTTACTTATACCTCGTCGCTTTGTTTCATCGATTTAGTGGTTTTAGTGGCAAATAAAAATAAATTGAAAATGTTTCGCTCTTACGCATCAAGTTGAGTCTGTAGATAGACAGGCTTCGCTCGCATGAACCCAATCCAAAGAATTAGCCGTTTGCTTTAAGTGCTGATATTTTTAAAAAACATACAAAGTTTATAAATATGTAAGTAAATCCGGGAGAAAAGCTATTATAATCATTTCAACATTCTCGGAAACATATCTAAAAATGACGACTTAAATCTTATTGCTGGATATCACAAATATGCAGACGAAATCAGGGACAAATTTTGGTACAATACATACAAATACTAAATGTTAACTCAAGTTATGAAATATATTTAAAAATATCGATTTGACTTAGATGGGTATACCAAAACATGCTAATACTGAGGTGAAAGTTTCACTAACACTTCACTAAATGTTAGTGAAACAAATACTAAATTATTGGCGAAGCTTATCTCCATACATCGCTGAGAACCAGATCTAAATTAGTTCAGTCCTTCTAGACCTTAGGGCACAGAAACGCACAGGCAAAAGAGCAATTTTATTGTATGAAGAGGTAAATAATGAGTACTACATTACTTGCTCGTTTGCGCATTAATTTTTAAAAAGGTCTATGTAAACAGAATTTAAGTGTTTTACGTACATATGTCTTAACAATACAGTACGAGAAAACATAAAATATCAATGTAATTGGAAAATAATATAAAATGAATGATTTATGTATTTTTATTTCGTTTTTAAATAGTATTTAAACCCGGATGCAGTGGGCCGCGTTGGGTGTCATTGTTTAGTAATCTCGAAGAAGTCGCTGAAGTCAATATGCGGAACATTTCCTATTACACGCCCACTTCTTCCCCTCAACAAACGGAACTATACAGAGCGATTACAAGTTTAAATTATATTTCGGATTAAATTTCTTTAAGATAATTAAAGTGAAAAACAACAGTAAAATCTATAAAACAAACTCTTTATTGTCATAAAAAAATCATGTTTAAGAGTAAGTGTTCGAAGAACTACTATTTGAAGACTTTATATAGAAGTTTGAGTTCCGAGATATGTAAATCAAATACTTAAATAGCCCAAGATGTCATCATTTTTGATAGAAAATCTTAAATCTAATGTCGCATCCGTACGCATTGTTATATTTCAGCGTAAAAGGAGAGGCACAGCAAAGAAGTGTAAATTAAGAAATTTGTCGATTAATTTTGATAGACATTTGTTAGGTGAAGAAAATATGTTTAAGTATTTTGTAAGTGTGGAAAGAAAAATGTCACACTATCGAGTCAAATGTCGACTTCGCTATAATAGAAATTGAACCACAATTAGTTATAGAAAAACAGAGGTGGGAGATATTTCTTAAAATCTGACGTTTTTATACTGATACTGTATATATTAATCAACACTTAATTTTACTGAAAATAGGATTTAATAGTAGTAAATGCTTAACAATTCCTATTTCACAATTAAAACGTTAAAATTATTATATCCACGAAGTAAGGTAGCTCTCAGTAAATCTGGACATATTTTTATTCCAACACAATTTGTAATGGAGGCGACACGCGGGGCACGCCGCCGGGGGGGTGATGGCGTGCGGGGGGATATTACTTGCAAATTCCATTTACGAACTCGTCGGCCAGGCCGAGCGTCAAAAGAACTAGACTAGATGCTGCGGCGGTGTTCTTGCCGCTCCATGGCTCGCAGCGGTCTCGCGCAACTGAATATGCCTCGCGTGAAATTTGACTATAATATGCCGAAGCGTTTCCGTTCTGATAGACATATATTCATTGGTGTGTACTTTATGATATAGATTAACACCGTTACTTAACGATGCAATGCTGTCAAAAATATGAACCTCCGTTCAATATGGAAGCTGTTGATTAAATGCAGATATGTCAGAGACGGCGGTGTTACGGTGAATGAGAGTGTTGTTTCGTAGCGTTTAGACTAGACTGGAATCTCGGGTTCCATCTTAGCTTCATACCGTTTTCTTGAATTTATGGTTGAGTTCTCAACTTAAGTCGAATTATACACCATTCGTTTTGTGCCCCGGAGGACATGTTGAGCCGTAAGTTAGTTCCAGGCCTGACGCAATATCTCAAAACCGTAAAAAACTATATGCAATCGAAACTATATGTGACTGAAAATGTTTATTATATTCGATTAGATAATTGTCTACATCATCTTGTTTCCGTCTTTTCAGTACCTTTTTACGCGGTCGGATTTTTCCAATTTTCTAATATTTTTTTTCTCTTTCTCTCCCTCCTAGGGGATCTCCTGAATTTAGGTTTTGTGAATAACTTACATAAGTTTCTCAAAAGTTTCTCTTTTTTAATTGACATTATTGGAAAGAATCATTATATAAATGACGGAAATAGTTTGACCTATCACTTAAGACTACTTCAATCTTTAAGCTTCTAAAACCGCATTAAATATACTCTATGGACTACCAAATTTGGTTCATAGATTCAAGAAATATTTAAAACGAATATACAAGTTACACGTTTTTGATTTCACTGTTAATAATTCAGCCTAATTTAATATTCTCCACAATTTATAAAAGCTATGTCGATCGGGAGATTCATTCGACATTTCGACATTGATATGACCGAGATAAATATTTTTTTTCTAGTATTTTATTTATAATTTTTGGGATCCGCGGAACTGAAAAATAGTGACAACCAACCGGAACATATTCGAGCTTTTCAAGCTCGCGATCGCATGACCATCAACACGAATGACAGCGGCAGCTTTCGAGACCCGCCGGGTAGGGCAAACATTTTTCTTATATTCCACACTTTCAACTAATAAGCGAACTTTAGAGGCGGTCGTCGAGAGTTCAGTGTGTGGAAAAGCTCTCGCACACTCGCACCGCTCTCGGCGTCCGCCCGCTCGACTCGCGACCCGGCGCCGCGCGGCCGCGTACGAGGACGCGTATTCCGGTAACGAACCACACCGGGGCGGGCGCACGCCTCCGGCTCCCGCGGGTGCAACGATGTTTTTTCATAAGGTTAAGGCTCATTAGCGATGCGGGGACGCGGCTCGTCCGATTGGTATGTAAGTTACGAGGCGTTACTCCGAACTTAGCTCATTACCCGCGCCGCGCCGCCGGAATCACAATGCCGGGAATTTTTACTCGGCGCGGGCGGCGCGCGGGGGCGGCCGGGACCGCCGCCCGCGGTGTGGCGTATCTTAAACTTGTGGAACGATCTTGATGTATAAATCTTGTGATGTTTTATTTGTTAAATATTTAAGTAATTTTTAGCGGTTGTTTTTGTATCAGTAGATCTAGAATCATTGACTTATGAATTATTTTCTTTGTTTGAACCATATTTGTTTCGATTAGTGGAAAGATTGATGGAGATCGGTAAGGCAAGAGAGATATGCAAAGATTGTACCATGTGGAAATCTATAGTCTTTGCCTACCCTTCTGGGAGTAGGCGTGAGTTTATATTATTGTTATTAGTTTAAGTCACATCGCTTATATTACTTTATAATTTATTTTACGAAATACCAATTTTGAAAAAATGTTTTTTTTTTCGGAAATGATATAGATGACCATATATCAATTTATATCAATACAAATTTGTTTGGGCAATGTCGTGGAAGCAATATATTATATCGGTTAGCTTATTTTTTTATATATAAATTATTTTGTAGTAATTCAAGATTAGAATTGTGAAATACGTACGCAAATATTTATATTACGCAATTCTAAAAATATAAGGCCATTTTTTATATGTTCAAATTGAATTAATACAATATACAATAATCCAATAATTTTTTTCTCTCAATTTTCTGGTTACAATATTAATTATATCCGATTTATAGAAATAGTTATGTTGTTTCAAAATAAACTTTACTTTTAGAAAAAAATGCTTATAATAGATCATAAAATATTTTTTTATACGAGCCGCAACTCAGCAATATTCAACTACAATAGTATACAAAGAGATTATCTAGTAAATACAATAACACATTTCGCGAAATTACTTTTTACTAAAACCTAACTTATAATTACTTTGTGACATCTCAAAATTAATATCGATGTTTTCTAATTTAAATTTATCTCTCAAATTGACAATGTAATGGCAATTTCTGAACGAGACGTCGTAGGACGATTATACTCGCTTCATAATTCGTTTCAATTAAAAGTGAAACAACTTTTTTAATATTTAATATTTAACTCGATCCAAAGGACGGATCTCGAAGAAAAAATGAATAAGAATCTGATATAAAATTTTAGAATGTTTTTGGAATCTTTTCATTTTTTTTTTAACTTATTAACTGTATGATTTTTATATTTTTTCGCTGTCATTTGATACCATTTACGCAGAATGTTTTAAGATGGGGTATTTTAATTACTTTATTTTTCCTTTGTTTCCATATTTATTTCATTATTTACTTGCATTCTACCAAACTACCAAGTTTATGTAGAATCTGTTCTCTTCTCTGATAGCTTTCTACGTATTAATAGGATTTAATTATTTTTGTTTCGTTTTCCTTTCAAATTTCTTCATTATATGTTTTGGTAATATTTTACCGTATTTGTCTCTGCTTTGAGTTGGATATTCATCAATGCATTTACAATTTGTACATAATGCTCCAGCCGATCTACAGATTTCTTTACTTATCATATCTGTTTATTTGTTTCGTCTACTCTGCATCCTCTTATTATATCCATATAGAAGAAAACAAATTGATCCTTTTTTCTATTGTGTAGTTGTCTCTGACGAATTTGCAGTCTATGGCCGTTTCATTCTTTGCACGCTGTCTCTGGACTATGTCACATTTCTCAAGAAATGTAACACTGCTTGAACCTATTCAATTGACAAAAATTGTTTTTGAGTTCAAACACCGTTCTTTAGAACTGATAGATTTTTTTTATTTATTATAACTCACGCCTATTTTCCAGACGGTTTGGCAGAGATCAGATTTCCATTGATTTTCTATAAGAATGATAAGGACTATAATTATTGTAGTTAATGGCCGTCATAGATTTTGTTCGATGCCGATTTCCATGAAGAACCCAACAGTTAAAATATGTAACATGTTTTCGACGGGTAAAATGTATATAGTTGTTTAAAAAAAAACGCTGTGAAAGTTTATTATATTATAATAGTTTTTCCTATTTCATAATAACAATGAAGCTCTATGCTGTTGTCAACATGGCTGTAGTACCAAAATGGGCCGGTTGGACCGGAGAGATACCACATTCTCACAGAGTGCAGACGTGAAGTAACAGCTCCCGCTGTTGCATTTCGTTTAGTGAGTGAGAGTGCTGGTCGCTCACTCTTCTTCCATCTTCCCACTCTCTCCTTCATCATCCCACTTCCCCCTCTATTTTCCACTCCCCTCTCGACGTACCCACTCCCACGCAAGTGGCCATCTTTTGTGATGATCACCTACTTGCTGGTGGCTCACATGGTCGTATTCCTCTCGAAAATACTAAATGAAACAGATAAGTGTTATTTTGTTTCTAGGGTTATTTTTATCTTTTAAAGGGATATGCAATTCCAATTTTCGTGGATGGAGTACTAATGCTTGAATGCGCAGATGAAGGTGAAAAATGCAACCCTTCCTTCTGTATCCTTAAGTTTTTCGCATTCAACATAATACCTTTCTAATATCTGTCTTCCCTACTGAATGTTCAATGCTCTACATCGAATATTTGAGATTTAAATTAACGCAGTGAAATGCGTGTGGAAGTATTTTAATATATACTTATTATTATCTATATATAGTTTTTGTAGAAGATGATGGTAGGTATATTGTGTAAGAATATTCCATTTGTCACATAGGTCGTAATAATTACGAACCATAATGCAATGCTTATGCATCTTGTATTGTTCCCGCAAAATAGAATGTTACACATGCATTAGATACAAGTCTAGACCATGTGTAGCTTTCTATTGTTGCGTGTGGTTTTTAAAGTGGCGTGCCAAGCACATGGATTTTAGACAATAATATCCAGACGCTGGGCACGCCGCTGTAATTATAAAATTATGTACTTAATGTCACTTAGCTTTCTTTGAGTATAAGTTTACTGTAACTATCGCGACGTGAAATCACTTATCTGACATGAGGAGTAAAACACGCAAATCTTGCTTGCGAATCTCCACTAGTATGATTTGTGTGTTTTCTCGAGTGGAGGCAAATGAACACGTGAACGTTATCAAATTATAATTATATGAAAATATTTTAGTTCAGTTTCGATTTCAAAATCGAAAGCTAGTTAACCTTGAAGAACAGATATCAAGGTAAAAGCGTTACACGATTCCTTTAGAAATGCTTTTTCTTCAATATTCATCTAATGCACTTATTTACCGTATCGGGAATCCGTCTATAAATGCCCCATCACAGAGCACAGACCTCATTTATAAGGTATTTTCATTCATGTTCCATCACGGAGCTTCAATATGCATTGGTGGAGGGATATACATACATATGTAATTATGGCAAGTAACGAATCTTGCAGTGCAATTACAAATATATCGTCACGATTCAAGCGTTTAGTTCACCAACAGCGTTTTTAAGCAAATGCGCTGTCTTGTAGCTTTAAGAAGCTACAAGACAAGGCTGCAAACAAAAACAAATAATTCATAGCATCTAGGTATATAAAGAACGAGGAGGGTGTGGAGATATATATTTTCAGTATATCATGTACACGCGCTGTTCTACACACGATGGGTAACAAGCGAACGATACAAAATATTTTGTAAGGAACGCTGACCCCGCGATGTTGTCGCTTCTAACAAGGCGTGTTTTTCGTGCACGTTCTAGAATTTCTTTTTCACATATTCTCGATACCTATGAAAACGCTTATTGGGCCGGCTGACGCTAGTGAAAATACACATTTCAGTTTGAAGCTTTATTTTTTAGTTCTCCAGATGGTCATTTTGAAATTTATATAAGTTATTCGACATTGATGTTTTCGGTACAAAAAGAAAATAGATAATATGCCCATTATTAATTAATAATGTATTAACTTTGACTAATAAATTTAATAGAGATGTTATTCAAAATATTTAGAAAAATAAATTTGAATATTTTTACAATGTACCGGTACTTTTATTTCAAGTATGTTTCATTTTTATTTTATGCTCTATAATGTAAAGTAAAGGTAAAGCAGATAATAAAAAAATACTGGCCATAACGTCATGACTACGAATGGTCGGTATTTGAAAATTGTAATTATTTCTCATGTACACAATTTATTACAACCGAGCTTTGCTAGACGTCTTTCACATTTGCCGAAGTCAAATGATAATTTTCCACGAGAAAAATTGGTTATGTTTATTTTCACCAATAAATACTATTTAGTGTTGAAATTATACTATCAATACTAATTATTGTTTATTATTAAAATTAAAATAATAAAAAAGGAACAGGACCATGCCAAGAGAATATTATGATAGAAATTGTTTAAAATCTTACAAACACGATGTTTCAATATTTTTCATCACTTATGAATGAAGATTTGCTGTTTGAACTACGCAAACCACTTTTTCACATAGTTCCTATATGTACAAATATGCACCCCTTTAACAAGGGTTGAAGGGGAAAAGTTTTCTATATTTTAATTTTTCCATTGTTCATACGCAAATCCTAGTCTACATATACACTTTTTTACATCTTCCTATATGTACAGATATATACTCCTTTAACAAGGGACTAGAGAAGGAAACTTTACAATTTCTTAATTTTTCCATTGTTCATATGCAAATCCTAGCCCATGTACCGAATTTCAGCCTTCTAAGACTTCCGAAAATACCCTGCAGATTTTGATTATCATCAGTCAGTAAATGAGTGAGTCAATTAAGAAATCGACGTATTTAAGATGTTGATAATAAAAAAAAACAATACACAAGCATCTGTTTAGAAGACCTTATCATAGCGAAAAGCTAGATGATGAGTCTGTTTAGGAGACCTTATCCCAAAAATTTCAGCATTCTAGCATTATGGAAACCGATGATATGACCGATCGAAAATACGACGAAACACTTCCAGAAAAGGGTGGTAGTGTCCAGCTTCCTTTTGGCACGTTTCGACGCGGGCATTACCGGGCCTCCAGATCACATTAACAATATATATAATAATAAGTAACTATATCCTGCAAAACTATTTTTGAGTTAGTACTTTTTATAAATACCGAATAATTCCGACGTGCGCGGAGCCTGCCGGCTGGCGGCTGTCGGGCGAAGGCTCTGAACTATCTGAACAATTGACAGGACGCCGGTTAGGAGCAACTGACCAACGAAAGTTCTATTTGAAACGGGGCAAGTGCAAGTTAGATTTATCCAGTCTAACACTGCGCTCCGTGCGTATATATATGTATATGATTTTATGTACTTCCACTTACATTTGTATAACACAAATAGTACTTTGTTGCTGATGCAATCAGGTAAATTGATCCTTACCACGAGCTAGTTTTCAATTCTATCATCGCGTCATTTTGAGCGCAACCCTTCAACGCGCCCATTGAAACTGTAACGCACTTCCGTCGGTGCTCCTGAACGTCGGTGTTTCGAAAACGAAAATATAGTTTTTGAAATAAGAAATAAGATTATGATTTTGCAAGGCCATCCTCTTATAATCTTATAACTGTAAAAGTTTATATGTTCGGATGTTTGTCACTCAATTATGCTTTAACAACTGAACAGAATTATCTGAAACTTTACAATGATATAGTTTATACGATACATCAGAATAACATATAGGCTACAATTAATAAATGCACTAACTTTCGCTCCCGAATTATTTGCCTGATTATAAAACTAACTATTATACTGATTGGCTGTTTACAACATCATTCTTCAAGAGAGAGATTCAATTCCAATATCGGTTCGGGATTGGAATCGCGAGCAGGACCGAGATAAGGATTAAGAGCGAAAGTGAGATTGTTTCATAACAAAAACGTTTGCTGTATTACGTGTGTTTTCAGTGTAAGAGTGTGGATTTTACTGGTACGGAATCGCGAGCGGGAACGAGATCGGGATCATGGTTAATAACGTTATCGATCGATAGAAAAAAATCAAAGAATTCGTTGTATGTCCACCCGGAGGAAGCCGCGGATATATTATGTTTTGAAAAGAAACGAAATCTAGATGGGAATCTGAATTGGAATCAAAAGTGGAGCCAGATTTGATATAAAAATCTAGATGGGAATCAGAATTTGAATCAAAAGTGCAGCTAGAACTAAAATCGGAATATAGATGGGAATGAAAATTGGAATCAAAAGTGGAGCCGGAACTGAAATCGGAACCTAGACGGTAATCAGAATTGGAATCAAAAGTGGAGCTAGGCTCGAAATCGGAATCTAGATGTGAATCAGAATTGGAATCAAAAGTGGAGCCAGAACTGAAATCGGAATCGAGGTAATATCAGGATTACGATTAACAGAGTGAGCGCTCGATATAAATGATGAAAGAATTCGCGTCCACGCGGGTAAAGCGGCGGGCAAAAACTAGCTCTAAATAAAATTTAAACCTAATTTTGTCAACTAATGTTAAAATTCAACAGGGCGTAATTTAAATTTAGAACATTTTCTTCGTACTAAATAGTTCTTGATTTTGTCTTAATGACCTTTCAATGTTTAACATTTCTTGGAGAAATTGGATCTTTGAGTAACAAACAAAAATTATAAATATCTTAAAATTATTTATTTTAATTTATTTAAAATTGAATTGATAAAAAAAAAACGGCGAAATATTGCAACAAAACGTATTCCGTGACTTGTTTATCATATCATGTATCCTTGAAAAATTGCTTGCGTCACATCGGACGCGACCACCGAAGTGTTTATTGTGATGGCGGCTCGCACATTGGAGCAACAGTCTCCAGTGGAATAAAACACCTAGATTTTTCCTTTGGCGCCTCGGGGCATATCTTTTGCATTCTAACGGAGAAAAAGGTTGTATGAGGAAATATATTCTTAACGAGATTACGCTTTGCGGATATGCGGTTAGGGTTAAAATATTTACTCGAGTACATTTCTCTTAGTCCAATATTTATGCGTGGGTGTCTGCGAGAAGAATGATATACGTAGGAAAACACGTATAATGTAAACGGAAAGTTGTGACAAGATTTATCAAGGTTCAGTTTTGTTCGAGACTGTTATGAGTAACGTCCTTTTTCTTTGGTTCGAAAACGGTCTCCGGCATTGAGGGAAGGCGGCAGTAAATAACGAGTGAGATCGGATTATTTCGATAAGATCGTAAAATGAAACAAGACTCGTTCTTGTAGGGACGTACCGTTTGAATATGTTTGCCGTTGTCGGGTTGCTCTCGTATCGCCGTGAGTTTGGTGCGAAATTTGAAAATTTCAGGAGAATGTGTTTTTCAATTTTTCTCTATTTCTCTGTTTGCCATCTAAGCGTTTTTATTTATCGGCGATAGTTGACGAAGTTTCTGCTGAAATTTTGCGCTATAGAATCAAGGCCTCAAAAGTTTTCATTTAGAATTTTATTATTTCGACTTTGCAAAAGTATGCTAGTGTGAAATTTATTGATATTGAATATAAAGACATACTTCTTGCTGATGATATCTGGAAACTGTAGATGGGCGTAGATGTGTTGATGAGTTTTAAAAAATTACTTTTTTCTCTTTAAAAGTCGGTTATTGAGATGTGAAGTTTGTAAAAAAAATTACCAAATCACCTTAATTGTCATAAATGGACTATTGATGCTTTAAGCATCTGTGTATTGAAGTCACTACTACCAATCCGGGGCAATATATATCTTGAGTATCTTATTATTAAATATTCCGAAATCTTTCGCACCACGAGAAGGAATATTTGAGTAAAAATATTCCAAAATTAACATTGTAAAACTAATTTATTTAAAGAATGATTTACCACTTGTACACAGGTGTACACGATAGTTAATTTTACTATTTTTTGATAAATAATAAATTACCAAAATAATGCTTCACAAAAAAAATAAAACTAGCATAACTTCTACGGTTTTTTGGTTTAAGCGTTTATTTTTTTGAATAGGCGCTTTTAATCGAAGTTGTACTAACTACTTTAAAGAGGATCTTTTGAATGATATGTAATTATTTGAAGCACAAACTGCTTCTCTATTATGCGGTTGTGATCCACGCTTTCAAAATAAAGACATGAACTTTGGTGTATCTAAATTATGATAAACATTATCTACTTCCTTATCTATCGAGGTACGTGGTGAACGGTAGTGAAGTACATATATATTATTGAGATATTTTAAGAGGCATGCGAGGCGGCGCGGCGGAGCGTGGGCACGCGCCCGTATGCGATCTCATTCGGGCGGCGCGGCGGCGCGGGGGCGGCGGCTTATTGCCTACGTGCCGGGCGGTCGCCGGCCGCGGTCGCGCACGTCATATTATTCTATCGGGCGGCGGCTATCGGCGGGCGCACGCGATATTAGCGGGCGCCTCTGCCCGCCCCAGATATTGTCGTGGCCGTAAATAAAGCGGGCGCGGAGCGGCGAGCGCCGCCGTGACGCCGCGCCGGGTCGCGCACTTATCGGGCGGCGCAGCCCCGCGCGCCGCTCGCCACGACGCCGAGCCTCGTATCAATTAAGGGATAACGTCTCCTCGCCGCTTCTGCGTAATAAAGGATAACGGTTTATGTTTTTCTTTTTTTTTTTGCACCCGAGAAATATATTAATTTAGATGCCGAGCGAAGTGACTTATATAGAAAATTTCCCCGGAGTCTTGTACGGTACGAGTATAATTACACAAACAATAAAGTAATAACAGCGATCCCGACTGGCGTTATTTTCATCACCGAATTTCGTCGCGGAAAGTTGTTGAAAAAGTGAAAGTTTTTATCTGCGCGGACTCCCCGGTCGACAGTTCTCATTTTCACGGCGCCGCCGCTGATCAAAATCGCGCGGCGCGACGTGCGCGTAGGGCTGCTGCGGCGTTGTTCCTTACCGCCGCAAATTATTATAAAATTAATATGTATTTTATTAAAAAAATATTATAAAATTAATATGTATTTTGAGGATTTCACACAATACTTAACTACTGGTAATATTTTATTAAAATCCTGTCACTTAAATGGAAATACGTTATGTGCAACATTAAGCATAAAAAAAAGAAACGTTAATCAGTAAGCATTTCTGTCAATATGATATTAAATTTTTTATAGGCATTGATTAAATATTTTAAAATGATATTATATTATCATTAGTATGGTAGGTATATAACGTATCAAAATGTGGATGGAACAATTAATTTCTCTGCGCCAGTAATAACTAAACTTTCAAGCGTTAACTACTACAATAAGCAAAACTACTATAACGTAATATCAGCGATTAACAATCGGTTCTGGCCGAGTCTTGCAAAGGAGTGCGATTTGAATCCGGCAAATAATAAAACGCTGTATCGAGTCTGAGCTCGGTGAGATATTGAAACGGTGATCGTGGATGACGTCGACAAGGTGAAGCGTATTTTTAAACAGTCATCGTCTCGCCACCCCTCGCTCTACGGGCCTAGAACAAAGAAAAAGGTGTACGCTCGAGGGGGTGATACGTCAAAGAATTATGTGAGCGGAGACCGGCGGTCGCGATAACCCTCGCGCTGCGCTGATTAACGAAAATTGGCATTAGAGAAATTACTTCTTTACACAAATTTTTATGAGTTAGTCGCGCTGCTTTAGATTCTTTCTATCTTCTTTAATTTCAATTGCAGATCATTATTTTGGTTCAGCTCAAGGTACAAGTTTAAATTTTACTGTTTCAAAACAGTGATTGAGCTAACTGTAGAAAAAAATTAACTGAGAGAAATGCAAAAAAAAATATTCTTGCCCAACATAAGGTGATTATAAACTGTCATTGAAAATCGGAATAACTTTATTTGTTTACCACCATTTGAAAATATAAGGAGTAGAACCGGCAACAACCTACCGTCAGGCCTATTTTTTACATACTAAACTTTATTCTGTTACAACGATGCACAAGCATTATTTTCATTTAAGCATTCGTTGACTTAATAGTAGTTTTTTGTTATGTATTATTACATTTTTAAATTTGTTATTTCTTTGTATTTCAATAAAATCAAAAGCTTAAAAAACCCCTTACTCGTGTCGTCGTCGTTGTATTGGAGGACTGACGAGTACAAACGTATTATCTCTGCTGTAAGTTTGTGAAGGAATTGGGTATCCTTCAAATCCCAGTTGATGTTGCAGCGTTAGTTCAAAGTATGTTCTGATGTCATTGAAGTAACAGAATAAATACCAAATTTCGACTCAATTAGGTCTGTGGAATACACTTACATTCGTTCACTGACTAGAAAAGGGCTGGAATCTTTAAACGGTTAAAAAGATTTTTTTGAATCATAGCCAAGAAAACTCTCAATAAAATCACCTTTCATAAAAAATACTAAATTTAAATCGGTTTAGTCCTTTGGAAGGTACGATGCCACAGACAGACAAACAGATTCACAGATATCACACGTCAAATTCATAACACCCCTCTGTTTGCATAGCGGGTTAAAAATATATTTGCTTACGTAGTATATTTGATTAGAAGTTATATAGTACTTTTCTTTTTATGTCAGGGGTTATAAAAATTACATAAACATACATTTCTAAACCACATCGTACAGTCAATTATGTACCTTAATTAAGTGTCCACCCTTAGCGATTTACTTCTGTGATCTAACGTTTAATGTAGGAATGTACTGTGCTATATCTATTAAATTTAATCATTTAGTCGGTCTAGGGACAGATGTTGTGTTAGGTAAATATGTATGTCTCAACAAAATTATCAAGGTTTACATGTGGCCTCGATCATTATCTGTCTGACACCCCAACGAGACTATTTTTATTATGAATTATTAGGAGTCCAAAATAATAATAATAGTCTCAAACACGCTATATTTGCTGTAAGTTTCTGATGAATTAAGCATCCGGTAGACTATTTGATGCTACAGCATTAGCTCAAGGTTAGCACGCCTTGGAAATACCACCGTCATAACGGTAAACCAAATTTCAAATCAATCGAGTCTCTGAAAGTTGATAAAACCTTTTTGTCAAGTATAAAATGAGTTTATGATCATCAAACGCTTCAACAGATCTTCAAAAATTATAGCTAAGAATTATTTCGATCACGTCAGCTTCCACACAAAAAAAAAACTGCATTATAATAGGTCCGTTTTTTTAGGAGTTACGATGCCACCGACAGACACAGATACACAGACAGACACGTCAAACTTATAACACTCATCTTTTTGCGTCGGGGGTTACAAGCGGACGCAGTCATGCGTAAGAGAATTCACTAACTCTTAACAATCTGCATATGGGAATCGCGAACACATTTTCTTTTATTGCACTGCGGCAGCCGCCCAGTTTAGAGAAAACGTTAATGTGAGTTCTTAGACTATCCCTAGATTTTAATATATAAATAACTCGAATCGCTCTTTGTTGTAAAAGAAAAATTGTTTGTTTCTCAGCATTCTTTCCCTAAGGAAAGAATGCTGAGAAACAAACAATTTTTCTTACAAGATACCATATGAAGTAGAATAAACAAATGTAGCTCTGGCTATATCTGTTGATCGTGTAATTTGTCTGATTGGAAAAACTTTAGAGTTCAGTGTGTACTGAGTGCACTTTTTGTCTGCAATTCACATTTTATAAGAGAGGTACATAATGTATGCTACTCGATAGAATGTGTGCCACTGTATCTAATATATACCACTCTCATAACATGTGGAAGACATAATCGTTAAATAAAATAACTTTTACAAAAAAATTAAAATCGCTTTCGAAAAATCTATTAAAATAATTATTTAGTGATTTTGAAGTCGGTGCTAGTTAAAGCAAAGCACAAATATATATATTAAATACAGAAAAGAAGCCAATGTGGATCCTCGAAGAATATCCTTTTTTACAATATATCCTTTGAACTTCATTAATATCCACTGTTTGTATTCTACTAGGAAAATATTATTTTATTAATTAATTTGCTTTACCGTTTACACCATAGTCTTTTCATTTAAGCAGTAATGTTTGGTAATCAACATAATCAAATAAATGACTTTCATAATTTGCAAAGCACTCCTAGGTATAACATTATTAAAATTTTCACACGCATGAACAATAAATTTGAGCAGTAAAACACTAGTATGAATGGCGTTTCCACCAATACTACACAGTTAAAAAAATAACATTTGACATACATAATACAACAACAAAAGTTTTTACATCGAATATTGATAATGATATTAGTAAAATGATTATCCTCACTACTAGCACCTAATGTTATAAACGTGGATGTTTGTCATTTTTATTTCCGCAAAAACTACCAATGATATAGCTTACATATCAAACTAATTTAGCCTACCATTTATAAACATGCTAACTTCTACCTGCGGCTTCGCTCGCGTGAAGGTGCTAATTTATTACTTTCTTTATAAGGATTGTCTATAGGTATTATCAACAGCCAAGGGAGGATTAACAACAACACCGGATAGGTTTTGACGTGGGCGTGGATTGGAATTAAGAGCGGGAGCAAGACCGACACATAAAATAATTTAATGGTGTGCTTGTTTTTTGGTGTAAGAATATGTGTTGTTTTCGATTGAAATAGAATTGAAACTGGAACCGGAATAGTTAACAGTGCTCGATCGTATTAAAAGATTGAGAAATTCAATGTATGTCCATACGATACACAAATATCAGAATAATATAGTATATATAATATACAAGCCATAATATATAGATACTAGCTTTTGTCCGGAACTTCGCTGCATAGAATGAATTCCTTCTTCTTTTATTTAGACTGGCCACGCTGTCAACCTCAATTCAAATTCTAGTCCAACCAATTGCATGCCTTGAGCACGAGCGTAAGTACATATAGATATATATATACACATATCAACAGTGTCTCAGAATGACATAATTAATTTTCATTCCATATCAAACAAGTGACAAGGGCAGTCTAAATGGTACACTTTTCAACGTATGCGCACGAACTCCCAAACTCATGGGGGAGTAGATTTTTCCCAAAGCTGACTCGAGCGGCCCGCGGCGGCTGCTAATAAAATGTGCGGAGGTAACGCCGTGTTTGCCGTGACGCCCGAGATGACAGATAGGGCACGCGCCGGCCGCGCCGCCCGCCGCCCGCGCCCGCCGCGCTGCCTACGCTCCTACAAAATTGGCCGTAGGTAGCTGGATAAACGCCAACTTTGGCCCGGCTTAAAAACGTAATAGACGCCGTATAAACAACATATTCTTTGCTTTCCTAGACGATTTATTGCAGTTTATCGTATAAAGTGTTTTGTTTATTACCGGATTCTAGACTGATTTAGGAAGGGATATCATATTAACAGTAAGGAAGTATCGTTGACGGTAAAACTTATATTTTATTCATTAGATATATGTATATCAAATATGAATTTAATACTGCAAACAACTATAGCTTGATTTTGTAATTAGTAACACTGTGGAGTGATATAAATCTAACACAACAACAAAATGAAATTGATGTTTAGGTAATACGTGATGTATAAGAGTTCTATGGAGAAGACCATCAGATCGGTTCAGATTTTCGGTTTTCGATTCAGATAACAGTTAGCATTTTGATTCTAATCCCGTCCTCACACTCGTTTTCGATCCTAGTCCCGTTCTCAATTTCGGCCCCGGTCTCACTTTCAATTCTAATCTTGGTGTCGTTCTCGATTCTGATTTCTGTCCCGCTTTTAATTTCGATTCCGTTACGAATCACAGTTCGAATTAAAACGAAGCTGGGGGTTAGTACCAAAATAAAATATCTACAATATTACTCGAGGATAGTATAGCTTTCTATTAATAAATGAAGTTTTACTATAGGTGTAGTAGTCCGGTTCAATAATAAAAATACATGCTTGAAGTCGGGGACAAACCATAGTAGGTATAGTATACGAAAGACAAAACATCTCAGTCACACTTTAAATTTTGATCCCATTTCCACACTCATTTGCAATGCCAGTCCCGTTCTAAATTTCGGTCCAGGTCCCGCTTTCGATTCTGATTCTAGCCCCTTTCTTAACTTAGCTTCTTGAATAGCTTTCAATTCCAATTGCACTACCAGTTCTAGTTCCGATTTGTGCAAAGCCAGGACAAAAATATAATACAAGCTATATTACTCGGGATAGAGTAACTTTTATGAGTTAAAAAATATTAATATCGTCTCAGAAATATAAATTAATGGACGAAGCCGGGGGTAAATGTCAGCAGCCTAATTTACTCAAAATAGTGCAAATATCTATTAATGAAAGAATTTTTAGAATTGGTTCATTATTTCGGTTTAATAGTACAAATACGCGCACGAAACCGGGAACAAATGTTATTTTTTCTTTTGTGTTGATTGATATCACTACGATGCAAACATTTATCATGCAGAGACTAAAAAATATCGCTATAAAAAGTACCTTAAATGTAGCCCAGTAAGCTCCTCTACCTTCCAGTGAAAGTCCCATCGTGATCGGTTTAGCCCTTCCGAAGATAACTCAGACAAATTGACAGATAAAAAGGATCAACCCAATTCAATCCCGGTTTCGGGTTTGTTTCCGATCTCGATTTCGGTTGGATCTCTTCAGCCGTTCCAAAGACACCCCGGCAAACAGGCAGACAGACAGGTACAAAGGGTTATTTTCTTTTATATATACCTTGTTCTGATAATAACGAACACAACAAAAAAAGAATTATGCAATGCGGTGCAGTCGTTCGGAAGTGATACGCATACAATACATTTTGGCGATTCAGTTTATAGATTACTAGTTGCCCGGCAGACGTTGTTCTGCCCTTTTTGTGGGGGCTTGCCCTTATAGTTAATGTCCGCAGCTCCGTTAGCATGGACATAGAATACGTTTTTTCATCTTTTGTATAAATCGATGTCAATATCAAGTCCGGTCTCGCTTTCGATTCCGATCTTAGTCACATTTTTGATTCTGATTCCAATCCCACACTCGTTTTTAACCCCAGTTCTGTTCTCAATTTCAGTCCTGCTTTCAATTCTGATCCTGTTTCCGTTATCGATACTGTTTCCCGTCCCTCTTTAAACTCTGATTCCGCTACCAATCACAGTTCCGATTTGGACGAAGTCGGGGGCAAACAATTACTCCATCCTTTTTATATCGATCCCGATTAGGTACTCGATCCTGATGCCGATCAACATTTATTAAAATGCTTATTTTAAGGAACCTATCTTTAAAATACCCGATTTTTATTTGAAAAAGTGTGTGTCTCTTTGAATATGCAATAAGCAAAGAGGATAAATAAACGCAACCCTTATAATACTGAATGCATGTACGTATTACTTTTAAATGTCATTTATAGTTATCACCAATAATAATTAATAATAATAATATAAAAAATCAACATTCATAGTTGTAACAAAATCCGCATGATGTAATTATTTTTTATCAAATAAACATCAAACAAATAAAAAAAAAATAAACAAAAATATAAATTACATGAAATAATAATTCCTGCTTTTGGTTATAATAATCTTTAAATTATTGAAATACTTTTATAAATTTAAATGAAATATATTATATGGCGCTTTATATGAAAATCAATTTTAAGAAGTAAACTCCATAAATTGTATATAAAGAAAAAAATATTTATAAACTATACAAAATTTTGAAATTTTCGGTAAGAGTCGTAAAGGTTGTCAATATGAGATAAGCAAAAAATATGCTGACGGTTCAAGAATTTGTACTGATAATGCGAAATCGAGATGCTGTAGTCTAAAATACCAATGATGTTCCAATGTAGATATATACACTTGTCCCTTTATTGCACTGAATAAATCTGTGGAAGATCCCGCATAAACACTTTTAATTTAATCGAATACTTCCATCCAGGATCCATAGTCATACTTATTCATACATTAACGAAATACCGATAACCGATGTTCTCCGCGACGCCAAGAAAGAGATTACTTCTCGCTGCAGCGACATTTTTCTCTATGAACTCGAGCTCCCTGTTTTTATTAAATGCCGCTGAAGAGGCGGAAATATAGTCTTTGTTGCATGCGTTATACGAAGTGGCAGATTAGATGCAATTTTAATACGTATTTTTTTACTACCCTCGCCATTTATCGTATACGTGTCGTGTGAGATGTTCCTATGTTTTTTTCGTGGTTATATGTTATGTTTCTTAGATTTGTTGCTTTCCTGGTACACACTCATGGAAGTTCTGAACGCACAGTTTATGACGCGTCAGTTGTATTTTTATTGTTTGCGATAGACATTTTAAAAATGGCAATACTGACACAATGTCTTTGAAAAGTGAGAAAAACAATTGCTTCCTCTGACTGTCGACGTTTCATTGTAAAGCTGACGAAGTTTTAAGTTTCATTTTTATGTAACTATCTAAAATAACCCCACTCCTCTCCTGCTTAATTTTTAACGATTTCATCGACGTCGTCCAATTCTAGTTCGAGCTATCGCCATTCATCGCCAACATTGTGTAAAGTAAATTTATTTTTTATAATTTATTAATATGTTTGAGAATAACTATTTTTTTCTCTAATACATGTATTTTTGATACTTCAGATATTCGAGAAAAACTATATTGGATTTATTAGAAACCTTAATAGAACTCGCTTAATTTATTTGTAGAACTTTCGTCTGTCTGTTTGTTTGGTAATTTGTCCACGAACTCCACAAAAAAATTTTAGACAGAATTTGATGAAATTTGGTGGTAATTGTGTGTGGTATTTCTAAGCGACATATAGAATAGTTTTTATCCCGTTTCGCTGCTATTTCTGCATTATGTATGTTTTTAACACAGTCGGAGTCAAAAGCGGTGCCAGCTTTGGAATTAAAAGCAAGAACAATATCGAGATCATGATTGAAACTGTTATTGGCCTACATAAAATATGAAAGAATTCATTCGCTGTCCATGTGAGCGGAGCTGCGGGCGAAAGCTAGACTATTATAATAATTATTAAAAAAGTGTTCTTCATTTTACGTGATTATAATGTGTATAAATAGCGTGCGTCAGACGAAAAGTACTATACGGCGTTTATTTTGATTAGGAAATCATAGAAATACCACTCTTGTCTTTTATAATGTTACGTTCACGCAACTTACTAACTAAGGTAAATTGCATGTCGTGCTCACGGTTAAGTCCATAGTCTGGTACATAGCAAATTGTAGTCAAGCGACACACAAGTCACACAGTAAAATGTATGAATAAGGCACAATTAAATAAAAGCATATTTAAATAAAAAAAAAAAATAAAGCATGCCCTTCGCATGTATTGGATTCCTTTGCAAATTAATAAGAACCCGTTTTTCACCATCCTCGCTATCTACGCTACACACTTATACATAATCTCTTTGTTGTTCTTCGGTACTCACTGTCCGATTATAATAGATATAGTTTACTTTGTGAAGTCCATTTAAAAAGGGAAAATTAAAAACGTGGTCGGAATGCATACAAAATGCAATTTATATGCACTTCGTATAAAAGTCCGCGCTGCTAGATTTTCTTTTATGAAGGTTTCTGTAACCGAATACAATGCTCATGAAAATACAAGTACTGTTAATTCAGTTGTTTGCAGTGTGTTAAAGTTAATAGCCGGACACGATGATTGAGTTTGACGACTAATTATATTTTATAAAGTGTTAGGTGATAGTTTTATTAATCAAAAATTAGTTGTTAAGATTTCGACTCGTATTATGATTTGCCTGTATTGTAACAGAAAGAAGCTAGAATACATAACAATTATGTATATAAACATTTATAAGGAAGAGTAAAGGGAAGTAAAAAATATTTATTATCTTAAACTACGTTTTACAATATGTTACGATTATGTATATATGTATGTATATATGTTTCATTTTGTTCAACTTGTCGCACATTTTGTAGGTAGTGAAATAATCCCCTTACTGTACAAATTTTAGGACTACTGGTCAAAAAACTGCAATAAGCAGGTTTGATAGTCCTTTATTGTTGTTAACCTACCTCAACTTAAAAAATTCTAAAGAGACCGAAAGGGATGAAAGTTTGAGGATGCAAAGCCACAGCTATATGGAGGATGCATTAACACTTCCTAACCAAATTCTCTTAATATTTGTAGAGTGGCAAAATATGTGTGTGGTCTGGGATTATTATGGTGAAAAACCACACCCTCTCTGCCCTTTCTGTTCATTAATTCTGGTCGTATTTTCTCTACTTCTAACTCGAGTCTCATCAGCTGTTTTGCCCGGCCGTAAAAGTTCATAATGAATAATGCCCTTCCAATCCCACTATACACATAGCATCAAACTATTGCGAGTTAACTTGAGTTTAATTTTAGTCTGTGAAGCTTGTTTGCCTTTTGAACATGATCTTGTTTACACGTTCTTGTCGTAGGTAATCCATTTTTACATCACCAGAGACTAATTTTTTTAAAAATGGTTCGTTTTCGTTATTTTTCCATAGAGATTCGCAATTGAGTACACAATTCATTAGTTTTCTTTCAGTGAGCTTGTGTGGGACCCAATAATCAAGCTTTTTTGTATATCCAGCTTTTTCAAAACTATTTTGTGTCAAAACTATTTTGCAATCAATCCTTAGCTCTTCAGCTATGTCGTAAGAACTAATACGCCGATCTTGCTCTATTTTTTTTCCAAATGGCATGGACTTTATCCCTAACAGGTCAACCACAGCGAGATTCATCTTTGAATCAAAATCATCGGACTGAAAACACTTGAATTAGTTTTGTCCTACTCTTACCCACACTGCATTTGGTCCATAGAAGTCACAAATTTTTTTCGCGGGTTATGTCATATTTTTTCCTTTTTTTGTAATAAAACTTTATAAATCAAATTTCCTCGTTAAATTTATTCAATTTGGTGGATAGTGAAACATAGAGAAATGGAACACCGTTTTTACTTTTATTTTTCATTCTTTAAAATGTCATCTATTTTATGGTATCAAAACTAGCCAGATACAAACAGCACAACCTAAGAGATTTTACTGCAGCTGTTTACTTATGAAATACTGAAAAACTTTTTCGCCTACCTAATATTTGTAACCCCACTTTCTTAAATTATGAAGCGTCTTTCATTATTTTATTATATAGATAAATTGATAATGTTTATAAAAGAAATTAATTGACACAAAACAAAACAGTTTTATCCTTGTTAGTATCACAATGCCATTTGCAACAATGTTGTTATTACGTCTGTAAAAAGTAATACCTACATTACGAATTCGCCATTTCGAAAGACAGAATAAAAAATCTATTATTAAGTTGTATTTAAGAGTCACTTTGAATTACAAGGAAGTAATACATATATGCTAATATATTTTATTTTAATGTAAAAATTAACTATAATTTTTTTGGTGCGTCCAATGATAATAATTTTATATTTGCATTTATAAAAAACTGTTTTTCTTCGATATTAAAATAATAGAGAAGGCTTAAATTTAGAATGGAAATAGAATACAGAGTACAAAAACAAACTAAAACATAAGAAACAAGGAAAATTGTAAAAATATTTATTCTTCTAACGGATTCTCAAAGGAAACAAAATGTACTCAAATTCTTAATTTTGGAACGGGTGTCTATAAACGCACGTTATGCTCATTACATTCTACAGACGTTTCATAATAAGAAAACTACCAAGAAGAAATGACAATAATTCTATATTTTCAATATTATAATTTGTATAAAGTCTTAAAACAGTAATAGTGTGTGTGACTGTAATAAATAGAATCAATGTACTTATAATTATTTGTTCACAATTTTACTATCAGGTAGTGAAGATAGTATTTGATATTCCATTCACTGAATAATGAATTATTGACATAAAATGAACTTGAAATTTACCCAAGCTCTTTACCTACTTTGTCAAATGTTTACTTTTCATTGATATTCCAAATCAAAGAAGTGTCATTCGCAAAAAAACATGTTTATTCCACTTTTACACAAATTATGTTAAATCGTTAAAGTAAACTGAAAAACAAGGGATTACAAAGTACATTTTTGAAGAATGACATTATTAATGGTAGTAGAGAAAATTTAATTCCATTTACATCGGCTATTTGTATTCCGTTGCGTAAGTACGATAGAAGTAAATTTAATGAAATATTTGTGATACTTTAATATAGGAATTAATTTAGTATTTAGTTTCTAGGTTAGAATTAGGGGAATTATGCATGAATGAATTTTGCGAGTGGATGAATCACAAAACCAAAAAAAAAAAGTAATAGAATGAAGTTACGAGTATTCTGACAAATTCCAAAAATGTGTTTAATCAAACATACTCCTTCTTAATTTGTGAGATTTGGATTTATCAATAGTCAATCTAAGTTGTAATTGATATTACAATTACAAACAAGTACAAATGAAATTCAAGAGTAATTGAATTATAATAACTTTTTCAAATAGGTACTTTATTAAATGCTGCTGGAATTATATTGGTTCAAAATTTATGGAATCTGACTTTTCTCTGTATTTAAATAAGAAATTACTTAACTGCTCTAGGTTCGGTAACAATCCAGTGTCAACATAGCAATTACAAATTTTAATTAGACGGAGTTCGTATTTCACAATTGAGCTTGGTAAATCAACTTAATTTATGATATTACTTGATTAATCTTTGACTCCTTTTAAATTCAACCAATTACACTTTTAAGTTTAACTGAGGTCAAACAGAAACTCACAAATCTCGACGCCTTCTTCAAATAGTGATTCAGCTATACATTTCAATTACAACTCTAATCATTATTATGAGTTACATTTCAACCTGCGAGAACAGAGCTAAAAATATTCCATCAAAAGAAGTCATGCACGAAGCAGAAATGCCAATTCTAAAAGCTGCCGGAGTTTTAAAAGCCGTGAAACCTGTCTAGTTCCGTTTATCGCCGGAGACAGCGATACGCGCCCTAATTGATCTCAATAAAGCCTGCGCCCGCACCCATGCTCCCAACTACCTACAGGATTTAGGGAATTTGACGCTTTTACGTCTCATTCGTGAAATCGTAAAGTCGGAACAGTCTCGCTGCTTAATATACGCGCCGACACTGCAAGAAACAATTAGACAGGAGAGGCGACCGGAGCGCCGCGATCGACGTGGCGTTCCGAGGAATGTGCTTGAAACGAAACGGCGTGGAGCGGGTTGTTTTAGTTAGAGGTGGTCTTAATTAAACGCAGTAAGTGTCGACAATTATGAATACAGTACAGAACATTTGAGACAACTTTAAGTGCCTAAAAGAAACTAAATTGCTTTAATGCGAAAATACGAATAAAATGAGTATTTAAAATACAGCGCGGACAATTATTTTTTTTTGAATACAGTGTGACGGTATCGAGTATAATAATAGGTTTATTAAATAACACAATAGGTATTTTAAAATCCCGACAGGGTTGCCGACGCTATATAAGCAAAAGACGTCTTAATTTATGGAACAGTTTGTATTCAGATGTATGTTATGTTATGATATTTACAGGAAATTATGTAAAAAAATGAATTGTTATAATAGATGAGAGACTATTTTCAAATCTTTATATTGACATATTGCATAAAAAAATCGCTTGAGCGGTTATTTTTGTGATTGACCGTCATATTGGATCTAGATTATAAATCTAAATCATCTATTGATTCAACCGAGATCTGGATCAAAATTATTATTAACCATTATTTAATTGTGTATTTGGTATCCTATGAAAGACCTTTCGATACTTTTTGCATGATGTAATTTAAATAAACACACATGTATTTCACATTAAAGTCTTTCATCGAATCTCCGTGATAGTTTGTCAATTGTTATTTGCTCTACTCTAATTTATCAGACGAAAATAGAAACCTGATTCAGTCTAGAATAACGGAATTAGAGACCAAACAGTATTTTAGTTACCTTAAAAATTAGCACAGCTTTATAATTACAAAATGTTCATTGTGTTGTATCAAGAGAAAGATTTCTAGGTTTGCTTATATTTTTTATATTCAGAGCTCCGACATTTTCTAATTTTAAAAAAGGAAAACATAATATCGTTCCCCGCTGCACCGTTTCTTAAAGATGTGGAAAACAGCTCTCTCCAGTTAAAGTTTTTATGTAGTAGCACTTGACCCCTTTGGAGTTATATATATATATATATATATATATATAACCTTTCATATATCGATATCAGTCCATGTATGGGTAAAACACGAGATGCTTACAAATACAGATGTATAGATTTCACAGACACGTCTCTATAGCAAAAGCGTTGGCGAGTCGGATGTGCTGACTCGCAATAAACTTATTGCAGATCTGTGGCGTGCTCGCTTCGCAGCTCCTTGGCGTGAGCGGCGGGCGAGCACGTCGCCGGGGGTGGTTCGGAGTCGATGTGTCGAATGGCGCGTAATATGCTGGGAATAAATCGTCGGTAAGAAACACACGGCGGGGTTCGCGCGCCGGAATAAGGAGCCGCTCACGACCGCCGGATGGCTTTGGCGCCTTCGTCTGTAACGGCGGAGTGACTTTGTATGAGCTGCGGGCTATCTCGAATAGAATTTTATCGGCCGTGGGTCGAGCGCGAGCTTTTGTCTATCGCTGCGTCGTTTAAGCTCGCCACGGACTCGTGTGAGAATGCCTCGCTCGGCGGTCTAGTAAAGCTTAGTAGCATACAAAGAAACATAGAAATGATTGTACTTACACGCGAACGGAATAGTGATGGCCGCAATCTCTTACTCTATCTTATGATTAGGCCGTAAAAAATATTTATTGCAAGAGAGTAAATTTTTTATTATCCAAATATTTCAAAATACGTCCGTTAATGTATTTTTGAAAAGTTTTCCTTAAAAGTATTACTATCTAGGGAATGTAGCTATGACTTGTTAAAACATTTACTTTAATATCTAACCGTTTTTATTTAAACTGCAAATCTAAAACTTTTTACTTTTGATGATAATATAAATAATAATAAAATACATGCGATCATTTAATAATAATATGTAGAAATTTTTTTTTGGAAGTTTTAAATTTCTCTTTTATAAAATACTCATTATAATATATTTATTTATAACAAGTACATTTATTTATAACCATTTTATTACAACAATTGTTAGAGTTTCCAGTCTTATTTGCTGCTAAGTACAAATAAAAAAATGTTAATTTATACTATTAAGTGTTATTCACAGCTCGATTTATGGGAATTCGCAAAGAATAGACGTCAATGGATGCTAAAACAAACTGCAATTTAAAAATTTAACATTTGTACGAAATTTATAGTGCTTTATCCGTTACAATCGAGAGCGAGGAGACAGAAACTAAAGAAACGACGTTATTCAAAATTCGAGGTCGCGAGTATCGCTTATCGCTCGAAACTTTATTATCACGCGTAAGGCGTTAAACGTTTTGTAAAACGTTGCGATAGAAAATAAAATTACAATGAAATTTCGGTACCGTCGGAAGATATCTGAACCGATTCCATTTAAACATCGCCCGGGAGGATTGTACTTATAAGAGGATCGCCCCAAAAGCGCCCATTAATAGCCGTTTAAATTTAAAAACGCCCCCCTTACGTGTCTGACGCGCGAAAACGGTCGACTTGCACAATATTCAAATGAAATTGTATCTTCGCCAAAACTAGCGAGGGAATGGCGTCGCTTACATTAATACACAGTGCGGGCCGACTCCTTGCCGCGAGCTGGCGTTATGGCCGCTTCGTTTTTACTGGCCGGGGATGAGTGTTGTTTAAATTATTTAAAAGTGACTTTAGAACAACATCGCTTATGGAAATCAAAATCGTGCACATACATATTGTTGCATGTTGAATACATTGTAAATCAAGTAGAGAGTTATTTTGAAAATTACATACAATGGAATTAGCAATATGCCTTTGGATTCTTTTTTAATTCTTATGATGTAGATTGTGCACTCGTTTTGACTGAATATGAATAAATCAGACTATACAAACCGTCAGCATAGATTTTCATAAGGATTTCTTTTTATTAACTCCTTGGCGTTATGTCAATGGACTTTAAATAATTTTAAATATATGATTCCGTTTTTTCCATAACGTGATGAACTTAAATTTACAATATTAAATAAAGTGTATCATTTGAAGTACTTAAGAAGTTTTTCTATATATGTAAATTTATACATGGGTAGGTTGGAAATGTCCCTAAAAAATAGATTTTATTGCCTTTCCAAGCTCCTCGAGCTCATAAATATAGTTTTAGTACATTTTAATCTCTTACAATTAAACTAATATATTAAAGAAACGGTTTATTTTTCAACTATAATATCTTTAAAACACGTTGTTTGAATTTGACCCTGCTTTATGGTATCTGACGCAGTTTTTTAAATAGAAAATGATGATCAAGTACCAAACATTAATCGATTAAGAGTTTCAAATATTATTTCGCAAATAGCCCTTTTTTAGAATTTTCATTTAACAATCTCTCGAACGAACCTATCGATTTTGATGCAGATTGAAATGTCGACGTTACTTTTTAATAAAAAGAGGCAGTAAGATTTTAGAGTTTATCAGTGGAATAGTTCAAAAAATTATCAATAAAAACATTATTTGGAAATTTTTTTAACACACACACATTCACAGACATATAAAGATGCATATAGATACACAGATTTATATGGGAAATGGTCAAAATAAATTTCTAGGAGCCTAAAACGTCAAGAACAAAAACAATTTTCGAAAGTCAGGCAGAAAACAGTATTTTCCCAATTTACTAAAATTTTTCATTTTTCATGGCGGTAAATTATAAAGCGCTATTTTTTTAGCTTCAACTACTGTATTTTTGAAAGCTTAACTAAATTTTGACCCGCTTTACGGCATTCGAGGTAGTTTTCTAAATTTTGAAGTTTTTCAATTTTTAGAGCAGGTATATTAAAAATTCTAAACTTTGTTGTATTCAGCGCCACTTAATATAATTTTGAGGTAATAAAATCATTGCATAAGTTTGCAATAACAAACGATTAAATAAAGTACAGTTGGCATTGCACGTTTTATATTACGTATCAACCAAATATTTGTTGTTGGAAATGTACATAAGTAACCATTCCCTTGAACTTATTATTTTCCCACGGCAAACTCGAAGACGTCCAGCAAAGGTCGGTTCCTGGGTACTATACACTAAAATACGCTCCTACGCATATTCATTGGTGACAATAACATACCGCTATATAGTAATATTTTAGGGATAGTAATAATAATAATATTTTCGGACATATACACAGCACTATCTGATCCCAAACTAAGCAACGAGGCCTGTATTATGGGTATTCGAGTTGTTAGATTATATATATTTTTTTGCAAATATATACACATAATGCATTAAAACTCACATTTAAGACAAACATTAATTTTCACTTGAATGTTTGTCTTGAGTGAGAATCGAACTCACGTCCGGCAGTCAATAGTTGGACATTTGGACAAAATTAGTCACCTCGTATGTGTTTCTTATGGCAAAATATAAATAAAGTGTTAAAAACACGATGCAATTAAATAGTTAATATTTATAGTGATAATGTTATTAAGGTGTCTGCATGCATTGATTCGGCATTTTGCCTCTCATAAATTAGATTCGCGGTTCAAAATTCACGGAAGCGCTATTTTAACTCGGGGCTTACCGTTAAGTAAATTGTTCCGGAGATTACTTACCACGTCGCGTGTTTACCGGGATATGAGAGCTTTTGATCTTTATTAATAAAGTTTGTGTGTTAAAGTTCTTTAACGACGGTACGTGAGGCGCGCCGGCTTAACACCTCGTCTTTGACATTGAAAATCTGAGTAAGTGAGATTTAGATGTTTTGAGTGGTTTTGGGAGAATGGCACTTGGTTTCTAGGAACTCTTAGGGAGCAAGACAAACAGGGAAAAGAAAGAGGCTAACAAACAAACTAATCGGAACATATTTAATTAGACAATTTGATTGGGTCAGTATTTACTCATTCTACATTTTTTGTTACAGAAATATAAAGCGTTTGTATAACATAAGATTTGAGAGAAAAATGTAATAACAATAGAAATTTACGCCTATTTCCCAGAAAGGTAGGCAGAGACTACATATATCTAAATGGCACGATTTTTGCATATTTCTCTTGCTTCACTGACATCCATTAATCTTTTCTTGAAAGCTCGCTGGATTCGAAGACTAAAAATGTGGTCCTTTTTAAATATGCCACTAATTTGGCCTGCTTAGAATTTTCTAGGGCGATTCTTGTTGACCTTTCCATCAAACATATTCGCTCTATCGATTTGCTTCATTCATCTTTCCCAGATGGCCAAACCACCGGAATATGTATTTTTCTTTTCTAGTTATTACGTCTTCTTTAAATCACACCCCAAAAAAATTTAAAAATATTTGTATATTAGTAAAACGGCACACTAGAAATTATTATGGAATTTATTTATTTCAATAATATCATAACTTTGTCATTACCCACGCCTGAACGAAGAACGGTATATGCATTTAGAGCGATAGACTGTTCGTTTGTGCAAAACAATGTTTTCATTTGTTTTGAAAACTGTTTGATAAATTTAGATATAAATTTTTGTAAAGGGTTTTTTAAATATATATATGTGATGTATATACACATGTATATATTGTGTATATACATCAATATATTAAAAATCAGTCATATAATAATAGTACCTACGCGTGTTTGAGACGTAAAAGAAGCGATTTCGTACCTTGGTTTTGCTTCAAATAAATGTTTTTTTTTATTTTTTTTTATTTACATCTAGAGTAGAATATAAACATCAATAGGTCTAATAGGATAAGTGAATTTAATCATCGCTTAACATTGTAGATGTGTCTATAGTTGTCTGTGTTTAAAGCTTGGTTGCTCAGGTATTGGTTCACGGATTCCTTATGCAGTTTGGTTTATTAACCAAGCGTCAATTTATTTCCTTAATTTTTCATGGCAATAATATGTTTCATATCGGATTTGTATGTAAAAGGATTATCATTCTAACATGAAACTGAAGTGGATGCCCATATACTTCTCATGAGCTCTCATAACAAATGTGAAATATACAGTATATGACATTTATAATTTTAAATAAAATAAAGATACTGGTCCTAAAAATACGTACGGTAGCTTATTTGATTCAAAATAATATTTTAAGAAATGTATAGAACGCGTTTATAAGCACATAAAATACTATAAAAGTTATAAATATTTAAAGATGAAAAAAAACTATTTAAATTTTTAAATTAATATTTAATGACATAAAAAAATATTTATTGTGATATACTCGATTTTGACGCCGCGCTCTACCTTAAAATACGGCACGGAGGCCTATTTTGAGCGATAAATTAAAATTATAAACAATAAAGATACAGAACCGAAAGTTAGAATTTTTTATAGAATATTTTCTCTTATTTAAGAAACTTTTTTTCAAATTACTTAAATATTAATAGTTTACGAGTCATTGGCGGAAAAACGAAATACTTTTTTTCACCTTTAATTGTTTATAACTTTTGCAATTTTTTATGTGCTAATATATGCTTTCTTTACATTTTTTAGACATTATTACGGATCGATTGAGTTATCGTACGTATTTTTAGGACCAGTGTCTCTATTTTTCACCATTTTCAACTTGTTACCTAGACTATTAGACTTATGCATAGCTTGGCTGCAATTTAAATGTGTTTGCGATACATACCCGTTTTGTGTGGTGTTCAAAGATACAAAATTTAGACCCGAATTTTCGTACTTTTGATATGAAATTAATTGATTTATATCTTCCTAGCTATCGCCCACGGCTCCGCCGGTGTGGACATCGAAGGAATTCCTTCATTGCGTATAACGATCTATCATTTTTTCAATCATGGTCCCGATCGCCATTCCAATCTCAATTATGATTCCGTTTCTATTTTCGATTACGACGCGCTTCCGCTTTTGATTTCAAACTCAGTCTTGATCGAAGTAGATTTCAATTTTGGCCCCGCACTCGATCGCGGTCCCACTCTTAATTTTGATATCGGTATTGCTTTTCGTTTTGTTTACGGTCACGCTCTTGATTCTAATTTTAGTAGCACACTTGAGTTCGTCTTTGATCTTGTTCTCAATTTCGATTTCTCCCGATCTTAACTTCCGATTTGGACAAAGCCAGAGCAAATCCAAGTATCAAAATAAAATTTAGGCTTTATTTTACGGGGATAGAGTACTTTTTTATTAGTGAGAGAGTTTTTAGAGTCTGAAATAGCAGAATATTCAGCATATTGTGCTACTTACGCCAAGCAAATTGTTAATAGTCTATTGTACTCAGGTAGTTTCTTACCAGAGAAAGATTTTTTAGGATCGGTTCAGCAATTTAATTCAATAGCTATTTTATTTTTAGTAACATTCCCAATTGTGAATTAACATATGCCCAGGTTCGTAGTAATCCGGTATTTGACATGGTTAACAATTAAATAAGAAAATAATTGAATTATGTAGATTTCAAGATGCTGATTCACAATATCTATGTGAATTTACAAATTAAACACTATAAATATTTTTATTACTTAAAAATAAATAAGAAATTTTACATCAGTGGAATAACAAAACTTAAACGGCTCACTAGCCAATCAGAACGCGTGACGTCACGATTCAATAAACAAACAAATTGCACTGTTACTTTGTACGGTGGTGTTTTAATTAATGTAATTTTATTAGTTATTCAGTCAAAATGAAAGTGGAGAAAGACTTTATAAAGCTAATAGTCCTAACCCAAAAATGATTCGTTTATGATTGCAAATTTCTTTGCATCAAACCCGGACTTCTGTTCTGCAGAATTTAGAAACGTGAAAACTTCAGTGTAAGTACAAAAACGGAATCTATCCAATATATATATTCATAATGTTCTAATTCAATCGATGTCCTTAGCCTTAACATTTTGATATTTTTGTCATTATTTACTTTGTAGGTTATGTATGTCAAAAATGTATTTCGGGTTTTAATGCGGTAGGTAATAATTTATAATTAACTGACGTAGTTTTAGAATGCCAAAAATGTCTATCAAAATATAACTATTAATACCATAGACTAATACATTGATGCGTAACATGGTCTGTTGACCATTTACAATTTTTTTTCATAATTATTTCATTGAAATATTTCTATTTACACATCATCAAGACAGTCATATGGTGATGATGCTATTGGTTATGTTCAATTAAAACGTGACCACACTCTGTGCACAGTGAAATGCAGAATGTGCCCTGAGCATAAAGTTCGTCAGACATCATATTCTGTCAGCATGGTTATAGATGAAAAAGAAGGTGTAGTTAACCTCACAAATATTTTATTTTAAAGTTATTTGGTATTTATCACTATAATACTAGTATTTGACGACTAAATAAATGAATAATATTCACATCAAAATGGTCCTCGCAAAAATAAATTGAAGATTTAGGTGGTAAAGTAGACGGATCGCGTCGTGCTAATTGCAGCCACTTTTTACGAAGTGGCCCCGATTGTGGCACATGAATAAATAATTTATTGGGATTTTTTATTGTTGTACTTCTACAGCAAGGAACTGTGCAAACTTTGTATGATGACGAAGCTATTTCTTCGAGATTTCAAGAAAAACAGTTTTCACACTCACGGATCATTCACTTCACTCACTGTTTATTGAATCGTGACGTCACGGCCTAATTTTTCACGTTTCTTGACGTGAACGCTGTTTTGGCGGGAATTTTGAATCGTATTATTTAAAATGACTGTTTTTGTTATAAATTAACTTTAAAAACGAAATAGACAATTATCAAACGTATCTTTGGTGTCCTAAGAATGCAATAAAATACTTTTTAAAAAATTGTCAAATACCAAATGGGTCAGGTACGTAAAGAGTAGGAACGCGATACGAACTCATTGAGGATAGCTTATCCATATACAAAATTTGATAAAAATTCATTCAGATCAGCTCGGACACACATAAACAGTCACTGTCACCAGACTCAGTAATATTTTTAAAATGATAAGTACTGATAGATCAGATGTGTCACGGAAATTTCACATATTAGTAAAGATAGATAAAAAAGTAACCTGCTTTTCATATTAGGAAGTGATTTATTTCTATTCACGATTCAATTAAAATCTGTCCAGCCGTTTTGAAAAATAGCCCGGACAAACAAACAGATAAACTCTTTATCGAAACCATATATAATCTATCATTAAGCAATACTTGCCCCTTTCTATATACCAATTTTAATCAAGAATATAAAAAGACATTATAAAAATAGGTACATATAAACAAATAGACAAATATACAAAAGATCCGATTTTAAAAATGAATAGTAGAATTAGAGTCAGTGAGTCAAAAAGGAATATTTATCGCAATATTTAACAAAAAAAATATATATATATGTACAGATAAATGCTACAGATTTAGTATTAGATTAGATAGTAGCATTAGATTACCGTTACCGTATGCAATACCATATACAATACTTATATGGTAGAATAATAGATAGTAAAATTATAATAAATAGTGCTTCATACTATGAGATTTACATATTTTGACGTAATTAGGTACAACTTCAATAGTAGTTAAGATATATACTACCTATACCGAAACGATTACATTAAAACAAAATTCAAAAAAAACAGCGATGTATAGCAAAATTTAAAAAAAGTAGTTTATTTTCATTTAGTGCATTTATTATGTTTTACAATAATTAAATATATATTAATTTTATAATAATTAAAAAATTCAAATTTTTGCAATAAAATTAATAGACTTTAAGAAAAATAGAGAGTCAGAGTCTCAAATATAGTTTCAATTATTTTTAATCTGGCATTTGTCATGAATCTTATTTTAATTTGTAGAGAAAGTTTCTTTACAAAGTAATGCGTCTTTTCTCTGAGGCATTCTAATTTATCTCAGTTTTTAAAATATCATCCTATCCATCGCGTGATGGATGCTACCTTCGGGAGATTAGTGATTGCAGTCGCCTCTTGCAGCGCAATACCTGTACAGCGGTAAATTCATTCAGGCGATGCGGCCCGGCCCGCCCGTCAATAGCACATGCAATTAGTCAGAGTGCACCGTTTTTTGATGTAGTGCCGAAGCTGCTGCATTTATGGCATTCGTTATTCGAAGTTATATTGAAACGACATGCAAGTTAGGCGCATAATTTTATTGCAAATGATAATTCATTATTATAAATTTGGACTTCATATTTAGACTGTATAAAAAAGTATTTATGGTGATCCTTGTAAAATACTTTGTACATAGAGTTATTTTAAAAACATAATTTTATTGGTATTGTCTTCTTGAATATGATAATTTAAAAAAGATAATTTCTATGGAAGCATACGATACGTTACTTTCGTTATTTGTATGGTTATATCTCATATTTTTTTATTCACTAAATAAGTCATATTTAGAAGTACAACTGTAGCTCTGTTTACTGTATAGGTAGGCCCATATGACAACGTGTATGTAATATTTAGTCGTTGTCGTTCAATTCGTAATTAAGTATGCTAATACTGGCAATATATTCAGTGTGTAAACATTTTACTGTGTCATTTTAGTGCTGTTTACCAGCATTAAATAAAATGGCGCAACCATATGTTGTTTAGCCAGTAATTTATACGGTATGGATTCGATCATGCATCTTTTCGCAAATATTCATAATCTCCTTCTTCTTTAGAACAACTTGCCAAAGTAACAATAACAAAAATACATCATTAAAATATACTTGTAAATAATATAAACATAACCCTAATAAATGCTTGGCCAGACCGTAAGTGCAAGTGTGTTCTGTTGCGGTATGACGCGACAAGCTCTTATTAGTGCAAGTTCCTGACTGATCATGGCTGTATGAAGTGGATTACTGTCCGGCTGCGGTGTACGCAGTTGACCACGTTGCGCCTCCCGTTGCGGCGCGGTATCTACGTGTTAGCAGTTTTATATATATATACATATAGATGCATGATAAAGACCATTTTGTATACAAAGGTCAGCACTGTACCAAGCCAGAGTTGTGGTGCCTGTAAGACTTGCTTCAGCGACTGGATATGCCTAAATCAGACTTTGTCTTTATTACGGTGGACGTCTCTGCAGAATTTTTCTTTTAGACTGCAGCTGTACGTCGGTATTCAGTTATATGAAAGGATAATTTAATTTCCAACTCAACCATGGTCAACTTAATTATTGTAATTCTATTAAACCTTAATGGGGTCATTATTAATCAAATTTATTTTAAAATAATTCTAATACAAATGAAGTTTGATTTCGCAGCACTCTTCATGAGTAACAGATATTGGCTATTATGACAAGAAAGAACTCATAAATAGCACTTTGTACTATTCAAGACTGTCATTGAAGAAAGATTCAATTTGTGTAATTTTACATCTTCTAAACTATTTAATAAGTTCAGATAGAATAAATATACCAACCAAACTTTATATTCCCTCTCAATGATTTTTTTCAGCTCCAATCTTTTACGGTGGACGTAAACAAATATCTTGCAGTGTTCCTTAATTAAGCCAACGCCTTTGATACTATTTCTGTTTCAAAATATTTAAAAAGCTGGAGAATGCATATATTGGTGGCAAACAACTTCTCTTTTTAAGGATTATCTTTTCAATAGACTGTAGTAGATTAGACTACGCATTATACAAACCGTGAGATTTTTGCGACAGTTGAAGTGTCACAAGGTGAATTCTTGGTCCAATTTTATTTTAAATTTTAAAATAATGTCTTTTGTTCCGTAACTCCATGAAGTGGCAAGTTACTTTCTTAAACTGATAACTCAGTTCTTATTTTCTTACATAAGATCTCGACAGAAGTATTCATATATAACGTAATATGCTTGATGCAAATCGAAAATGGTTCTGGGGTAACTGGCTTATATGAAATATTAAAACAAATACATACAATAATGAATGCGACTAACGGATGTATGCTCATAACTGCAGGGTCACTCACTGGGAGTTTCCACCACTAAAAGCGTAGACTGCGTGAAGTACATGAATATAACTATCGATTATTATCTATTGGACAATAATGCGCGTAATTTTTTAACCTAATTTTCTTTTAAAAACAAATATTTATTTTGCCTTATCCTTCATGGTTATTGCATTTTAATAGGGGAGGAGTACCAAAAATAACCACTAAAGCATGAAAATAGCTCCGTGCACGCTCTTGAAAACCAACACTGTTCGACCATATATCATTTTCACATTAATGACTTATACAAAGCTTGTGAACTACTCACTGTCAGGCAACTTTTCATACTGAGTATAATTTTGAAACAAAATTATAGACTAGACTTTAATCCAGGTTGTCGAAATAAACACACATCGCTTTCGGTTTCAAAACGTAATATATGCCATACCATGCTTGCACAAATATTTTATAAATATTTTGATCCTTATTTACACAAAAAAATTAATAAACACTTATTTTTACATTTAAAAAAATAAAACATAAATTGATTATTATGATATTTGACTCCATTTTTTATTTTTCTTTAATTAATTGCACATGCAAGTTAACTTTACGTATTGGATGTTTAATGTATATAAATACTTAACCAATATTTAAGGGTGTTTTCAAATGTCATGGAGAAGCGGTAAATATGAAACATAAGCATTCATCTAATTTGGCAATGGCTGCTATGCATTTAAGTAATAAAGTTACTTAAACTTACTTTCAGAACCTGTATGTAAAAGAAATTTGTTGGTTTAATTCGCCCTCGTAAGATTAATGTATAGTGTATTGTTGTTATTTGGTTCTGAATTTAACTGCATATAGTTCTTGCAAATTGCATCAACGGCGCAGCGCGCTGGCGAGAGCCGTCGATGCGCGCCCGCCCACTGTTGATTTATGGTTTCATTAGTTGCGTGAGGCTCAATTCTATGAGCCACGATCGACCGGTGCCATGTTTTAGAGAATACTATTTTTACGCCATCGTCTTTACGCCTTTGGTGATCTTTTAAAAAGTGCAGTCTTTAATCCTCAGTAGTGTTTTAGAATCCGTAAATCATTTTATATTTCCAGCTTCAATCGCTTAAAGACGAAGTAGTTTGGTCAGCACGTCAGTTTTAGTACTAGATCAATACACATCCGTATTGATCCGATATCTTTAGACACAAAGAAGACGACAGTGGTGGGTCCATTTCCTAAGATGATCGATTCTCAACTGAAGATTCTGGATTCTAAACAGTATGTAGTTTTCTCTAATCTTAACTACATAATTCGCTTACGTTAAAGAATAACATTGTGATAATACCTATCCTTATGGGGTAAATAAAATTAAGATTTGGAAACTTTATAATAATCTGTATCCCTTTTCCTCTATCCTGAAATTTAGGCTGAAGCAAGTGAGAAACGTGAATGTGCACCAAAAGAGCGTCATCTCTTCCTGCTCCAAATTCGACACAGTATCGTGAAGTTGTAAACAATATAAATATGCAACATATATAAAAAAAATCGGTTGAAAGGTGGAACATGTAACATAACAGTGTTAAAAGGTTGAACATTTTAATTTCAACTACCAAACTTTTTTGCATAGAACAATAAAAACCTGGTATAAAATATTAGCAATAAACGACTATTGTGTGTACTTATGTATGCGCATATGAAATTATACTTCTGCGGCGTAAATAAAAAAAAACATTTTTTTTGGTAAATGTAATTTTTTTCTCATCGTTCGGCGATCGAGACATCTTTATTTTTTATCAGAACACATCACATTGAATAATTACAAAGTAAATATGATATTCGGAATTCGAATCATGTGTTACATCGGCGCGTCCTTGTTCTGATCGAAATCTGATCAGATTAGTGTGCCAAAAAAAGTACACCCCCAATAAATGTTTACGAGTACCAAGTGTGAGCCTATAGTTGACGGCACGATACTCATCGTCTATCGTATTACCTGTCAACGGGCCGTCACCGACAGGCGGCGCGCACGCTGGCAGCACGCACCCGATGCATATCCAATTACCCACTCGCAATATTTTCTATGGTGCAAAGCCTACGTTGGAAGTGATTAATTTGACAACTAGATTTCAAATTAACGGGTTGGAGTCTTACTGTGTCATTTGCATAATGTTATAGTTGTAATGGTGATTTTATTCGATCATGGCGAATGAGATGTAAGTAGAGGAATAATGTAGATTATGAGATTTTTCTTTTATTTCTGAAAACAAAAAAAATGACATCGTATTTGAAAGCTTAGGCTACAGATATGTTGTAGGCCTTATTCCAGGTACAGTTGAAAAGCAAATTAGTCATCAAAGAATAATTAATTATTCATATTTATATTGTCTTATTGACGATTTAGAAAAGTTATATCATACCGATTTAAATTCCATAATAGTTTAATGCGATTAAATATTCTCACCAGAATTTAGGATACGAATTCTTTCTATAGAGTTACTTCTAATAATTTAAGCGCAAAAAGAAAGGAACTCATTCATGATGCAAATAACTCCATTACACATTGAAGTGCAAAGGTTAAAATGCAACAACAAACACAAAAGCTACAGCCGCGAGGGGGCCCCGACTGCGTTATCATGCTGTAACGAAAATAGTTTCCTCCGCGCTTAAGAGGCGCGCCGGAATCGAATATTCGCGAAGTTTGGGAAGGAAATGCTGCTCGCCCTCTCCTGCGCGACTCACGGCGACGCATTACCGACCGATACGCGACTCCCGTTTGGGCTTCGGCGGCGGCTGCACTGCCAGCGCGGATTGTTGGGCTTGTGACTGCGTTTGTCTACCATTTTCATACGAACGATGGGAAATATTAAACTGAACTAGTTTCTATCAAAATTAATATTTTTTCTATGAATAAAACTTTAATATGGAACGAAGTAAATTCACGACACTACGAAAAACTGGTATAAAGAAAACTCCATGAAAAAGGTTTTGATTAATTTCACTTCCGTCGTTAATATAGAAAAATATCGAATTGAATGTTCTAATTAAGCGTTACCAGGAGCTTAACTTACGAAAAATTTTATAATCACACGAATTAGAACTAGGTATATAATTCAGTGTGTTTGATACAGAACAAAAAATTAAGTTAAGCAGCTTAATAGACACTGTTACTTTGTTTCGTAATTAATTAATATATTGCAGTGAATTTTAACAAAGTCTAACTCATTTCTGCAGATGTTTTCAAATGTAAATTTTGAAATAAAACGGTTTATACTGATTGGTTTCACTCATCTGTTCTTAAACATAAGATATACAAAGCGATGGGTGGTATAGTGTCGTTTGTAGTCGCCTATTTGTATCAATTTTTGTGCATGAATGTTAATTGTTAATTTCATAACTAATTATGCATATTCTTAAATTTATTATTTAGATGTGGGTATACAGCTTTCTATATTGAATTATTATTATCAAATTCTGTTTACTTTTTAAAAACAGGCACTTAGATGCGTTCACCTCCAGCTTTTGTTGCCAAAAAAATGTGTTATTCACTGCGGTGTCGATAAGTGAAAGGTGTTATCGAAAGTAAGTATGATGTCGTTAATTGGTATTAAAAATTGAAAGACAAGTTATTATAGTTTATTCTAAAAGCTCACGTATGCGTAGTTTATTTTATCGTAAAAATTCGAAGTTAGTGTTTGTTTTGGTTGCAGATATGTGAAGAAAATAGAAGCCCAAATAAGTTTAAGTTATTGCATAATCATGATCAGTTAATGGTCTGTATGTATATTGGTCAAACCAACTAACGTAACTTATGTAATACTGGCCATACAGAATTATACTTGATAATAAAATTATTCTGTCGGTAAACGTCAGACAGTCTGTTGTTTATATTATGTTTTTAAAATGAAGCGAAAATATTGGTACTTACAACAAGGAAACATTGTCGAACCGTATAATTCAGTTTTGTAAATTAAGTAGTAAAATCTATCACTGCTGCTCATTTTCTCAAGAAAATATTCGTCGATCAAGTGTCTATTGGATAGTTGAAAGATATTAGGATACAGAAGATACAAAATTCAAACGGATTTCTGGCTGGTCAACTAATAAGTTTAATTCAAGAAATATTGTACGAATAATGTTTCTTAACAAAATCCATTTACGTCGGTCTGAAATACGACCCTTATTAGCAACTGAAGAAAATCACCTCTATCCAGAATAAGATTAGAGATCTTAGGTATGAAAGTATATTCGAAATTATGAGTACCGAAATATTATTGATTTCAATAAGCGAGAGTAAAGAAGTGAAAAATTGTTAACATGACGAGACTTACGTGCGACTGGACTAAATAGATATTCCTGGAATACAAATCAATTGCAAACAAAATTTTTCAAAAAAATTATGCAATTCATTCTGAAAAATACCTAAGTGATCTGTGCACTAAGAAAAGATTAATTTCTTTTGTTAATAAATATCACCACACGGATAGTGTGATCTTCTAGTCAGGTATCGAAATTTGCCATTATACCCACCAATCATAAACAGTCACAAACAGTCACAAAATGTCGAATTCATACAGAAACTCAAATTGCTCCTAGTGTGCCTTACGCTCGTGGTATTGAAAGATTTTGGGCACTTTGTAAAAAGGATATAAGGAAACATTGGATAAGTCAAAAAATATGTTCTTTCAGAAATCGGTGAACCAAAATTAGTAAAAATAGTAGCTGAAGAAATTGGAATTGTCATTATAAAATGTGTTAACTCATTTTTTTATAAATTGGTTAAAAGGAAGTTTCCTGGAGAAAAATTTAAAATATTGTTGTATATGAATATAGGTATAAAACATAAAATTAACAAATAATGTCTCTTTATTTATCGGAAGCCTACATGGATGGATAGATATTGAAGGTGTAAAAATAATGTAATATTGAACGACAAAACGAGAAAAGCTTATTAAAGCTCTGAATATTAAATTTCAAAGTCATTAATGTTGTTTATCTATTTCTAAACACACACATAATTCTTCTATATACAGAAAATGTTACTACGGTCACCACCCGACGACGGCGTATCGAAATAAAACGGACCTCAAAATCGTGTGCGGCCGTGCGACCTCGCTCTAGGTAGTCGAATAGTGCTCCACCATTTTATTTTTTCATTTGAGCTCGCGGAGTAAAATGTTTTGAAAGGACCGATTTCACTTTGCGTGAAGGCACCCGCCGGGGCCCGCCCGCGCCGCGCGCGCCGCCGCCGCCATTGTGCGGGGAAACTGTGCGATACTGTTTCGTCGCGGGAGAGCTCCATTTTTATTTCAGCCCTCATGAAGGCTTCAGCTTCGGCACGCATGAGTTATGTCCCGAGATTAAATTGAAGTTTTAATCTTATATGTCCGCCGATGTTAAAACAATAGAGGAATCGAACGAAATTGACTCTGTTTTCGCTGCTTTTTTTTTTTGAACGTGATTGTAAATTTGATTACGATATGTACGTAAATATGTAATAAATAAGAAGTATCGTTTTAAATTTCGATGATGGTGAGTGTGAGAAAGAAAAATTTTATGTTAAATAAAAATAAGTTTAGTTTAGATATCTACGTTTTGAGATTCTATTGTTCTGACTATTTTCGAAATTGTGTGACGGTATGTAAGCCTGGAATATATATTAAAAGAGTAAATTGGTTGAATTGGGATTTGAAACATTGTGACTGAATTTGGATTTCTTTAAAATGTTATGTCAAACAGCCAGGTAATGTGAAATTACTCAAAAATAAAAATCATCAAAAATATGAACTGTTTTGCTCATCGGTTCCAGAATCGAATAGCATTATATCCTAATAAAACTGTGGAATGCTGTAAACCCACCCGAAATTGGTTCATTTGTTTGTTTAGTTTGGTTTATTTCATCACGAAGAAACGTCTTTAGAAAATGTTTTCCCGCAATGACATTAAAGATTATCAAAAATTGGAAAGTGAAAGTTTTTACACACATACACACACACAGGTGTGTGTGTATGTGTGTGTGTGAGTGGTGTGTGCGTGCGTGCTTGCGTGCGTGTGCGTGTGTGTAAACCTTTTATAATTTTTAACGGATTAACTGATCAAAACGCGGTTTCTGGCTTTTGAAATAGGTCCACTAAACTTAGATTATCTGAAATTCTCAATCAATTCAGCGTGGTAGATTTAGGGAAATATAAAAAAATACAGATTTTTTTAATATTTTTTAGACTATTATTCTGATTGATATTGAAGTATAATCAGCTCATTTCCCTGAAAGAAGTCGGCTGTGTTACCCTATAACAAAATTCCATAGGTCGTAAGACTATGAAAAAAACTGAAATAAACTAGTCTTGCTGTGCTTTTGTTTGTAAGTCGCCGAATTCTGTTGATTACATACACTGCAGAACTAAGCCATTTCGCTAATGTAGTAATATAAGAATTACAACATAACTTAGTAACCAAAGTTAGACCAAGAAATAAGGTCGTGTCCACAATAACCAGTACCTCGTTCTTGACCATTACGTTTGTGTCGATCAATTTAGACTTAGATAGAAAAAGTTAATAAGTTTTGCTTTTCTTTTATTAAGCAGAATATTATTAATACTAAACCACTTAACTATTTCCTAGATATGGCACTGTTAACTTCGTCGAAAGCCGGTTGATGCCTATCAGTCATAAAAAGTAAGGATGTGTCATCAACAAACAATATGTTCTCGTGACCATCCATAACAAGATGTGGTAGATCATTTAATATACACTAGGAATAGAATTGTGCGAGAACTGAACTTTACGGCGCACCTACATTAACTGCAGATCCTGACGACCTCTTACCGTTAATATCGACCGTTTAAATTCAATCACTTTGATTAGACTTTGGAAGTCCAAGGTATTGACACGTGATACCATAATGATGTAGTTTCCTGAGCAATGTTTTTAGATGATCGCAGTCAAATTCCTTGGACAAATCACAGAAAACACCACTCCCATCCCATGAATCATTCCATGGCAATCCCCAAGGAATCCCAGGCATCGCAAACCTGCTGAATATACTCAACACCGCCTTCGATTGTTGAGCGACTGTTTGTGAATCCAAACTGTTTAATTTAAATAATGTACTTTTTTTGATTCAATAGATCTGGAAACACTATACAATCAAATAAGTATTAAAAATCATTACTAGACATAGGGAAATGCAGATTTCTTATCCGATTTAGTAGTCACTAAATCAAAATTGAACGACGTATTCAAACGATTTAGTAGTTTAAAATTAAAAAAAAAACTGGACAAGTGCGAGTCGAACTCGCCCACCGAGGGTTCCTCACAAATTTGCAGGTACGTATTAGAAATAGTTCAGGAATCGAGTCCTGCGGTTATTTCCGAGCCTTTTGTGATTTAATTAAAAATATACGGCTTTCAGATTTTTTCTTCTGTACAAATTAGTAAAAGTTTAAAAAATTCTACAAAAAGGTTTAGTTACCGATATAATTATGACCGAGCATACCGTTGTTTAACCTCAACGATTGATTACGTACTTTAAAAAATAAAGACTATATTTTATTATGATTTAATTACAAATCTATGATTTTCAGATTTTTTCCTATACTTGTAGTATAAGACAGTGTTACTTGCCAAATTTCATAGTTCTAGGTCAACTGATAATACCCTATAAATTTTGAATCCCTTAACAGTGTAATAATATAGGTTTTTTCGCGGCGTAAATTGCTTCTTTTTTTCACGTTAACTTAGAAGTTTGATACTTGCACAACTTCAAGAAAATGTACACTTAAGTATACGATTTTAATTTCAACTGGATACTTCCACATATTCTTGAAATGAAGGGTCTTGACAGACAGACGGACGGACGGACGGACTACGAAGTGATCTGTTTTTCCTTTGAGGTACGGAACCCTAAAAAAACTGTTTTATTTAGTAACTCCTTGGTTTTTAGGCTCGAAGAATTGGAAATGTATTAAAATCTTAGTTTTGAGCTCGGAGAGGTGAAAAAGTAATAATTAATTGCGGGAAGTTTGATGAAAGACCCTGTAGGTCGACCGCTTTTCAGATTTTTAGTTTGGTACAACCACCCTTGGACTTATAGTTTTATCAGGCCGTCGATTACATTGGTCGGCTTCCAAAACTGAATTTCTTTTTCAGTAAATATGACTTTTTCGAAGAGTCGATTTTTAATTTAATTATATGTTTCTCAAAATACGTCAAATGTCGCTACCGTCATTAAAATCGGTTAATTAATTTAAAAGATATCGTCGTGGAAATATTAAAAAAATTTATTTTTTTATAACCTTCAAACTTCTTGAACGAACGATTTTTAATATTAAAATATATTATAAAACATTTAAAATTTTTACTTTTAAAATACTACGTCGGTCGCTGCAAGCCCTGTTCAACTTGGTTGTTTCATTAAAAAAATGTCTTTCAAGTAATTTAATTTATAACTGTGATAATTTTGAAAGCGAATACTGACCATTTTGAGCTCAACAAGCTTCAAAATGCTCAGAAAATACAACCGTATAAATTTTTCAGCTCAGTGAACTCGAAAATGTGAGAAATAATACTTATGCGGCGTACTATTTGACTGCGGCGTACTACAAGATTGACTTGCAATGTCAACCGTTGCCTATATTTTTTCCTTTTATGTACGTATATTTATTTGTGTGCCGATGTGAATTATCTGAGAATGATCCAATGCGCATAATTGGATCATTCGCAGGCATAACCATTTTGTGGCTAACTTCACAGCTGTATAATTTCGTGCCTTGTGCTGTAGATTGTTTATGTAACAATAATAATTTAGGTGAACGATAAATACTTATTTGTTTATTTTCATTGATCATCATCCTCTTGACCACAGCCCGGTCAAAAGTTATATGTTCGACTCAACTTCAGTTTCATCTTTAAAACACGCGCTTGATATTCTCGTTATTTACGTCGTCGGAGGTTCCGCCGTAGTGCGGCGCTGCAAATCATTAGCGGGCGGCGGCGGACCGCATTTGCTGTTTGCATTCGTAATTAATACAGTGTTTGCGCCGTTGATTTACGGCAGCGGCCGCCGGCCGCCGCGCGCCTAATGTGTTAATAGATTAAAGCACCGGCAAGCAGCACCGGCGAGCAGCATCGGATCGGCGCTCGAAAACAAAGTCCGTGTTATTGCCCTTTGTGTTGTATGCACATTTTTTAGGGTTCCGTACCTAAAGGTGCCAACGGGGTCCTATTACTGAAGCTTCGCTGTTTGTCCGCCCGTCTGCTTGCCTATCCGTCTCTCACAGGGCTGTATCTCTTGGACCGTAGTAGGTAGACTCTTGAAATTTTCAGAGAGTGTATGTTTCTACGACCTTTATAAACTTTATAAGGAGCTATCATATAAGAAACACGTTTTTTACGTGTTTATAAAAAACATATGAAGTTATAGAGATATTGACGGTGGCATACAACCCTTAGTGTGCGAGTCTGATTTGCTTTATTGTAATCCAACGAAACCTTCACCGTGAATACACTGAAAACTAAGATTCTACAGCGTGCGACTGAGAAGCTGCGCTTGCATATTGGCGTGAGTTACCTATGTAGTGCTACGTGTATTTATGAAACGAACTTATGCGTACAAAATGATTTAGCATTTTATTTAAGTCTTGAAAGATTCAATTGTGAAATATTTTGAAGAAAATTTTGACTATAGCACTTAATTTGATTTTACATAAAAAACATAACGAAATAATAAATTATATTACGCTTTATAAAAAGGACAGCTACTTTTATTTAATCGACAGAGCCCTTCATAATTTACAAAATGTACTATAATACAATTTTCGAAATCCTAATGATGTCATACTTAATAATACATAATTCATTATCTGAAAATATTTTAAAGGGAGAGGTTACAGGCCCGTCAAACCTTATTTTTACGATTTATCAATTATATTATTTAGAATATTGATAAACAGAAAATTTTAACGACAACTAAAAATTACAGTTAATTTACTATAAAATCGTCCTTGATAATCTTTTCATACGAACTGCAGTTGTATATGTTAACCATATTACTACAAAATTGTCATTTAACTTTTTGTTCTGTCTATAATGGTTTGGTATCAGAATGCAAAAAAATGTAAAATTTTGAATAAAAAAAATTTTGACGATCCGTAGAAACTTAAATATTGACAATAGAAATTTGACTCAATGAAATTTTTTGTTCAAAATTTAAGGTATAAAATTATCCATTCATTCAATTTATCAAAAAAAGTTTTTTCTACCTTGGCGGCAAAATAATGTCAAAAAACCCTGTTTATCCTGTTATTCAAAAACCTAAAAACTTTAAGTTCCATGGAGACCCCCTTAAAACTGATATTAAGAGTACGACTCAAACAGAATTTGTTTGGACATATTTTATGACATTTTGGGCTGAGAGCGAAAAATAAATTGACATTTTTACACTCTA